>CM060471.1:5350347-6550347 GCA_030544235.1 Lepturacanthus savala
ATATTGAGGGGGAACGGGGGAAACAATACATTTAAATATTAATAAATTACTAAATAAATAAAATATAAAATCATTACATGGGGAAATGAAATAAATATGGACATTTACTGGTATATCCTTTTATGTATGGAGTCATTTATTTATTTTTGATTATGGCCGTTTCAGTCAGTTCCATAATTTGACCTTAGATTTCCTACACTTTATGTGTTTAAAAGCAGATATCAGATGGGGTCTGTGGTCTAGTTTTTGTGACTTTAAGGGTCCTCGATGTGAAAAGGTTTGAGAACCACTGACTTAAGTAAACAAATTCAAGAAAAATAGAAAATTCAGGATTAGATAAATAAATGTTTGTATGTTCTTTCACACATTCTTGTGCTGTTGCTTTTTTAGATTTTATTACAGCAACTGAATTTTCCTGAGAAATGTTCTTATATCCAGGTCTATATGTCAAAAACTTTTCTGGCTTGCTGCATAAGCTTCATCATACTGGATGTGTTCTTTGTTCTTTTCACTTTGCTTTCAGGTCACTCGGTTCCACCTGCTTCAGGTTCAGGAGATGCAGCAGTTGAGAAGGCAGCAGACGCCACATCTCAGGAAGGAACCAAGTCCATGTTGGTGATGAGCGGAGGAGAAGGCTACATTGACTTCAGGATGGGTGAGTTTCTTTCATGCCGTCATGACTCCAGCTGCTGCAGAGCAGGACATAAAGTGTGTGTGATGTGTTCAGGTGATGAGGACGGTGAGACGGACGATGCTGACGAACCCCCCATGAAGCTGCAGACCCCTCCGGCTAAAGCCGAGCGCAGCCACCTCATCGTCTGGCAGGTCCGGGTCAACGAGGACTGAACTTTGCCCTCTGACCCCCGAGGCCTGATCTGCCTTCCCCTCAAACCCCGCTGTCCCCCGAGGAGTCAGGAGGACGACTCCGCTCAGCAGGAGCGAGTCTAATCAGCACTTTGTTTTTGTCTCAAAGCTGAACATTAAGAATGAAATGAGCAGAAAGAAGCTGCTTCCTGCAGGGAGACAGAGCAGCATAAACACAGCTGCATGTTTATCGTTTTATTACCCGTTTTTGTTTCAATGTTCTTCATGTTTAAGGATTTGAATCAGTTATGATGCCTGTTGCTCTTATTTTTAATATCATTTGACAACCTTTTACTTTTTATGTTTAATTCAAATTTGCAGCCTGACAATTCCAGGCTTCCTCCCCACAGTCCAGCTGCTGTTTCCTGACGCTGGGCATAGCATAAACCAGTCGTTTAAAAGAAGAATGATTGGTTGAATGCAAGCCATATTACCTATGATAGTTCCCCACTTCCCATCCAATAACATTTTGGGCAATAATGTATACGAGCTGATCTGAAGAGGTTTGTGAGGACCGATCCCGTTTCAGGTTGAATTTTTTTTTTTAATCCTTTGAGAACTTGGCTTTTGATTGTATGCAAGACAAGAAATAGACTCGATTGCCAGCTGTCTCTGGCTCAGGGTTTGTTCAAGGCAAATGCAATACATCAGATTCATCTATTAGATGTTTGTGAGCACATAGAAATATTGATCACATTAAATGTAGCTATGGTTTGTGCCTCTCATGTGTCAGAGCTTCAATAAGCATTAGATATTCTGGAAAATACAATGGTGTTTGCAAAGATCAGATGCTCACTTAACACTTATTACTGTTGAAGGTATTTTCAGAATCCCTAAAGACTCTAACCATAAAAAGGCTAAATACTTCAGTTGATAGTATTTGATTTAAAAACAAAAAAGATTTTAACCCATTTGACACATCATTTTGCTGAATTTGTACAACCTGAACCATAGAGGGAATCCGTTATCTTGGTAGATACTGATGTTTCTTTCCAATATTTTATGCTATTACAAGGGCTAACTTTGGAATGTTAATTAGCCCACTTTACATCAAATTATCATTACCAAAGGAAGCTTCAGGTTACTTTCACATCATATCAAGTTCATCACTCAAGCTTTATAACTGAACCTTTGAAAGACAGTAAAGCATTAATTCATTTTTACGCATTGACCATTTCAAATTAATTCCCAAAGTTATGTTTTATACAAAAAAATGCTTGTGTTTTGTCTTTAAAAGAAATGACTTCATTTTATGTGTTTTGGTCACAAAATATGTTTTCATTCTGATGGTTAGAAAATTCTTTTCCAAGGACTCTGGAAATACCTTCAGAGCAGAAAGTGTTTTTCAAAGCAATTCATTATTTAGAACATTTGACTCTTGGCACTGTGACTAATGTGCAGGTAACACATAAGGCACAAACTTCAGCTGGAATAGAGAATTTTCCTTTTTGTTTTTTTTAATGTGACGACTGACAGTTGACAAAACCCCTTAATTCTGAAACAAGAATGTATCCACCGCTACATCCTGAAAATCCTTTACATTTGGTTGCATTGCTGACATTCGACCAGTCATGTATTTAATCCAATATTCCACAAGGACGTTGTCTCTCTGTCTCCCCGGCGATGGCTGGCAGGCACTTTGAAAATATTGGTATGAATATTTAACGCTGCCTTAGGTATCACGGTTTGAAAAGACTAAAGGCTTTTCAAGTGTGACAGAGTATTTATTTTTTTCTTGAAAGAATGTTACGTTTCCTACCAAAGGTTAAAGATTTAAAGACGGTAGTTCAGCAGCGTGTTTGCCTCCATATAAATAACATGCAAGCTTTTTTGTAACAAGAACTCCCAGTGTGTAGATAAGATATATTTTTAGACGTTTGATGCTGACTATTTTCTGGGTATGAGAGAACGTGCTGGACCTGTTGCTATGAGAGGATAAAGCAAGCAGTCACACTGTTAATTATATAATCCCCTACCCTGCCTCTAATCCTTATCTCCACATTCAGTGGTCCAAACTCCAACATTGATCTCCTATTTTTTTTTTTTAAAGACAATGTTGATTATCTGACACTCTCAGCGATATCCCCCCCAAAAAAAATCTTCTCAGAAAATAAATCTATTTTTATGAGCTTTTTTTTTTCTGGTCCGTCTTTAAGACTGTCTGATGGCAGCCGATCATCTAGTAAACAAGATATGTAATATGAGATGTATATCTCTGGCCTGTGTGTACCAGTAGACTGCACTGGTATGTTCTGTACTCTTTGTATTGATCAGACGAGGCCTGTCCTCTAAATGAGAGAATGTGTGTGTGTCTTCTCTCCAAGAGGGGAGAGAAATGTTTCTTCAGTTTAGCCATTTCAGTATTTATTTCAATGATTGAGCCTTTGCAATTCAGAATGTATCTTTGTACATTGAATATGAATATATATGATTATATGTGTATGAAACACGAAAATCGCTTGGATTTATTGTTGCTGTTGCCATGATATGAATTTGTTTTGTAGGGGGTGACTTTATTCAGCTATGCACTATGTCTCTAGAAGGAGAGAGATGGAGGCCTGTTTTTTTTTTTTTTTTTTTAAAGCAGAGACAACACAATCAGATTCATCTCCACTGCAGGGGGAGCATCATCCCACCACAGCGTGATACAGGAAACTTTCTCCTCTGCAGGTCTGTGTCGTCACTCTCGTCTGCATAAAGCTCGTCATTAACTTGGCAGGGACTCCCC
Organism: Lepturacanthus savala; assembly: GCA_030544235.1. Lineage (NCBI taxonomy): Eukaryota > Metazoa > Chordata > Actinopteri > Scombriformes > Trichiuridae > Lepturacanthus > Lepturacanthus savala. Next base: position 5,353,940 of record CM060471.1, read on the forward strand.
TCTGCTCCAAGTCAGCAGTAAACACACACACCATGGTGTACTACAGCGTCTCTTAGCCTTACTTATTTTTTAACAATCAATTAAAGCAAATTTTGTGGGCAAAAATGCTCCTAGTGGTGTTCTTCCCTCATTTTTTTTTTATTCAGAAAATTCAGAATTTGTGTGTATGCATAAATGTTTATTCATTCATACATATATACATTAATACAAACAAATACGGGCGACATGGTGGCGCAGGGGTTAGCGCTGTTGCCTCACAGCAAGAAGGTCGCAGGTTCAAGACCTCCTTGGTCCTGGGTCTGGGACCTTTCTGTGTGGAGTTTGCATGTTCTCCCCGTGTCTGTGTGGGTTTTCACCAGGTACTCCGGCTTCCTCCCACAGTCCAAAAACATGCTGAGGTTAATTGGTGACTCTAAATTGCCCGTAGGTGTGAGTGTGTGAGTGAATGGTGTGTGTGCCCCACGATTGGCTGGCGACCATCTGGGGTGTATCCCTGCCTCTCGCCGTAACGCGCTGAGATAGGCTCCAGCAGACCATGTGACCCTAATGAGGAATAAGCAGGTATAGAAAATGACTGACTGACTGACAAACAAATACATTTATTTATATACACATATATATGCATACAGTAATTTCAAAATCAAAACATGTATGTGTATACATGAATCCATTTATTCATTCATACATATATACATTAATGCAAACAAATTCATACATAAATACTTTAAATACACATACATGTGAGTGTATGTATATATGCACCACAAGTATTTGGGTTAAGGACATGATAACTAGTTCTACCTGGACATTTACATCAGAGGCTGCAAAGTTCAAGTAAAATAATCTTGAAGGCTCACACGTACCTGGGAAACAGTCTTTTCTCTGCTGTGGTCAGAAAATATTTGTGTTGATTTTTTAAATTAAATTAATAATTTATCAAAATAATTGCGGGTAAGTCCACACGTTAGTTGATTCCTTTGTTAGTCTTATTAAAGACTGGTTTTTCACAATAAGAGCTGCTTTAATCTACTATAATGCAGTATTGATTTTGTCTTTTGCTGGTAATAATCCATGTTCCTGTGAATGTTTGTCTCTTATCAGTGCTCTTTATTTTAAGTCCCCCATGTAAAGTCATGTCAGACCCACAATATCACAACATGTTCTAGTAAAACCTGCCAGGTAATAACTACAGGGTATTTACACATAACATCACCAAGCAGAACCTACACACTTTCCCTCACCAACACCAGGTGGCATGCTTGAGCTACAGTGCCGTGGTGTTTTCTCAGTGACTTTATTAAAAGGACAGAATAGAGGAACCCCTCCCCTGCTTGTGATTGGTCCATCGCTGTTCTATTCAAGGCCCTGGTTTCAGCCCCATTGAGTGAGGCTGAAAAGGTGCTTAGCAGGCTGAGAGACAGATAGAGGCTTTAATCTCTTCCAGAGCTCTTAGAAGAACACCTGGCTGTCATGGATCACAGTAATGATAGTGTAGTAGGAGGGTTAGCAACAGATACTGTCCTGTACAGCATTCTGCTGATCGCGGTGCAAATGTGCGTGAATAAGTGGCTTTTAAATCCCAGTTTATTAGCAGGCTCATAAAGCTGCATGTTGTTCAACTGCAGTCAAAAAATGTGAAAATAGCCACAAAAAACAGGCAGTAAAAGGCTCTATTATGATAACCCTGTTTGAAGAAAATATTGACCCTGAACAGTGAATAATACTGAATAGTGAAAACAAAATACTCTTAAAGGAATATTCAGCATTTTGGCAAACATGCAAATTCTCTTTCTTTCCAAGAGATAATAAAAAAAGAAAAAAATATTACTATGCAAGGAAACATGTCAGAATGACATGTTTTTATGGGGAGATATGTGTTGGAAAATGTGTTAGAAAAAATACCAGCATGTAGGATAACTCCCTTGAAATAACACTTGTCATTTTGACATTTTTATTTGTGTGTTGATCAGTGACCTTCTATGAGATCTCAGGGATTAAAGACAGAATTCTGCCTTTTTTTTAAACCAAAAAATTCTACATATTTTTGTGATCATTGTGATTTACTGGTGAATCAAGACAATTATTTACTGGGCGACTGGCTGCAACATGTAATTTAAGTGAGTGAGTGAGTGGACTCTTCTTCCTGCTTATTGAACATGTAAATTGATGTTAAATGATTATATTATTTTCCGTTTTAATGCTTTTTCTTACTATTTTTTTTATTTATTTTCTCTTCATCTTTGTTGATTTCTTTTCTCTTACATGTTCAAAACAAATAAACTAAAACAACTAAACTAATTAGAGGCCCAGTAAACATTATTTTAAGAGGTCAGAGGTCAGGAATCAGGATCAGGATCATTATACTGTTCTATACCACTGTGAAACATTTATACTGGCCTTGTAAAAAAAAAAAAAAAAAAAAGAGCCCAAGCTAACAGTAGTGTTTAGTAATCTACTCTGCAGTTATGTAAGGTGGACAGATGCTGTCTTCGGGGTTGTATGGGTGGGGATGCGGGTTATCCAGGTCTCGCTACCGTAACCTTTCGGTCTTGTTTTGGTAACTGCTGCCAGGATGATGCAGGTCGGCCGACCTTACTAATACTGCTGCAAATGTCCGTTTACAGTAACAGCAGGTTGCTCCGGAGTCAAATCCAGCAAAGAACATGCTGTAAAATTAAGCTGTGTGTGTGTGGTCTTGTATAAGAAGGACACACAGGTGTAATGAGGCAGATGCTGACTTTGCTGAACGCCACTTGTTTTCACCACAAGAAGGCGAATGCACGAGGTAGAAATTGCTGTGTTGACTTTGGAAATTCACCTCCTGGAGACAGATCTGCTGTAGTGCATCTATTAAGCATGAATCATGAGTAACGCACAAACGCACGCACACACTCCAGGAAAGCAACAACACACACACACCATCTTCGAGTTTGTGTGTGTGTGTGTGTGTGTGTATGCAGCCCGTTGTCTGCTCTGTCATCTCAGCTGGTTTGACACAGTCTTCCCTGGTGCAGGATAAACACACAGCTGGAGTCCCCTCTGATTCTCACACACATTCTTTAAAGTTGCATATGAATACACACACACACTCACATACACACTGCTTATGCACACTCATTTCTTTCACCAGCCAAGAGCCTGAGGCAAAGACAAAAGAGAGAATCTCTCCAGCGCTTTTGTGTTTCATTTTTCTCAGATCTGCTATTTCCCTCCTTTTATTTCCTGTTGTGGTGATTTGATGTTTCATTTGGTTTAGGGCCTTTGAACTTGTCAGTTTTCTTTATTGTAAGTTGTGACATACTAAGGCCATACTGTATGATAGTGGAGACAGTTGGAAATATCTGTACAGGACACGCTTACCTTTTATTACATCCCCAAAAGGCCTAATAGTGGATAGTGGAGTAATATGAAAATAAAACCAGGGAAAAGCAGATGGGAGAACTATTGTGCTTTTTATGGAATTAAACAAAAACAGCAGCAACGTTTTCCACACACAAAAACAATATCTATATCTTTCACAAAAGGGTGATAGTTATGTCTCATAAACACAAAAAGTGACGCACACAGTGGTATAAAGCAGTAAAACAGCAAAGGAGCAATGAACAAATAACCCATATTGGCAAATTTATTTTGTGTCATATTTGCCAAGATCCTTACAGCTGCTGAGCATGTAAGTCTAGAGTTGTAAATGTTAATAAGTTGTCAATAAATGGATTTTGGTTCAGATGCCCTCCGGCTCTTTTCCACAAAGTGAGAGAATGTGCATCACAGGTGTCCTGATGAATTAAAGCTGGGTGAAGACACAAAGGAGGGTAACACTGCAGCAAAGGGGATTTTTTTATAATCAACATCATAAAGCTACAAATGACAAATCAGCAGTTGTTTTTATGCATTGTAGCATCTCCCATCTGAGCCCTGGGACCCGGTGGCTTCTTTTAGAGATCACTGATTTAACCTCTACTGCACTGTAAGTTATATTCAACACTTATTAAACTATACATATTCTTATTAAAATATACATATATTCTGTTTCTGCCAATGCCAGTAAATCTTATATATTGTACATGAGCTGCAACTACTTTGATAGTCGATTGATCTATAGATTATTGAAACAATTAATTGATTAGTTGTTTGGTTCACAAAATGGTGTAAAATGCTGTTCCTTTTCCAAAGCTGAAGATTCAACCTAAAATGTCTTTTTTTTGGTCCAGACCAACAGTCAACAACCTAACGATTATTAGTTTACCAGGAAATAACCAGAGAAGCTGGAACCAGAGAATTCAAATTGATCACATTCAAAATGATTAATCAATGATCTAAATAGTGGATGATTAATGTAATAGTTACTTACATTAATTATAGTTATTATACTTATAATAATATAAGCATCACAGTTCTATATTATACCCCAAGTACAAATCTGGAATCCGGATGCTTAGCCTAGTTGAGCTTATACAAATATAAATATATAAATACTAATATAAATTCAACTCAGACAATAAGACAGTGTGTAGGCTGTTATATTGACAGAAAACAATATGAACACTACTATTCACTGGAGACAGGAAGACTTCAATCTCTGCAAAAAGAATCCTCTGAGGGTGCTCATTGGGGCCTGTTTTTGGATGGAACAGATTACGTAAGTGGCCCTCCAATCCCCCTGCTGCCTACAGACAGGAAGTGATGCTCTCGGGTCCCCGCAATGCCGCCATGAACATGAATGCTGTCAGGATGAATGAGCCTTTGCTGTTTTTGCTCCCTTCTCTGCCCCGGCCGCTGCTCGTCTGTCTGCCCGTCTGCCTCGCTCTCCATCATCCTCGCCCCTGCTTTCCTTCTGTGAGAAAACTGATGCTGAACATTGGGAGGTGAAAGGATTATATCAAATTAGTTCTGCTGAGACGTCACATGAAGTTCACTGATGAAATGAGATGAACGGACAGGAAGCGAGGTGAGAAGGGTGAAAGAGAAGCGGAGCCTGGGGGTGAAGATGAGTCAGCCCGCCCTCCCAAACACACTGGACTCAATGGGGTCTAACAGAGCCTGCAGACACACACACACACACACACACACACACACACACACACACACACACACACACACACACACACACACACTCTGTCCTTGCTCTCTTGCGCCGCCCTACACTCCAGCTTTATTCCACAGGCAGGTGCACACACTCAAATGCACTCAACCTGTCGACTGCATGTGCCGTTGTGCTGCTTCGCCCCCAAGTCGTCGTTCACAGAGTGGTGGCCTAATGTGATCTGATGACGACCATGAAGCACAAAATATTACATCTGCACAAGTCTCCTTGATTAGCAGAAATGAGCCTCTTACGCTCTTGTACTTTTCATTTCCAGCCACATTAAACCGTGAATGTCATTCCACCGGGCCCGACCCTCCGGGAGGAAATGTAGCTGTAAATGATGTAACACACAACGTCCCCTATATGTTCCTATAAAACTTCACTAGCAGTGTTGGGCAAGTTACTTCAAAACTCTAATGTGTTATTTATTACTTGTTACTGTCATTTCAAAGTATTTCATTACGTTACAATATTACTGTATTTAACATGTAAGGCATTACACTACTATTACATTACTTTTAAGTTACTCTCACCAAGATAACTGGAAATATGGATTTGTTGATTTAAATATAGCTCTATACCTTTGTCATTATTGCTGTTAGTCACAACAAGGATCTTACTGACTAGTTTTCATTCAGCTGTTGATTCCACTGTTAAAGTGGTTTTCATGTCTTCAACAACAAGTCTCCTAACCTCTTGATGCTGAAGAATCTCAGATCAGGAGAAGGTTCATTTAGTCTGTTTTGTGGTTTTATCTCTACTCTCATGCTCCTCTTGCTTCCTTGTTAACTTCATGTTACTATGGCTCCTCTGTAAATGTTAAATTATATAATGTATCCATCAGTAGAATGTGATATCCAACGTTTCTGCAGGTTCACTCATCTCCATCTGCTGTCTGATGAGATAAAAGAAAAAGGAAGTAAAACATTTCTGCCCAGATGTTTCACTGCTGCTGATCTTGCTGTGAATTTGTATGAAAAAATCAGGTGTCAAGTAACAAAGTACAAATACTTCATTACTGTACTTAAGTACACTTTTTAGGTATCTATACTTTACTCCATTACTATTTTTTCTGCCTACTTCTGACTTCTACTCACTACACAACATTTTCACACTGTGTCTGTACATTCTATTGCTTACTTTTTTAAAACAAACGGTCTCGTTACTCTTGGTTTAAGTTTCATGTTTGTTTTTTTTATCAGCGTATTACATCATTTGCGCCATCCAATACAGATCAGTGGTGCCAATCCACACCTATGAGGTCAAGTGTAATTAGATGAATCGTATAAAACAAACGCTCATTGGTTAGACAAATCATGGCATTTGTGCTGACACAAAAGGAAGTCATCAGTCGTTAATAGGATTATAGAGAGCTAGTTTTTTTTAGTTTTTAGTTGTTGTTTTTTTCCCCAAGTGCACAGTTAAGCTTATTACTAAATAGTGATCAGGTTTTCTAGTAGGATGGTGGTAATGTAAGGGAGGGTCTGGATCTGTTGTTGGCCCCCACCCAGCACTACAATGAAGCAGAGAGCAAATAGACCCCCTATGGAACCGCCATGTACTCCTAGTGTCTCTCTGTCTCTGGCAGTTTTGCAGGCCTGAATACCTACCTCTTGATGCTACCTCGATTTGGATGTTGAATTCCAATAAACTTTGAGAAAGAACATGCTCCTCGAGTTGCTTTGTCTTTGATAGTAATGGGATTATGATGATGCTGTGTCTTGGGCCACGTGTATAATCAGTTTCAAATTAAGCTTCTAATCTATATATTGGCACCAACTAATTTATTTTATGTATTTTTTTAAATGTTACTTTATACTTTAAGTAGGTTCATGAGCACATACTTTTTCACTTTTATTTGAGTAAAGATGTCAAGTTGATACTTCAACTTTTACCAGTGTTTTTGAACTGCAGTATCTATACTTTTACTTAAGTAACAAATGAGTGTACTTTTGACACCACTGGAAAAATACAAAAAAATAAAAACAAAAAACGACCACTTCAATCTATGTTAAAAACACATTATAATGCATGTTACTGGCATTCGTACCAAGTAAAATATTACCATTGTTTTTCCTGTAATGCTTTACTTTACTGTGTTACAGCAAAAACCAATGCATGACAGGAATTTATTACTTTTGTAAGGTGTTACTCCCAGCACTGTTCACTAGAGAGTGCAACTCGGATCACGCCCGGCACTGTGTGTCCTCACCAGGATTCTGAGCCAGTGAGGTAAGGCGATAGATGTACTGAACAGTGCCAGACCTCAGGCTGACTGCAGAGTCACTAATGCATCCACTCATTTGAACCCTGGCATATCTCCTCTGTGGCGGTGGGTGAGTTGTTCCCTGACCCGTCCTGCGGCACTTTGTGCTGTCACAGATCCACACGGCGGAGGCAGCGGACCGATCGGAGGAGGCGAGGAGCGATGCCCTTCACGGCGCCGTAAGACACCTGGCTTTGAAGCAGTACTTGGTTCAGGGTGAAAGAAAGAGAAAAAAGCTGCACTCCGCTTCCTGTTTTGTTTGACGTTCAGGAGTCTTCAAGGCCACTCTGAGGGAATTGTGTGGGTTTATGGTCTTTGCCTTCACACTGAGGGATGGCTGCTGCCTGCAGGGAGCACTGCTGTGTTGGAAGTTAGGATGGAAGAGAAGAAATCAAGCTCTCTCTTTACCTCAGCCCTGCAGCAGCAACAGAAATGGAAACACACTCCTTCCAGGCAAATACTGTGTGTGTGTGTGTGTGTGTGTGTGTGTGTGTGTGTGTGTGTGTGTGTGTGTGTGTGTGTGTGTGTGTGTGTGTGTGTGTGTGTGTGTGTCTGGCCTTCATGTCTGGCCCTTTGCCCTCCGCCTTCCTGCTCACTGCTTCTACTTCCTGTGTCCTTGTTGAGTCTCTAGTAGGTCAGAGAGATATTTGATCAATCAGTAAGAGGATATATAGATATATAGATCAATCATGGAGCCTCTGGATTTTACCAACTGCTAAACCCCTCCCCTGAACAGTGGTTGTCAAATCATAGCTTAGCAACTGTAACTAGGCACAGCAGGCCTGTCAAGAGTAAGATTTCACCATAAGTCAAAGTTGTGTACATGAGGCTGTAGTAAGCCTTTACATTTTAGCATTTACAGTGGTGTGATTAGGTGTTTGCCTCTTTCCTGATTTCTTATTTTTTGCATGTTTGTCACATTTAAATGTTTCAGATCATCAATCACATTTAAACACAACACAACACAAATTGCAGTTTTTAAATAAAGGTTTTTATTATTTAGAGAGAAAAATACACAAACCTACATGGCCCTGTGTGGAAGAAGTGATTGCCTGAGTTCAGCAACACCCAGGCCTTATTACTGCCATGCCTGGTCTCAATCAAGACTATTTAAATAGAACCTGTCTGACAAAGTGAAGTAGATCCTCAAAAGCTGGAGATCATGCTGAGATCTTAAGAAATTCAGAAACAAATGAGAAAGAAAGTAATTGAGATCTATTAGTCTGGAAAGGTTATAAAGCCATTTCTAAAGCTTTGGGACTCAAAGAAAACCACAGTGAGATCCATTATCCACAAATGATAACATGGAACAGTGGTGAACCTTCCTAGAAGTAGAATTACCCCAAGAACAGCAATGACTGATCCAAGAGTCACAAAAGATCCCACAACAACATCTAAAGAACTGCAGGCCTCATTTGACTCAGTTCAGGTCCAAGTTTATGACTCCACCGTAAATTAGGGACTGGGTAAAAATGGCTGCATGGCAGCTCGATTTACAAGATGAAACCACTGCTTGGCAAAAAAAAACATTAAGGCTTGTCTCAATTTTGCCCGAAAACATCTTGGTGAGCCCTAAGACCTTTAGAAAAATACTCTCTGGTCTACTGGTCTGACAAGACAAAAGTTGAACTTTTTGGAAGGTGTGTGTCTCATTACATCTGATGAGAAAGAAACACTGAATTTCAATATAAGAATCTCAGTCAGTCATATTCTATACCTGCTTATTCCTCATTAGGGTCACAGGGGTCTGCTGGAGCCTATCCCAGGTGGTGAGAGGCACCCCAGATGGTCGCCAGCCAATCATGGGGCACACACACCATTCACTCACACACTCACACCTACAGGCAATTTAGAGTCTAAATTGAATCTGGAGGAAGCAGGAGTACCTGGTGAAAACCCACGCAGACACGGGGAGAACATGCAAACTCCACACAGAAAGGTCCCAGACCCAGGAGGTCTTGAACCTGCGACCTTCTTGCTGTGAGGCAACAGCACTAACCCCTGCTCCGTGTCGCTCATAAGAATCTCATACCAGCAATAAAATATGGAAGTGGTAGTGTGATGGTCTGAGGCTGTTTTGCTGCTTCAGGACCTGGAAGACTTGCTGTGATAAATGGAACCATGAATTCTGCTGTCTACCAAAAACTCCTGAAGTAGAATGTCCAGACTGTTCATGACCAACTTGGGTTCTGCAGCAGGACAATGATCCAAAACTACCAACAAGTTCACCTCTGAATGGCTGAAGAAAAACAAAATGAAGACTTTAGAGTGGCCAAGTCAAACTGACCTGAATCCTATTGAGATTCTGAGGCATGACCTTAAAAAATGTGGTTCATGCTTCAAAACCCTATGATATGGTTATACAACAATTCTGAAATTAGTGGGCCACACCTCCTGCCCACTGTCATTTTTTCCTACACACCTGGTTGCAATCTGCAACCTCGCCACTAGATGCCACTAGAAACTACACACTGTACCTTTAACTAAATTGGTTGGTCTGGTTGCAGGTTACATTAAAAAATAAGTGTGCTTACAACTAGCCTGTGCACTGTGTAGTATTTATCAACTATGTGAATGTTGCTTGTGATTACTCATGGAGTTTTACTATATCATTAGGAGCTCTGTCCTGTTCTTTATTGGATTTGGGGAAGTTAACTTTAGCAACAACCCCTGCCAACATTATCCAAGTTAGTGTTATCTCTGTAAAGCACGCTTAATCCCTTTCCTCTTGTTATGTTAAGAGTGAAACCAAATGAATGAGTTTGCTGAGCAGCTAAACCAATTTGTATTAGAACATAATTAAAGTCTGATCTTACATTTTTCCTAATTATACTTTGGCTAGAATATCCTACTAGAATTAACTAGCAGAAAACAACACTGCCTTCTACATGCATTATTAACTACTCTGAATGCTGACTTTCTGCTGAGGGACATGCAGATTTAAACCTTGTCTTTTAGCACAGTATAATGTGTGGTATTTAGGTTCCTTTAACAGGGGTTTCCCTTTAAAACAAGTCAGCTGAAAATATAAGTCAGAGATTTCGTTTTCAACCACCCCATCATTTATCTCAAAGGTACAGCAACATCTAATGTACAGTATAATATTAGCTTAGACTGAGCTATTTGTATCTACACAGGGAGGGGGTCTCTGTTGCCATTTTATTGCCATGTTTCTATAGTAGCCCAGAATGGACAAACCAAATAATGGCTCTTGAGACAGACTTTTGTGTTCTTTGTCTTTTCCATGTCATAGACGTCCTACACCAGGGGTCACCAACCAGAATAGAGAATCAGGTGTCTTACTTGTCTTACTGCTTGGTTGGCACAAGAGCCTGCAGATCAGATTTTTTCAAATGCGACCCAGGCCACTTTGATATGTGGTCCTAAATCCAATACAGATCTGATCTTTTGCAATGCGACTTCAGTCTGAACCGCCAGGTCAAGACATAACCTGAAGACGTAACTTCACTGATACACACGCGTTCAGGTAGGCGAGAGCAGAACAACTACAATAATGGCAGACGAAAGTATGGAGTGCAGACAATGGAGGGAATCTGAGGTATCGCAGTTAATTAATATTTGGAGGGAGAGCCTTGTGCATCAGGTTGTGTGGCTGTTCGCTCCAGTTGGACCACAACAATCCAACAACAACCGTTCTATTAGCATCCATTTACTTCCGCAAACATTGAGCATGCTCGTTGCGTGTGACGTCGTAGTGTGAACGTAGCCTTAGTGGCAATTTTCAGCCTCACTAGATGCTGCTAGAAACTACATGTTGAACCTTTAATTAAATACCTAGCTACAGGTTTATGCCTCTAATGTGAATCATTTCAGCTCATCTGCTGCCAGCCAGAAATGAAATGTTTTTTTTTTTTTTTTTTTTTATTCTGTTTTAGAAAGTAGTCATAATTGTGACTGGTGAACCCACCAAGGTTTTCAGGATAAACTATACTGTGTGAAATTAGCCAAATTGACAGACATAGCAACAACTAAGGTGTTGGGGCTCAGTGAATGATTAATTATGGTACTGGATTATGTATACACATGATAACAGTGGCAGGTTTAGTACATAGATTATCACATTCATCTTATCTCCAAGAATGTGCCAATAACACAGCCCCAGGCTAAAACACAATGCATTTTATCTAGAGAACATTCTTCTGGATAAATCTTCAGCGGGTGTCATCAAGAGAAGGATATTTGAAATTTACAAAGCAACCTTTTGCTTTTCCAGTGTCTGGGACTGTAAATGCAAAGTCTATAGTCAGCGTGGGAAACAAGGAAAACCATGTTACAGTGCAGATGCTGAAATTCAGAACTGATGTTTTTTAACATGGCCTAGAGGAAGCTGAGCATGAGCAGATAGCATTTGCGTCAGTGAAGAAATGTGCAATGGGAGGCTGTGACATTAATCAACACGAGAAACAAGTTATTAAAATACTCTAAAGAACTGCAGGGATTGGAGTCTTGTGGATACTCGATTATCCACATGGAGTTTGGATAATGCACCCTAATTTCCAATTGTTCATTTATTTCTTTGCCTGCTGAGTCACAGAGATGCTCAGTTAACCGATGGGAAACATTAACAGAGTTTTAATGTCAATCACCTCATTTTAAGCAACACTGGGGCTCCAGTTGACTCTATGTGTCTTACACATGAATGTGTGCAATACTTCTAAGCATGTGGGGAGTCATTTAATGTTGTGTTCCCACACAGGTTTGGAAAAATATGTATTCCATTTTGTACAACTGTAAAAGCAGCGCATGATTGTAGAGTATCCGGAGTCTATCTCAGCATGCGCTGGGCAGCTTTAGGAGCTGTCGAGTAATCTGTTTTGGTTGTTTAAATTCCCAAGATTGTTCAAAAACTCTGATAAGCCCACTATCCAGCACAACATGAGCTGGCTACTGATGTGAAGACAACATCTGAACAGCTAAAGAGACAGATATTCTGTCTCAGGAGTTGTGGGAGATTCAATCACAACTAAAGAGAGTATCAGGTGGACAGATACAGCAGCGTTTATCACCCTTTTTCAATCAAAGCACCATTCAAAAATGCATAAATTTTCATAGCACCATTGTGTTAAATGGATATATTGATAAGATGACACTGCATCCTTGATACTGGCCCATACACATGCATGTATGTGAATGCACACACACAATAATCTGCAATTAAAACCTCCTGGAGTAAATAAAACATAAAACATACCAGCACATTCACCTGCATCTCAACAGGATTTACTGCACATGGGCAAAGCCACCTGCACAATACCAATCTATAAATTCACCTGAATATTAGCACAGGATTTACAGAATTTGAAACATTAAAGAAACATAATGAACAATACAATCACCATAATATCTATTACTAAATTGTCAAATGACTATTGTGATGATCTGTGTGTATTTGTTTGTGCAAAATAGGAGAGAGTGACATTGTTTGGTTTGTCCATCGTGGGCTACTGTAAAACATAGAACATGGAGGGACACCCTCTCCTCATATTGATGAGAATGTTAAAATTTATGATAATAAAAACACAACAATTCTTATTTTAATTATTTATGTATTAATTAAAACCTGATTAAGAACATGATCCTATTTCTGTCTGTCAGTTCCACTAGATGCAGCTTAAGGCCAATAATTCTAACACACTGCAGTTTTAAGTTTGTGCAGTTCTTCCTGCCCAAAGTTTACCACTTCATTGGATTGTTCAAGAGGCCAAATATCCCTAATCCTGCTATATCCAGAACGATTTGAAGACAGCGACAGTGAGACACATTAATTAATGTGATACAAATAGCACCAATTAAGAGATTAATGAGGCAATGGGGATGTAATGAGCTTGTGTATCTGTTGGATCAGTAACTGAGGTGACTACTGAAAATGGGACAGCTGTGTTTTACTCAGAGTAGGAAGTGAAGTGATATCAGTGATGTACTACCTTTAAACAAATAACCTCCAGCACTGGCTTTGGGGCACTCAAAGTGTTAAGTTGTGGCTCTTTGAACCATCACCAGCAGAGCGTCTAACAGCCCAGAGCGAATGCTTTGCACCACTATGACCCACATAAACCATGAACTCAGATCAGCATTCTGAGCCACTGCGCAATCACTTGCTCAGAGTTGGGAAAAGTGTGTTATTGACCCGTGAGCAGGTCCATACTCATCATTTAACTGCTCCGAGGGCAGCAGCAGCGTCGGACAAGGAGCAGCTCTGCTGATCACAGCTGACGGTGATAGATTGTGGTCCGAGACAAAGTTTGACGTTTGACTCTCATTCTGACTCCGGTGGTAACAGGAGCTCCAGGCCTCAGGTTCACCATGACCCAGTTCTGTCGCCTGGTGCCTGGACAGTGTCGGAGGAGAGGAGGAGGACAACAGGGGAGGGGATGGACAGGTGACAGGGGAAAGGACCCATTGCACCAAAAAGTTGTCACACAAAGCATTATTGTATATTATGCAGAAATCGGTATGGGAAATATCAAAAGTGTCATCAACTACATAGTAAAAAACTGAATATATTACCAGTGATTCTTCAGCCAGTATTTGCTGCAACAGTCACTGATTTATTTCTCCTCAAACTGGCATCTGCTGCTGTCCCACTCTCATAAATGAGAATAACAGCTTCCTCTCTTGAAAATGATCAAGCAGCCAAAGTTAGTGTTCAACTGAGGAGACTTTTTCCACTTGAAAATTCTTTGGTATAGAATGTTTTTTGTCTGTTTTATCTTCGTTCCATGATGCCAAAGAGAGTGTAACCAATGAAGGGATGATCGTTATTTTAGGTTTAATTCAACTTTCTTTTAATATTTAGATGGGTGTTTTTTTATATATTCACGATGAGAGATCTTTTCCACTGTTTGGTTTGTCCATTTTGGGCTACTGTAGAAACACAGCAGGCTTAACTAAGGTAATAAACACAAAATAATTCTCATTTTGACTGAATTATATATTAAACCTATATTGCATAAATATTACCTAGACATGATAGAATATGGTTTGAATGTTTTTATTACTTAAAATGACCTAAATAATAGATATTTTAAGAAATATAAGAAAAGGTTGTAAACATAGTCTCAGGATAGTTTCATGCTATATAAGTCAATGGGACTCCATTAGGTTGTATACACTAGAAATTTAGTAAAATAATTTACTTAGCCTATATTGTGAGTTACACTTTGGTAACCTTTGGTTATGAGACAGTGATATTCACAAGTCAAACATCCATGAGCAAAAGGGATATTCTGGTCTTGTGACTGCATAAATTGTATGTCCTTCAAAATAAAAGCCCCCTTTTCACACATAACTGTAATCACACATTTTTAGAAAAATGAAGATAAAGTCAATGTTGCCATATGTCAACACTCTGCAATAGAAGATAAAACATACTTATACATACATTATATTCCATTTCTGTTGGGTTTGTTCTGCTTGATGCTGCTAAACGCCACTAAATCTTACACGAGTCGCTTTAACAAAAACGCCCCCAGTCAGTCAATTATATAACATTGTTATCACAATGGACAGTTTAAAAAAACGTGGTATAGAATTGTCTGCAACAGAACCAGAAATATTCTCCATTTTATTCTTCCCACAGGAAATTAGTCTCAGACTTTTGGTTTCCATTGGAGATAAAAACTTTAACTTTTGACTTTCACATGAGTTTTATACAGGCTTTGTGTAGGTGTATAATGTGAATCTAACTCTCCCAAGGCTACTGGTCAGTATTCTACAAAGTCCAGCATCACTGTCTGCCTGCAGGCCACGGTGCTGGACCCTCGCTTCATTTGCATGATAAGAGAGAAGAGCATGATGAGCCTGAGATTGTTGCTGTGACGACGCAGAGGAGACATATGGGCTGGTTCAGAGAATCCTCGGGGTGTCGGGATAGGTGGAAGTTCTCGCTGTGTGAGTCTGCTGCAGGGTTGGAGGAGAAAAAAAAGCATGTTTTACTGTTTTTTTATGTAGCCAAGGCTCCTGACACATAAAGGAAATGTTTCCTCCTTGTCCGACGAGGAATTTCTTATCAAGGATGCTACAAGAAGTCTCAAACAATACAAAACAAAGACTGTAGAAAATGAAACTTCTGTGCACAAAAACACAGTCAGGGCAGTCTGTGTGGGAGGGAAAGTTGCCTACACTTAATTTGTGTACAGATTTTTGAAATGACTGAGGCACTGTTGTTTTTCTGCATTTTGGACACGAAACAATGACTTTCCTATAAATCTAAAATAGCAACGTTAGTAGCCGCCTCTATTATTCCACGTTAACAAAACTCTCATCGGGAAAATGCTTTTATTTATTTATTTTACCGGCCACACAAACACATGTGTGCCGTTGTTTTTCTAAAGGCCACTGAGGGCAAAAACAATGTGAGGCCTGTGTTTCCGAGCGAGAACACGTGCCGCCCTCGGACTTAGAGAGCAGCTGGCAGCGCCATCAAACATTCATGAGAGAGATGGAAAGACTATGAAGGACGGCGTGGACCCAGGGATACAGGAAAGAGAGGCAGCTAAGGAGAGTGTGAGCTCACAAAGGTTAATGGGACTTATCTGCATTAAGTCAGAGCTGCTGTGTTTTTTTTTTTTTTTCCCGGGCCCATTGTTTGTGCGTGTGAGGTGGGCCGAGGTGAGCTGCAATCGAGTTCCTGTCACCGCTGATGCTTCTGTTCTGTGCAGTCTGCAGCAGCTGCTGCTCTCTTCCATATAAGTGAGAGATATCGGACACATTCACAGCATTTTCACCTGCATATTCACAGTTTTTGTGGATAGGAAAAATCAAAAACCCAAGTAAACCTGTAAATTCCGCTCATTTGTGAGTCAGAAGGCATTACCATGCGCATGTCAATGAGTTGTAGTGGTTTCCAAGGAGACTAGACTTAAGTATAGAAAGAACAATTATTACAATTCATTCGACATGATCAGCAGCTCATATTCACTCTGGATTAGTTCCAATCTGACATGTGAGCATAGTGAGTCGGAAGAACGACAGCAGCCTGACACACGTCCTGATATGACATCAGCTAGAATCGAAAACAGTGAATTCCTCACCAGGTGTGATTAACAATGAAAAGGGGAAAATGAAACCTGCTCTCTATGTGCGAATCATCGCCATGATTGCAGAGTCTTATAAATTATTTGGATAGTTTGATCAAGGTTATGTATCACAATGAAGCTGTGCTGCCAAAGAAACCAGCAGTAGGTTTTTCTTACAGAAGGAAAAGACTGGGTGGGAATCTGAAGAGATGAATACGAGACTTTATGTGGTTTAAAGACACGGTCATCATGATGTTGCTGTAATATGAATTAGATGAAAACCATATGAGAATAAGTGAGACTGGTCCAAGTCAGGGAGTGAATCACTTCCTTTACTACAATAGTACAGTATATTACTTTGGCTTGATTTTTTTTTTACTTCTTTTTATTCAGGATGCTGTTAGACTTGGTGAGTAGGGTCCATGTTAACCTTATTGTGGTTAACAGCTGGTTAAGATTAGGTTGGCAATAACAAGTAATGGTAAAAGAAGACATTAGCCAGTAGCTAGGCCTACCTTAGCTGTCAAATTGAAAGTACTATTAGCTTCTTAACTGCTTCTGAAAAATCATTAAAAAGACTGCAAAACAATTTGGAAAGCAATTGTTATAGCTTCAATTTTAATGGCAGTGTGCAGTTGTGTGAAATATAGCTTTATTTACAGTTTTATTCCAGAGAATGTATTGTCTTTAGTCCTTGTTTTACCCCTAGACTAATATTAATATTACCTTAATTATCCAGTAATTCATGTTAACAAGATAAGTTCAACAATCAAATTATAAGATAATTGTGCAAAGTATTTCTTTCACAACGATATCCAGTTCTTGGAGTAAAAAGACAAAACAAGGAAGGGTCCAAGATCCTTTGAATTGTGTTGCACACCATTTATATTATCTAATAAGAAATCTCTGTCCATTTATCTTTCAGTGCCATGTAGATTTTTTTTTGCAATTTGGCAAGATGCCATAATGACAAACTTTGTGTTTTGTCTATAGTCTAAATTTTCAACTCTAAGTTTCAGATACAAATTGTGTGTGGATTGTTCTTGATTTAGATTTTCTTCCGAAATCTATTTTTTCATAACTTCTACAAATTTTGAGCAGTCATAGCCAAATCCGGGGTTAGCCATCTCCAGACCAAGCCGGAAAACATTACTATTTCAGATTTTTGATATTCCATACAGTTTTATTGTATCTGGTTCTCAAAAGTTGCTCAAATACTGTGGGCGGGGCTTATGTAACTCATCTCCTGAATACTTTGTGCTCTTTCAACCTCATTTAAACATCACGTTCTGAACTGAGTCTTGTTCAGAACTACAAGCAGCTCTTCCGGGGGCCAAAGCAATTGGCCTCCTCCGAACGTGTGCTGCACTAGTTACAGTTGGATGGGGGAAACACATGCCCTTGATTTTAAAGGGAGGATTAATTATCCTAATTATTTTTTTGCCTCAAGGGCCGCATTTGTGCTCACGTTGCATTTTTTCATAAGTGGACCTGTTTTATTGTCACATATTTCCTGATAGTGTTGTCCTGCATTAGGCTCACATATTCTGCATAAATATTCTGCTCTGCTGAGTATTTCTCTCTCACCTGCTAACTCTTTTTTAAAAGTGTTCTCTTTGTCTCAATCTCGGAGTTGACATGAGTGGGAAAGGCCACTAGATGATACATGCACGCTGCTTTGGCCGCAATGTGCTGCTCACACTTTGATTGGGAGAGCCTTGGAATAAAAACCTGTGCCCTTGGCTCCACGGGCCCAGAGAAAGAGGATTGAGGTCAGCCGTTATGGGTGTGTGTGTGTGTGTGTGTGTGCTTGTATTTCTACCCTTCTTGGGACATCGACCAGTAAAAGTACCTTCCACATTAGGACCGATGGACAAGTTAGGACCAAAAACCTGGGTCTGATAAGGAAAACCATTGCATCTGATAGAGAATGTCTTTTTAGCACACCTAGTGGTGAAATCTAGAAAAAACAGCATGGACCCAAGAAGGAGGTATTTTTATAGATTTTCGTGAAGTGTGTGTGTATCGGTTTTAAGAGGTGCTCCCCCTCTGGCCAACAGATGTAATAACAAGTGTGTGTAAAATTTCAAAGTGCGCCCCCTTTGACCCAATTATGTAACTGCAAGAATGACTCAGACCTGAATATCAAATCTAGTTTTGTAAATGGCTTACATTTGAAAAAAATAAAAACATAAATGTTTATTAATTTGTTTATTATGTATAAATCATTTATATAGTTTATAAAAACCAAGGCCACAAAATATTACATAAATTATGATGACATATTTTATATTTATAATATTTTCAAAATATATGTAATTTACCACATATTTTCAATAATTCACTCAATTCATTCAATAATTTATGATTACATTACTGACACATAATTAAATTTCAGACAAAGTGTGGCTCTGTACTCATGTTCCCAGTAATATTAACAGTTAACATTTTTCACTGGCTCCCTTTGTCAAGTTAGAGGACTTAATACAGCAGGAGATGATGTTAAATGATGTCTATTTTGTTTGATGACATAGGTTCAAGTGATTTTAAAACCTTTTTTGGACATTGTGAACCTGTTCGCCTAAAGATATTTAGGCTACCCATTGCCACAGTGCTTAGAACCTCTTAGCCTGGAATTATTTATTGTTTTGTATTTATTTATGTATACAGTTAGGCTTATTTTATTCTAGTTTAATTCTATATTTTTATTCATAGTTTTGCATGAATGTTGCTTCTATTCAATCCCAAATGCATTTGATGACATTAAAATTTAAATTTTATATTAATCCTAGGAATTCTTTTAAATTTTGATGCATAACATAATGTCTGTGTGCAAGTCTAAATACCAAAAGGAATCCCCAACACTCCCAGTTCCCTTACTGGGTCCTCTCTGCCTCAACTCCACAAGTCTCTCACAAGTCACCACGAGTGAGCAGAAGGCTAAACAAGTGGATTGAGGGATGGCTTGACCTTAACATGAGCTTATACTAGCCAGCTATTTTGCAAAACAAACTATGCTTATATGTCTTAAATGAAATTTAGTGTGTCTAAGTGCATTTCACCACAGGCAGGACCAATGCCATTGTACTGTTGTGAAGCAACAAGCTACACATCAGAACCGAGGGGGAAAGGCAAGAACACAACAATCAGCATGTAAGCTTTCCGATGAGGGAAAATAACACCCTGGACCAAGTCTACAGCAACGTGAAAGGGTCTTATAAGGCTGTCCCAAGACTACATTTTGGAAGGGCTGGCCACATCTCCATATTCCTGTATCTGACCTACAGACAACTTCTCAAGCAGGCTCCCACAGTAAGTAAAGCTGTGGAATGAAGAAACTGATCTAGTGCTTCAGGACTGCTTTGGCTGTACAAACTGGAATGTGCTCAGATTGGTGGCTGTGAGTGAAGACACTGTAGATCTGGCTGAATATGCTTCTGCAGTTACCAGCTACATTAGCACATGTATAGAGTCTGTTACCACAACTAAGCACATCAGAATATACCCCAACCAAAAGCCCTGGATAAACTGTGATGTGAGGGCCAAACTATGTGCACGCTCATCTGCTTTTGTTTCAGGCGCCTCTGGGGACTACAAAAAGGCCAGATATGACCTGAGTAGTGCCATCAGAGAGGCCAAGAGACAGTACAGGCAGAAGTTGGAGGGTTATTACTCCACCTCTGACCCTCGATGCATGTGGGAAGGTCTCCAACACATCACAGATTATCGGCAGAGGAGAAGCACAGTCACATCCAGTCAAGCCACACTGCCAGATTAGCTGAATGAGTTCTGGGCATGGAGAGCACACGGGACCCACCACTCATGGTGACACCAGCAGATGTACGCAAAGGTTCTGAGCAGAACATCACAGAACGCAGCCGGCCCAGATAACATCCCAGGCCATGCACTCAGGGTTTGTTCATCAGAGCTAGCTTATGTGTTCTTCAACTTGTCCCTTGAACAAGCCTCTGTCCCCACCTGCTTCAAGTCCACCATCATAGTGCCTTTCCCCAAGCGAAGCACTGAGAGCTGCTTAAATAACTATCGCTCCATAGCACTCACTCCAATCACAATGAAGTGCTTTGAGAGGATAGTCATGACCCACATCAAAAAGACCATTCCAGACACCGTGGACCCCCTACAGTTTGCATATCGTCAGAACCGGTCCACTGACGATGCAGTCAACACCGCCATCCACACATATGTAAGAATGCTCTTCATCGACTATAGCTCAGTATTCAACACAGTCATCCCTCACAAACTGACAGATAAACTCCTCACACTTGGTCTGACACCCTCCCTCTGCAACTGGGCGCTGAACTTTCTCACAGGCAGACCCCCAGTCAGTCAGAGGCCACAACTGCACATCCAGTATCACATCCAGAACTGTAAGCACAGGGACACCCCAGGGCTGTGTGCTGAGCCCCCTGCTCTACACACTCTTCACCTATGACTGTGTCGCCTCCCAGAACAACACCAGCAGCAGTTTGTGGATAACACCACAGTCATCGGGCTGATCACCGGTGGGATCAAGACATATACAGGAGGGAGGTGGCAGTGACAATCTCCACCTCAACACAGACAAGACCAAAGACCTGGTCATCGGCCTAAGGAGACGGAAGGAGTTGCATTCACCACTATTCATCAATGAGACGGGTGGAGAGGGTGAAAACCTTCATATTCTTCGGCACTTACATCATCGAGGATCTCACCTGGTCTCACAACACCCAACAGATCATTAAAAAGTCCCAACAGAGACTGTACTTCTGAAGAGACTGAGGAAATTTGGCATGGCGGTCAAGATTCTCAGTAACTTCTACAGATGTATGTGCAATCAATGTTACAGTCCACAAGTGTCTGGTGACTTTCCAACCAGAAAGCCTGGATGATGAGTGAGGTCCAGAAGCTCCCCAAAAGCCACACCACCACCTTAACCAAAACAGTACTGCATCTACTGAAGGTACATTGGCTGAGGAGCTGAACTGCTTCTCTGACAGGTTTGAAGCCAACATGAGAACTACCACAACCCTTGTGTCTCCACTCGACACTCAAAGGTTGGCAACAGGAGCAGGGTCCACACAACAATGTAGGGAGGAAAAGATATTTATTAAAATAAACATCCCAACAAAACCTGAACTGTGTGTGATATAACCAAATAAACAAAATGCAAGAACAAACTGAAGTGACCATGTGGCAACGCAAGATCTTAAAATGGCCACTCTATATCGACCAACCCAGTCTGTTTAAGGTGCAGCCAAACAACTGATGGCCTACAGAGCATTAATGCTTACTGTAGCCTACTTTAATATCTGTGTGTGAATGGGAATGCAGCATCTTTATGTGTTGGATGTATGCATATATGCTGATGTTTCTACTGCAGGAGACTTTCTATCACCAACAACAATGCCAGTATAAAGTTGTCCAAACTGTGGTCCTCATCTGTCTGACCATTTATCCAGAGACTGTACAGTAGACTGTCTCCCCCCAACATGAGTGTGAAACACACAGTGGTCCTAACAAGGACTATCTAAAAAAGACTGTAGACTATCTTCCCCCAACATGATGAGTGTGAAACACACAGTGGTCCTAACAAGGACTATCTAAAAAAGACTGTAGACTATCTTCCCCCAACATGATGAGTGTGAAACACACAGTGGTCCTAACAAGGACTATCTAAAAAAGTCCCCTCCCCCACCTGCTCCGATCATGTGTCTATGTAGTTGTTTCAGGGAAGTAAGTAAGTTACAAATCCAGTTACAGTTACAAATTTACAAATCAAGATATTTCTATTTAATATCTTGCCATGGTATTTAGGGTGTTTTATTATTTATATATTTCTCTAGTGTGTGTTTGTCTATAGTTTTATATCAATCTGTATGTGACATGTTGGAAATTCAATTTCCCTGAGGAACCCCCCAAAGGATCAATAAAGTTCTATTTTATCTAATCTAATCTAATCTAGGATACCGTTTATCCAGAGACTGTACAGTAGACTGCCTTCCCCCCAACATGATGAGTGTGAAACACACAGCGGTCCTAACAAGGACTATCTAAAAAAGACTATCTCCCCTCCTCCACCTGCTCCGATCATGTGTCTATGTAGTTGTTTCAGGTAAATAAAAATATATTATTTTTCTGGATAAGTAAGTTACAAATCAAGATATTTCTATTTAATATCTTGCCATGGTATTTAGGGTATTTTATTATTTATATATTTCTCTAGTGTGTGTTTGTCTATAGTTTTATATCAGTTGTATGTGACGTGTTGGAACTTCAATTTCCCTGAGGAACCTCCCAAAGGATCAATAAAGTCCTATTTTATCTAATCTAATCTAATCTAATCTAATCTAATCTAATCTAATCTAGGATACCATTTATCCAGAGTAGGCTGGCACAGTAAGATGTCTTCCCCCACTTGAACGTGAAACACACAGTGGTCCTAACAAGGACTATCTAAAAATAAATTAAAAAACATATCTCCCCTCCTCCACCTGCTCCGATCACGTGTCTATGTAGTTGTTTCAGGTAAAAAACATAATTATTTTTTTTGGATACCATCTTATATATTGATTTGTAAATATTTTTGTCTCTTTTGTACTATTCATTACTTTATGCGGAGTTACTCAGGTGTGCGCTCTGTCGTAAAACCAGCGCTCCTTTTTAGTCTCTACACGTGTTCCGTCGGGACTGATCAGACCAGGCGATGTGTGCAGCATATACACAACGTGGTACTCGCTTAACTGATGGATTTCAGATGGATATGGTAAGTTCTACGTTATTATTGCTCCCTGTATAATTATTATGTTGTTCATTTTATATTTACATTTGTTTTCACACGTTAAAGCAACGTAAAAACAGCTAACTGCATCAATGTGCTCGAACTTCACCACGCTGGGCAGCTAATGGCTAATGTTAGCTAACAGCTATGGCTAATTAGCAGCGTGTGGGTTAATAGCGAAAAAAACTTCTAATATAAATTAAAACTAAAGTCTTTCTGTAACAGTGAGTTGTTTTGTTGTTAAAACACATTATGATGAAGCAGCTTTGTTTCTGTCCTAATAAAATAGGAACAAATAGGATGCATGATGATGACTTCATCCTCTGTTTTGCTTTATATGTATGTGTGTGTGTGTATATATATATATATATATATATATATATATATAATAAAATCACCAGTGTTAATATAACACTTAAAGAGTTAATTACATTAACACTACTAGTGTTAACTAGTTCCCTAATTAACTCTTTAATTTATTTTAACACTGGTGATTTTACTGTGTAGTAATATATTTAAGTAATATACTGTTACTGCCACATGAATAGTTTGGATAATAAATCAATACAAATTTGTGATTGATAAAATTCTTAATGATTGATTAATTAATCATGGCCGTCTCTATTTCATAGTCTGTCTAAGCTGTATGATCAAACTGTTTAATATGATAAACCCATGTTATGTAAGCATCACTATCAGTGATGTGTTTGTATGGTTGATGCATTCAAAAGTCATTCACCCACCAGGAAATATCAACATTGAGTCTAGAGTCATGTCATAATGTTAATTATGTCCATAAACTAAGACTGCAGCTTGTAATGTGATGTTTGAGTCTGATTGTGTTTTACAGCAGGGAGACTGCAGTTCCTCTTCCACTGGTCAGACTTCTGATTGCACTGGTGAGATGAGGAGACGTAATAACGTCTCATTATAATGTTTACATTAAGGAGTTTGTGGTCGTGTACAGTGACTGAACAATAATTCTTAAAGCTAAAGATGGAAACTTTAGAGAAATGTATTTATATCTGCTGCCTTAATGAAATTCATATTTCATAAAACCTCAGTTTTATTTAGGGCTGCATGATGATCTCTGCACAGCATCATAGCAGATAAAGGCTCTATTTAATAATCAGTTTAGATCCTGACATCTAGTCATGTACAACACTGCTGTCATTGTCAGCACTAGAGTGTGTTTAGTTTTAGTTCTGTCAAGTAGGAGTCATTTTATGCTTGCAGGAAAATTTCAAAAGTCATGTTATATTGATTTCTATGTAACTACAGGTGTTGTTTGCACACGTTGACCCTGAAACCTTTTTCTCTTCTGTAATTTAGATCCGGTTGCTGATGTGGAGGATGACTTTCATGTTACACAGACGACAGAGGTAAGGTATGTTATCTTCTTGGGTTCTTAAAATCGATAGTGGAAATCAAAATATAACAAAATCTAAGAAAGCATAAATCTCCGAAAAACAATGACTTAACAATAATGACCATTTTAAAATTTAGTTTTCTGTGTTTTGCAGGTTCAAAGTCGTTACTTAAATCGCCTTCAGAAACTCAAAGCACATCACGATGTGTGTGAGAGGCGCTATGAAAAGGCAGAAACAAAAAGATTAAACGATGAGAGCGAGAGAACCTTGTTTCTCCACCATAGCCTGAACACAGCGGTTAGTTGAATGACACCTTTTTATAATGTCCTTTAGAGTGACCAACAAAAGCACATGACAGGGATATTCATATACATACATATACATTCATGTCTTCACTGGGGATGGGAATTGATACGATTTTTACGATTCTGATTCCTTATCGATACTGCTTAATGATTCAATTCTCTTAGCAATTCGAATTTATCTTATGAGGTATTTATCTTATCGATGCTAATGTTTTACAAATGAGCACATAGTCAGTGGGATAGCTATGTACCAGAGTTGCCTTTCATAACCATAGAGGTGATAGCTTGGATACTGCAGCTGGGTTGAGATGTATCACTCCGAAGCGTCAAAAAACAAAAAACACCACCCTGGAACGTTATTGCATGTTGTGTTTGCAAATGTTTCTGCATATTTGTTGTGTTTCCTCCCGACGCTGTTATGTTCATTTTACAATGACTGCAAGTCACCTTGTTGTCATCTATAAAGTGAAGCCAAACTTTGGAGTATTTGAATCTGGTGGGCGCCATTGTTTGACGTGCTAAACCGGCGTGACATCATCATGTAATTATTCGTGTTTGCTGTAATCGAGCATGCATAACTTGAGTAAATTACGTGATGTAGATTCGTGCTGATTGGAATCGATGAGAGAATCGTTTGATAAACTGATTCCATGGAACTGATAAACACGGAACTGGTTCTCAATTCCCATCCCTAGTCTTCACTTGCAGTGAAACTCTTTGAAAGTCATCTTTGTGTCTTCTTTCAACATGACAAAGGGTCAGTTATGCCACACAGCAGAGGACCTGCATTTAACTCAAGCTGCTGCACTCAGTATGGAACATGGTACAAGCATTTATACCCATTATGGACCACGCTGTTTAAATATGAATATTAAACTGTAGTATGATGTACAGTGAGGAACTATTAAAGATATCAAGACACGTAGGGCTGCTCAATTAAGGCAAAAATCATAATTATTTTAATCAATATTGAGATCTCGATTATTTAACGACTACTCTTTGACTTTGGAAATGCTGCAATTATTGAACAGATACTGATCAAACTTGCAAATTAAGTAGATTTCTAGCTGGTTGGAATCAATAAGAGAATCATTAGATAAACTGCCAAACGATTCCATGGAACCGGTTCTCTACAGGAACCGGTTCTCGATTCCCATCCCTACTCACGGTTCCATGTCTCCATTATACTTGCATAGCAAAAAGCCACCTCTTTCTTCCACTAACTTCCATAAACAATCCAATTATACTGATTGTGAACAGAAGTTGTAACTACTTGAATGGGCATCAAATATAACATTTCATCAGTTGCTGTCATAGTGAGGCTCAGATCTTGTTGAGCTATACAATTGATGAAGTTTATCTATTGTTCCACAAGTTAGCCTGCAAACTTTAGGTTTTCGCCTAATTTACATTATTAATACAAATGTGTAATTAATCTTTGTAATATTTTCAAAATGCTTCTGTTCAAATTTTACAAATTTCCCTTTACAATTTTATAGGAGGAGGACCAAAAAGAGGTTCCATGCTTGACCAGAACAGACAGTGTATTTGTAAGTAAAGCTCACGTGTTGTACATGCTTATTGTTGGGTCTAAGTGGCAATCAACTGTTATTTACATAAGCCCTGAATAATCAGCTAAATGGATTAATCTGTTATGTACATTTTTGGAGCAGATAATTGGATTATGATGTTGATCAATTTGTTTAATTTGAAATGTTTTTGACTTTTTACATAGACACAAGCCAACATAGACAGTCGCATAAACACATACAAGAGAATCACACCACAAGCTCCAACACTAGTTTTTAATGAAAAATAGCAGAGATAAGATATAATTTATCGTATCAATAAAAAGAAAAAAATTTTGGCGGTTCATGGAAAGACTGAGGAGTGAGTGTTCAACTTATAGAGACAAGCTTGGTACCTCTGTGTAGATCAGAGTGTGAGCTTTCTAACGACATCCTGTTTACTGATGGAGAATACTGTGTTGGAGAAATATGATCACTGAAATACAGAAAGTTACTGATTCATGTTTTCACTATGGGCTCATATTGCTTAGCGTTGCAATTATGTTTTGTTAAGCTAATAATGGTTGATATAAACTTGTAGCTGAGTTTCTTGTCGACATTTTGGTGTGTTACGTGAACATATTGGTGCTTGCTAGTCGGCGTAACGAGAAGTATAAATTATTTATAAACGACAGCCCCTGCCGGCGGGGGCCCTTAGGGGGGAACAGGTTAATGTCAAAAATTTAATGTAATTGATGTGCTATATCTTTCCAGTATTTGTCAATATATCTACATGTCCAGATACAATGAATAAAACTCCCGACCTCAACACTTTGTGCACAATTCTGATTTACTATTATCTAGTTTGTGTCTAACATTGATCACTTTTGATTCTAATATGATTGAAATCTCTCTGTTCTATTGTAGCTGACCAAAGAAATGCTTCGGTACCACTCGGATTGCTCACTCAACATAACCAGACACATCGATGAACCAAGAGTCAAAACTAAGAAACAATACAGAAGTGACAGTTCCAGTTCTGGTGAAGGAGAGGATCCAGGTGACTCAAGAAACAAAAAAAAGAGAAGACAAAAAAAAAAGAGTAAGAAGAAAAGCACCATTTCTCCACTAGAAAGTGAACCAGACGACTCTGGATCAATCACAAGAAAAAAAATTAAAAAGACTTACACAAAACTGAAAAAATCTGCTGACTCTGTCTCAGTTGACAAGACTGAGTCTCTGGTTGTATCTTATGTTCCAAAATTAAGTGGCTCCAAGAAATACCACCAGAAGAGAAATTTCTGTATTTACTGTGGGGAACCACAATTAAAAATTGCACGCCACCTGGAATGTAGACATAAGGATAATAAAGGATATCAGCACTGCTTTGCATGCTTTGGGTACTTCAAGCGCAAGTCTCTGTGGAAGTACGCCAAACGGTGCTCACTTGCTCAAAACGTTCGCCGAACACTACCTGGAAAAACAAGAATACAGTCACTCTGTGCTGCTGCTCAACCTGCACCTAAAGATGTGAACATGAAGGTATGGGCCCTGGTGAATGGCATGACTCAAGATGAAATTGCAGATGCAGTAAAAGAAGACACATATATAATGAAGGTTGGAGAGAAGATGTACAACCGGCAACGTGAAACTGCCTCTCAACATGACAATGTTCGTCAAATTATGCGAGGTCTGGGGAGGCTCTTGATCCTAGGAAGGACGGTGACCCCTCTAAAAAGCATGGAGGATTATATTAATCCACAACACTTTCACCATGTGATTCGAGCTGTTAAAGAAGTGGCTGGATTTGATGAAAAGACTAACAAGTTTGAGATACCCACCCTCGCCGCAAAGCTAGGGCAAAGCATCCAGAGAGTTGCAGACATCATGGAGGCTGAAGCTCTTTCATCCCAGAATAATAAAAAGAAGCAGGTTGTCCAAGAGTTTAGACGCATGTACAGCCTCATGTGGAATGAGATGATCTCTTCTGCTGCATATCGTACACTTGAGGAGAAAAAATGGAACAAACCCAAGCTCATTCCATTAGCAGAGGATGTAAAAAAAATGCACATGTACATGACTGACCAGCATAACCAATATTACAGGCAGTTGATGGATGAGAAAAACTCAAAGAATTGGAGCAATCTTGCCAAAGTCATATTGGCACAGATAATTCTTTTCAACCGGAGGCGAGAAGGTGAGGTTTCTAAGATGTGTTTAGCAGCATTTATCACCAGGGACAACTCCCCACTTAATGAAGACATTGGTGAAGCACTGACGGCATTGGAGAAAAAGCTCTGCCAGCATTTTGAACGTGTGGAAATTCGAGGGAAGCATGGCAGGAAGGTGCCTATCATCCTTACTCCAGCAATGGTGCAATCTCTGGAGCTACTTGTGGAAGAGAGAAGCTCATGTGGAGTAGGTGAGAACATCTACTTATTTGCAAGACCAGGCTTCGAAACAAGGCTTAGGGGGTCTGACTGCATCCGTGAGTTGGCTAAAAACTGTGGGGCCGAAAAACCTGAAGCTCTGTCATCGACAAAACTAAGAAAACAAGTAGCCACTTTGTCAAGAGTACTCAATCTAAATGACACCGAACAAGATCTTTTGGCAGACTTCCTGGGACACGACATAAGGGTACACAGGAAGTTCTACCGCCTCCCTGAAGGAACTTTGCAGTTGGCAAAGATTAGTAAGATACTGATGGCCTGTGAACAGGGCAGACTGGCAGAATTCAAAGGCAAAGGTCTTGACCAGATCTCAATCGGCCCCAATGGTAAGATATTACTTATCAGGGCAATGTTGACTGTGCACATGTATAATTTTAATGCCCATAATTTTAATTTGATTCAATTTGTCCTTATTTACCATCATGTAGACCAATCTGAAATGATAGAAGAAAGTTCAGAGGAGTCATCTGAATATGAAGATCATCCAGCTGCTCCAGCAGGTATGTCTATGCTTCTGACTGGTGTGCTAGATCATAATAACATTACCCATTTTTGTATTAATGCTAACATATTACATTATATTTATATTATAATGCTATATGCAGTAGTTCTGGATACAGTCAGACTGTATAGATGGCTAGTCATGCCACAAACACAAGTTTGTTTCCTGTGAATGTTTTCCAGGAGAGGAACCTGTGACACGACCTAAGAAAAGCACTTCAAAGCGGCACCTTGGACAGAAGCGAGGCTCAGGAGGTAAGAATGTGTTGTTGTCCTGTGTCCTATTTTCACATGTATGTTAAATTATTCTTGTAGCTGTGTTTGGTCAGAGCGTCTATACACAGTAACTCTGGACATTTGTACACATTACCCAACATGTAGAGGCTCATTCTTGTCCTGTTTGAGTTGATTTTCTATGAATGTTTTCTAGGAGGAACTTCAGTGACTCAACACCAGCAGCAGCCTATAGAAGAGCAAAGCTCAGGAGGTAAGTGTGACACATGGCTCTTTCTTTTCCACCATGATGTACATTTATGTCAGCAGCAGTTTCTATACACTAAGTAAGAGAGAAATCAAAGTCTGATTAACCCTTTTCATACCAGATAGCTAGTCTTTTCAGTCTCTTCTGTGTATGTAAGATATTTATCACAATATCTTTGCTTCACAGGCGGTGTAAAATAAAAAAAAATCCTCTAGATTGTTTTTATAGGACAAAATCTATATTCCAGCACTGAGGGATATTTATGTGAGAACTCAGAATTAACAAACTAGAGTTGACTGAACTAAGAACTGATTGAAGTAGTGTTGTCCAGTTGTCTGAATGTAGTATTTATATTACTAGTTACTGCTGTTTTATGTGTGTTGTGAAGAATTCTGCAGAATCTGTGCCAGTAGGCTGGTCCTGCCAGAAATATAATTTTGTTTCCTGTGAATGTTTTCCAGGAGAGGAACCTGTGACTCTACAGCAGCTTCGACAGAAGCGAAGTTCGGGAGGTAAAAATGTGGCATCGTTATGTATTTATGTAAAACTCAGAACACATGTTTATGGTGTTATGTACTTAACAAAAAAAGGTGGAATAACTGAAAACATGAAATGAAAACCATTTCAGGTCATCACCTGGTGATGATTCATTTTTACCGGTTTTCACTTCATAGTTGTGTCTTATCAGGGTTAATTAATGGAATTTCTTGCTTTATCAATCAGATCAAAGGCTGGGTATTTAGAAGAAGTTAGAATATAAACATGTTTTCAGTTATTTCACCTTTTTTGTTACATAACACCATAAACATGTGTTCATTCATAGTTTTGATGCCTTCAGTGAGAATCTACAATGGAAATAATCATGAAAATAAAGAAAACACATTGATGAGAAGGTGTATTTAAACTTTAGACCTGGACTGTACACAACAAGCACATATACCTGTGTCAGACTGGCTTCCCCTCTCCTGTTCATGTGACAGATTTCAGCATATATTAAATTTCCTGTGTAATAATGTTCTTTACAATCTCTTTTCCAAGGTGCTAAAAAGGAAAAACAGAAGTGGTCAACAGAGGAGGTGAAAGCAGTTGAAAAGACTCTGATGGCTTTCATTCGTATTGGCAAGACCCCTGGAAAAGAAGACTGTGAGAGGTGCATCGCTGCTTCACCTGAAGCCCTCGCTCACAGGGACTGGAGAGGGGTGAAGTTCTATGTTTACAACAGAATTGTTTCAGATCAGAAGCTGTAGACATGGTCTATGTTTACAAAGGTAGGCCTACACCTTCCACACCATGACAGCAGGCCTTCTGTTTCCATAGGAACACGTTAGTCACATCGGATATATCTACTGTATCTACTGTATGTTAGCTGTACACATAGTGAGGCTGAAACTGTTCATCTGTTGGAAAAACTAGTTTTGATCATTGTTACATGATTTGATTAAAGGATGTTTTAAAGGGCCTTAAAGGTTAAAAGTTAACAGGCCTTTCACTTCTAATTCAATGCAATACAATGCAACAACTTCCTGGTTCTTTTCTACTGCAGTGCACCTTTGATATGTTTGTGTATTGTATGTACACAATACATGTATATGTATTGTGTCTGAGAAGGTACTGTCCTGGCTATGACAGTCTTTATGAAGTCACCTGTTCAACCCTTTGAATAGTGAGGGTTTTGTTTTTTGCAAATGCTGCTTTTATTTTTGAAAGATTTTTGAAAAATTACTTATTTTGAAAGATTTCAAGCCATTTTATGAATATGTGTATGTTTTGCTCTTAAAATGCACTTTTACCACTTTTCGTGGAATTCAGGTAAAAAAAAGCTGTGTTACACAAATACAACGATTTTGTTTGTACAAATAGTACATTTAATTTGAAGTTTTTGTACAATGGGATTGTGTTGGAGCTTTTTCCCCACAAGAATTGTTTTAAATAAGCAACATTAAATGCTAATGTTCTGGCAGAAGTATCCTTGATTTCATTAAGTCTTTAGTTGACTATGATATTTGCTCTCACTTACACACGCAGTTGTTTGAAATGTAACAGCTGTAGTCTATAGCACAAGCTCAACATGTATAATTATTGTCTAAATCTTCATCTTCATTAAACATTGTGTTGATTTTATATGGACATAAATACAGGGCACAGAGGTGAGATGAAATTATGGGATTTATTGCAGGCTACCAGAGAATGGAGGTGAAGTGGTGAGGAGATGGTGGCTGAGGATAGCTGGATGGAGGAAGGTGCAGGGACAGCAGGCAGGTTGGAAAGATTCCCAGGACACAAGTATAAAACACACAAAACATTTTCAAAAATGAAATTTTAAGTGGCCTATGAACAGTCTCTGAGACAGTGATCTGATGATGAAGGGGAGTCAAGCAGGGATGGGTATGCTGGAGAAGGTGATGAGCTGCTGGGAGAGGTGTGTGCAGGTTGAGCTGGAGTGAGAGAGGGAGCACTACAACACCATCACAATGGCCACAGCACAGACAGAGAGTCAGGAAGGAGATGCTTCATACCATGCTGTATGCTGTCTGACAAAACATATTTCACATGTTTTACTTTAAACAGTTTGTTGTTCTGTCAAGACAGAACAGCTCATCATAAGGATGGTATAAATCATAATCATTTATAATTAGTAGTTAGTACTTGTTGCTTTGCAACAAATAAGCTGTTTTGAGTTGTATCAGAGTATTGACACATCCAGGATATTTAACATTTACTCTGTGTACTTCACTGACTCATTAAAACCAATGCAGCGGGTTACTTTAGGAAAAAAAAAAAACGTTGAGGCGGGCCTAAGAAGTACAGTAAAAAATCTGGTAAATAACTTTTTTTTTTTTTTGTGTGTGTATCTTAAATCTGAGGTGGTAATATTAAAATAGATTTTTTTCCAAGTTCAGGGATGTCTTTCTTTTGTTCCTATCAGGTCTAGAAAGGGCGGTCCTGGTAAGGTAGGCATTAATTGGATGGTCTCAAGAAGGCAACAAATACAAGAATGTGTGTGCGTGTGTGTGTGTGTGTGTGTGTGTCCACAGCAGAGAGAAGAACATCTTAGAAAGTTAGGGCGATTAGCCGCGTTAGTGTCTGTGCTAATACTGGCCCATATCTGCCATTGATCCTCATCCGCCCATATGTTCTCAGAAAGGGAGCAACCACACTAGTTGTATGCACTGACAGGGTTAAAGCCGTACGTATTTAGAGTAATGCATTGCTATTTCCAGTGTGGATGCTACTTTCTCCAACTATCCCTGTATGGCACAGTGCAGTAATAGACTTAATTCTAATGCCGGGGCTTGTTTTGTCGCGTGTACAGCAGCATATGTACTGTACTTTCCCTGCGCCGCCAGCTCTGTGATCTGAAGGGCGTCTCTAATGGAGAAGGTGTTCCGAGGTGATGATGACAAATGGTCTTACAA
Source organism: Lepturacanthus savala (assembly GCA_030544235.1). NCBI lineage: Eukaryota > Metazoa > Chordata > Actinopteri > Scombriformes > Trichiuridae > Lepturacanthus > Lepturacanthus savala. Next base: position 5,387,139 of record CM060471.1, read on the forward strand.
TCGGCTGTGACTGTGAACCGGGTATAGCGTGGCCCTTCAAAAATGGAGCGCACGTGTGTTTGCATATGAGTCCAGATGGTCAAGAAAGGCCTAGTTGAGCCCTGTCTGTTCCTGGCTGGCTGTGAAGCAGAAAGGTGCTCGCTCCGCCTCCATCTGCTTGTGCTCGGCGGAGTCGAGTCCCGCTGCAGTAGCGGGGCAGTTATTAGCCGGCTGGGTCTCAGGGAACGACAGTAATTAAGAGATGAGATGGACTTGCGCTGTCCTCCAGGAGTCTGCAACAGCATCCTGCCCACCCCCCCTTCCTCCTCCGCCTCCTCCTCTCTCTGGCATCATCAGGAACCCGCCTCGTCTCCAGCCTTCTGCTTATGTAGGAGGTCAGAGAGAAAACAGGGCAAGCAGCCTCCAGCACGGTGACACCACAGTGTCCAAATTCTCCCTCGGTGTCAACCAGAGTTCAGTAAGAATACAGTAAAAGTCTCATCGTGTTCATATTTTATGGCAGCGGCTGAAACTGAAACAGTCACATGCCATGCGTATATGAAAAGAATTACAGTGCTGCTATGGCACTGTTCACTCCTCCCACTCACACTGGCCTTGAAGCTTCATAGTGTGACTACATGATAAAAGTCCACATAAAAATATAAAACTACCAATATAAAAGATCCACAATCCTCATTGGCCATTTCAGCTTTGATACTCAATAGTTGAGAGGCGACAAGAAATGATGGGAGGGAGGTGATTACATTAATGTATTGAATATACATGATGTATATACATTATGTATATTGATAGACTTTTAAAGGAATCCATACCTATTACTTCTAAGTCCACCTGAAATGAAAATGTCTTTTTAGAACATATCTCTATCCTGTTGATTACTTATTTAATTATATTCAGCTGAAAAAAGCATCTTAATACAGTGGTTCTCAAAGTGTGAGGAGGTGCCTGGGGATCCCCAGAAAAAAAGGGAAATATTTTTCTACTTATAACTAATATAATTCCACAATAACAGAATGTAGAACCATTTGTATAAACAACCGTCATAATTTAAAATGAATAAATAAATGTATTTTAGGTGGTTTTTAAACGTGTTGAATTGTGTGTTGAAAAGTGTTGTTATTCAATCACTTATCCAAAATCGAATTAATCTGCCTTGATATGTAGCCTTAAGGACTAGTAGGTGCTATGTAGACCACATGAAAAACCTGGTTTCTGTTGGAACAAAAACACCTCTGGGTCATTCAGTAAAACCTCACTAGTTCCTCACTGAGCTTCTGAGCTGAGGTAAAAACACTGTAATGGATGACCTTCAAAATACAGAACCATTTCTTCTTTGTCCCTTATTCCCCTTATGGGATTAATAAAGTTTCATTGGATTTTTATCTCTTTTTTTTCTATGGTGACCTCAAGTGAGTCAAGGTTAAGGTCAGTCACTGAACCAGGCTTTCTGATCATCTTATTGATCCCATTTTTATCACCAGCCCCACCCCCACCTACCCAACAGAGCACAGCACAACAGAGGAAGATTCCCTGATATAAAACATGAAGCAGCTGATTTTTCTTGCTGATATTATCAAAGGTTGATCTATGCATCCTCAAGAAGAAAAGGCTTGACTCAGCCTTCTTAAATGCCTTCATTTTTATTTACTGCTCCAGGTGGACGCCAAGATATTTGTAATAACTCCTCCTGCTTTTGATATTAATAATTAACTCCTCGATTTCCCAACATTTGTTTTTTAAAATACTGCATCACACCGGCTGACAAATAACTCCAACTTCTCTTTTAAAGGTCAAACCATTGCCTTATTTATTTAGACCCACTAAGACTAAAGCCTTTTTAGTCCCACCATAATGGCACAAAGAAGACCATTATTCCATCTTTGCCACAGTCTGTATGTTTTACACCAAACTGACAATCTGGCGTTATGTCTCCCTTGTTTGACTTTTAAACAGCACCACCATGATCTGTGATGCAACAGCTTTGGCATCTAGAGTGACTAACGATGCCATTTATATCAGCTCAATCAGCAGATATTTGCACACCGTACTACCCTACAAAGCAAAAAGGCATTAACTATGCAGAGTGCAGAACTGAGAAAAATGATTTTAAAGTAAAGTAAGCAGATGTAGGATGATTATTGGACATGAGGCAGTTTTGTTACTTTATATTATCTTTGTATATAAAAATCGCCATACTTAATTTAATAGTTATACTGCTTATTTTTCAGTTACTTTATTCTTGATTTGTATTATTTACCAAAAACTAAGGAAAAAAGGCAGCAACTACAAAAACTATTTTACCACAACTTGGGCTCTGGATATGTTAGATACGCTGTATTTGAAATAATTTGAAATATTTATTTCATAAACATGGATATACCAAACAAATGTATTTTGACCATTTCTGGCTATTATTTTCCACCCGGAAACTGTTTTGGTGCTGAAACAGCTTCTCAACAGCTTCAGTATCTCACGTTGTTGTGTCAGCATCCAAATGTGAACAATTTATTTAGAATAGGTCCATTATTATTAGATTAATGCTAATCTGTGGTTGTTTCTGTATCTCTAATATAGTAACTGCTACACCCACAAGCAACATTAATGTTAAATCGCTACAAAACAAGCAATATAGTTAAACTCCAATTTAACTGAGAATACAAGATCTTTTTGCCTAAGTGTATCAAAGGCTTTTCAAACTGTTGTGATGATTACCAAGATGAACAAGTTAATGTTTTTATATGCTATTCCAGTCGTCTAATAAACACAAAGTACTGAATGAAATTAATACATGGGACATATATTTCGAATCATTTAAAAACATTTAATTATAGATTGTTAATTAGAATGTGAATGAAGTAAAATAGTAATGAAATCGCTGAAAAAATGTAAAGTCTCATGGGGATCAGCTGTCTGTGTTCATTAGTAACAGTAACTTGTACAGTAAGCAAAGCTACAGTAACTGACATGTTCCTGTATTTTTGCTTTGTTTCACAAGGGCTTTTTGCCCTGTTTTTTTTGTACAAACGACTACCATGGTACAGAGTAGGAATAAAAAGGGGGATGATAACATGTTTTATATAAGATATAAAACATTTGAAGATGTCTCTCTGGACTCTGAGATGATTCATTGAGGAAAGGAAGAAATAAACAGTTGCAACTAACAAATATTTGCATCATAATAATTACTTTTGATGTCAATAAATGGTGAAAAATGTAATACAAATTTCTTATAGGACACAAAAACAGCATGTTGAAAATGTTCAATCTTCACATTTAACAATCTGAGACCATTTTTACTTGTTGAAATACTTAAATAATTCCTTGTTTATCAGAATTGTCAATTTATTTTGTGTTAATTAGTAATTCCAGTGCTACTTCATACATATTGTTCCACTACACTGTAATTATGCATGCAACAGTAAAACCCAGTAGAACGTCACAACATTGTCACTATCTTGATTAGCCTCTTCATGAACCTATTTGCAAAGAAGAAATTCAGTTTCAACAGCATTAATAAGCCAATTCTCTTATCTAGGACAAGATGGGCTGGAGTGCAAAATTAAATAATTTAATTGCATTATTGGCACATTGACATTACAGTGAAGAAACATGAAAGAAGAAAGAATCTGGAAAAAGATATGGAGAGGATTTTAGTTTGAGTGAGCTAGTTGAGTGAGGAGAGAAAGCAGTGTCATTTTTCTGTGAGGAGAGGGCAACGTGAGGTATTTCTTAAGCAGGTGCTCCGTCGATCAGAGAATGACTGTAGCACCCAAAGGTGAATGCAGTAAATCACAGCGATGGCGGCGTACAAAGTGCAGATTTTACTATTGAGGCTAAACTCCACCTGCTGCTTCTCTTCCAGCAGCCCTGTGCTGCTGCCTCTTCATCCGTGGAGCCGCCGCCATACAAACGTGCAGGCGAGTGGGCGAATAAAGCTGCCTCTGTGTCACTCATAGCCCGACACAGACAGAGAATCTCCATCAAGTCTTGTTTCACCTTGGCCAAAGACAGAGAGAGTGGAGAAAAAGGAAGTGCTGCTGAATACACAAGCAGACACCGAGCATAGCAAAGAGCTGCGGGACAAAAGCGACCATCAATCTCAGCCAGACGCCATTCGTTGCTAAGTTTAATAACGTGACATCGTAGAAGCCCACGATCACAGAACCGGAGATAAGATTTGAAAGCGTGAGCATCTCGTGTCGCACCCCCCTTTTTTTTAATTTGACCCCACAGGGGTCAAGATAAGGTACTTGTTTATGATGCACAGCTGCTCTGTGTGTGTGTGTGTGTGTGCCTTTTAGCGAGGGCTTCTCTCGTATCATTGGCCCCTCAGCCGCAGCCCCGCCTCCTCACAGTCTCCTTCTAATTTCCTCTCCTAATTTGAGCCGCTGCATATGAGGAAACCCTGTCTACATTCCAGCGGCCATGACGGTTGCCGTTTGCTGTGACGACACCTAATCTGTACGTATGTGTGTGTGTGTGTGCACAAGCTCGCTAATGGTGTAAGAGGCTCACAGTGTCACTAGACTGCCATGCTAAGTGGCATGTAACCCCCTCCCCGCCCCTACCAACACACACTTTACAGAGAGAGAAAGACATGAGGAAAATGATGCTGGTACCGGGAATTTTCTACTCAAGAAAGTTAAACGAGCTATAATTTAGATTTTTTTGTTGTTCGCTCAGCCTGCAGCACACTGAGGATATTTACTGAACTGTCGACAAATACAGATTTCAGGAGCTTTGGACTTCATGATTCAGATGCTGACCCTGCCAGTCCCAGTGTTCACTGAGGTGTAATAATATGATTCAAAGTTTAATATGTAGCAAGTCCTCAATCTGTTCAGCATTCCTGTCATGTTTTTATGCAGAGGGCAGCCATACACTGCAAAAACACCTTCCACAGACAAGCACAAATAATGTCTGAGCTACAGAAATACCTGAGTGTTCCTCTGACTACACAGTCAAACTAAAAAAACTGCCAAATATGATTTTTTTAAAATGCCACTTGGTATAAACAACTTGAAGGTGTGTGAGATTTAGCTGGAATTCAGAAGCATCTAGGGGAACAGAAATGGAGTTTTATGTTTTAATTAGAATATCATCAATCTAAATAATAATTACCTCAGATTTGTATCTACATGGGGAGCATGTTTCCCTCCATGAAGCCCTTATGTTTCACCGGTCTGTTTCTACAATAGTCCAGTATGGACAAACCAGACAGGTTTTCCACAGCCAACGCAGGTTCTCCTACATGCTTGCAGTACTCGGTTGGTTGCAATCTGCAACCTTGCCACTAGACACCGCCAGACACTACACACTGCACCTTTAACAGAAAACAAATCTAAATTTTTAAACAGAGAATTTTGTGTCAGATTCCATTTTAAATTGCTGTCTGCTACAAATTAAGGTCACATATGAATAGGTTCGAGCAAACTATTGCTGTCTGCTACAAATTAAGGTCACATATGAATAGGTTCGAGCAAACTATTGAATTGCAAAATACATTTTTCTAGAAATATAATAGCCCCCTATAGCATGAAATACTGCTTAGACATGGTAAAAAAAAGTTTTGAATGTTTTTGTTACTTTTTTGTTTTGAATGATTTTATTAATTTAGGCCTTATTAATTAATAAGGCCTAAATAATAGATATATTGAAACAAAATATATAAGAAAAAGTTGTAAACAGTTAATCTCAAATAGTCTCAGGATAGTTTCATACTACGTAAGTCAATGGGACTCCGTTAGGTTGTATACACTAGGAATTTTCCATACTTTCATGTTGTTGCCATATTCCAACAAATCTTTTATAGCATATTAGAAAATGTATCAAATATCAAAATTAAATTAAATTAAATTAAAATGTACTTACCTCAGATAGTGAGTTCATTTTTCATTTCATTCATTTGGTGAAAATATTCCATAATTCTGAGTTGGGCAACCTTTGGTTGTAAGACAATAATGCGTACATGGCAATTGTCCATGAGTAAACAGGATATCCTGGTCATGTGACCTCATAAATAGCATGTCATTAAAAAATAAAAGCCTCCTTTTCACGCCTGTCTGTAAAAACATTTTGTCAATATTTTAGCTGTTTTATCCAGAGTGGTATGATTACTTTTATAGCATCCTGTGATTCTCGAAACATTCACACGCTAGAGTCTATTTGAGGTTCATCTGTAGGTTGTGGATGGTGTCCAGTCATAATATATTAACCTCTCTCATGCTTCAGGTGCTGCAACCTCTGCACATGTAGGAGTGTGAGGGAGAGAGAGAGATAGCGATAGTGGGATGACGAGTGAGTCCCTTACATAACTTGTGACTTAATATTTCCACCTGACCACAGTCATCTCTCTGGGTTTGTCTGTCTCTGCTTGGCCGTCAATGTTTATCCACCCGGGGTTTAAATACAGATTCCAACAGGATTACCTTAACACCCAGATCATACCACACACACACACACACACACACACACACACACACACACACACACACACACATGCTCACACACAAGCACAAACACACACATACATCCTTCACAGCCTCCTAGCACACATTATCCCCCCACTTTAATCCCAAATCCCCCCAGAGGTCAATCAAAAAGTTCCAGGTCACAAGTTATGACGCCGTAGCGAGTGCAGTATCCTACTCTTCCCCCTGGCTGAGGATTACACTGGCTGACAGGGAGGGGACTCGTCTCTTCTGGGGACAGTTGCTGAGGGTCAGAATTACCCTTCCACACACGCACACACACACACACACACACACACACACACACACACACACACACACACACACACACACACACACTGCAATTACACTCATTCTGCTCCCCGTTTCACTGATCCCTCTTCACTTCTGTCTATATTTTACTTTCTTAAAGGGTTGTTCTGGTTTATTAAAGCTGGGTCTTATATTTGGAGTTATGGCTGCCATCATTGATTATGATAATATCATATGTACTAGATTGTTGAGATGTAGTCATCAAGGCAACATATTCATTCTGCACAATTATTTGTGCATAATCCTGCAAACATCTAGCAGCAGGAGTGATCAGCGTGATCAGCTCATCTGCACAAGCACCTGCATGAGAACCTCAAACTAGATGCCGTCATGTTGTTATTGTCAATGGAAAATGTCAGATTTTAACTTAGTTTCAACATTAAAATCCATTTTGATAACATTTGTACTGAGAAATGTGCATTTTATCATCAATATCTTTGTTCAGTTAATTGTTAGTTATTACGAAACAAATTCAGGTTACACAAGGTGCCCTTTAGCGTCTGTATGAGACACGTCACTGTTAATAAATGTATTGTAATGATGTTTTATGGTATGACAAGAAAGGTTTTTGGAAAGATTATATTTTGGTTAAAATGTGATAAAAATGTCCGACACAACAGTAAAAAGTGTCCGGTTTAATGGCAGTAAAGATATCTGGTTAGTGGACTTGAATACTGCAGCTTTTTAGATCTATTTATAAAACAACCACCTCCAAATGCAGACTTTGAATTGATAGACGTCATTGGCCTCATTTTGTGTGTGTTATATATGAATTACTTTTCAAATAGTGAATGAGCATAGCCTGAAAAAGGCCATCAACATAAATGACACAACAGGTTTGTCAATACCTCTCATACAACTGAAAAAAGCCTCCTTTGTTCCGATCAACCAGTCAACTTCCGGAAGCTGTGGCTCAGCTACGGAAACAGACAGTAGGCACAGGCGTTCACTTCTTTTTTTCTTCTTCTTCTCAGTTAGAGCCTGAATTAAAAATGGTCAATGTACCTTAGCAACCTTAGCAACCACAGCAACATGACAGACCCTTGTTTGTGGGCATGAGCAAGCTATCTGATTTCTTCACAGGCAGAAAGAGAAAGACTTACAAAGCACAGGGGAAGTTCTTCAAGAAGTTTGCCTCAAGTTTTAAAACTTTGACCATGTTTGGGTAATTCTGTTTTTTCTTCCGTACAAGTTTAGCGTACCTGGAGATTTGTTCACAATTTGTCAAACTGTCCAGCTGCTTGTGTTTCTTCTTTTTGGCAACACTGCTGGATTCTAAGATTAGAACTCAGTAAGTACAATCTGATTACAGTGGTACGCTGGCCAAAACAACAAAAAAATATTTCTCCTTCTCTGGCAGATGCCATTTCTCCTCAGAAGTTGTCCTCCACTGATATAAGAAATCCAGGCTTTGATGATACACTCCCTACAAATCAACCAGTGTTTGTGCAAAGTTGCTGATGGTAAGACTGGGAACATAATTCTGCTTACTGACTCATATGTCTCATTCAGATGATTTATGTTCTCATTTACCATGCTCCCTCGCCTCCCCGATGCCCTTTTTTTGCCTTTGCACCCTTGCATTTTTGTCTCTTCTACTCATGCTCGTCAACACCACCAGGGTGACGCAATAAGCACTACCAGCGTTTATTATTACCAGCGGTAATAATAAGAGCAAAAACACAGTCAAACCTGTCTTTGCATGAGCACAAAGAAACATCACAAGAGCACAAACACCTGTGACGCACACGCTCTTCTCAGGGAGGTGACAGGAATATTTTTTTTCTGTTTATCCTGCTCGCTTTCATCCATTCATTTAAAAAAGAAAGAGATGTGGGAGCTTGGGGAGGGCCTAGTGTGTCTGGATAGGAGGTGGAGGACAACAGGGGCTCTAATTCACCTGTTTTGATTCCCATTCATGTGCTAATGCAGACTTTTATGGACTTAATGCCGAGCTGATGAGACGCACTGTGTTTAAATAAACAGGATGCATGTGAGAGGAAGAAGACTTGTGACTAGCTGGATATTTAACCGCCTACTTCCCACCTACATAGGAGGTAAAAATGAAGAATCTACTATGTAGAACGTCTGAATACCTTAGTCACCTTTCAACTAGTACGCTAACCATACCCAGATAGTTTGCTACATCTGGTCATATTTGCAGTATGCATGAGTAAGCATAAATCATAAATCATATCATTCACATTTCAACCACATCAGCCATTGACTTTTCATTCAGTTAAGCATTAGAATTTGTTGAAATTGGTCCATATTTTTCACCTAAGACTAGTACATAGAAATAAAAGATTTTAATCTTTTAATCTTAGGTCTTTGATTTATTCATTTACATGCATGTGATATGAAAATGATATTTTCCCATAATCATGATAATATTGATCATATCAGATATTTCTTTAGCGATGTATTTCTGGTATATTAGGGTTTATTCATATCAAAAGGTGTGATATTCTCTATTGTAGAGCTTGACCATTTATACAAGTTCTGTAAAAACTGACTTGTGATTCTGCATAAGTGCAGTGCTGTAGAGGGTAATGCTGTAGTATGTCTGAATCGTGTCTTCTATAGGCTAACTTCCTACATAGAAGCTACTACTGTGGCGTTGGAGTAGTAGCTACTGGTTAGTAGGTAGTGATACTAATGTCTAGGGTTTCAGATGCAGCCTCAGATTCGTGCTTGTGTGTGTGGGGGTTCATGTCCTATGATTTATTTGGGAGAGTGCCCATGCTTGTGAGTGATCATCGCAGCTGACAAGTGAACAGAAAAGATTCACAGACCCATGTTCAGACATTTTGACTGAATGCGATTGGTTCTAATGTCACGAGATTTACGACTGAGAGCAAAGAGACTGAGACAAGCACCCTGAGGTCAGAGGTCATGTTAACATCTGTGGCAAAAAAATGACCGTAACAGATCTTCTTCAAAGGTACAGTGTCAGCATATTGAGGGATTACTGGGTCAGTCGTCCAAAACTGAGAACATTGGAAAGCATTAAAGCTACAGTGTGTAATATTTAGCAGCATTTACTAGAACTGATTTTAGATATAATTCAATCAAAATAATAATTGTTGTGTTTTGTTACCTTAGATTGAGTAATTTTTATCTACGTTAGGAGCTGGTCTCACTCTGTGAAGCCTGACATGTTTCTACAGTGGCCTATAATGGACAAACCAACCAACCAAGATGGACAGCATTTCGCATTTTTGCGTTTTTTCATGTCCCCCTACAGGTTCTCCTACATGATTGGGGGTACTGAGATACAATCCCCTACTAGATGCCACCAGCAACTACACACAAACTCTTAGTCTCATTATTTGGCTCAATTTTACCCCAAGGACAGCACATAAGTGCCAGTTTTTCAGAGCAGAGAAGTGGTTTTACTCTCTAGTACCTTGTTAGCGTGATATCAGACCAACAATGAAGCATAATAAAGAGTCCAATTAGGGATCACACATATCATGGTTAAATAAAGATTTACATAAATAAGACAGACTTTGATAGTCTGAGCGAAACTGCCAAGGCCACTTATCCCTAATGACATTCACTGCAGTTTCATTTCCCAACATTCAATGGTTTCATTTTGCATGTACTACTTGTCACTGTTTATGTTTTATATACTGTGAATTTGACCCAAGTGAAGGGCTAGAAGGGCTTGAGTATAGAGTTGGGATCATTATATCTTGTTGGTTACTTGCATTTGTGAGCTGTTACTGGTTATTTTATTTTAAATGATATCACCTGTGTCCATGTGTCTTTTGGAGTGAGTCATTTTTGAGGCAGCTCAGCTTTAGTTAGCGTCAGCTGCCCTGCTGCCTGTCTTGTTAGTCGGCATTTGGCAGCTGCCAAACTTAAAATGAGCACTGAGCTGTCACTTGTTATATTAACTTTTGCAAGATGACACTTTACCCTGTGACAGGTGTGTCAACTCTTACTTTCACAAATTCTGGTATAACAGGTTTGTGTTTGGCAGGAGATGAGGAATTAAAACTCTTAACTTGTGTGCATAATGTAAGTATGATCTTGTTACTGAATTAAAAATAGAAATAGTGAAACTATCCCGTGATATGAAAAGTAATAATGCTATCCGAACTATGCAACACTCCTCATTAGGATGTTATTGATGGATCATTGTGTCCTTTCTAGATGAAACTATTTGCATATGTCAGAAAAAAACGTTAGCGACAGCGGTTTCATTACTTTTGACAGGTGGAAAAGAACTGTCACAAAGATTTTCAAAGCATAAAATGGAAGCTTTTGTTTTGTGTCTGTTGCTGACATGCAGTTCAAATTAGGTGGACATCTCTTTCCTCTCGTTCCTCAAAGGAGGAAAATTTCTTCTAATGTGTTCTGCTCATCCAATTACAGCGAGGCCATCACAGACAGGCCGGGGAAAACGGGAATTAATGCCATTTTATCATTAACTTGTGCTTACAAGGCCTTGTCACATTTGGGATTCACCTTGTTGCTGCACTCTTTTTTTATTTTTTTTTTCCAGAGACCACTTCCACAGGAGGCTGTCAGCCTGGATCAGACTGTTTGTGAGCCACTGGGACGAGAGACAGAGCTCCACTCTCAGCCTCCAGGGAGCCCCGTGTTTTGCTTTTCAAACCATGAGCCAGCAGATATTTATTTCTGATATTTGGAGGTGGCGCTGGGAGACTGACCTAATTTAACTAGTGACACTGAATAGTTGATGCCTGTGCTTGGAATATACATGTTGCTTGCTATGCGTCTTCCTATATTGTGTAATATTCCTCCAACGTCTTTGAATTCAGGCTGCTCGGGAACATCTGGTTGAACAGCTTGGGTGGCCAATACATGTGCATGATCAGAAGGAAATGCTGCAATGAGGAAAACATGTAATGGGAAGCTCAGAATATTTTGAATTAACCTCATCTCATCACCTTGTGTTTTTACAGTTTTTACTGCCTCACCCTCAGTATGTTCAATAGTGGATAAAACCTGAACTTGAAAACTTGAAAATTATTGATGAAAACCAAGTCACCAGAGGCTAAAACATCTTTTATGTATTCAGGCATACACCCAACAGTCAGTCTGAACCTTTCTGCCACAGCAGTTCCAGACTCCTTTTGACTCATAGCTGGGAAAAACTCTGAAAGATGTTTTTTGAGAAAACTACAATTAATGCTGTGGCTGTAGCAGTGATTAACCATGGAGATCTGAAAGGATTTTACATAGTGATTAATGTTCCTTGTTTGTATTTGGCACAAAGTCGCCTATTTACTAACCAACCAATGTCATTTTTGGTTTTGTTTTGAGGAAACCAATGTTTCCAGTTGGTCAGTCCACCAATTTGGTCCAGACTGAAAATGTCTCCATGGATGTATAATTATATCTGGATACAGCGTGGGAGATAGGGACAAATTCATTCCTACAGTATGAAAGTTGCTTCCTGGTGCACAAATCAAAAAAGCCACTTCCTGTTGTTAAGAAATACCTGGATGAATGTGTAGCAGAGACTTCTTCCAGCTAACTAGAATAGGGTTCAAATAATTCATGCTGCTCTAGGTTTTGAAAATGTTTTTGAACTGAATGGATCAAACTTTACAAGGAACACTCTACCAGATGGATTGCTGAGATTTTTTTTCTTCCAGATCTCGTGGAAGCCAAAAGAAGAATCCTAATGACCTAATAAAGATTTGTGGTTGAGAGTCAAATGTTTCTACAAATATTGGATGGATTGCCATGAAATGTGCTTCAGACATTCAAGTCTTCTGCAGGGTGAATTGTTATGACTTTGGTGAGCCATATTAGGATTGGTATTGTGAGCGTAGACATAGATGTGCCATAAACTCTCATAAGATTCAACTGGTTTCAGTCTGTGGTTTACTTTGTAGGACACAGTAGGCAAAGTAGTTACCAGATGCATTAATGCATTGTCTATGTCTATGATTGTGAGCATGTTAGCATGCTGATATTAGCTTTTAGCTTAAACCAACACTAAAAAAATGCAGCCTCCCAGCTTTGCTAGCATTGCAATAGACATTATTTTATTTTTTTGTATTATTTTATAGACATTTACTTTCATTATTTTTAAATGTTAAAGTCACAAACTAACATTTTAGATAAAGTAATGTGATTTATGTCTGAGTGTCACAGAATATGTGGTTGTATTTTATGACAAGACGGATTTCAATTAAAACTGTAGACGGCTGTAGAAAAGAAAAGAGTTTACAATTGTTGGCCTCTGTACACACCTCCCTTATTCTTCTCTTTTTGAAATTAATCAAGTAGACCTCAACATTCTTCGGAAATGTGTTTTTGCCAACTGAAATCCAAACATGCACCTTCTGCTCTACTCAAATATTGCTTTACCAGCTATTCTTAGCCCAGTCAATTGTGGTGACAGCCTGGATTAGCTATTCACTCCAAATCACATTTGATTGGATAAATATAACTGTCTCCCAGTTAAAGATGAGTCATCAAAAACATGTTTTACTGTACAGGAAAAGAAAGACAAGACTTTGATATAAAGATAGAGACAGAATCCCCATTTGACTGAGGTATTCAAACTATTTGGTAGGTCGTGAAGGTATACAAATGTCCACATTGTAGAGTGGTGAGACATGATAACTGATGCAAAGAGAACACAGGATACTAAACTTCTGTGAGAGTTCATAGCAAGAAATAACATTTAAGACTGTCAATTTTGTTTTGAAGTCTTTAAAACTTGTAATTGCTGAAAAGAACAAGCTCAGGCCAGCAGCTACTTTTATAAGCTGAAAGTCTAATGAGCAACATGGCTGACTGCTCATGCTGTGGATTGCAGGAGAGTTTTAATAGGAACGCCAGTATAAATCATTAAAATGAAACTTATTGAAATTAGCATGAAGGACACCAAACTGTTTGAAAAAGCCCACTTTGAAAAGTCATGTCCTGTCCTTGAGAGATCTGATACACATCTATTCCAGCTTCAACAGACTTTTTCCATCTGAGACAAAATATGTTGGTGGAAGAATAGAATAAATATATGGAGCATGGGTTTGAGGGCCATATCTTCTGTATTTGGCAGTTAGAAAATATTGCTTTGAGGGTGACCTGGTGGAGCAGTGGGTAGCACTGTTGCCTCACAACAAGAAGGTCAGAGGTTCAAGACCTTCGTCTGGGACCTTTTTGTATGGAGTTGGCATGTGTTCTGCAGGTTCCCCAGCTTCCTCCAACAGGCCAAAAACATCCTGAGCTTAATTGAAGACTCTAAATCAGGGGTAAGCAACCCTTTTGTTCCAACCAAGCAGTAACACACCTGATTCTACTAATCAACCACTAGAGCCCTTGCTAAGTACCTTACAATCAGGTGTGTTACTGCTTGGTTGGAACAAAAACCTGCACCCACAGTGGCACCAGGGTTGCCTACCCCTGCTCTAAATTGCCTATAGGTGTGAGTGTGTGAGGGAATGGTGTGTGTGCCCCACGATAGGCTAGTGACCATCCGGGGTGTATCCCTGCCTCATACCTGTAATGTGCTGGGATTGACTCCAGCAGACCCTAATGAGGAAGAAGTGGATATAGAAAATGACTGACTGACTGAAAATGTTTAATTTGGTCCTTTTCTTTGGACGGAACATTGTGTGGCATGTTAACTTTTCTGTACTTTGCATTTTAAGCAAGTGACAACAATAAACCAGGAACATGCGTGTGGTATGGGGAAGGGAATCCTGTTTTGAAGAACACGCTGTGGGGAAATGACAAAAAGGAATGTCACTGTGACTTTCTACAGGAAGTGATAGAGGCAGAAGAAATTTGGGCACCATTTGCGGTTATGCAAATCTATGAGTGAGTGAGTGAGTGGGTGAAAAAAAGAAGTCAGCTTTGTACTCTGGCTTCTGTTTTTGACCATGAAGATGTCCGTTTGCTAAGGATCATTTTGGCTATTATAACATAGATCTTGAGTGTGAATGTAAGTGTCTGTTGGTTGTTTGTTTGACAAAAGATGGAACTCAAGGTCCACTAACTTTGTCCAGCACTTTCAACTGCAGAAAAGCATTCCCTTCAAAGCATGTGGTTAAAAGCTGAGGTCAACACAGAGACGTGGTTGAAAGAAAAGTCATATCCCAGCAGCTGGGATGCCAGTAAAATACTGTAAAAGAATTAAGAAAATAACCATCTTAAATTACAGTTATTCCGTGCAGTTAAAAGTACAGTTTTAGCTTTAATTCCACATTAAATCGTATTTATCCTTTTAATTACAGTGATATTTCCACCTATAAAAACAATTATCTTAGCCCTAAACCTACAGAGATGTACTGCTATAAATTTAGCTATTTACATATTTTATGTAGAATCGTCTATATTAATCTATAACTAATTTATTTGAGTGTTCCCTTTTGAAATATGAAAACTAATAATAATAGTTGTTCTTTAAAAGAGTACATTTTATGGTAATTAACAGTAACACAATTTTCATATTATTTTAATTATTTTATTAATTTGGTAAACACTGTAAAGTCACAGTATATATTCGCAATACAATAATATATTTAATATATTATTGTTCTGTTAATGTGATGGAATCTCTTTGTAGGTGGATTTTATTATCTTTGGACAGGGCCAGTCCTGTCTTTCTGCCAAGCTAAGCTAACCACCTAGCTTCATATTCACAGATATGAGAGCAATCTTCTCACCTAATCAGCAAGGAAGAGGAAGACTGCATTTCCCAGAATGTCTATTCCTTTATTAATGACATATTCAGTGGACTTCTTTTGAGTTATCTCCAAATAAAATGGATAATCTGGCTAAACGTCCTGCTTTTTTGCAACCTGACTGCTCATATTCTTGCTCCATCAGACTTTTAATGGTGTTGTTGTGTTCCCTGATCTAACTTATTACCTCGGGGAGTACAATGCCTTCATACCCGAAATGATACACAGAACTAACAAATCAAAATAAGAACCAAGTTGGAACACACCTAATGATTATTTAAACGGCTGTAAAGAGCTGACAATGTAAATTAAAATGCCATTAAAACTCTCTCCCTACTCCATACTTTCTCTCACTATCTAATTCTTGTTCAAAATAGTTTTCATTTAGGTAAAAGGTTTTTTTTGCTGCTGCCAAATTAGAAAGGAATTATCTTTTAAAAGTCAAGCTTCCTCTTTCCACCTAGTATGTGAGCGACAGAAGGGCTATAAGCCTCGAGGCTCTCAGATCGTTTATTTTAGCCATGGCGTAATCGTGTGCCAGGAGACTGTGGCTGAGGCAACACAGCAACTCTAAAACGCAAATGGATGCTCAAACAATCCGAGAGGACGTCTCACATCACTGCTCACTCCAGCTCACACACAGGTGACATATGGCTATAGTGAGCTATCACTTAATGTCATGAAACCAGAGCTAATTGCTGTGAAGATCAAATGGGAGAAAAGAGTCAATATACTGAATAAAGTCAGCTCTCCAGCTCTCCACGCTATCTGGCTGCAGTGCTACAACAGCTGGCCACCTCATTCACATCTCTTGTGTGACTGGAGGCTGTTGCCATGATCTCCATTAGATCTGTGGATGTGCAGATTATAGATATTCTCTGCGGGTTTGTCCTCGCCGGGGCCAAGCAGCCCTCTAATCCACTTCCTGTTAGAGTGTGTAGCCTGAGCCAGATGAGCCAGATGTGATGGGTGTATGCGCACATATCTGTCTGTGTGTTTATCGCTCAAATCTTTATGTTTTGGCATGCAACATCGAATTACGCAACTCTTAACTTGTATGATAACTGCCCCCGCGCTATCTACTGAGCATGTTATCCGTCAATTCAAGCCTTCCCTGTGGGTACATTCAGGGCTGTTTGTGCGTATTTGAATTATTATTGACTACAACTGGTCCACCAACCACCATCATTTTATATTATTTGTATGTCTTTTCACAGACATGGGCCCACTTCAATGGCTTTATTATGTACAATCCTATTTTCTTATGTTTTAGGTTAACTCATCTGCCTTTCCAACTGACACTTATGTTAGATTAAGATGTTGGTTCACATTATGCCTGTTATTGGGTGTAAAGTTATGTTTAACTGCTGTCTGTGAAACAGTGTCAGTTTACCTGAGGAAAGTAGAATTTGTTATTTCACTTTCTGCAGCAATTTTCTTACAAAATACAAGAAAAAAAAATACAATCTTCTATTGAATCTTTCCTGGCTCCAGCTACTGATTGAGTATTACTTTCCTTCAACTCCTCCCTGCGAACCTAAGACACTGGTTCAAAATTAATTTACTCTGCTGATTTACCCACCTAATTTTCATTAGGTGTTGCAGAGGTTACATCTTGTCATACTAGGTATAAGTCATGAGACTGGCCGGCAGCTGCCTTATGATGATGTTTCTAAAAGCCTTGGGCTGGGACTGTTTTTTGGAGACTTTGCATGTTCTCCCTTTGTCTGCATGGGTTTTCTTCAGCTTCCTCCCACAGTTCTAAAACATGTTTAGGTTAATTGGAGACTCTAAATTGCCCGTAGGTGTGAGTAAAGAGTGTGTGCCCAATGGTAGACTGGAGACCTGTCTGGGTTGTATCCCTACCTCTATGCAAACATGATTTTGCATAGGGCCCCAAGAAGAGCTGGAAAAGGCCCTGAGTACTATTTATGAATGTCAACATAGATCTCAGCGATACTTCTAAATCCCCCGAGGAATGAAAATCAGCTGCCCAGGTCTGTCTCTGCTGGTATTGATCACAGCTGCCTTGTTGGCCTGTTGGACTGCCTACGGCACGCATGATAATGCCAAATCTCACTCCTGTCTGCTCGTACTGTAACCTCTATAACTCCTGCAGACTGGAGAGATTAAGTTCCAACTCTCAAATGATTAATCAATTTCAATTTCCCCCCCACCTCATGTGATCAATCATATTCTCATTAATGTCTGAAGCGTTGCCCACAGCTGTACGGCACCGATTACCAGTCAAGCCCCCAACTTGAACAGCTTTATTGCTCAAGACCTCGTAAAATATCTTTTACAGTCTTGTAAGAAGCTGAAGCTGTGTTTAAGGTGATGCTGCCTCATGTTTGCACGTCAGCAGTCATTCGGTGGTGTCTTGTGCTGTAACCCAAGCTATCACTGGCAGGAATAGTCTTCTGCTAATCCTCAGGATTCCCCCACTTCAATCTGTGCTATTAAAAGACAGAAAGACACCTCCATCTTGCTGCAAGAAGTCAAGCGATTGAGGGTTTCATGGGTTTGACTGAAGCGACGGGATTCTTCAACTTAGAGTGTAGAAGTGACAGTCACTGCAAAGAACGTAGCTATCACATTTGCGGGGTCATACTCTCGGTCAGGGATCTGTTTGACCACTTCCTGCGATAAAGAGCACCACGAACGCTGTGAAATGAGCACAGCTCTCATGTAACTGGAGCCTGACATATAGCTGAGCCGAGCTGCTTGCCTCACTCTGTGGGCTTGACTTTGTTCCCTTTTGGCACTGACCACAAGTTATCTGGGGCTGAGCAGGCCGGCGTGCCTTCAGCGTGCTGTGAGGTCAGGTGAGGCTTTCACAACATTTCTCTAAATACTATCCTGACCTCAGATTTCGGGCTGTTTTAATATACATGATGGACAGAACTACAGCAGCGTGGGTTGTGACATAAATCATGAGGCATTGGTGACTGGTGGTGTATTTAGTGCAATAAATTTAAATTAAACTTAATAAATTAATTAAGACTTCTTGTGGAGAATTTCTCAATTATAAAAGCAAGTTATAATAGTGTAATTCATGTTGATTAAATCTGAGGTCTGATGTTTTTAAATTATGATGACCTTGTACTCACTACTAACTAATTTCTGAAATGATCAGAACAAAAGTGAATTGACCAACACGAGTGGTTAGATGATCAGACACCCCTTCATTTGTAGGTTACATTTAGAAGGTAAAAGCACCAGTAATGGAAGCCCAGTTGTAAACTGCACTACATTAAAAGGAGTAGGTAGGTCAACATTGAACCAGGTTTTTAGGTTAGTTGTGAGGTCATTTCATTCATCCAAATTGTACTTTTATTGTCTATGGTGATATTGGCCTTGTTTAAACTTGACGCTGACCTAGTAGCCTGCAACCTACCACCATTTTAGTCTACATAATGTTTCTATAGATGTAATTTTAATATCAATTCCTGTCCTAATCCACCCAATTATATACTGTTCTAGAGGTGGTGTAACACAGGATCCCCAGACCACCAATCAATTATATTTCCATTTGAAAACAAATTTGTGTAATAACTGGAGTTAACATACAAACAATGAACAAACTTTAAAGAAAATCTATGAAATATGTGTTGGTTCATCAGGAGAGAGAGGTAAAGTTGGTCAATTGACCATAAACATGTATTATATTTAGAATGTTTCACTCCAAGCTAAACTTGGCAGCCCTGCTAACATATTAACAGAAAGTTGATATGTGTTAGCCAACAGTGGCTTAAAAAAGTTCTGAAGACTCTAAATGCCCCACTATGTTTACCAGCTAGTTGCTGACTTTTGATGTGTGGAGCTTTACAGGTAAAATATACAGGTTCACTATAGTTTAAAAAAAAAAAAAAAAAAGCCAGAAACAAGGTTGATTAATGTGGGCGAGACTGAACCAAAACACTTGTATAGCATAAGTTGCCTTTTTTCCTTTAACTACAGAATTTCGTTTCAGTTGTCTGTGAGTTTGTCCATCACATCATATATAATTATTTAGTCCATTCTTTGTACAATGCTATTCATGTACAAATTTTGATTAAATATTAAATATTGATGATGTTTTTGTTTTTGCCTTGAGTCGTGTTATTTAAGTGCATGTTGAAACTGGTACTAAACAGACTGCATTATTTGTAGTGTCTCAAGGCAAACAGAGTGAGAATTGATGAATCAAAATGGGGATAATAGAGCACACATTCTGACAGCCTCTCCTCAAAGCCTTTCATATGGAAGACATGAAAAGTAACAGAAGGGGTTGTGTGATTTCTTTTTTAATCACACAAGCAGTTAAAAAAGTTTTAGGACAGAGCATAGGTGTTAGTTTCAATACTTATAAAGATTTAAACCCCTACGTTCAGATACCAGAAAAAAAAATGGACAAGAAGCTTGCATCATGCATCATTTGAAGAATCACAACTAATCTCGATTCTGTATATTCATATGTACGTGACAATTATTTTGCAACCAGAAACAATTCCAGTTTGTGTTTGTATTCAGTGTAGTAATTCATTTGAGCAGGCTGTACTTACATGCAAGTGACAGGTCCGTGTGGAGAGCTGCACAGAGGTAGAGAACACAATGATGTCTCAGGACTGAAAGGATAATTTAGCTTTTATTAGCTTACACAGCTACAGCAGAAATATTGGAGTTCGCACCCAGAGGCTAATCCATCATCAGATAATAGCTGGAGGGTTCCGAGATCATGTCGCAACTGGGAAAAGGGATGATACTCAATGTGTAACTCTACGAAATCAGGGTCTCAGTTAGGCTTTCATGGTTTTTACTAGGGTGGGGTCAGTAACACCTCCCAGCCAAACCACCTAAAATGCCACCGACGTGCTTCTTCATCATACTAATCTGTCACAAAAATAAATTAAAAGAGACCTTCACCAGAATCAATACTGTTTCTAATATTCATGTCATGTCCGCCATCTGAGAAGAAGAGTGATCTCTGTGGTGTCCTGCTAAATCGATGGGCAGATGGCTCCTCAGCATCACTCCAGTAAATTCTGATCTTTTTTTTTTTTTTGCTTCATATAGTATTCGAAATGTTGTCTGATTATGAAGTGGGATGCTTGCACGGTTCTGTTATTTCTCGAGCGGCTGCCTGCAGATGAGAGTCCCATTGGCTCTGATTAAACCCTTGAAGCAAGGTCTTTATCCTGGCAAGAACCCATGTGAGCATGTTTGGGGAGGGGAGCAGAGGCAGCGACGTAGCTCTGTTTTGCACGTGTGTGCCGTCCCACATTACCTACGGGGGGAGGTTGGAGGCGTCGGGAGGGGGTTGACATGATGAGAAATTGGCGGTCTGTCCCGTTGTCTGCTGGGAGATGGAGGGATGAAGGAGGCACGTGAAGCAGGGAAGTGCAGGTGACCTGTGGCGCTGTCAGGCTGCCGGTCACAGACGGCTAACGGGCTAACCCGCGTCCCTCTGGAAGGAGATGAAGGGGGATTAGACAGCTCCGTGCTCGCGGCAGACAGCCAATCACACACAGGCACGGATGAGCAGGAGACAGCGTAAACACCGTGTGTGGAGATGCAGAGAAGCATCGCAGTGTCGACAGATTAGGACGAGATAAATGTGCCACTTGATGGTTCAGATGGGAGCGCAGTAAAAGCAAAGTGCTCAAAGTTACTAGTAACCGTCTGCCTGACCTTGAGCCCCCCCCCCCCCCCCCCCCCCCCCCCCCCGCGCGCACACACACACACACACACACACACACACACAGAGCAGTCATTAAGACCTGGTTCTGTATTGTGCTGGGACTGCAGTGGAGGCTATTACTCTCCCCGGTTCTGTCTTTCAATAATGCATGATTAATTAGCCGACTCTGAAATAGAGTGAAACTGAGCACAGGGTGGAAACTAAAGAGGGACTCAATAGGTAGTCACTGTCTCATACATACAAAAGCCTACACACACACCGAATGTGTGTGTGTGACGGTCAGATATGCAGACAGTCCGTCATATTTTTAGGGCTAAATCACACATTTTGTTTTTGTTGATACTGTTATACTCCCATTTAGCTATTGCTGCTTGTTAGTTTAGTCAGGACAGTTCGGGGCATGTCCCCCTTTAAAGGTACAGCGTGTAGTTTTCTGGCACCATCACAACCGTCAAAGGTCACAGATCGCAACCAAATGATCCAGCCAATCAACTACAGTGGCCATGAGAAACAAACAAGTCCATCTCTAGAGCCATTGTTTTGTTTGTTCTTTCAGGGATACCATAGAAACATTGTAGGCTTCATGGTGGGAGGGTTAGGCTTCCTATATACAAGTAAATCCTGGTAAATTCTGGATATGTCTGAGATGTTCCATGCTAGGAACATTTCCTGGAGTAAGGTGCATGTTTCTTGGTTGAGCTCTGAATGGCAGCATCTCTGAAAAAAGTCATCTCATTATGCTACTAATATCAGTATATGAACAATCAGTGCACCATGGTAGCCTACTGGTTTCAATTCCAGCAGCAGATCCTGTTGCATGTTACATGTCATTCCTTTTTTTGTCAACTCTCAACAACTGTCATTGTTACAGTCCAATAAAGACACATGTAATGGACATAAATACATGTATTTAAAAAACAAAAAAAACAAAAATGTGAAAAGGGCCACTTACAGTGACACAAAATAATCTCAAACAATAAAATTCAGAAAAGTGTTTTAGTGTATTCAAACTTGTTTGGATTATTGCTATGTTGCTTACAGAATTTCCCTTAAATACTCCATAATTTTCTTTAAAAAAAACTGCTTTACATACATAATCACTTGGTGACTTGGTTGAATGTGATGGGATTTGGATGCATTATAGTTTTATTATTAGTCCCAGTGGCCAACTGTTGTACTGCAACCAACAAATCCCCTCCGGCGTAAAAAGGATTTCCCCCATTGCCTTCCATTCTGAAAGAGACATCTGTATTTTAATTGGGCACAGTTTATTTCAGTCCTGAAGGGATGCCTGACAGCGTTGATGATTTTACACTCTTGAGGTGACTATGTGACGATAATTGGACTCACTGTTGTGTTTTATTAGAAAAAGAATCCACACATCCACTTAATTAGCTCCCATGATTATAAATTATAAAATCTTGGTCAGGTAGACTGATCAGACAGCAGTGAAAGTTTACAGCTTCCCTTTTATAGTTTGTATAGAATATTTTACATGATTCTTTTTCCAGAAATCTACTGTAGATAACAAGGTAAATACAAGTAGCAGGTGAATACCATAAAAGACCATGGGTACTGTGTCTCCTTATTCCCTGAGCTGTTTCAACAGAGCAGAGTCACATCAGATGAATAATAAACATATTTATAATACATACAATACATTTCAATGACATATCTCATAAATTCACAGTTTTAATTTCCATACTTGTAGCCTGTTTGACTAGAACAGATCTGTGTATCACAGTCCAAACAGATGGGAGTTATTTGCAAAGCGATAAATGAAGCAGATCACTGCTTCATTTTAATAGTCAACAGTCTCCTAAATTTCTAGTGTTTCTAGTTATGTGATTATTGAATAAATTTCACTTTATGCTGTCGTTGGAGCCGCCATTTCCTGTTGATATCACACTATCGTCCCATTTTATGTTTCATTCATTCTCTTCGGAAATTAACACCCACACTTCCAAAGACTTTAATGGCTTTTTGATTAGAAAGACATATAGGTGGTGGCCTATAGGTCGCAGGTTCAAGACCTCCTTGGTCCTGGGTCTGGGACCTTTCTGTGTGGAGTTTGCATGTTCTCCCCATGTCCGCAAGGGTTTTCACCGGGTACTCCGGCTTCCACAGTCCAAAAACATGCTGAAGTTAATTGGAGACTCTAAATCCATAGGTATGAGTGAATGGTGTGTGTGTGCCCCACAATTGGCTGGCGACCATCTGAGGTGTATCCCTGCCTCTCGCCTGTAATGTGCTGGGATAGGCTCCAGCAGACCCTAATGATGAATAAGCAGGTATAGAAGATGAATGGTGTTATATCAATACTGTTCCATGCTTCAAAATTCTCAATTCCACAGAGGAATTCAGACACTTATGTGACATTGTGGGTCATTCAAGATCATTTCAAATCAGCCAATCAGTGTCATATTATTATGATTTATTAGGGATTTTTTGTTACTTAAAACCACAAAAATATCTTGTTAGATATATCACAACACCAAATAAAACACAACAAAGGATACAAATGTGGAACCTTTAACATAGTTGTTAATAAGCAGCTTTGTAAAATCAGTTATTGAGGGTCACCCTTGTTAGACTCAGTGGAGCGAAGAAAACAAGGCCTGTGATACAAGCAAAGTATAATTTTTATTTCTCATTAATCATATTACAAATTTACATTCACAGTTAGTTTGACCTTGGACAGGGAAAGAATTTTCTCATTTTGTTTTGTTTTATTAAAAAACTTTTCTACGGTCACATTACTCACCAAGGACCTAATCTGACACAAATGATGCCACAGCCCCTCATTTAACCCTCTATAGCATGAAATATTACTTAGACAATGTAAAAATGTTTTTATTACTTAAAATGACCCAAATAACATATATTTTAGAAATATAAACATAGTCTTATGATATTTTCATGCTATGTAAGTCAATAGGACTCCATTAGGTTGAATTACCCATATCTGACTATTGATGCCATATGGCAACAACTCGCTTATAGCATATTAGAAAAAAACAAAACTTTAATTAAAAACTGAATTAAATTTAAGGTTAATTTATTGAAAAGTTTCCCAAATTATGAATAAAAGACAACCTTCGGTTGTGAGACAGTGATACTTACATGTCAAATGTCCATGAGCCAAAGGGACTGGTAAAGAGGATATCCTGTTTATGTGACCTCATAAATTGTATGTCCTTCAGAAATAAAAGCCTCCTTTTCACATCTAACTGTAAAAATGTAGATTTTATATCACAGCTTTTTAGAAATATTAAGATAAATTACTTGTTTCCATATGGCAACCCTATGAAATAGAAGGTTAATATACTTTTAAATATATTAGTAGAGAATCTTTAGGATAACCCATGACCAAAACATTCTTTCGCTCATTCTGTGACAAACGGATGGAATTATAGTAAAAATGAATTATTTCCCACAAACTCAACTTTGAAAATCACTGACGTGAAACACTAAAAATGAGTAATAATGTGTATTTTGCACTGCACTGTCTCATCTATCACTTCACCTTTTCGGGCTCTCACGTCCATGCCAAGTCTTGATCAAACCGCCTCGACTTCGCTTCCAAGTGTGACTCGTCCACAGAGCTCCAGCGTTAGTCGAGCGGTTCCAATGCCCTGAACTTTTCCCCTCCACCAGCTCAGGGTGTAGCCCGGGGCAACAGACAGTTAATATGTTAGAAAGACAGAGAGCGAGGGCATCCATGAATAGGGAGTATTCAGCCCTGCCTCTACCTCATTCCCACAGAGACTAAAGGCCTGGGCTGGAGTTTCAGCCCGGTCTGGCCCGGTGAAATACAAACCCCTCTCATCACCGGCTCTGACTCGCGGTAAAAAAAAACAGGTTATTGATTCCTCTCCGTGACCCCTCCTTATTTGATTATTCCTAAGGTGAAAACGGATAACAGGGGGAAAGCTCATATCGGCGTGCGGCGGAACAATGCCGCATTGTGGCAGAGCCCGGCTTCTCTCCACTGAAGAGGACAAACTCCTCCTGAAATCATTCACGGCACCAGTGGCCGCGCACAATTATGATCCTGTGCTCGGCCTGCCCTGTTGCCAATAATGAATACATGGATACACAAACACAAGATGGGATTGTGAATTAGCATTCAATAACAGCTGCTGTTGAAAGCGGAGCTCTGCTTGCATAAGCCGCCCACTGTCCTGCTGAGAACGCGTCAGGCCTGTTTCCCCTAAATGGACGTTACGAATAGAGGCGAGTGTTGCCTCTACGAGATAAGATGTACCATCTCTATTTTGTTTGGTTTCTCTGAGCGGAAGCTGTCTCTGATTCACAGTTAAAGGTGTTTTTTTTAAAGCTTGAGTGACACTTGTGCAGCAGTTGTTTTTTTTTTTTCCACTTTGCATTAGCAACAGCAATCTGTCTTGCCTGGGAGCACAGATGTAGGTCTGGATTCAGAGACGAGCTGCAGATTACTCTCTTAAGCCGCATTCATGTATTTTCTATCATTATTCCGACAATAGAAAAGAACAGGGTGACAGAGGTGAAATTATTGCAGGAGGAAGACGGGAGTACTAACATCAGAGCTTTTACAACTACGCTGCAAAAAAAAAAAAATTACAGGGCGGAAACAATCACAAAACACTATAAACTGGTCATATATTCTGGTATCAAAACTCTTCCACTGAGATAAAATTACTCGAAAAGGCTTTCTTGGTAGAAAATAGAAAATAAACCTGTATAAACCACAAGTTGACCTTAAAACTAACAGAAAAGATTAAGATTGATGTTGTCTCCCCTGTTTTTAAAGGGCTTTATGGTCAGTTAACTTTATATTGAGAGAATACTATCAATTTCCTCATCTAACTTTCGGTAAGAGAGTGATGGTATTTCCTAAAATGTTAAAGTGTTTGAATTTATAACTCTGATAAGATTATAAATGAATGTTCTTAAACAGCAAATCATCAAGATGTCCTCCAAAATACACAGTTTGACCATGTGACTCCAGAACGACACACACAGTAATGGGCAGGTCAACTTCAGTGGTCTGTAGTCTGTTTTCATCTTTTTCTGTTTCCTCCCACCATAAAAACACATGTATTAGGGCATATGTAATAGTTCCATCTACATAATATTTAGTCTTCTTCAATTACAGGAACTACAGGGAGGTCATGAAGCTGAAATCCTAAAAGCCGCTGAGTCTCACCTGGGCTTCTTCTCCAGCCACATCACGACTCCATGCGACCCTCTTCATTCCTCCCCTCTCCTTTCCTCACGTGCTAATGCCAGGGTTAAAGTTAGGGGGAATGTGTTTGGAAACAGGAAATAAAAGCGGTCTCCTGTGACAAGGTTCACTGTTGGGTTAATGGCTCCATCGACTCATCCCCTGAATGACAAATTACTACTTTGGCTGCTAGATAGCATCTGTCACTCAAACATAACTATACATTGTTACCAGGTGACTGACGTTACGACCTGTGTTGCATTTCCTTGGGAGAACAGTCTCAAAAATATTGAAATAAGACATAAATTATGCAGTAGGAATAATAATTTCTTTTTTTTAATGAATACATTTTTATTTTACTGATTTTAATCTTGCTAATTATTAATTATTTTTACTTTACTACCCATTTGAAAGAACTGACAGGAACACATTTCATGTGGTCACATGTGACAAATACAAGATTGATTCATTTATTAATTATTTTTATATTATTTTGCATATAAACATTGGATTTGTTTTTCTTCCTGTGGACAAATAGATTTTTTGTGTGCTGCAGGCACGGCTGGCTTATCACCATTCTCCCTTGGTAGATAATGAGCATGCCCCAGAGCAATTATCAATAATACAATAGATTAATACAGCATGTGTGTGTGTGTGTGTGTGTGTGTGTGTGTGTGTGTGTGTGTGTGTGTGGGTGTGTGTGTGTGTGTGTGTGCCATGTGTTGCTGCCGAAAAACACACACACACACACAAAAACATGATACCAATCTAATGAGGCAATAACAAGGGAAATGTGGGCATTTGTGTGTATGAGTCAGATGATCCTGACCTATTCAAATGAAATTGATGTATGTACATGTTGACCTCATAGACTCATGGCAGAGTGTCCTGGACTTGGTCATGTGAGTCCAATACACACACACACACACACACACACACACACACACACACACACACACACACACACACACACACACACACACACACACACACACACACACACAGCAAACATCTATTGTAAAACTGTCCATCCTGAAAGAGGGAACTCGCCTATCTTGCTCTTTTTCTGAGGTTTCTTCCAGTTCTTGTTTTTTCCCCATTAATGTTTTTTAGGGCATTTTTCCATGTTCAGTTCAAGGGTTTAACACACATACACACACACGCTCATATGAGCTAGCAGGAGGGAGAAATGCTCTTGTGGACCCTGTTCTGAAAGCAGGTTTACCCAAGCTGTTTGTACTGGCGTTCCTCCAGACTTCAGCCAGTCACACTGTGACTGAGTGCAGAGAGGGGGGTGGCAGTATAGTGGAGGGATAGGGGGGAGTAGGGAGGTTTTATGGAAACAGTGCAGATAAGAAGAGCAAACTGTCAGAGGGGAAAGAGGACAAATATTACAGAGCTGTAAAGAAAAAAATGCTTACACAACAAAGTGTAGAAACAGGAAAGAATGGAGAAAGAAATGCGTGGTGGCAGCAAGGGGGAAGCGCAGGGAGAGGCATGTTTGGGTTCGATCTCTGACCTCCTATTTCGATCGAATATGTGATTAATGGGTTTTCACACCGACGTGGAATCACTCACCACTTCCCCGCAACATTCTTCTCATAATCTGTCTGTAGGCTGTTTCCAGACCCGATCCCAACACGGCTGTGAGTGGCTCTCCGCCCACAGCGCGCAGGTCACGGCAGACGGTAAACACTGTCGCTAAGTAAACGCCTAGAAGGACTCAGCTCAGAGGGAGAAGGTTAGCCGAGGGAGTAGTATACGTGCCGGAGTTTATTTATTTACACCCCTGTAAGCCGGGGCCCACTAAACGCTTATTAGGTGCATGCAGTTTACACAAGATCTGCAGTGTGGGCATATCTGCATCTGTGTGTATTATAGCTTGTTTGATTAAATACATAGGTGTAAATCCCTGGGGGAACATAGGGGGCATGATCACAAAATTGCCGCCCCCCCCACCCAAAAAAAAATCTTTGTAAACACAGCTATATAATTTTTAATATTAAAGAAATAAAAAACATTAAACTAAACTAAAAAAAAACTAAAAAATAAAACTAAAAAAAAGAAAAAACACCACAAGCGCTGCTAAATGAAAGACAGCGTTCCTTAATTGTTGAAATATTATGACCGACCCCACTCCCCAAAGTGGTTTGGTCCGGATGCTGTTTTCCAGTGGGCAGGGCCAGTGGCTAATGGCTAATTTTGACAGTCAGCTAGTAACTATCTACATGGAAGAAACCGGTCAAACTGATATGCAGAAGCCAGTAAGTCATTTATCACAACACTTTTTGAAAATGAGTCCAAAATGAGTCTGCTGGTTAAGATCAGACCTAATGATTGAAACCTAACTAATGAGCTCCAATGATTTAATTTCTGGTAGCGGCAGCAGCTAGGCGGGAGGAGGGAATGGGATGAACGCTAGAGAGAGAAGGATGTGGTCCTCCATCAAAGATTTGACTAGTTTTACCTCATTGCCTTATTGTCTTATTAAATAAATATGGAACATTGGTATTATTACTATTATTACTTTTAATAACATTGTTTAAAACATTTGAGCATGCTGAGGCAGGTTGCAAATGAGTGTTAGGGAGAGAAAGAAAAGAAGATAGGACCAGATTATTATGGTAATATGATACGTTTTTAATGTTTTTTTTTTCAATGAAATGGGATTTTCACCCCTGATTATGTAGAAAAAATGATCAAAAAAGAACATAACAGAATCCATACTGGCTGCCTATTGACATTTAGCTTAGCTGAATTTACAGTGAATATACTGAAACTTTCAAAGGTGGCTGCATAATGAATGAAAGGACCGACGTGTTCAGTGACGCCGCGAAAGCAACCGTTAATGAAAAGAATCCGACCCTGCCTGCGTCTAATCTACCAATCGTATTACATCAATAACCAGGATGTAGGAGTTTCCTCTATCTCACAGTGTAAGCTAAGCTGCTGGTGTGGAGTCACTGTGTCCCACTAGGCAGTGGATGTTTCCCAACACCAGCAGCTTTGTGGGATTGACACAGCTCAGCTGTATTGTGGTCGAGCACTGGAGTGGCCTTGTGTGGCCTTTTGTATTGTACTCATAGGAGGTGGCGTAACAAAAGGGACACATGACGTTGGTTTTGGATGGTGAGAGATACGAGAAAGGGAGCTGATCCAGCTAAGGTCAAACTTCAGATTATGTGTTAGCTTATCTGTGAACTGTGAACGAGTTACTGACTCAGAGTGATTTTTTATCTGTAGCAGAAAAAGGTAGAATCCACACATTTGTAAAAAAAAAAAAAAAAAAAAAAGTGTACAAAACTGAAAGAAACGTAGAAAGATAAGCAGATTCTGTACACTGAAGTATTTATTCCTCAGCAGTTTAATGACTGAAGGGATTCATTGTGAACTATCGATCAGCAGCTGTTCGTCCAAATTTGAAAGAAAACATGATTCCTCACTTAAAGGAACAGTTCGGCAAATGTTTATTGGCTGGAATCAGGGAGAACAGCCAGCCTGGGTATAAAAGTTTTCTATCAGTGCCTCTAAAACCCATTAATTAACAAATTATCTAATTTTTGTAATCTGGTTCAAAACAAAAAACAGAAAAAAGAATAAAGGGGGATTGAGTGCAGTAAATGTGTATTGACAAAGCTCAATTAGGGAGCTTTATATTTTGTAAAAAAAAAAAAAAAGAGAAGGCCCTGCAGTTACATATTCTACTGATTGGTCAGCACATGTTTGCAAAGATACTAGACATGTAAAAAAGTAATAAAAAAAAATAAAGTAAATAAAAATAAAAAAAATAAAGAAAAAAAATAAAAGAAAAAACTCAAGTTTATTTGCTTTTTTTGGTTTAAAAGCCAGTGAGTAAAAATTGGTTTTAAGCTTGGTTTTAAAAACAGACAGTGAGGAGGCCTGTCTGATATGTAAATGTACAAACAAATGAAAATAAAATAATAATTAATATTTATTAATATTAATAAATAATTAATAAAAGAACTAAAGAGAAGAAAACAACAAGAAAATAAGAATAAGGGGCCAGAAAAACAGATAATGGGTATATACAAATAATTGAATAAAATAAAACTAAACTAAAAATAAAATTATAAAAAAGTAAAAATAAAATTTTTCCCTCTGCTTTCAGTCTAAGTTAAGCTAGGCTAATCACCTCCTAGCTATGGCTCATTACTTAACATACAAAACTCCTAATATTTCCCTTGGAAAGTAAGAAAACATGCAATTCCTAAAATGTCAAACTATTCCTTGGCCGTGTCTATCTAGCCGTGCAGTTAGTTTAGTTGTTTGTGCTCAGGCTGTGACATTTCTGGCAAAACCTAAGTAGTCACAGTGAATGTGTCATGTTTCTGTGTAGTGTAGCATTGAAACATGACATAACAGTTTTCATAGTGAGTATTCTATCTGTAGAGTAGTATATCTCCAACCCTAGGCCAGGAAAACCTAAACTCATTCTTTATCAGTGTCCCATCCTAATAGTAGCAACAACAAAACAACACTTTTCAGATTCACTATTTATTTATTGAACTATACCCTCAGAATAAACACATCAAGCAACGTGTTCAGCATTAATAAACACAAGTTTTATATGAGAAGTCTCTATAACCAGAGAACCTGGTGGAGCATGCAAACTAAACAGTTTCCATTTATCATCTAAATCGACTGAATCGACTGAATTGACCGCGTTGACTATTCACCCCAATGCTTTCTGATTACTGCGCTGAACTGCACTCAGTTGCAATTCCCAGCCAAAGAGCAATGTCACAATTACTCTCCTTCTCCCCTCCCCGGAGATTACAGCATTGAGCTGCTGATGCGGTTGCATACAGCGGGGCCTCGGAAAAAGGAAAAAAAAAAAAAAACACTTGTTTTTCTGCACCGCAGCTCTTTTTTGTGTTCTCACGCTGCTTTTTGCCGGCCTATCACCTTTCCCCGTTTCTATCAAAGGACATCCATCAGCGAAATATGGCTCCACCTTCTCTTGTTACCCCGGCAGCACTGTGTCAGCTCCCTGAACCGGAGAGCAGCGTCTGTCTGCAGCCACAGACAACACACTCCCAACGTCCATTCATCTCCACGTCTCCCCACTGGATCTCTAAACAGTCGACGTATATAAAGCGACTTCCTTATGAGCTCTCATTAGCGCATTTAGAATACATATGTGGGGTGAATTAGCGAGCATCATTACCCTCTCCACACATGAGTGATCCTGAGCTCATTATTCCTCCTCATCCTGTTTCTCCTTCCTGGTCAGCTGTTTATGAAAGCAGAAGGATTAACCTTAACAGAGCTACTTTCTCTCTTCCTCCATCTTCTGTCACGCCGCTGAGCCTCTTCTGCATTTTCAACTACCACATGTAAAAAAAACAACAATACACACATGTGGACACACTGCCATTTGAGAGACGAGGCCTGACATTTGTTCAGAAAAAAATAGCACTTGAGTGCTACTCTAACTGCGGAGGAGCAGGGGTTAATGTGTAAGAATAGTTGCCATGACTACGTTGACATCATTTCTGGCAAACAGGATTGAAGGCTTCTCAATAGAGGGTTTGTGCAAATTCTGGCCACGCGTACGCTTTGATGGAGGGTTCACGTGAAAAGAAAAGGAGAAAAAAAGGAGACATGTTTTTAGGACAACTCAATGCTAATGTTTCTGTTAATCTGTCTTGTGATGCATGGATCTGACATCATCCGTCGCAGTGCCTGCCCAGGGATGGCTCTCACCCACACAGACAAGGGGTGGGGGGACAGAAATGTGTTTAAGAAGCGTGCAGCGGGTGCGGGGGAGAAGGATACAATCCAAATGGAAGAGGAGCTGAGGGGGGGAGGGATGGGGGGGGGGTTAAAAATACAAATCACGATGACAGGGACAGCCTGCCTTACTGTAGCAGACTCCATTCAGTATTCATGGAAATGTGACACATTCCCACTGCAATGGATGGCTCTCACTCTAAAACCCATTCTATCCACAAGCACTGGCTGTTCATTTCAGAGCGTAATTGAATTTCTCAAAAAAAAAAAAAAAAAAAAGAAAAAAAAAGGCGATTTGACCGCAAGGGCACGGAACGGCAGCGAACAACAGCGAGTGATCTGGTCTGCATGCCGTGACGCCCGTGTTATTAAGTCTAATGCGACTGTTCTCTTCTGTTGGCTGATTCATGACACAGCACCCAGCATGCTAAACATAATCCTCCGACACGAAAACAATATAGCCGAGGCAGAACGGCATTTAAATAGGAGGAGCGCAGCTGATGCCCTATTGTGTAACCTTCCGTCTCCTCCAGATGGCTTCGTATGAATCTTTCCAGGGGTCAAAAAACACTGTAACCCGGCTCAAACGTGAAACCTCTGGCTGCTGCATGCCATGAATACGCTCATTATTCCACATAATCACCGCTTCATCCCCTCACTGCAGATGTATGGAGAGTAAGCTGAGGCTTACAGAGAAATGTTTGTGTTTGTCCATGCATGCAGGTATGAGTGTGGTGAGTATTACCGCTGCTTATATTAATGGCATTCCTGGCTCCGGTGTGAAAAAAAAAGCGCCTCTCTGCCTTGCCGCGGCATTTGTAAACAACCTCAGGAGGAAGCGGTACCCAATGCCAGATCCAGGAGGAATGCCACGTGCCGCCGGAGAAAGAATCATTTCCTAAACTTTTGGAATGATTCCTACGACATAAACAGCTCATACGTGCTGCAGATAAATCACTTCCCATGGACTTCTCTGCCGAGTGTTTAAAGACCATCATTCCTTTTAAATTTAAAGGGAAGAATAAAGTAGGTGCTTGTGCATGTGTGCATGAAGCTATAAATTCCAGTGAGCAGTGTAATCTTAGATTGCTATCAAGACCGATCCGCTATGAATACTAATTGAGCACCACCTCCTCTTCCGCAGCTAAAGCTGCATTTCAATAACAGAGCAGTAAAACTTCTGTTCCGCACAGGATCACATTTATTCACCTGGTAAATGATGTGGAGGCACAACCGAGAACTTCCTCACAGATTCATCAACAGAAGAACCTGCAGGAGAAACCATAGGTGGATGATGATGTGACAGGCCCCAGGGCCCTGGACATGTAGGAGGCATCAGAGCATCAGCCACCAAAACCAGACCACACATACGGCTTAAATTATTACATTAATTAATAGTCTAATTTTGATGTTCACCTGCATCTCAACAGGATTTACAGCACAGTCATCAGTCTGTACACTCAAAACTCATAACACAATATCAAGAAGTGAGCTTACATGCTTCGACAACAGGTTTGAAAGAAAGAAATGATCTTCTCTAAATGCTGTGAGGAGGGGGCTTGAAGGAAAACCTGGATGGGGCCTGTTGCTGTGTTCAATCTATTATCTACTCTTGTTGTTGTTATGGTTGTTATTTTATTTTACTAGTATCACTAGTATTATACTATTGCATGTATGTGTATGTACTAATGTGCTGTTAATGTTATTTAGATTTTTTTGGTATATACTGCTGTTTATTTTCATAACTTTAACTATAGTTTTATATAGATATTTACAGGAAATGATAATTACACTATACATTATTTTATTGGAATAGAAAGTAGGAGTAGGAATTACTAATAAGTATTGTTTTATTTATTTATTACTGTATGGTGACCATGAAAGGCTAATGTGGGGGAGTCAGAAGCAACTGCAGGGAATAGAAACAATCAGGATCAATTTTCAGGCGGTGGTGCTTGTGAATTGACCGGCAATGCTAACAGATAGCATTAGTTTTAGTATTAAGATTAGCATTAGCAGAACCCCTACATGTTCTTTCCTCTTTTTTGCCCCTGTCTTTTCTAAATAATCGGAAATGCAGGAAACCGTTTTGTAAAATCTCTATCAGCTTGTTTTGCTTATTAAAGCTGCTCCTGATGCTTCATTTAGAATTTTTGATACTGAACCGAGTTTTGGAGACTGAAAAATGGCCGCTGGTTATTTCAATAGAAGATGCTTGCCTAGCACATATGCCGAAAAAGTAGACTAAAAAGCTGAGTAATTAACAGGGGTTATAGCTGGGGGTGTCTGTGGTCTATGGGAAAAACGCTGTATGTGTCTCATGAGATTATTTGTTGCAGTACCATGAGTGGCCACTGGGAAAATGGGCATGATGCTGAGAGGCCGTAACCAGGTCTCATAATATACAGTATGTGTAAACATATATATGTGTGTGTGTGTGTGTGTGTCTCTGTGTGTGGCGTTTGTCTTAACCACTCAGTCACCCCCAGGTCTTGTAATACATCTATAGTTTTCTTGGTATTTTTTTCTTTGTGTTGTTTTAGATGCAGTGTGCTCAGATTGACACCCAGACAACATATAGACCCTCCTATTAGCTATTATTATAATTTTTATTAATAAACTTCTCATTTTTTCTTTAAACATTCAGTAATAGCAAGAGAGAAACAGAGAGAGAGAGAAAGAAAGAGAGAGAAAGAGATCATTCCTTCTGTTCATTCACTTTATTTGATCTTTTTCATCACTGTATCTAATAAAACATATGTTGTATGTAAACTGTGTAATGATCAGATTCAGCCCATTTTACTCAGTTTGTTTCAGTCAGATGGTCAAAATGATTCATTTTTCTTTAATGCTTTTTACATTTTGCTGTTAGTACTTTTCACGCAGGACTTTTACTTAATTTTTTTTTTTTTTTTTTTTTTTTTACATTTTTGAGCAATGGATCTGAGAACTTCCACCACTGATAATATATTACACAGATACTTTTCTTGCATTTTGATACATATGATGTCAGAGAAAAGGAACCAATTTTGTGAAATAGGTCTTAAGGCAAAAGGTCCAAACACATTTGGTTATTATTATTACCGAGATTTATATCTAGATGTATGCAGATGCACTTGGCAGCAGGTCACAAAATGCTGAAATAGAGATAAGCGGAGTGGTTTTCAAAAAGCCAGCATTTAATGCATTTAACTGCAGGAAGAGCCTGTCGTTTATAATAGCGGCCCTGTTTGTGTTGGCCTGTTGTTAATCTTAAAAATATTGAGACGCATATGCTCAAGAAAGTGCTGCATGAGTTACCATAACCTAAGATTGAAATGGGCCATAATAAAGCCTCTGTTTCATCCTCCGGGTAAAAAATTTTGAGCTCCAGATATCGAGAAAGCCTCGTGGTGAGCCATCAAAGAGTGAAGTCATCTTTGTTCGAGCTTTGAAGTCTACTGGAGAGAACTGGGTCTAATAAATCCATCCGAGCCCTCTCTGTGTTGGTCAAATAACCAAAAGAAATGAATGCAGTGTGTGACAGCTTTCATTATCCAACATGTTCACATGAGCGATGCTTCTTTTCTCTCCTGCTATCAGCTCTTGATGCCAAAACACAATTTCTTTCCAAGGAAAACACTGCAGCCTTTGGAGCATTTTCCCATTCTCTTCCTCGGTAGAAAAGCAAGCAATGAGTGGCACATATGATCTCGCCTTCAGATTTCATTTTGCCTCGAGTTATTGCACATGTGATGGTACACATGTTAGATTAAAATCCACTGACCACATCTGGGAGAGCTGGTGGTAATTTATGGTGCAGTTACAAAGCCAGAGAGAAGAGGGAAGGATTTCGCAGCTCTGTGAAGAGAGGGGAGGGGTGGAGGTGAAAAATGTCTATGTGGACTGACTTCACTGAAAAATTTGCATGAGTCATGCTAAAACATCTCACTTCATTAGCTGTGTTTACCTCCAGGTTCCAGCCACACAGACTCACAACAACAGGAGGAAACTTTTGCCCCACACCAGATCCATACCCTGGTGGAGAATAACAAATAGGTCATTGTTAAGCACGGTGTGGGACTATTATTCCACCTATCTACAGCCAAAACTAACACTCACTTACTGAGTATACACTGTGCACTCTAAAAATCTGTAATATTCCAACAGCTGGGCGCCAATAAAATTCTGTTAAATGATGGAAAAATAACTATCTCATAAAAATACAGTAATTTTCCATGATTACAATACAGTTTACAACTTTAAATTTACATGTAATCATGTGTATTTTTGGGCTTTTTAATGATAAACAAGGGTGTTTCCACCTATAACACAATTAATCGTCCTATAAAAATGTAGTGACACTGCTGTAATACATTGTTAATTGAGTAAAAGTAATTTCATATGGAATCGCTTATATACACCTATATTTAAAGGAATAAAATGATATACTTTGATTTACAAATGTTTTATAATTCAAAATGCTGCTGTAAAACAGTTAGTCTGGGTTATACTTGCAATCAATTGTTTTAATTTCAGATTATATCAAGTGTAAAATGAATTACATGTGAATTCACAGTATACACTACTCACAATAGGTTAGGGAAATTGTTATTTACATGAGTGCTTTTCCTATTTGGTCTTAATTTTAATGAAACAAAGTTTCCTTAGATATTACTATAACAATAATGAATGAGAATAAACACCATTTTCAATAATTTAGTATTATCCCAAAAATATATGAAATCAACTGAATCTCTCACAATATGCCTAAATTATTGTGAGTACCTGGATGCTTGTTTCTTCTTTCAAATAAATGAAAAATCTAGGAAATCGATAAGAAAAACATCTTTTAAAATACAGATTTCTTTTCCAGTGTGAGAGAAGGAGCAGAAGCGCGGCTCCTGGCATTTCTTATAGTGCTGGGAAAACTTTTGTTTTGATGCAACCTGGTCACGCTCCTGTAAACTGAAACATGTTGTAGTCACACATTTTCTCTGCCGTGAAAAAAAAAATTGCCCTTCTCTGGTGGCCTTGGTGTTTTTCCAAGGCCCCCACGGTGTGTTTAGTTAATGCTCAGGTCATCCATCACACGAGATCCTCCGTGGCGGAGGGAGTCATCTCTCACCCCTGCTGAGACTCAATCTGGAGGCTGGAAGAACTCTCCAATTGTGCCTGCAGCATCCTGTGGCTCTCCAGCATTTTATAACATGTTGTTTATGGCCATGGAGCTAAACATCAATCGTGGAACCGTGATAAACCGCAATTAATGTACACATGTCCTATTCTTTGTGGAGATCTGTGGGCTTGAATACGAAAATGAGTAATTCACTGAATACAAAATCACACTTGCAGACAAGAACTACTTTAAAAGACAGATGAAACCCTCCCCCTCTTCTCTTTGTATCACCCACACATCCTCTAAAAGCTCATTTTCTCAACACAGCAGGCTGTCCAAGGCCACTCTGTTTGCCATAGTGAATTATATACTTTGGCATATATGTTCATTTCAGCCGAGTGCAGAAAGAAGAGAGGAATGTGTCCTGTAGTTCATTTCTGGTACTATGATTTAGCAAAGGGAACAGGACTTGGACAACAGACTCTCTAAATGAATTATTATTGATTCAGACAAATCATACACGCCTGAAATTATATCGACTCCCCTGCTGCTCCCTGTTGAGAGCCTGCAAGTAGCAAGCGGCTCTCCTATAAATCAGGGCTAAAATTTAACATTACCACATGTCACACTGCATTTTTTTTTTAATGTCAGTGGGTGTGTGTCAGGAAATACTTTTGTTTCTCAGCTTGTCGATCACTCTCCCCTCATAAGAACAGCCAGCCTTCTCCCCTCCTCCTCCTCCTGCCACCCCCCTCCCAGCTGTATAATTCATGTGGCATTATATTTATTGTGCAGACACAGAGTGCGGGGAGCCCATGTTAGGTAAGAACAGCTTGTGTGTGTCGTCAAACACCTTAGGCCTGACATGGGAGAGCTTAAGCCCTACACTGCACAGCTGCTGAGAACAAGTAGCCTGGCATGCAGGCATTGGAGAGCAGTGAGATCCATTGTGTAACAATTTCATTTCACAGTCCACAGACCTTATAATGAAGATATTTTTTTTATCACGGGTACACATCGGCAGAAGAATGTCAATATTTACACAGATGGCAATTATGAGATTCCATCTGTTTTGTTTAAAATTGGTGGAAATCGCTGCCGTACACCAGTCTCGGTAAAGGAGGGCTGTTAGGTTTCAGCTCGAGCAGCTGGCTCCAGGAACATCAAAATGTCATTGGTGAGCAGCAAAGGAACACAAGTGGTGACAGGTGTGTCCCTCCGCCGCAGGGACTATCTAGCTCTGTTTAACCCTGTAGTGGGGAGAGCAGAGCAAATGTAGTTTCAGTGTTGACTCTGACTGGCAACGACAGTCATATCAGCTATTCAGCATTATAACTATGACTGAGACTTAAGATAAGTGGATGCATGTGGAAAGGTGTTATGTTTGTTAATGTAAAAACTTGCAGTGTATAATATTGTCTTGTAACTATGGTTCTTGTACAATGGAAAATCAATAGTGGCATTGCTAATAATAATAATTAAAAATCGTAATTATGATACTTTCTAGTCACTGGTAAATTACATGCATGAGCTCAAAGGACCTTTAAGAGGGCTTGGTATCACATAAAATGGACATGTACAGACATGTCTTGTTCTCTGCTACTTATATTTTTTATTTAAAATAACAATCTTATGTTACTGAATTCATAATTGTATCTCCAAACAGGGCTTTTAAATGGTATTTTAGCTTAAACTTGATCCAAAAAAATAGTCCAAAGCACATGAAAGGCAAAGCACTACCGTAAATAGAACCCTGGCAGTTGATTGAGCACAAAATTGTCCAATCACAGCCGTAGTTGGGGGTAGATGCTGATGACGAGCCGACGCTCAGCCAATAGAAACACGTTACTGGGTGTTGACCTCTGCGAGCCGCATCACCACCTCCTCCATGTCCGTGGCGGAGGACTACTATAAAAACAAACCAGCCCAAGTTTTAAAGGGCAGAGTTGTAAAAAACTCCCAGGCTGTGGGGAGTCCGCTTGGTAGCCTGAACGAAAAAAAAAAATCGGAATTAAACTAATAAAACCCCACAGAAGCAAAACCACCTGGAGCTT
Source organism: Lepturacanthus savala (assembly GCA_030544235.1). Taxonomy (NCBI): domain Eukaryota; kingdom Metazoa; phylum Chordata; class Actinopteri; order Scombriformes; family Trichiuridae; genus Lepturacanthus; species Lepturacanthus savala. Next base: position 5,426,391 of record CM060471.1, read on the forward strand.
ATTAGAAACACGAGATCGGCAACATCTTTTTTTGTATAAATCATTTTAGAAAGCGCCACTAGCGTCTGCTGGAGCGGAACTAGCTAACGTACGGTTAGTGCAAGAAGAAGGACCTGCTGAGAATTTCCATGTAAGTAAAACACCGACTTACCGTTCATATAGCGTTGAACGCAAGCTAAAATCATTCTTAAACTCCTGTTGTTATAAGAAACGTCGCCTACATCCAGTCGAATAGGCAGAGCTTTAGCCACCTAAGCTAATCTAAAAATGCTACGTAGCTTAGCTATTGATATTCAGGCCAGATTAAAGTGAATTTTCACTTTTGTTGAACGGATTGTTCTCTTGTGTTGGAGTTATCTTTGTTGGCTTTGCTGCACACGGTGTCACCGCCGCTGATAACCAGCTGGTCGAGCAGTTCCACCATTAAAGCTGCTATCTGGCATTTAGATAGCTGGAGCTGCCACACTACTGCTGTTCACACCCTTCATCATCGGCATTATCGTCGTGTTCGGTCAGATAAAAAGTGTTAATCGGCGGTGTCGTCGTTTAGTTGAAGCGAGTGTCCTGTAGGAATGTCTTTATGGTCGTGGTCAGAATTTGAATGATGATTATGTAACAGCAGCAGAAGGTTGTACGTGCTGTAGTCGCTGCAGGGGGAAGGCTCTACTTTATAGCCCGGGTATGTTGAGACACATTCTTCCACCTCGGGCTCTATCCAGGGAGCTTTTTTTTTTTTTTTTGCCTGAACATGTCCTCCTGCCATAATGAGGCAATCAAACCCCCCCTTCAGACTATTGACACCTGCCATCAGATCCACCGCCCTCCACCGCAGAGGTCAACCATGGTTGCGTTTATCTGTCACTGTAGACCGCTGGGGAACGAACACACACACACTGCTGACACCGTCTGAGTCAGTCGGCCTACTGTTTATTTATAGCTGTTGATATTGTACAGCTGAGAGGAACGAGTAAATACCGATTACTGACACAGATGTGGGGTCGTTAAACATGATAGCGTCTCGATTCCGAAAATGTTTGACTTTTTCTCTAAAAAGGTCTCCTATTCTACACTTTCCTAGTTTTTACTTAAAATTAAAGATGCATTCTTTTTTAAAAACCAATAATTCTCAGTATAGTCCCCTTTTTCTATCTGCTCTCTGGAGCTCTAGAAAGAACAGGTTGTTTTGTGTCTGGCTCATTGATATTTATGAGGCTCTCCTCTGATTGGCTGATGTGTGGGGAGGAGGGTTAACTATATAGTTGACATCACAACTCGGAGGAAGTCCTGACGGCTTGTTTTAAAGCACCATTTCTGAATATGTGCATTGCTCTGGGGATTGAATGTAGACTATTTCTATTGTATGGGGCCTTAATTTGAAATGTATGTCTTTGTCTTGTTTTTCTCGAAACTGATTCAGTTTCCTAATGTCTTCTTTCTGTTTTTCAGGATCCAGAACCTACTCCTGCTTCAGGAAGGATATACATTTCAGCAACGAGCACCCAATCAGAGTTTTTTCATCCCACCGATCATCACTGCTGCCTTGGAGGTTTTTGCAACGCTCAGACAAAGCAACCCTGTGACAGAAGACGAGTCCCCCTTGCCACTGAAGCAGCTATGCAGCTTGAAATTCAAGTAGCACTCAACTTTATTATTTCCTATTTGTACAACAAACTTCCTCGACGACGCGTTAATATCTTCGGCGAGGAGCTCGAGAGGCAGCTGAAGAAGAAATATGAAGGCCACTGGTACCCGGATAAGCCATACAAAGGTTCAGGGTTCAGGTGCATCCATGTAGGGGAGAAGGTGGACCCTGTGGTGGAGCAGGCAGCCAAAGAGAGCGGGCTGGACATCGAAGATGTCCGGAATAACCTCCCTCAGGACCTTAGCGTGTGGATCGACCCGTTCGAGGTTTCCTACCAGATCGGGGAGAAGGGACCGGTCAAGGTGCTATATGTGGATGATAACAATGAGAACGGGTCGGAGCTGGACAAGGAGATCAAGAACAGCTTTAACCCCGAGGCGCAGGTCTTCATGCCAATCAGTGACCCCGTCGGGGCCTCCTCCGAATCCAGCTCGCCGTCCCCTCCCTTCGGGCAGTCGGCCGCCGTGAGCCCCTCCTTCATGCCGCGCTCCACCCAGCCCTTAACCTTCACCACTGCCACCTTCGCCGCCACCAAGTTTGGCTCCACCAAGATGAAGAGCAGCGGCCGCGGCAACAACGGCGGCAGTGGCGGCAGTAGCAGCAAGGTGGCCCGCACCTCCCCCACCAACAACCTCGGCCTGAATGTCAACACCCTATTGAAGCAGAAAGCCATCTCCACCTCCATGCACTCACTGTACGGGCTGGGTCTGGGGCAGCAGCAGCAGCAGAAGGCCTCGGCGCTCTCCCCCAACGCCAAGGAGTTTGTGTTCCCCAACCTCCAGGGCCAGACCAGCCCTGGAGCCGTGTTCCCCGGGGAGGGCTCCCTGGGCCTCGGTCCCCTGCAGTACAACAATGCCTTTGACATGATTGCGGCCTACGGAGGCCTCAACGACAAGTCCCTCATGGACGGCCTCAACTTTAGTCTGAGCAACATGCAGTATTCTAACCAGCAATTCCAGCCAGTCATGGCTAACTAAACTCATCGAGATGTTATTTATGAATGATGGTGGCTTCAAACAGAAGGAAAAACAAAACGCACACTTAGAAAACTGGACTTTTCAAAAAAAAAAAAAAGGATATAGTGTCTAGTCAGTCAAGCGCATGTGCCCAAGGGTGTTTTTACTGTGCCCCCTTGAGTTTGTTTCTACTAAAAGCTTGTTGTACAAACACATCCAAGCTTGGTTACTTCAATTCAACATGCATCATTGTTTTTGTTTTTCCTTTTTGCCAACCAAGCACAACATTTTTTACTATGTTGAGAAGATACTCCAAAAAAAAAAATCAAAAAAAAATCTGAAAACGACGAAAAAAAATACAAGCTTCAAGTTTTGGCCTCTTACAGTATTTTACAGGTGGTAAGACAAGGCTGATTTTTATGAATTGGCACTACTAAGTGGGGTTACTTGGTCTTTTTCTAATTGTATAATTTAATTTAGTACAGAGTTTGTAAGATATCAGAGTATATATTGTTTCTATGACATGGTGTTGCATTTATATCTTTTTACTACTCCAGTGATCTGTGATGGCTGCAGCAGCTTTTCCTTATTTTTCTTTTTTAAAAGATAATTGTTAAAGAAATCCATCTTTAAAAAAAAAATACATCAAATATTCTAAAGATTGTGTACAGAGTATTCCTTTAGTGGTGGGATTCAAGTGTAGGAATATTTGCTTTTTTCTGAAAGATGAATTGTATTTTCTGTTAAGAGGTTAAAAAAAGATTTTGCTATACTATGGACAAAAATGTAATCGTATGAATATTAATTTTGTACCTACATTGTGCAATACTTGATAAAAAATACGGTATAACAAAGTATTTTGAGTCAGTGTCTTACATGTCAAGAGGGACTGAAATAGTTTATATTGTTAAGTTTGTATTAAATGCTTAAAAATTATATGCTTGTCTTTATTTTTTTTAATTTCATATTTGCACCCTGGTCTTTTTAATAAAATAAACTACAGTTGAACATGATCTGTGAACAGCATGCTTTCTTTTTATTGCTTGGGTAACGAAAGCAGTTTTTATACTTTTTATATATTTAAAAAAAAAAAAAGCAATAGCGCAGTTTTCTGTTGCTCAATCTGCTCCTGAGCTGACGATGGTAGTGAGAGGCACGTGCTACAAGGAGCTTGACATTATAAACCGAGACTTTGCACTATGTTGCAACATAAAGCTCCTGTAATGCGAACTTTAGATCTGATCAGGGTTTTGTAGTCCGAGGTTGACCTCAGAATATCCATGTCATTTAATGGTTTAAAGACAGGTGGAAGGCTATTTATGATCCATCCCACTCATTGTAGCAGCATGTTGACTGCTGCAATGACCCTAAAGCAGCACAGTAACCAGGCCTTCATTGTGAATCAAACAGCCAAGTAAAGAAAGAAGGAGCCAAACATTCACCCGGGTTTAGAGTTACAACAGCTTAAGTCGGGGAGAGAGAGATAATCACGTTTGCTGTTCTCGGTGACTCAAATGTCTCGGGAGGAAAATAGCTTGTGTGTTTACATGCTTAAACAGGCGCCTCCTCCCTTCCTCGTCGGACTTATGTACATGGAAGTGTATTTATAGTAGAGTAAACTCAGCTACTTACAGTAAACACACCTACAGCGACTTTTAGTCTCATAAATGTCTATATTACATGGGTGTTTATTTTCTGAAGTGGCTGACCCAGTGGCAAATACTGAGTAACTGCTCTTTATTGGGCTGTGATGCAATTACTTAGTTTCTGCTGGTGTTATGTAATGTCCTTTGTGTAAAAACACCCTATATATTCAACAGCAGTGTCATTAAGGTTCTGCAGTGGTGGAACAATAACTTACACAGGAACTATACAATGGAAACAGGCCCCATCATAAGAAAAAGTCCTCATTTAAGCTCAGTGGTGGAAAATAACAGTAAAGTACTTTTTACTCAAATACTGTATTTATGTATAATTTTGCAGTAATTTTTCAGTGTCGGCTCATTATTTAATGTCAATGAGTTGTTAACAGCTCCACTAAATAGAGAATTTTCTCTCAACTTCTCACTTGGTTTCACTTTAATAAATGTTAAAATGATCTGATATTTCACCAAAAATTTTAAAATTAGAGACATATTCATGTATCAGAAATTTGTGGAACTCATGACCCCTCATATTTATCCGCTGACCCTTTGAGGGGGCCTGACCCCTAGGTTGGGAACCACTGGACTAAACTAGCTGACTGAATATAAAGTAGTTAAACTAGCTCCACCAATGCTTCCTAATAATCTAATGATGTCATGTATAATAATATATCAATCAGAGGACTAAACCAATACTGCCATATCAACTCATGTACTTTTACTCTACTACAGGACTTTTACCTGTAATGTTGTATTTGTATATTGCTGTATTGGTGCTTTAGTAAAGGATCTGAATACATCTTCCCCACTGTTTTAGATCACATTTAAGTAAAATACAGAAGTATTATCAGAAGCATGTTATTAAAGTACCAAAAGTAAAATTCCTGTTGCTACTGTTGGAGTGTATGTACAATTTAAGTGTTGCAGCTGGTTGAGGTGGAGCTAGTTTGAATTCCTTTAAGTATATAAATTAGTGCAGAGGTTTCCAACCTGGTTTCCAGTGGATCAAATGATAGATCTCAGGTGTTGTTAAATGATTAACATGGCAGAAAAGATCAAATCTGTCATTTTTTTAAATCTTTACTTTTTGTAAAAGATGAGATCATTTCACCTCTTTTGGGGCCTCAGTTATTTAAACAAAACCATCCAAAGAGTTCAAAGGGGAAATGTATCTTTGATGGAACTTGTAATGAACTTGTGTGTTTGTGCTATACATACATGCAAGTATCCTGGTTCTGATCATATTTGGGATCTGAACTTGATGAACCTGGTTATCCCTGTTTACACGATCCTAACAGTATCCAGGTTTCGATTCCCTCTGATTCCTCATTATCTCACGAACATTTCTCTAGCAGCAAAGAATGATCAGAATCCTTACATCAGTGTTCTACATGCCACAGCATTCTAGTCGTCCAGGTAGTAACATCTCCAGGTTTCTGAATCCAGGATATGTGTTGACATGCCCAACACACCACTGGTTCACTCCACAAACCTGATTCTAACCAGACCACTGCTGCACATGTGAACACATGCCTGGGACATGACACAGAGCCTCAAATCTGCTGTTTTTTTGTGAGGAATCACAAGCAAAAAAAACTGTAAAAATCTTTTAACTAGAGGTAAAAGAAGTACTCAGATTATTTATTTAAGTAAAAGTACTTACTCCAGTACAAGTAAAAGTCCTGCATGAAAAATCCTACTTAAGAACATAAGTATTATCAGCAAATTGTAGTTAAAGTATCAAAGTAAAAAGAGGCATCCTGCAATAACTGATATATTATTATATATAACATCATTAGATTATTAATATGAAGCATCAGAGCAGAATGTTACTGTTGTATCTGCTGGAGGTGAACCTAGTTTAACTTTAACTTTGTCTAATCTTAGATTTTTAGTGAAATATTGGATCATTCAAGCATTTTTTGGAATGGAACATGTAAGACGTTTAGAGGGAAAAATCTATTAAATAGCCACATGCACACAGGAGCATACACAAACTTACCCATATACTATTTTAGTTTTTAGTTTGTGTGCTCATGCACATGGTCACATGCACATGTATGTGTGAAGGTATGTGTTGTCTATATGTGGATATTTACTTTTGACCAAGAAATATTATGTTCATTTTGACTGGAGTCTTAGTAAAAATGTGTTTAATCAAAGTAAAAACATGTGAAAAATATTATCTTTAAAGCCTTTTTTTCGCATAGATTAACATATTTGACAGTCAAACTTTGAAAGAACATATCTCAGAGAATATGTGGAGTAGAAAGATGATATTGGTATCTCCTTGAAGCTGGGACATATGGTCTATAGTTTATATATACAATTCTTGAGGTTTATTTTACCATTTTTTTAAAAAGTTGAAATCGAGGGGTATAGTGACAAAAAAGGGCCCAGAAACCCACACCAAAAATATTAAAACCAATATATTCATGGTTAAGGAAACCTAACAAGGTAACCAAGAGATGAGAAACAAATAGATAATGGTTTTCAGTGTATTTCACAGCTGATTTAAAACATGGGTAAAAACCGACCTGATAACATAAAGGATGGAAACAGCAAACTAACACAAGAGGAATGTTCATTTCTACCTGTGTGTTTCTGTATGAGCATGTGAACATTTAGCAATCATGGTTACACGTGCAGCCTCAGCAGGCAGAGAGGAAGCTAAAACTGATACGGCTTGCACTTATATACATCTATATCTGACTGATGTTTGCGGTAATGAAATCTTAATCTCAGTTTAGATTGGTGTGGCAAATATATTGCTCAGAATCCTTGGTGTTGCAAATGTAATTCCTCCGGTACTCAGGGGGGGAGAATCACTCGTGGAGGATTAGAGGGAAAAAAACAAATTTCCTGCGAGTTGTGATTCCACCCTTGTAAGACACAGATGAATCTACAACATTCCTTATATACTGTATGTTGAGTGTAAAGCTGATACCTTTGTGCATGGAGCCACTTATCTTTGCTTCTTTTATAACTGGTTTCACTCACTAGCCACTCCACCCTTGTTGGTTGACTGTCAACATCCCAGCACTTTGCAGGTGTCATTGGCGTGCACTAAAGTGAGAGTAATGTCTACATTATGGTGGTCTAAGATGCATGCAGGGAGTTGCTATTTCCAGCACTTTTAACTACTCAAAGTAAAGTCCATTTGTGCTTACTGCTGTAATTAATTGGGTCGCCTTGTACTAGAGGAACTATTTTCAGCTCAAATTGTTGCTTTTTCAATGGGTATTCAAGTCTTTCAGGCCTTGCAGCCTGAGTGGAAAACAATATTCAAAGCACACACACACATGCACACACATAGAGGTTCACACAGTTCTACTTGACCACCTTGGCTCTCTGGGATAAACAGGCCCACAGATGGTCTGGTGTCACACCAGCTGGGAGACTCCCAGAGTGAGGGGTGTTGCCTTGCTGTGACTCCATCTTGTCTGTTCCAGTTTGTGCTCTTTCTCTCTCCACCTCCTTCGGAGAGAGATGCATTCCTGACATGAGCTTCACATATTTCACAAAGGTCCTTATCAAGCTCTATCTCTCACACGCCCAGTGGTGTTGTGCGAGAGCTCAACGTTTTAGGACTCGTATGTTTGCTATGAAGGGTGTTCCTCAGCACCCTTCAGAACAAACACTGAAAGATTAGGTATAATAATTCTAATTCTCTGTAACAAAGTGATGAAGTGTATCTCCCAAAGTGCTCAGTCAACAGTAGTGACTCAATTCCACAGTTAAGTATTTTAGATGCTCATGAGATTTGCTTTGCTCCCATAAACAAAGATATCAAGTCAAGCAGATGTTGGTTTAAAGAACAATTGAAAACATGTGGATGTAGGTGAGAGATAAAGTCACTTGTTTCACTTCGAAACATTTACTGAAAGAATTAAGCTGAATTATGTTTTCTTTTCCACATTTAAAAAAACACTTTACTGATTTTGAGCCTCATTATGAACATTCAAGTGGCTGATATGCTGTTAACACACCATTTATAAGCCAGAGTGATTCATCCTAATGTGCAGATGATAGATTTGAACTGTGATGTAACACAGTGATGAGTATCATTGGCCTTCCAGCTAAAGGACAGATGGATCCAAGTATTCCAGCAGAATTCCAGAGAACAGAGGGGCGCTCAGGGGAAAGTTCAACATGTTTTGGAATCGTAGTTGATACCAGATGAGGGTTTTTAGATTGGCAGGTCAAAGGTGAACCGTGGATCTGGTGTCAAAATCATAAATAATTTTGTTTCAGAGTGACACGTTTCATCTGGAAAGGTGCCGGTAGGTTTTTGCCCTTGATCGACACCCTCGGGTCTATATAAAGACCGATCAGAGTTGCTGCCATGAACGATAGGAAGTGAGGTTAGCAGTGAGGTTAGCACCTGTTCCTGGTTATTGAGTTTGGCATGTACACTATGACAGTGACATTTCAGAGGCTTTTGGGGGGAGAGGTAGCATCACGCAAGGTGGGGGGGGGCACATCTGCAACTCAAGTTCAACACAATTCACTTGATTGAAAAAAAAGGATAAACAAAGACCAGAGGTAGAAGAAGATAAAGAGGATATATATATATATATATATATATATATATATATATATATATATATATATATATATATATATATATATATATATATATATATATATATATATATATATATATATATATATATATATATATATATATATATAAAAGCTCTATCCAGTCTGTGTTATTCACTGATAAATCCGGAGCTGAGACTTTAATGAATACAGGCTGTGCTGTGTTTGGCCAGGACAGAACCTCAGTCAGTTGCTACTTTCAAGTGCTGCCAAGTCATTTTAGCTGGGATGATCCATCCGACCCCATTCTTATTCCGAGCCAGACGATCATTCAACCTAAAAGCGCTGCATCTCAGCCATATAGAGTCATAATCCATATCTCATCACGGCTGCAGGAGCTCGAGTGGACGAGGGAAGGATCATGAGCTTGTTTGTTGCTGCTGCACCTTCTGCTTCTCTCTGTCTGTATTGTTTTGGTTTTGAAAGGCGCAGTTGAAGGTTACAGTACTGAAGGGGTGTCGCATACTTCAATAGGTTTAAAAATAGCCCATGCAGGGTTCCTGCGTCATCATAGGAGAATCCTCTCCTCTCACACTGCCTCCCTCTCCCCTCCCCCCTCCCTAGCTAACCATGCCTGACTTCATGGAATAATTCTTTCCTTCCTGCACCTGCATCATAACCTGACGTAACGCCTCGAGTGGAATGAATCTCCTTTTGAGGCGCTTGGGTGCGTCCCGCTGTAGAGTTATGCAGCTCTCCGGTCGCAGGCATGAAGAGTGGCTGGAAAAGCTGTGTGATGTCAGCAGGAGGACAGAAAGCATGAAAATAGACGCAGACCAATGTTGATGTATTCTCTGGCTACATTAATGGCACACCGTGTAGCCATGACAACGTGTTTCCTTCATCTTTTCATGCCGATAATGGCTTCGTTGAATCAGAAAGGAGTGCTGGAGATGATCAATTAGGCCCAGGCAATTCACCAAAGGCAAATAAATGCATTGGAAATGTTTCTCTTACAAGTATAACCTCATTTATTATGATGTGCGGGGGAGAAAACACTTCAGGCTCCCTCAGGTATTGGCTCCAATGCAGATAATCAGTCCGGAAATGGTGGCGTCAGGAGTTTGCACGTTGGTGGTAATGGGTGCAAGATCTGCAAGCTGTGATCTATCGCTGTTTGGTTTGTCTCAGCTGGTTCCATTAATTTGAGAAAATAAAAAAGGATTTCATGAGCCTGTCAAGGGGTATTTAAAGGTCCATACTGTAGAAAGTGAGATTTTAATATGTTTTTCATTATAAGAAGGTCTGGGAGTATAAATATTGTGCCACATTTCAAAACTCTCAATCCACAGGGAAATGTTCACAGCCTGTATTCAGAAACTGTCACAACTATATAACTGCCACCCACTCCCAAACCCAAATCAGCCAATCAGAGAAGAAGCTTGTTTATATATAATGACATTACTGAGATGATTTTGGTTCCTAAAACCACAATATATCTTATTAGTGATATCACAAATTACAATATAAAGCCAGCATAGTGTACAATATGGAACATTTATCAGTAGTGATATTAAATACTGTTACTGAAAATAAATCCTTTAAATTATTGATCAAGCAAAAATGAAATATATCTGTTTCTAGTACATGAATTGCGATTTTTTTTGTCTGAATAGGTAAATTAAATATATTTGGATTTTTACATTTCTCACTGTTTCCTGACCTTGTGTTAGATTAATATGTCAACTTTTGTGGGGAATATTTATTCCTGAAAAAGATATTCTTTTTATTCTTCTTACTTTGATTAAATGTCAAGATAATGAGCATGAGGAATGGTCTGCACCATGAAAGTGAAGGTGCACCATCAGGAATGTGAAATTCTCTCAGATAATCCAAAGGTAAAACAACACATATGCTACTTTTCTGGGTGATCTGCTGTGGTTGAAGAGAAGCCCTGAAACACCACCACTGGGGACTGAGCACTAACGTTGTCAACTGTAACAAAGGAAATCTTGACTGATGGTGGAAACACAGTTTCCTCTCTTTGTATGACTGTTTACCATTTGCTAGAGAGCCTGACGTCACAGCTGTAGCTGCTGTACACACTTTGGGGTGTTTTTCTTCATTGATCTTTTAGAATACGTAAAAGTTCCTGAGGTTTACTATTCATAGTAAAGATACATGTAATAATATTTAAAGGTGTTTTTTAAAACCCTCTTTAAGCTTCCTGTCCATCACCACATGACACATACACAAAGTCTGACATTAGCTGGTGAACCGGTATAATGGAGCATTTAGCAGCTTAAAGACAGAAATATTTCCCTCTGGGAGTAGGTTGAGGCCAATATAGAGATAAGAAGAGAGTGACTGAATTCATCATGTTGACAGGAACACAACTTAAATGTATTGTATCATGATTTTTCAAATCACATAACAACAAACAACAAAAACATCTTTCATATAATTGTAAGAGATATTGATGTGGTATTTCGAACATGAAAAACACTAAAGCAAGAATTGAAGGAAATGCTACAATAGTAAATGCTACAACTCCAGTCATGGAACTTCAGATATAGATTTATACTGAAATAAGTGCAGCAATGGAACCCCCAGTATTACTGGGGCTGCATGATAAAACCAGAAATGACAATCATGATTACTTTGGTCAATATTGCAAACACAATTGTTCTGCAGTTTCAGAACAAACCTTCTTTTTTTATTTTATTTTTTTTTATTTTAAATCAGCAATGTTATTGCACACACTGGAGAATGAGAATGAGTAAACATAGGCAGCTTTATTTAAAGGTGCAATATTGTCGAAAGAGATTTTAATATGTTTTTGATTATAAGAAGGTGCAAGTGTTATATAAAAACTCAATCCACAGAGAAATGCAGTTATGAGGTCACACCTACACAGTCACTGTCTATACCCCCCCCCCCCCCCCCCCCACACACACACACACCTTCACAGCAATTCAGATCAGCAAATCAGAGTAGATGCTCGTTAATATTAACAGACTCAAACTAACCTGTTCCTAGAGCTCCAGAGAAAAGCTTGTGAGAGATGTAAAAGGTGAGGTGATTTTCGGTTCTCATCTTTTTTTTGAGATATTAAAACTATCAAAACTTTTTCGAGATATCAAATAAATAAAACACAGGAAAGGTGGACAATATGGAATAACTTAAACTTTTGATCTATGCCACAATAGATTTATTTTGGGGGCCCCACAAAAAGTGCAGCAATAATATTGTTGATCCTAGAAAATAATTCACTGAAATAAAGTGCAACAATGGTTCCCTTGCACAAACAAAGTCCTAAAAGTCCTCCAGATAAAAAGGCAAGTGGGGGTAAAAATGACATTTGATTAGTGTTTGGTGGTCTGAGTCAGCACATGAAGTAGCTGTCATTATGACCATTAAAGTTGAAAAACAAACCAGTTTTTTTTTTAAATTAGATTTTATTTGATGTATATTGCTGTATATATCCCTCATCATGGTTGCCTCTTATGTGACCCTTTAACTTTGAGATTTTCATAGAGTTAATATGACCTTTTTTTGTTGAAGCACTTTAGCACAATTTCTATGGCCACATTAAATCCAGCAAAACATGTTCCTGGTGGTTTGTTTGTGGACAACCAAGCATGAAAAATGTGATGGAGATGGGTTTGGTGGGATACGTCTTTCTCTCTTTCATGCACGCACTGCGTTTGGTATCTCTCTATTCCCAACTCATCCGTACCCCATCATTCTCTCTAGAGCCTGGGAAGTTTCTCCTGTATTTGATGTCCCTCCTCGTCTGTGTAATTTAATCTCAGTGATTCCCTGCAGCTCTCTCCGACCATAAACCTCTGCTCTAATAATAGGAAGCCCAGGCACAGTCTCCTCTCTAATCTCTGCCTCTTTGTGTGGATGCTTGTGTGTAACTGCTCTTGCCTCTGCACCATAGAGATAAGGCTGCATTTGTTTTGGCCACTCCAACACCAGGCTAACTTTCACTCACAAATTGCAATACTGATACAGAATCAGGGGGAGTTGATATAAGGAAGGCCAGACCCTTAAACCATTAAGTACATGTTTTGCTGTGCATGTTTTGCTGTGCAGACTTTCTCCTATCAGGAGACTGATAAACACATATTTGGTGCCAGTTAAGTGCAGCATTAAGATACGAGAGAGGAATTTAACTGATTTAACAGTTAAAAGTGGTATCATAAGTGTCTGGAACAACCTATTTCCCATACTCAGCCAAGGCCCATTTGGGTAAAATCAAAGCATGTCTTCCAAACATGGATTCCAAGATCCCCATCTGACAAGATTTTAGCTTTTAGATATTTTATTCCAGAAATTATATGAACCCATGACCAAAATAGTCTTACAATCTTATTTAAACACGCCAAAGAAGTGGTGTGCACGAGGCAGCCACAGCAATGTTATTTCATGATTCTGGATGGTAGAAGTTTAAAGTTTTTAATGTTTTTGGCATAGTAAAAATCTTGTGTAGGCTATGTTTTCCATGTGCAGTTCCTACATCCACTACACCAGATTGTTGGAGAAGATGTAGATTTTTTTCTGTCCAGTGCTAAAAAATATTCTGGCAATTAATTATGTCCATTTAGCAACACATTATGTAATAATGGTGCCATTTGTAATAATGTAATAAATATTCATATCATAATGTAAAGACGTCACATTTTGTAATTATCTGCCACATTCTGTAATAAAATTATTGAACATAATATATAATAAACTTTGCTGCATTTTGTCATATTTTTTTAAATATTGCGACAGTTATTACATACGGTGGGTGATGCAGCTTTTTTATATAAAAGAATTGAATAATTTGGTGCATTATGTAATAAACCACCAAAATGGAAAACATCATACCTTCAGAACAACATGGATATTAAGCATACCAGTATGAATCGTAAATAAGAATTAAAAACTACAGTAATAGGATGTCATATTGGTCAAACCTAAATCAAATATAACAATAACCTATTCATTAATAGAGAAGGCTCATAAAGATGGCATCTGCTCAAAGTACTAAATAAGTGTTACTTATAATAAATAAGAATTTAAAGTCCTTTATCATGAAAATCGTATGAAATCTCATGAAAAATAAGCAGGCTCTCGTATATCACCATCTGGACTTACATGAAACAGATGCCTGTGCAGGACACTTTGAACTGCAGCCACGAAACAGGTAATGATGTATTAGCTAAAACCTTCTTTTAACACCTTGGAAGTCAAATGAAATCAGCATTCTAGAAATGGATAGAAGAACTTATAGAACCAGAAATCAAAAATTGGAATATTTCAAATTCTAGAATAAATGAATTGAATATGTGGATCACAATTTAATAGTATTAAACAATATTAAAGGTTTAAGTGTTGAAGACTCTTGAAGACCTTTGAAGCATTAATTATATCTTTTAATATTTTTTAAACAAATCTATGAATATTGGTTAGTTAAATATTGGTTGGTTTTTATTTTAACAAAATTATTAGAACAAAAATATGTATGCAAATGCAAATTGTGCATATAAGCATATAATGGATAATACATGTATAGCTGTTGTTCCCTGCCTATTATTTTTTCAAAGTATTAGTAAAGGTATTTGGATAGATCAACAGGCATAGCAACAATAACTACAGAGGTGGAGTGGGTGTGGCTTGGAACAAACAGTGTAGATCTTTCCAGATCACCTCTTGTATATGTCAAATGAACGGGACCAATGAGTTTCAGTATTATGTACTGGTTGCTAGGTTGTACTGCTGTATGTGACGTATGTAGACAGAGGGAACCACCCCAACATGACTCACCACAGGAGAATTCCTCTCTCTGATAGAGGCCAATCAAAGTATGCTCCAGGGAGAATTCATACCTACCTCCTGCTCTTCCTCGTGACTTTATTGTCTGAGGGAATGAGGAAGTGATCAGGAGGACAGATATGCTGAAAATAGAATCTGCTTTCATAAACATATTCGATGTTTGATCTCTTTCCTTTAACCTTTTTAAAAGAGCAGGTGAGTTTGTTTTGAGTTTCAATCGTAGAGGCAACCACCCAACATCCTTCAGCCCACAGCTATGTTTCATTCATGGCTCACATCAAAATAGATGCAGCACAGTCGCCTTCTGCCTCTGACATATTTCTCTCAGAAAAGCGAAGCAGTGAGGAATTGGCTCTGCACTTTAAGCAGCCTTCTCCAGTGGTTTAAATATTTCACCAGCCTGAGAGAGCAAATGGCATTCTGATGCGCTACACGATATTCAGAGAAAAAGGTCAAGGTGGAATGGAAAGATTCACATCTGTGCTGTTTTTAGGACTCCTCAAGAGCAGCAAGTGCTGCTGGGAAACCTGTCGACTGAAGTAACATCAGCAGCCTCAGATCATTGCCCGCTGGTCGATACTACTTTTATTCCACTACTCCAACTCGGAGCCTTTCTGCAGTATTGACCCATGTGATGTCTTCTTAGATTGTGGCCCTGAGGATGTACAGCAAAGTCCTGATATTTAGTTTTTACTGTAATATTTTACACATTTAACACTGTTGTCACATTCAATACTAGTTACTAGGACTTACTATTGAAGTGTGCACGAAGCGGTTTCAGCAAATCATACTTCAGTAGGTATTTCATATGAGACGGATCAAGCCACACAGAGTAAGCTTTAAAGAACATACTTGCCACCTTTATTTATGGTTCATTTGATAGGGAGAAACACAGTATATGTAGACAAACTGGAAAACAAGCTATAACAGGTGTATAGCGAATGTTAATTTGGTCAATGGAGGGGGGAGTGCTAAAACTCAACACATGCACAGCATTTAAAAAATGTGCTCCAAATACCAAAATACAATGGAAATATTTCCAGAAGACACTTAAAAGAGAAGCGCACAACACTCAAACACTTGTCTGCAGCATTAATTCTTTGAAGTGTTATATTGTGGTATTTACAGAGCGTTTTCTAAAGGTGTGTTGTCATGTTGATGTCATGATCTTAGCACATGGTGGTAAGGACTCAACTGCATAATTTGGTTGAATCCGTAAACAAGGTTTATTTCAAACAAAGGTTGGTGCACAGGAAGGCAGTCATTCAAGGCAAAGGTATTCAAAACAGGAAAATTCATTACAAAACAAGCAATGTTCAAAATAGCAGAAGGTTATGACTGTGACTGTGGTAAGAGAGCTGGAACATGGACTGTGAAGAACAATGAATAAGCAAGTAGACAAGACACAAAGGGGAATATATAGAGGACTAAATGGGAGGGATTAGATAAAAGTGTAAGACACACAATCAGGGGTCAAAACAAAATGAGTACTACAAAATAAAACTGTAAGAAAAGACATGAAACATGGGGGAAAAAATCAAATACTTAACCAAGACATGATAGTACCCCCCCTCACGTGTCTGCCTCTGAAGGCCCAGGAATATCAGAGGCATTCCGAATGAGCGAGGGGTACATGATGAATCTTGAAAGGATCCATGAGCCCTCATCAGAACTGGGTGGGTGGCGGGGGGCTGGCCAGTGGGACCAGATGCCTGGTTCTGAGAGACTTAAGATTTATGAGCAACCTTGACCCAAACCAGTTTCTGTGACCAGGTACTCATCCTAAATCCTGATTGGGACATTTGGACTGACCCTTGGTTGTTTTAGGGGGGTAATCCTGTGATGTGGTCCAGAGAGCTGTGAGACAAGGGACATTCGGAAATGGGCAGTCTGGATGTAGGCTTTTTTCTAGTTATTTATTTGACTGCTTCTTTAGTTGGAGCAGCTTCTTGGTTTGCACAAACTTGACAATGCCTTCCCAGGAATTTGAGGCTCTAGCCTTGCTAGAAACCTCTGTTGAGGCATATTACCATGGCAATATATTACCTGGGTCAGGGTTTTTGGGGATGAAACAGTGACTGGATCTCAGGACTGGGTAAAACAGATTTCTGCACATTTGGACCCCCAGGAGGTAATCCTCCTACTGTCCCAGTCAAAGTTGGGATTGTGAGCCAAGGGTGCCCTAAAATGACCTGATGAGTCATAGAGTTGAAGACATGAAAACATATCTGCTCAATGTCAGCATTAGAGAAAATTTATTTTACTGACTGTGTCCAATGAGTAATCATACCCAGGAGAGGGGGCAATGGCTTTCACCTCAAGAGGCTGTTGGAGTGTAAATTTTTCTCAGCCTCAGCCTGCTAACAAGAGAAAAGCTCATCAAGTTAGTCTCAGCCCCAGATGAATGTGGAAATCCAAAGTGAATGAAAATCAGAAACAATCTCTACCTAAAGCTGAAACTGGGTAGGATTACGGATAACACAGCTTTGACTCACCTCCAGCTGTTTCTCCTTCTGATTGCAGGCACTGTTAACATGACAGACACTTACTGAATGTCCTAGTTGCCCATAGAAATAGCACCTCTCCGCCTGTTGCCGGCAGGCGATGGGCCTAGCTGTACAGGCTCCCCTGAAGGATGGTCGTTAGGAACCAGGCTGTCTGCCGATCCAGTGAGACGCTTCTCCACCCAACAAACAAGCCTGAAGATGTCCCCGCACCTGGTCCTGCTCAATGAGCCTCTAGTCTGTCCTTATGGCCAACGCAATGAGTGAATCCAGATCTTCAGGCAGAGGATCTGGAGGTGCTTGCCTTGCACCAACTTCAGCAACGCTCGAGGAGCTTCTCTGCCCATTGTGGTGTATTGGAAGACCTGATTGAGGGCTTGAGTTAATCTAAGGAGTGTAGAGCAGGTTGTAGATCTGCAGTTCCACCTAGCCATAGACCACGCCTCTGCTCTCCCTGTGAGATAGGAAATGATGAATGCCACCTTGGAATGGTCTGTGGGGAAAGCTGTAGCTTGCAATTCAAAATGTAGCTCATCGTGTCAGAAATGGTTTCACTTCTCCTGATTCCCGGGAGAATCTGTTCACACGGGAGAGCTGTGGGCTGGGTGACACACTTCAGTACTGATTGAAGACTGTGAATCCGTAGATGAACCTGGAAGAATGGCTAGGTTGGAAGTCGTCACTACCGGTGCTTCTTGTGCCAGGTAAGTGATTAATTCCTTAAATTGTGAACTCATCATCATCATCATTAAGTGCTGGTGATCAACTAATTTACTAAACTGTTAGTCCATCACTGTCCCCATTGAGTCCTGGTGAGCAAATAATTCACTAAACCGTTAGCCCAACACAGTCATCATCGAGTCCTGGCGAGCAGCCAGTTCTTTCAGATCGGTGCACAGGGAGGCCAGCTGCTCTTTCTGTTGAGCCAGCCTTTGTTCCTGAGCTCGGAGGGCTTGGCGAATCGGGTCAGAGTCGGCTAAGGGCAGACAGGAACCTAGAACAGATACACAGGTAAGTACTACAAAATAATACAGGAAGACCAGACATGAAACATAAGGGGAAAATCAAATGGTTAACTGAGACATGACAAATGAACATGTTTTCTTAAATTTCAATACCATAAATAACCAAATTAACGACTGGGTCCCCTTTAAACAGGCACAGGTCTATATTTTGATAAATAACTGCCAAGGAAGAAGAAATGACAACTGATGCTGCACGTTTTTCTCCTCCACCTTTTTTCGCAAGCAGCTTGGTCCTGACTGCATCATTGCCATGCTCAAATGACGTTTAAGAGAACCCTCATGGGAAATATTGCTTGATTGTCAATCACCATGGTTCCGGTGCAGTGAAAAAATAAAAAGTACAACATGAAATTTAAATTTCCTGAAATATGCAGGAAAACTTGGGAGAAGCACCTGCAAGACATTTAACTATAGTACTGTAATCTCACTTTTGAAAAATGTAAGTTATACGATAGTATTACTGGTTTGATAAAAGAATTTGAGTAAATTGCCATATCTTTTCAATATTTTTCCAGCTATTTTTTGGTAATTTAAGGTATGTTGAGCTCTTTTTTGTGTCAATAAGAGATTAAAAGAATGAGGTAACAGTAATCGAATTAATTTGAGAACAGCGAGGTACAATCAAGCACTCTCATTTTCAATACAGCTTTTAGAAAACTATACATGAGCACAGGTTTGTAGATGAATTACCCAGGATTTGGTAGCTCTATAAATAACAGGTATAATGAGCTCCAGGACTTTGCTACTTTTACAGGAAAAGCTGTATGAGTAAAAGATGTTTTGCGGAATCCTTTTTTTGGCATGATAATAACACAAACTAAAAGTTTTTTTTACTTGCTGCTTTGCGCTTCTGCATTCTTCCAGCCCTGCGAATTTTTTGACACACTCAAAGAATGACACACATCCAGTGCCAACACTCGCGTGGCCTCCCACATGGTTTGGATTAGAACCTTTTAGCAACAACAGAATGTTTGCCTGCTCCTAGGAACTACAGAGGACACCATTGTGCAGCAAGATAGACAACAAATGGTGCTTCTCTGTGTAAATGCTCATGGTAAGTGTTAAACATATTTATGCTCTAATTTAAACAGTAATTCAAGTTTACCACAATTTGGATCGGGATAGTGATGAAATTGTATCATCAAAGACAAAACCCAGAGAAAGGAGGTGCCAGAAACAGAACACACACATTTCACATGCACATATGCATGTGATTTAATATATACCGACATACAGAATATGTATACTGTATGTGATACACACTCACTGAGCATGTTATAATGAACACTTTCTCATCCATTTTCAATTTTTTGTTGACATTGAAGAGGCCATAAATTTCATTTTTCCGGATAACAATTTAATTTAACTTTTTTTCTCATGATCCCGAGAAAGATAATGAAACTTTCTTAATAAGACAATGTTTTCTCAAAATATTGATAGAATTATTTTGAGATCTCTAAGAATCATTTTCTCAAGATAACACATTAATTGTGTCATCATCTTAAGATCTCAAGAAAATCCTCCCACTATCTTGGAAAAACAATATTTCAAAAATAATGACGTAAATAAATTGAGGTGTAATGCCATGCTCTGGCCGATTACTCTATTCTGATTGGCCACAAGGTGTGCATCAAAACTGTTTAATGCACATGTAATCTGGCTCAAATTTAATCACCTAAATTAATCTGCCACCCATCATGTAACCATAGCAACATTGAAGAGCACATCTGTCAAATTTACTAGTCATTAACTGCTGCAGCACATCTGATTTATCAATTTGATGAACTATTGAACAAAACCTGAAAGAAAAGACACTAATGATGACTTGAACATTTCTTTCAATTTATTTGTAGAATTTCACTGCATTATATTGAAAAAGTTTCTTCACTCCATTAATGTGAGGATAGCCAAATATAAGTTTAATGTATGCTTGCCTCATAAATAATAATAAAATTATTCATGAACACCTTAAACAGAAGAAACCACAAGCAGCCCGAGCTGACTGTCAGACTGTCACCCCAGTCTCAATATCCATCGGCTATTGTCTGACAGGGGATTAACCTCTGGGGGTTAGCTCCAATATTTCTGTGCATTCAGTGGAGCCAGTGGATAGCTGGTCCAAGGCTTCCTTTTCTACAGCTCCACAAAATGGAGCTGTAGACTCCTATAGGTCCTGAGATACTGACTGCCCTGAGATAATCTTTGTGCAGATCTTCAGACATACTCATTACTTACATTCAACCACAGCCTGCTCAATCATCCACCCATCCATCCATTTTCTATACCTGTTTATTCCTCACTAGGGTCATGGGGAGTCAATCCAACTATACTATATACAAGAAAACAACCCAGACAGATCACCACTCAAGCATAGTTGCCCACAAACCATTCACTTACACACTCATACCTACAGGTAATTTAGAGTCTCCAATCAAGCTAAGCAGGTGACACAGTGCCACAGTGCTTAGCACTGTTGCCTCATCAAGTTCAAGGTCTGGGATCTTTCTGTGTGGAGTTTGCATGTTCTCCCTGTGTCTGTGTGGGTTCTCTCCAGGTTATCCAGATTCCTCCCACAGTCTAAAAACATGCTGAGGTTAATTGGAGACTCTAAATTGCCCATAACTGTGAGTGTATGAGTGAATGGTGTGTGCACCCCACAATAGTCTGGTGACCATCTGGGGTGTATCCCTGCCTCTTGCCTGTAATGCGCTGGAATCCAGCAGACCCCGCGACCCTAATGAGGAATAAGCGAGTATAGAAGATGACTGATGACTAACCATCAACCTAAGCATGTATTTGAACTGTGGAAGGAAGCCGGAGAATCCAAAGAAAACCCACACAGACACGGGAAGAACATGCAAACTCCGGACAGAAACATGCAAACTCCACATAAAAATGCCCAAGTCCTTGAACCTCTAACCTTCTTGGTGTGAGGCACTGTGCTTGCCCGCCTGCTCAAACATGATTGGTCAATAGCTCTCAGACTGCAAATGGAAACTCGATTGGTTTCACTGCATATTCACATGCAGATATTTGTTTATAGAGATTACTGTCACCCCGACCTGTAGAAAAGGTTTTGGGGACGTATATCAGCTACAGCAACTATATATGCAGGCTGTGTAACTACAGTCCAACCTGTTATATAATATACAGTAACCACACCTATGGAAATAAGACCTTTAAGCTCTCGTGACATAGAAAACGTAGACTCTGTTGTTGGTAAAACACACTTGTGTAAAGTGACAGCAAACACAAATACCCTCTTTCTCATGCAACCCATCCTCTGTCTTACACGTGCGGATGCGCTGGAAACCAAATTAGTAGAATCTGTGCATTTCGTCATGCCTAAGGAGTGTGGAGTCAGTGTTTACTGGTCTACAAGCACCGCTAATACCCATGCTGGTTGTTTACTTCATTGAAAAAGGACGGCTCTTTGCTCTGAACATATGCATGCAATCCATCCGCAACGAGTGAAAGTGATACTTTGAAATTGCATAACGACTTTAACTCAACTTTCATGCTGCAGCAGAATTTCAAAATAGCTTGCATTAGACATGCAGCCGAGCTGCGAGCAGAGTGGAGCTGTAAAATTCACTTTTCAAAGCAGCCGGTGTGTGTCCGTATGCAGGCGCGCGTGTGTGTTAGAGCCAAACTGTTTCTCAGCATTAAGATTCTCATTACAGCATCAGCTCTTTCATCCTTAGGTTCAAAGCGCCCGCCCTAGCCGACGGCAAACAGGCGAGCAGACGCATATGACCATTTGATGGAGGGAGAGCAAGGAAATCTGAGGGAGAGATGATGGAGGAATTTGGGGTGATAAGAAAGAGGGGAAACCCTGTGGTGGTACCAGAGGGGGTAGAAGAAGGGGGCAGCGAAAGGTAGAACATTGGGCGAGGAGCATTTTGAGGATTATGTAACCAGGCTGGCACAGAACATTAAGGATGAGCGCCTGAGTCGGCATGCTCTTTCGCAAATTGCTAAGACGTCGGCTGCTGAAGAACAGAGCCGTGTAGCAGACACCAGCTGAGAGGGGTTTGAAATACAACACAGTATGACTATTATTCACTCGCTGGTGCAAAAAGTGCTTTGCGCCTGCCCCACCACACTCAGGCTGCTCTCCCTCAATCGTGGGCTTTTTCATGCAGCAGCTCAGCCAAATCACGTTGCATTTCAAGTGTTTTCATCAAATTGGTGTTATTTCCTCCCCTCCTCCTCTGTGTGCTGGCCTTTTCACAGGGCCAGAGATATTTTTCTCTCTTTAATAGCCTACAGTTCCTGCTATTGCAGATCAATAGAGTTGCATTCTGCTGGCGTGGCGACCGGCGGGGGAAAATGAGCACAGCTGCTGACATCTGCCTGACAATATAAAGGAGTGGATGAGATTTCAGCACTATATCAACCTGAGATGTGGGAGTGTGTCGAGATGAGACGTGGCTAGTGTGTGTGTGTGTGTGTGTGTGTGTGTGTGTGTGTGTAAGCCTCGCCCTCTGCGTCCTCCTCATTGTCCGGCTCCTTTGTGATCAGGGGATGCAGAGCAGGTCTGTGTCAGGAGGTGTCACCTTCCATCTTTCCATACGCTGACCTTCTGGGGTGGCTCGCTCAGCTTGGCTCAACCCAGCATCTGTGTGTGTGTGTATTGTTCTCACTTTTGAGCCAATGAATCATTAGTGGTGACGGCTGCTGAGATGCCTTTAAGGTACAGGGAGCAGGAAGGGAAGAGAAGGTGAATTCTCTCATGATTCTGTCAACTGTAGGTTTTAAATCAAGAACTGGGGCCCATCCATCGGCCTCTCAAACAGCTCTCAGTTCCAGAAGGAGATGTAGAAGCAAAGGTGAATCAGGTCATGTCAAACTTTATTATCCCAGAAGGAGAAATTTGGTTGCAGCCAGGTGTATAAAAAACACATTCATCATGAAAAATACAATCACATTATGCAACGATCTAGACAGACCTCATGGACAAACAGTACAACACATACTCTCGATGTATGAAATGTAAAAATGAAAACGTCACTCATAGTCTTTGTATATGGAGATCATTGTTGTGGTGTTTTTGCAAAATACTAACAGAGAATGTTGATTTTGTTCTTTCATTTGTCGCATTTTCATATTCAAACTATCAAACTATCTTGTGTTAAAAGCATCTGTTTCTGTTTGACGGGGGTTTATACCCAAGAATCACACCACATACCATATACATACACCACATATGTTATATATTCTAGTAAATGGAGTAGGAAATTGTTATTTATTGACGTGACCATAAAACAGATGAAAAACCCCCACGGGAGCCCTGAAAAAAGGAGAAACATCTTCACCACAGTGACAACACGAGTTGGATGTTTTCCCGTTTCCTCATAACAGGAGCGTTACTTCATTTTTACAGATTGTGGTCTCTGCCACGACCTGATCAACCTGCTGAGTGTCTGAGCAGGGAGTGTTTGATTATTACTGTCTGTTTACTCACGTTGTTCTGGGAATCACCTCAGCTGCATCAATTTCACAAAGAGGAAAAGGCTGAAAGTGTATTCAAGGTTCAAGCCTAACCAGATACATACTATTTACAACATGCAGCATGCACACACACCATTTATGATGATTAACTATTGTATTTACTTCTGTATGTGTGTGTGTGTGTGTGTGTGTGTGTGTGTGTGTGTGTTTATCTGCTGGTCTCAGCAAAGTGATTGTGTTAGATATTGATGCAATGCTCTTCACGCCTTTATGGAGTGTAAAATTAACGAGCTGTCGGCTATGCGGATGAGATTAAATGTTATGTGTGCAAGTTGTGCAAGTGTGTGTGAGAATGTGCATGATTCATTGGCGGTGGGCGTTTGGAGAGTTGCTGCTCTGCATGCTAAACTGACGCCACAGGCGGCGAGGGTCAGCCTGCACCCAGCTCAGGAAAAGGACGCCACAGCTGGAAGATGTCAGTCACACTCCAAGCCATGCACGAATACCAAGATCAGTCTGTTCTTTACTACACCCCCACATCTAGCCTTTATGAACACTATATAAATGGTTTATAGCAAACTGTATGGTAGTAGTAAGGATATATAAGGATGTGGCTCTTAGTCAACAATAACAATAACATTACAATAACAGAGCTTCCCCTTTAAGAAGCATCATCTGGTGTATAAACAGTCAATGACACAGCATAACATGGCTGAAATTAATGATATATGGTTATACACAAGCCTTACAGTGTGTTATAAGACATTTATTAACTGTTTAAACTCATTTAAAGATCCTGCACAGGCCTTAAAACTCTTTAGAAAAAGGTGTCATGAGGACATGTTGAGCTCTCTAATCCACTTACTAGATTTCCTTCAGAGGTTTCAGCTGTTTCTAGTACCTTTATGTATTTTGTGTTTCTTTCATAAAGATAAATATTTTTTTTAATTAATATGAGAAATATAAACAAAAAGATAAATAATGAATCAATATGATTAATAAATAGGTCATATTTAATGGTGACACTATATTATCAATCATATATTAATTATCATGCTAGATACTTCACAGGAGGAATGCTTCTTGATTTACCCGGGTAAAGTTTGAGATAAGTGTGAAGTCATCAAAGCATTAGTTCCATTTAAGTAATTTGTCAGGTTGAATGGTTGTAAAAGTGTCTTAAGGCTTGATGTAAATGTAGGGTTGATTATCATCAGCATAGCAGTGAACTGTCAGGTCTTGTTGGGAAATTATATGTTCAAGAGGTAGAACAGTGGTCCAAAAGCTGAGCCCTGGGGGACACCATAGGAAAGGGGGGATGTGGAAAACCTAAAATTGTGAATGTAAAACAAACTTCTCTTGCTGTAAGGTAGGACTTCAACCATCATATTAAAGTACCAGTTTCATCAAGTAGTGTTTCTCATTGTTTCAGATTATTATGAATATTAAAAGAAGCAGATTTAACATGATAAGTATGTTGAGGTAACCAGAGTCAGGAGCTACATACAGGCCACTGGTGGTGAGGAAAGTCTCAGTACTGTGTTTTGCTCTGAACCCAGACTGATACTCTTTCCAGGGGTTGTTGTTGGACATATATATCTGGAGCTGACTAACTAAGGTTCAATGTTTTGGCCAGAAATGGGAGATTGGAGATTGATCCATACTTCTCATAGTCCTATGGACAGTTTCAAGTTCCTTCTGGATTGGAGGTACAGCAGCCATTTTTAAACTGGAGGGAACAGAGCCAGATAGAAGAGATGCATTAATGATTGATTGCAGAGGACTGGCAGACATGATTTAATCAGAGGAGTGGGCGTGGGGTAGGTACATGGAAGTCCTTGAATTTATGACAAGTTCAGTTACAAACTGCTTGTCATCAGCAGAGAAAGCCAAAAAAACAGCTAACAGGGACAGGAGGGGGGTTGCGGTAATCATTAAGTTGAGTGGACATATGATGTAGCTGCTAAAAATCCATAAAAATTACAATAGAGACAGCCAGAGGGTATAGTTTAGATGGTTAAAGTAGCTTATTGATGTTAAAAAAAGAGGTGTCTGGGGCTACCTTGTTTTTTCACGATGATGGTATAGTAGTATGTGGCCTTACTCTTATTCAGAGCTTCCTTGTAGGTATTGACATGCTCTTTTTAAGCTAATGTATGAACAGTTAAGACACTTGCTCTGCTCTTGCTAGTGACCAGCAGATTTTATTTTGCACAGCTCTGGTATAAACCATGGATCACAAAGGCAAAAGGATTAAATGTATCTGAGAGGAGCACATTGTACATAGAAACAATGTCACAAGTTAGTCATATTTGAACTCACTCTCCAACATGTTCATTAGAGCAAGTACTCCTAGTATAAGTAACGTGCCTGTGTGTGTGATAGTCCAAGAGGTCAGTGTGAGGGGGCAGAGATTCTGGCATTGAAAAGGACATCGGGATGATGTTGCATGAACCATGATGTGAAGGTTGGTGGAAGAAATACCAGAGTAGCAGACAAGATCCAATATATGACCTTTAGTGTGTCCTGAGAAAATTGGCGAGAATGGAACAGGTTTATAAACTCAGCAGCAAATGAATATTGCTTAGGGTCTATGTGTATGTTCAGGTCACCAACTAACAAAATGAAAGGACACAAAGAACAGAATAGTGAAAGAAGCTTTTTGCGAATGTGAAGGGAGGAAACAAAAGTAACACTGAGACTGTAAAACAGAATATTTCAGAGCATTCAAAACAATGTAGCTTATTTTAAAAGAACAGTTATGACCTTAATTATTGAGCAATGGAGTGCTGCAAGACGACCACGCCGCCTAGATACGTGCATGCATTTAAACTGACTTTTTTAAATTGAATTTTTTAGGTGGCTAAAATATGTTTTGGTGCTGGCTCCATCCACAGAATCCTGCCTCTGCAAAATGTTTGGATCCCCATATATTGTAGGTGATACACTGAACATAGATAACTACCTCATATAACCTCTCAAAAAAGCAAACTATCCCTTTAAAGGCAAGCAGCAATGGGGGGTGGGGAAAGCCTCCAGACTGCTGAATCTGACTGCTGCTGTTATTTAATGCAGGGGGTATTTTTGGGGGTGTGGGATGAATAAAACATCAGAGCACCTTGTTTATTTCCATCCTTCAACCGTAACTCGTTCTTTACATAATTGAATTCTAGTCCGTTCAAGGCAGTGCATCTAATTGAACCTCTACCCGTTAGCCAGGGAATGATTTGTTTCCATGCTGACTCCAAACTCCGATCTTCTGAGGGCCGCTTCGCTCCGGAGGAGAGAGCTTCTGGATCACATGGAGGGCTGGGTTTGTGCGTTTCAATCTTATTAGGAAAGTGGACTATTTGTGTCGCCTTTCCTTCTTGCTTGTGGATCTTTGGCTCCTTGAGTCCTCCCATCTTTCAGTGTGTGAGAAGCAGCCTTCTTATACCTGGCATCCATTCAGCCAGGATGATTTACACACTCAACAGCACTGCCTCCCTTCTCCACTCCAGGTCAAAGTATCCCCCTCCCCCTTCTCTTTCTTCCTCTCCTTTTTTCTTTCACAATGTGATTTTGTTAATGTGTGATTTGTCGCCTAATCTGTCATGTACATTACAGTAGAGAGAGCTCTCCTTGACAGAGTATGATTGTAAAAAAAATGTTTGGTCCATTGTGCACCGATGTTCTTTATTCAGAGCCATGGCCTCTCCCTATGGACGCCATTGTGGCTCGCAATTAATGATCACATTCAGCTCCACTTCCGCTTTCTCACACTGAACAGCAGCAGCACATTAGCATTTAGCCGCAGCATGAGGTAAAGATAGCACGGTTAGAATTAGAAAGGCGAACAATTGTACAGTAAGAGATGTGGAAAAAAACATTACACAGTGTTTTTGTCCTGTGGTTATTATTTGCTTCATTAACAAAATGAAGTTTTATGGACTAAGCTAACAAGGTCTGCTATGATTCTGTTAGGCCGGTTCAGCAGCCCGACCCTGAATACAGTATGACTCACCTAATGGACTAAATGCCCTGCGTGAAAACACAGAATTGCAAGTTCTGCTTCATAATTGCCTGCAGCCAAAAAGCATTTTGAATATGGATCAATAGCTCTTTTTTTAAAAACTCAATGCCATTATAATGGCAAAAATCTTTAATCATGTTTTCCTTCTAACCCCTATTTGAATTTCCTATTGTTTTTATAGAGTGTGGGTGCACTATATGTCAGACACCGCAGCCTTGTTTCCAAAATGGAATCCAGAGAGAGTTCATTGTTCACTTTTGCCGAGGCCGAGGTCGAAAGACATTATCTGCTATAATACACTTTCTCCCTCATCACGCGCCAAGTCCACCAACTTCTAAGTGCCCTCGCCACCTGTGGAGGATGCACACTGCTTACAAACACAATTATCGAAGAAAACAGTAAACTAAATGAATAGATATAAACTTAAAGGCAGCTCCTAAAGGCATCTTCAGCATAATTTCTTCTCTATCCTTTCTGATTTTGTTGCATAAACAAGAATGTCAGTAACCTGTGGTGCAGTAAATGTTGTTCTGTACGTACAGTAAGATAGAGATTGGTTGTGTTGTTGATCTGTCCTGCTCTAGTCAGCTGGGCCCTAAGACACTGACCAGGTCCTGTCGCTCCCAATTAGTCCCTCTCAGGCTCTCACTACTCCTAATTCAATCCCTCTGCTGAGCTCAGGCCAGAGTAAACTACTGACACACTCCACTACTTACTGCTAACCCACAGTCAGGAGGTGGTCTGTAAACACATATTTAAGATGCAACATGCAGCATTTAATATACCTGTGTTAAATTAAATGTAAGGCATTCATATAATACCCTCCAGCTATTTGCTCTTGTCATTAACAAAAGATGTGAGCAAATAACTAACAGAAAAGACTTTCATAAACCACATTGCTTACTTGATTAGAATGTGGATGATAGAAGACCAACAGTAAAACTATTATGTCAACTGGTAAATGTTATTCAGGATCATTTGGACTTCCAATTCTAACCATGCTTGATTTTTTTCCTGGGCAGTAGGGTTCTTCCTCTGGAACAACGAATGCCTGGTAATCTGTTCATTATTTGTTAAGATATTTTCTAGTCTGGAATGAGACGGTGGGTTGGCTAACCACCATCTCTAAATAAATGCAAGCAAGAGTGGAAAGTACAGGCTGCACATGTTAGGAAAGCAGAGTTTGTATATAAATATTTTAGAGTAAAAGAGAAATTGTTATTTGTTGCATCTGTTCAATTCACACACTTATCCAGTACTTGGAGATGAGGGCCAGGGCTCACAAACAAGGACTGGAATTCAAAAATTATGATGATAGTTCGTGCAAGAAATTATTGACCTTTCAACAATAGACTTTATTTTAGTCAAAAACAAGAAGTAATGTAACCTACATTGCTCTATCTGCTATTTGTTTATGCTGTTGACTATTTACTGATACTAATATGTGATTTTAAGTTAAAAGACTGCCATACATTTATGCAATTTAATGTTTACTCATTTCTATGTGAGCTTTTGCACTTTGTACAATTTCCACAGCCCTGAGCCCTGACTCTTCCCATAAGTTGCAGGTCATCCAAGCATTAATATCATTTAAGTAGTCTGAGGGCTTAGTATGAATGTAGAGTTGTGTATCGTTCAGGTCATGTTGAATTATATTTCCAAGAGGGAGCATATTAATAATCAACAATAGTCCAAGAACTGACCCCAGGGGCACACCATGGGAAAAAGAGGTGTTGTTGCTCTAAAGCTGTGAATGGAATCAAACTTGAGCTCCATTAGCTCCAATCCTCTCTTTTTTTGATGTTATTATTTCAGCCCATGTTTTTCAATTGTATTTCCTGTAACTTCAACCCTGAACCAGTCATGTGCTCGATATATCTAGTCCCAGCTCTTCAGTGTTGCCAAACAATGTTAATACCGAGGCAAAACAATGTTTGAGCAAGGATTGGCTCCACAGCATGAATTTGTAATGACTGGTTAAATACCATTATATAAAACTGAGCAATCCAATGCTGAATCCCTTCCTCTTGTTGTCAAGACAATCAATTAAATGAAAGCATACACAGTGAATGAAGTGCAATGGGCTCATTATCAGGGAGGCTGTTCTACAGCCAATAGTTCAGAGGGTCAATGCTCAGTAATAACCAATATGTCTAAAGAACGTCAAAGTGACCTTGATCAAAAGTGCTGGCTCTCTATCTGCTCACTTATTGTAAGCAGCTCTCAGGAGGATTGCCAGAGTCAGAGATGTAAATATTGCACACTTATTTTTTTTCCTACCACTTTCATGGGCTCATATTTCAATTTCCAGCCTGCGGAGGTCACATAAAGCTTCGATAGAGAATAATATGGCCCAGAAAAACAAAGAGTAAGCTGATCTCTTGTTTTGGAGGAAGGAGGATGTGATGGAGGTAGAGGTTACAGTCCAGCAGCCTCCTCAGCAGCAGGACATATGGGAATCACGCAAGCTCGTTGTGCGGTGACTGACAGTTGGTTTCAAGTGAACGGGGGCGGGGGGGAAACTGGAGACGAGGAGGTCAACAGACACTGGGCTCACTGGCTCAGGTTGATTGGGTCAGTGTTTCCACTCACACCTCACCATCCCGCAACAGAAATAACAAGTGATCAAGTCATTCAGTCTACACAGTGGTAGTTTTTCCTCCAAGAACCGAATCCAAAAATTGTTTCAGCTTCTTCCTTTTATATATCTAGCAACATCATCATGACTGCATGAGATGAGATGATATAGACATTTTGTGTAGTGTAGTGGCAGCCTACAGGCCTCACAGAGGGCTGTTTACCTCTTTTGTACCATTATCGCTCTTACTGAAAGAGTTCATATAGAAACTGACACCTACACGGCCTGATTACCAAGGATCTTTACAGGCAGGAAATTGTTTAGTCGGTTGAAGTAGGTTATTGATGGTGAGAACAGGCACCCGGTGTTATCTTGTCCTTTTGCAATGATGGACCTTCCTTATTAGCCAGTTTTCCTGCTGAGACTTTCTAGTTTGCAACCAGAAGACCTCATTTTTTTTGTTTTTTTCAAAACACAACATAGTTTTGAATGCATTTTTTCTGTTTTCCAAATCCTGTTTTGTGATTTGGTTCCTGACTTAGACTATGTTTTTAAAGGTATAGTGTGTAAAATCTGGCGGCATCTAATGGTGATGTTGCAGATTGCAACTAACTGATTATCCCAAGTGTGTAGGAGAATCTATGGTGGCCACAAAAACATGAAAGTCTGTGTCTTGAGACCCACACCCATGCAGATACAAGCAACTCAATCTAAGGTAATAAAACCCCAATATACTTATTTTGATGAATTATATACTAATTACATACATACTGAATATATTATATTCCCTTTCTGCCAAGTCTCTTCAGATCTGCTGCTAAATGCCACTGAAACTTATGTACTGTATCTTTAAGCACTTACTTTTCAAAACACGACGTTGCTTTGAAGGTAAGTCCTGTCAGACGTCCATTGCAGTAATCAATTTTGCTGGAGATAAAAGCATGAATCAATTTTTCCAGATGTAGTTTTTTGTCACAAGGTCCCTGACTTTGACTTTGTGTTTAAAAATGATACATTGCTGTTTCTCTTATTGCTTTTACATGACTGTTAGGTCCCCTTTGGTAGAAATTGAGATTTTAATATGTTTTTGATTATAGGATGGTCTAGGTTTTCTATATATATTGCCCTATGTAACACTTAATTCACAGAGAAATGCACAAAGCCTGTATTCAGAAACTGTGCCTTAAAATGAGGTGATGTCACACCTACACACTCGCCACCCACCTCCCCATTCACAGCAATTTGATTCCACCAATCAGAGGAGGGGCTCATTAATTAAGTAATAAAGCCTTTCTTTCTAGAGTTGCTCTTTCAAGCTTGAAAGAGGAAATATAAAACTATATTGAGATGATTTTGGGTTCTTAAAACCACAAATATATCTTGTTTAAGAATAAAACCCAGGAAAATTGGACAATATGGAATCTTTAAAACTCGAGTTGGACTCAATTTAAACACCGAAGTTTTTATCAACCAGCTTTCATTGTTAGCACCTTGTCCTTTAAGTGTGCAGCAACACTCAGCCTCTCATATTTTTGCTGCCAAGCAATTTATTTCATTTAGCAACCTACGATTTACTCATAAGCTGATGATATAAACATTTCACACCGCGAGAAATGCATGAGAGGGAGTTAAGACTTAATTCACACTCATTAAATTTGAAAAGGTCAGAGCTCACAGGCGAATTCCAAGTGAGAGCATGAGCAAATAAACATATGCATTTATGCGTGCTCCACACACACACTCACACACACTCACATCAGCTGAAACAAATAGAGTCTCATTATATCTCAGTTGTGCTCTGCAGCAGGGTGAGTATTCAGACAGTTGTCCTGGAGAGTGTGGAGGGTTTACCATGTTAGATATTGGAGCAAATTAGTTTGGATGCTGACGGCTAAGTTGATGCCAGCCTCAGGGGTTCTGTGCATGTGTGTGTGTGTATGTGTGCGTCTGTCTTTTAGCACAGTGTAAAATAGAGTGTCTGCTGCAAGTGGAGGACACCACATTTATGTCCCTGTGTGCCTCTGTCAGGGTCCAAAAATAAATGGGCACTGGGTGTTGACTCCTTGTTGATGAATTTATTAAGAGTAAAGGTCAGTGATTTGTCAGCAACGTGTGTCACATTTGTCCGCCGGTGTCCCTCCTCCCTTGTTCTTCCCTTTCTGCCTCGCATGAAGCGTAACACACCGACGCTTCCCTCTTCACGTTTCCTCCCTCGTTCTGCCTCCTCTGCCGCTCATTCTGTATTTGCTGTGGCAGCTGTAGTTGCTCTTTTTAATTTTAGTGTGCCTGTTGGCTGCCCGGTGATTAATTGGATGGCAGTGGCTCAGGTTGTAAATAGATGTTCTATTCTCATGGTTGTTTTCCTGGTTAGGAGACCAGCTGATTAGAGTACTCACTGAAAATGAAACACAGCAGGTGCTAGAGAGCCCAGGGTTAACATAAATAACACAAATGCATTTGCCTGTGTTTCCTCGTGTGTGTGTTTGCCTCTGACAGATGAGAAGCATGTGATTTTAAAGCTGAATACACAGAAATGTGAGCAATGCATATTAATGTA
Source organism: Lepturacanthus savala (assembly GCA_030544235.1). NCBI lineage: Eukaryota > Metazoa > Chordata > Actinopteri > Scombriformes > Trichiuridae > Lepturacanthus > Lepturacanthus savala. The sequence goes on from CM060471.1 coordinate 5,459,136, forward strand.
TTTCTGCCCACCCCACACTGTTACTTCATATGCTGGTTACCACATATGTTGATCCTGAGTCATCCATCACTACAGTAAATGTAATAAGTGTCTCATTTCAAAAGAAGGGTAGGTCACAAGAACACAAGCCACAGCAGATGTGGGCCTGCTGTCCATCAGTAGGCTGCCATATGTCTGAGGTCTGAGGGAAGATTGCAAAAACTGCCGCCGGCCTGACGTCATGAAGCTAGCAGGCGGTGGCTATGTTAGCCTACTGTTGCTATGAAAATGTAGCTGGCGAAATCGTGGAGAACGCAACTGGCTTTCCAATTAAAGTAGATAGTAAAAGACTAATTGTATTCCACAGTAAGGGTTTGCAAAACAGTAAAATTAAATTGCTGAAGGCGTCACCAGGTTTCTGCAGAGCATATTTTTTTAACTCCAGTGTGCATTTTAAGTTTCGCATTTAGTTTTTTAACACTAATAATTGAACACTACAAAGATTTACAATTAAGATGAGACAAAGAAAACACAAGAGCAAACATACAATGGAATAATACAGGGAAAAAAAATTAAGAAAACATATTTTATTACTTCAAATCAAACTAGGTGATGTTTCAAAATGGACATTCAGGGACAAAAATAATATTTAAAACAATACCGTTGTGATTCCAGTCCTCAGTGATAACATTTTCAGAAAGATAAGAGAGTTTAGATGAGTAGGTTGATACCACTCATCGCAGGAAGCTAAATATGAAGCTATTACTAGTAGCTGGGTTATCTTAATTTAATCTTAATTTATCATAAAATTGGACAGGGGTTACTGTACCTCAAGCCACAGGTTATTGTTATTACACTTCAGTTTTTTTATAGAGTCAGTAGTGGGTGGATTGTGTTAAATTTGTTTGCTTTCATCTAAATCTTGGCAAAAAAACGCAAATAAGCATCAAACCATCCCTCTAAAAATGGTTTCACCAGTGGCTATGTTTTTAGTTAATTAAAAAAAATCCTTATAGTTGCAATTGTCCAGGTTTTGAAATATGTGTCTCTCTGAATATAACTATATACTATAACATCAATGCATGGAAGTGTTAAACAGTTTGCAATTCTCAAGTAGAATTTTAAAAGTTTTCCACGTGATTTTAGTAAAAAGGCATCTGATGCAGCTTTAAGGGCGTGTGACTTTTCAACTGAAGGTCTCCCCTCCTCTGACCTGCTTTCTCAGACACAACACACAGCAGCTCAACCCTCACATTGAAGTTCATGTGAACTCTGCATAGAATCTGGATTGAAGACATGAGCATCAGTGTGATGTGATGTGTGCAATCATGCATGTGTAAGAAAACAGAGCGAGGGAGTCAGAACAGAAGGCAAAGCAACACAATTCTTACTGATGGAAGTTAACAGGAGCTAAAAAGACTGGCAAATTAATTGGTACGCAGGTGTACATGTAGATGTGTGTTTATGTGTGTGTGGATTAGCAGTTGTGGTTGTGTGCTATTGAGAGAAAAGTGTATAGACTCTGCTGTTTACTGGATCTGCTGATGAGCCCTCACCTTCCTCTCTCATTAGAGGTTTCCTGCCACACTCTCACGCCTTTCTGCAGCAGCTAAAACCTGCTACAGATAACACATATAATTACGATTATTTTTAATTTATCCCTTCGCCTTATGCTTTAGCATTTCCTAACATATATAAAAACCTTTTCCATTTGTCTCCCTGCTTAGCTCAGCTTTACTTCTAAGACTCTACACTGCAGGCACACTCACAAACAGGCAAACTCTTTCCTATACACACACTCAGTTTTAGCAGTCACCTATTAATAGCTCCGACTAGGTCCACTGCCTCTCCTAACGTCACTCTACTCCACTTGTAAGTAACTCTGTGCCTTGGAAAGAGCACCCATGACACTGCTAACCCATCACATGATGAGGGGAAATAGCCAGCTGCCCCTATCACCTGACCCGCTGGAGAAAATAACCAGGGGCGAAGATGCCATCAGCCTGGGAAGGAGATGTTGTGACTGCCGGGATTAAACTACGGAGGCAGGCATTGGCCCTGAAGCCGTGTTTTTTAAGAGAGAAAACAAGACTCAAGATGTCCAGTGATTTCTATATATTACATCATCTGAAGTTGATAGAATTATACAGAATTCGTGAAGATAGGTGTCTTGATAAAATTAACTTGAGGCTCTTTCAATTAAGTCTGGAAAATGTGTGTGTCATTCAGTCTTGGCATATGTTTAATCAAAGGTTGAAGGGTAATTATCATAATCATTAAGTACATTTAGCCTCAGCCACAAGCCACCAGGGCATCTGTCATAGGGGACAAAAGACATTCTTCCAATTATCATTCATCCTAATTATATTATTGACATATTAGAGTCATACTTCAACCAAAATTGACACATTTTAACTGGAGAAACCTCATGTAATATGTGAATAAAGAGAGAACTACACAGAACAAGTGTTTCCAACTAATTATCCTCCGATAACATAAGATTTATGTGAGAAAATGTGTTGTTTTTTTTCATTTAGGTGGCTCAAAGCATGAATTCGACTGAGTCAAACCTGCACTGTGGCTGCTAGAAAGAAACACACCTGCTGAGCAACAGGCCACAAATGTGCATGCACACGCTGCATGTGTGTGGCATGCAGGACTACTGTATGACGCCACTGGTGCATATGTCACAGACCCAGGAGCTAATTTAGTCCTTCTCGAGTCGGCGGTGATGACAGGAACACAACCTCAGCTACTCTGCACGTCAACAGGACAGGAACATGCAAATGTGTGAAAACCTCTAAATGTGTGCATCCTCTTAAACTCGTATCCACCCTCATGTAGTTACCTACTCCTGCTATGCAGGGAGGTTACTAAAGCACAAATGTCCCATAAAAAAACACATTCGGTCCCATTTTAATTAAGGTTTATTTATAAGGAGAATCCTCCGACAGCAGATGTCAACACATTGAAATAAAAGTGAATTTCCCAGCACAGCAATTTAGCCTTTATATTGAGAAGGAGAAGTTGTATATTTTGCTAGTTTAGGGATATGTGTGTTTGAAGCTTATCACCAACTACTGTCCAACTAATATCCAATATGACATTCCGACATCCGCCCGCTTTTCCATTGTACCCTATAGTCGGCTCCATCTCCACACAGATTGAATGTAAAGGTCATAAATCCGGAGGGTTCTCTCATGTGACACACACTCTAACACACATATGCCTGAGAGATCAGTGTAATTGGGATTTTACCATAGAATATGCAGCACATGTGCGCCACACGCCTTTTTTTCCTTGTGCGGCACATGACATGAGCAAATATCAGCTGCACTTTGAAGTTCAGCCAGATGATATTTGATCCATGTGTTGCAGGGAAACTCTCACGAATCCAGGAAACAAGAAGTAGAAGTAGGGAAGGAACGAAAATGTTGAGATGGATCTTATGTTAGTTTTTATGTGAAATCTAGAAAACAAAATGCTGCTGCGATGAGCGTTGAGTGGAATATAAACAGCGGTGTGCTGTATGTGAAAGGCAGATCTGTTGATCTGCTGCTGACATACATGCACACAAGTTTATTATTGGGTTTTCTCTTTTAAGCTGACTCACAGGCATACTCATAGCGTTAAAGGTAACTTATTTACTGATCACCAGGTTCTCTGTTTGTTAGAGGTTGGCAGGCTGTGTCTTTTATTAACTTTTCCAAAGGAAAAAAAAAAAACAGGAGTTAAAGTGTAAAGACTGGGTCAACATAGAATACGAATCTTATGGGTCTAAGCAACTAGTCCTTTTTCATTTCTGTCTAGTTTGATGCCATTAAACAGAGTTAACACTGCAAAAGTTGTCAGTATTAGGGTTAAAGCTACAGTAGAACTGATAAGATGGATCTTATTTAAAATAATGACTAGTCCATTGATATAACGATACTAGAAGAAACTATAATCTAAGACTATTGCACCATTACACTGACTAATTTAGAGCAGTCAGTTTCTAAGGTTCCTTATTCCATTCCATTCTTGCACATGACATAAGACTCAAGTGTGATAGAGAACATGCTTATACCTTCAGTATAATATTACAGTTTCTGTTTAAACACTGCCCTGCTGTCTCTAATTGGAGATTTTTCAGCCACCATGTTTGTTTGTCCTGTGCAGAGGTTAAGGAACAAGGGGAAAAGATTTGTTTGCTGTTTGCGTGTCAGAGGTCGAATCATTCGGTCACAGCGGAGTAAAGGCAGGTTGACCTGACAGCATAGTTACTGAAATCAACACAACTGTCTCTCAGGAACAGGAGAAACTGAGACTTAAACTGAAAACTGGACTTAAATACAAACACAGCTAACTAATGAATAGGGGATGGGTGACAAGCAGGAGAACAAGTGGAGCAGGCCAGGGCTCACCAGGCTGATGTAGAGCAGGTATGGAGGGGAAAACAAGCTGTGGGGGAATACAGGAACACAGGAGGGACACACAGAGCAAATAGACAAAAGCAAAACACAGATACTTATAGATAAATAATGATTGCTTCCCAAATCTGATATTTGTTGTTTCCTCCTGACTTATGCTGCGTTCTATTGCACATGGAACTCAGAAAAATCTGAGTTGGACAGTTAAACTTCCAAGGAAAATGTGTTCCATTGTGCAAACTCTGAAAACATGGCCAGCCACAGTGAGGTGATGTTTGTTTGGATGTTTTCCAAGCATCAGAAAGAACTGTTGGGGACATACTACATTAGCTACTTGGAAAGAAACATATGCTGTAAGACATAACTTGTGCTCTTTACTACAGCAGCAAGGGGAATCCTGTGAGCTGTGCAGATGTCAACTCCACCACATTGTATTCCCTTTTCCATAATCCCCTACTCTTCCCTTTTACCTAAACATCTAGTTTGTAAATTAAGAAGCATTGTGTGATGCCATCTTACTTTGACGCCATTCACTTCAACTTAGGCTGCCTGAGTTCCCAAGTCTGAATTCTGGGTTCTAGAGCTGTTCCATTGCACTTTTCGATTTAGAGGTCAGAATTTTCTGAGTTTTGACTGTAATGGAATGCAACATTAGGCATAAGGAAGAAAAGAGTTTCTGACTTCTGGGTTTATTTCCCATAGAGACTGATCAGTAGAGTCAATTCCCATGATGCTCCAGGGCCTCCCATCATGCCCTGGGGAGATGAGAACATATAAAAGATTTAATTATTAAATAAAAAAAAAAACTGTCCTCACTTCAGCACGACCACTCTGCACCACACAGCTATGACATCACATGAGAATTTTCCTGAGCTTTTCTGGCCATTTTTTGACAGATAAAAATACCATGACTTAAAAATATAAAATACAAGGATTTGTAATTCACAGTGTTATAGCTTGAGGTGTCATGTCAACTGTTTTACAGGCTTCTCTTTTATTATTGTGGTCTAAGGGAAAAATGCTTTTTGAGTTGTATAGGATTTTTTGTTGCAGTACCACGGGTAGCCACTGGGAAAAATTGCCGTGCTGCTGAGAGGTGATACCCTATCCAGGTTTTTTAATACATCCATGTCATGTACATTTGATATGTGAGCATCACTGTCTCACAGCCAAAGGTTGTCTTTTATTCAGAATTTTGGAAAACTTTTACCAAATAAAAAGCTGAACTCATTCTTGGTTAAGTATATATTTTTTTCAATTTAAATTTTGATGTTTTAAGTTGTTTTGTTTCTATATTAATATTTAATGAACCTCTCCTCTGAGTGACCGAGTGTGTGATGTGACTGTTTAGTTGTGACATCACTACCTCACTACAGTCCTGACAGCTGGTTTTAAGGTTTAGTTTCTGAATATGGGCTGTGTATTCCTTCGTGGATTGAGAATTTTGGAACACAGGACAATATTTATTTAACACTGAGACCTTATAATCAAAAAGAGATTAACATTTCACTTTCTACCATATGGGACCTTTAACAGCTGCATGATTCAGGTTTTTATGAGCTATTTGAGAGCTTTTTGGTGGCCAGCAGCAGATCAGACTGCGGTTGTACTTGACAGCTTCCAGGTCTGGATGTGTGGAACTGTGTCAACAAGGCGTTTCTGACAAAAAAGCGAGCATTGCTCTGAATTCAACTTCCATAGATAAATAGTAACCTGCTTATTTTACACAAAGAGCAAATAAAGCCAGACAGCTCAGCTCATGCAGACCAAATTAGGACATAAGGGAAATAATCTTTAGCTGTTGATGTCCAATGGGCTGAGTTCAAGACATGTTGGTGCAGACCTTCAACAGTCCTTAGTATATACTGTAAGTAGGAAGAGTGTTTTCTGGCATTAGAAGGGCTGACCATGGCGTTTGTTAATTGCTCATCCCTAATCTTCAGCCACACAGCTGTTTCAATGACTGTTTTGTTTATCCGCCCTCAAAAACACAAAAAAAAGCTAGAAACTATCTCTGCCGCGCAGTGAAGAGATGCCGCGCTCGCCAGCCAATAAATGAATTTGAATTTGATCGCCGGCTCATTTAGCAGAATGGGATTCGTGCTTAGCTGCAAGACAATTAGAGCCAATCAGCTATGAACACAGCCTTTCCATAAATCTTATTTTCAGACAGTGCTGCACAGAGTCCCATGGCTCATTCTGGTCTTACCTCAAACAAGACAACCCCCCCCCACTACCACCACCACCACCACCCTCACCCCTTTCCCTAAAAGCAACGAGAGTATTGATTCTGCTGTGTGATAATTATAGCTTTCATTAACAGAGGCTGCAAAACAGAGCAGTCTCCCCTACAAGTCACTTCACCTCAAGGACATGTGTATGTGTGTGTGTGCTGTCTCCCCCTAAATATATGACAGTGGATCTATTCAATGTCAAATGAATAGATTTAGAGCAGCTGGGCAGAAATGATTGAGAAGAACTTTTGCTGATTCGACCCGACCAACAGGACCTCGAAGCGTAGCCGTCTAATGTAGGCAGGTGTCAGACCCTGAAGGGCTCTGAAAATTATCATCAAATGTATTTTGCATTGATAGCATAAGGAGCTTTTAGAAAGCCTGCTGATCAAAAAATCTTTGGACAGGGCCACATGTAAAGGGAAGCAGTGATGTGTCACTGGGCCAGGTTGAAGAGGGACTCACAAAAGCTGAAAAAGTCAGTGGTTCCCAGGGTTCCCCAAGAGGTCGTAGGCTGAATCTGAGGCCTCATGAGATCATTGACACAATGAGAATACTCAACATTATTTGATTTTTCGTCTCAACTTGAGGGTGGTAGAAGAATCACTCAGATATTTTGCTTAATTAAAATTACTCCATTACAAGTAAAAGTCTTGCACATAAAATCATATTTAAATAAAGGTACGTATGAATTATGAGCTTGATTTAGTTAAAGTATTGGAGTAAAAGTACAAGCTAATGTAGCATCAGTGCAGCAGCATGTTCTTGTGGATACCGTTGCACAAGGAGTGTTGAAATATAGGATTATTGTACCAGAGACTCAAAATTATTGTATTTCTGCTGAAAATTATCATAAACCCATCAAAACCACAGTAACAAGCCCATTGATGTGCTGTACTTAAATATAGGGACTCAGTGGTGCAGTGGTTCTCATCCTTTTTTGAGCCTCCTGTGTCTTCCCCATCTTCCCCTAAAAACACTTGATGAAGATGGTGATAATAATAGAAATATGATTATTATTATTATTATTTGTGTTTTATGGTAGGATGCTGCCAGGTAACTGAATACAATGGTGTAGAAAGCAATTTAAATGTGGGGTAATATACATAACGTATATGTATGAGTAGCTGTCATTTCCTGTATTCTGGAGGCATTTAGGTGTTTTGACACATTGATTGGGCTATACTGCTATACTGGATACACCCCAGATGGTCGCCAGCCAATTGTGGGGCACACACACCATTCACTCACACACTCACACCTAGGGGCAATTTACCTGAGCATGTTTTTGGACTGTGGGAGGAAGCCGGAGTACCCGGTGAAAACCCACACAGACACGGGGAGAACATGCAAACTCCACACATAAAGGTCCCAGACCCAGGACCAAGGAGGTCTTGAACCTGTGACCTTCTTGCTGTGAGGCAACAGCGCTAACCCCTGCACCACCGTGTCGCCCATCCTGGTCATATGACATCATAAATTGCATATCTTAAAAAAAGCCCCCTTTTTAAGCCTAGCTGTAAAAGCATATATTTCATATCACAGCCTTTTAGAAAAAATAGGATAGAGTAATTTTCTATATGGCAACATTATGTAATAGAGATTTAACAAGATTCCCTATGCTGGTCAGGTTGGTATTTGGTCACAAAGCAAAATACTGGTAATTCATTCATTCAATATTTGTACTGACATGACTGACATTACTGACATATTGACTGACACAGTAGCACATATTGCTGCTACTGTGGCTAAAAAGCAACAAAAAAGTAGACATTGGAAGATACATCTTAAAGCAGTAACAGGTCAGACAGGCCAGGAGAGACACATAGAGACTGAGGGGAAATAAACTAGAATTTTTTCTTTTCTTTTTTTTTGGTGTCTGTCTGGTTTTGAATCATCTGCAGCACTGAGGGGCCGGTACCTTCAGCACAGGAAGGAGCCGGCTGAGGCTGAGGAGGAACATTGGGATTCAGCTCCAGTCGCCTTCCTCTGTTTTCTATTCCGTCTGTGTGGAGCTCAGAGAGGAGGAGAGATAGACTGTTCTCTGTATCAGCACTCCGGAGGCTGCCAGCTTCTCTGTGGCACGGAATAAGCTTCTCTTCTGTATGTGCACAGTCAGACCTGCCCGATGTATGCGGCTTTATATCAACGTTGCTTCTGCTGCTAGTGTGTGTGCATGCTGATTCAGTAACGCACGGTGACACAGCATCTGAAAGCCTGCAGCCTCATAGTACAGGGAGCAAAGAACTGCCTTATGAGAAACATATGCTTCAATGCACCACGACTAACCTTGTCAAAGGAACTGTTTGTTTTTGTTTTGGGCTATCTCCAATGTGTGTGTGTGTGTGTGTGTGTGGGTGTGTTAAGAGGAGGTACATCATCCCTCCACAGCAAGCCACCCTTGGGTTACTGCAGTATTTCTCTCTCTCACGATCTTCCAAGTAATTGTATCAGACATAAACACGCAGACAGGCTTGCTTGCATATGCACACACTGGGCTGACTGACCGACACACACACGCACACATGCACATACACGGGACAGATGTGCAGGCTTGAATGACCCGTTGTTTCTGAACGGTTGCTAAAAAAAGCATCTCTCCCCCGCTCTGAGTTGATGGAATTGCATAATGAGTGTGATGTCAGCATTGTTCTTCCCACGGTAACAAGTGACGCCGATGGCAACCGGAGGCGAGCGTACGGTGGCAGGGGGTGGGGGGTGTTTGCGGGAGTGTCAGCAGAGAGAAAAAAAAAGCATAGCAAGAGCATGAAGGAAAGTCAAAGCTGCAGTTGAGTGAGATTTCACGTCACAACATCAGCCTTTAATCCCAAATTGAATCAGTGTAAAAAAAAAACAAGGGGTAAAATGAAGACTCAGACATTTTCAGAATTTACAGCTAATATATAACTAACCGGGAAACAAAGGGCCATAAAGGCCCCAGACTAACGCTCTAACTAACGAAGTTGGGACACTTCCAGGAAATGGATTAGAGGAGGAATGGTGAAACTGAAGCAGTTGAAGTGGAGAAATCCTGACTTTCAGCCTCCATGGATCGAGCTAGAAAAAACAAGAAGCAAGAAACTCTTGTGTTTAAACCTGAATTGTCAGTCGTCTTCTTTCCCCTCTTTCTAAATATAGTCCATAGTGTTGTGCCACTGGAACACACCTCTGATCCTCCTAAGGATCTGTCTCAGTCAGGGGTGGCATGAATAAGAGGCTTTTGCCATTAACGAAGGTCACAGGACAGTTATGGATTTATGGAGGCCACCTTGTTATTAACTGTCATATAAGGAAGCTCAGCCATTCATTTTCATATGGGCCATGTGGTGCAGCTGACTTTCAATGCATCTGTGTTTTAAAGAGGCATTGATTTATTTCTTTTGGCTGGTGGAGATCAAATAACTTAATTTTAAAGGTGTATAAGATTTAGTGGTATTTAGCTGCATCTAGCACAACAGACTTGGCAGAAATGGAATATAATATTCATGCTTGTGTTTTAAAGGGGCCCTATTATTAGTCACAGTGATGGATATGATGCTTGTGTGTAAATATTTAGATCTCTGGTGTTCCTGCTAACACATTAAATGTGAAACAAGACCACCCACTCATTCTCTTGTGGTCTGGTCCTCTGGTCCTGTGATGCTGCTGAAACCTGAGTGAACACAAGCCATTTAGAAATAATGTCACAACAGGAGTGGAAATTAATGGTAACAGCCCTGGATCCATGTAGCCGCACCCTCGGTTCAGACTGCTTGTACTTGACCTCTGTTGACCCCAGCTCTCTGAGGAAGAGAGGGGGGTTTCATAGTGAGTGTATGAGAAGGCAATCTGTATTGCTGCTACAGGTCTAACGAGCAGCTTGTGGAAGTTAAAAGAGACTAATTAGACCACGAAAATTCAAATATTAAACTGGGAAAATTTGAAATTAAGGCCTTTTAAATAAATCTCTGGTCCAGTCAGCACCAACCTCTGAGGGAAATATCAGGCTCTTTAGCTGCTAAATGCACCTTTGTGTTAATCAGTCATTATGTCTGCTGTTGTAGTAAAAAATAATAATTAGACACATGTTTTTCCCAAGCATACAACAAATATTAATGGAATAACAATGGTAGTCGACTTCAATTAACAAACAGCAACATTCATTTGGCATAATCAGTAAAATAAAAGGGCTCATTGTAAACAAAACTATAGAGCAGGATCCATGTGATATAAACACAGATTTAAATTAAGAGTGGAATAAAAGAAGCATACATAGAAGAGCTGATTGTAAAAACAAAATGATTACAAAAGTGATGTTTGAAATTGAAGCAGGAAGGAGCAAAATAAAGATGCTGTTCAGTTGGGTTGTGGGAAATGTAGGATTTCTTTGGAGCTTGACCCATTATTTTCATTCCATTTCATAGGAAGACAATATGTTAGAGCCAATATCATAACAGAAAAGAACAATAGCATGTGGGGCTGTTGGTAATCAATTCCCAAAGGAGTCTGTTATGTTCTCTGAAGATGTGCCTTTTGGAAGCCTATTATTTCCTCCAGCTCAGCTGATGGAAACATATCTAATTTGATATTGTATCCCAGCTCTGACTGGGTGATTAGAGTTGCCAGTTACACTGATCTGCCCTGTTAGCAGAGGAATTTCCCCCATTAACAGATTTTAGCCATAAATTATGAAGTTAAATAGTCTTTTTACTTGTACTTTGTAAAAATTGTAAAAAAAAAAAAATTGTAGAATTATAGTATTATAAATAATATATATTATAATATTTATAAATGACTTTAGAATAAAAATATTGTGTTCCATGAGGGTGCTGTAAATCCACATCCTCACCTTCAATAAGTGCTGCAGTGTAACTTTATCTCTGCGTTGGCATTTTACATGATAGAGTCAAAGTGCAGCAGTAATGTAATCACAGTGCAGTAAAAGTCACAAGGCAGCGCAGATCACAATGTGTTGATACAGTAAACTGCCTCTCAAGACATCCACAGTATCTCTGTCAACAGGTTTAGAGCTGGAAAAACAAACTGATAAAGAGGTCTTTAAGCAAAACACACACACACATACACACACACACACACACACACACATACACACACAATGTATTACCTTGTGGTTCCTCCGAGCCCTCACGCAATCATCTCACTGCGAGAGACACCATGGGTGGCGACACCATTATATTTTGGTCACATTAAAAAGGATGGAGCGTGCTGATCTGGAGAAATAGCTGTCTAATTACCGCGTAGGAAAGGAGAACTAATGAGTGTAAGCTCTGGAATGCAGCAGGAGGGGGAAGTGGATGCTGAGGCCTCCATTGTTCAGCACTGGAGAATCTGACTTCAGAAACAGCCTAATTCAAAAGAATCTGGAAGCCTGCACAGGTTAAAAAAAAAAAACACATGTTACAGCCTGATTAGATCAAGTCCTAGCTTAGACAGCATAGACAGCTGCATTACATGTACTTAACAATATTATTGAAGCCCTGGACAATTATCAGCACCACTCTGCACTTTTCATAGACCTTTCTAAAGCCTTTGATTCAGTCAGTCGTGGTATTTTGCTGGAAAAGAACTATATGCTCGATTGGAGTAGATGAATAGTCCATTAAATTGTTGGATGGTTTTATGACTGGGTAGAACTCAGGCAGTAGTTTTCAATGGTTCCAAGTTGAGTCTCCCTTAAAGGTAAAATGTGTAAGATTTAGCGTTATATAGCTGAACAGACACATTCATAAGTATGTTTAATTAGTATATAATTCAATCAAAATAGAATTGTCAGTTTTATCTGCACTGGGAGCAGGCCTCCTATAATAAATAATTAACCAGCCAAAGAAGGTGTTTAAAGTGAAATGCTGGAATGTATTTTCCTCCCTCTGCAGCTCCACCGCTGTCTCAGATCCCTTTTTTCTGTTTCATATTGTGACAGCAGTTAAAAAAGAGCAGGCGCTGATTTATTTTGGCGTTACAGACTACAGTGCTGTTGTTGACTTAAATCCCCCTTGTGGTGCAATCAGTGTAATCCGTTTTATTGCTTCCAATCAAGCCAGACAGCAGGCCTGTCTCAGGACCCGGTGCTGCCAGCGTGTTGTCGGGGTCCAAACTTACATTGTCATGATGGATTGTGTAAATACTCGGTTACTCGGAGGATTGGAAATAGCGGGAGAGCAAACACCGCTGTGCAAGTGTCTCCCCGGCTCTGACGTGAGCACATTGACGTCATGCCTCTTACACTGTGTGCACAGCAGCAGGCGAATGTAATCATGTCCCGCCTGCTCACACACACACACACACACACTGAACAAGATGTGTTTTTCATCTCTTGCTCAGCTTGCCTCTTTTTACTTTTTAATGTTTAGCTGAAGCCTAGTGAGATAAGACCAAATATAGCAGAGGAGCAAGAGGGCATGAGTGAGTCATCGGGATGTGTATGTGTGTGTGTGTGTGTGTGTGTGTGTGTGTGTGTGTGTGTGTGTGTGTGTGTGTGTATCTGCATGTGTCAGTTTAATTGATTGAATTACTGAATTACATATTTTTTTGCAGAATCAACAAGGTATTAAAGGGCCAGTTCACCCAAAATATGAAAATAACAAACGTCTTTTCTTACTTACCTGTTGTGGTCAGATTTAGAGAAATTCATCTATTGAACTTCTGCCTCCTCCACAGAACAACAGAAGTCAATGTGATTCTATTAATGCATATTTTCTTGTAGATGGGAACATTTGAATAGTAGCAGTAATTTCATTTTTTATTGTTGTGTGTGTACATCACTGCACTGAAGGAATGTAATGAATTTATCCCTATGTACGTATATGGAGAGGATGACAACCCTTGAATTTAAAATTCAAGTCACGAGTCCTGCATGTAGCTTTTCGTGGTCATATGTGTGTGAAATCAAATAAAGCAAATAAATAAAAATAGGACTCTTGGACAAGATATGCATGCATTATGCAGATGTTTGCATTTATTGTGGGTAATGAAGCGCTATAAACATTCACCATCACCTACATTTTTAATGGAGCGTGGATGTTTCTCTCACAACCTGGATGGAAAAACATGTGAACCAACCTTTTCAAGAGACTGAGCACACATCACATGTAGGGAATCATCTTTTTTTTTGTACAGATATACAAGTACATAATGTTCCAAACACTCTTTGATTACTGAGCCCTTAGCATCAGCTGTAGTGCAGCTGGAATGATAATGCACTGGAGAATATGGAGAGTCAGAAGACTCGAGTACAAGAGTTTAGCCCAAGGTTAGCTTGATAGAAGAAGAAGAAAAAAACAGATTCATACTGTCAGCTTCCCTGCAGATGAACCCTAATCCTCGAGACATGAAGAGGCGAGTGACTCATCTTGCCTCGTTCCCATCTGTATTCATGCGGGGCAGCCATCATGGAGCGGGTCTGTCTGTGCATCCACGCTGAGTTCACACACGACTGTCGGTGCCGAGGCTTTCCCAGTTAGTTGCATGTGTTGCATCAGCGCACATCGCTAATGGAGCGCCATGTTCTTTTTTTGTGTTGTGCTTTTTTTAAAGACAGACGCATTTAACTTTCATCAGGCTGGTCCTGGGGGTCTAGGGGAGGGGGGTTGGATGCTGTGGCATGAGCTCAGGCCATGGCTGGAGAAACAATCTAACAGAGTGGAGTCGCTCTTCATCTCCTGTCCCTGCATGCTTCTCTTCATCACATTAGTAGCAGTGCAGGGAGTGTTTGCAGTGCTGTGTGTTTTTTTTTCCCTCCCTCCTCCAGATAAATGACCAACAATCACACAGCAGGGCCGGGTTTTACCCATGAGGAGGCTGGCGGCAGAAGTGACTCTCCCTTCTTCACCCTCTGAATTCCCCGAGTTCAGTTGTTTATAATTGGATTTTTTTTTTTTGGACTCACAGCTGAATCCAAAACAAGTATATTTTTGTGCAGGTTGTCCAGAGGCATTCTGTGATGTATATCTACTTACTGCAGTGAAATCTCAAATCAGAAATGACGACCAGGAACCGCATTACTCTGGTGTGTGTGATTCTCATTGAAGCAATTAAAATACAAAACATACAGTAAACAAAAGTAAGACCATAATGATCCTGCCGTGGGGGGAAACATGTTTACACATCACTCACGGATTGTTCCCTTAACAATCAATATTATGTAAAGGAACATTTCCCACAGTGCTAAAACTGCATCCACTGCATTACCCTTCAAATCCAATCTTGTGACGTCTGTGACCAATTAGAGGATTATCTCCAGAAATACTTGCTCAATTTGGAATTATTCTTTGGATTTATGTCCCTAGTTACAGTCGACAGGCAGTAAACAGTTACTGTGTGTACTGTGTGTGTGTGTGTGTGTGTGTGTGTGTGTGTGTGTGTGTGTGTGTGTGTGTATCTGTCAGTGCATGTGGCTTAACAGATTGTTTTCTGCGTTGAGGCTGTTATTTGTGTCAATATGTCTCAGCAATTCCTAACAAATTTGAGCGTGGGAGTGTTTGCATACTGGCCTGTGTGTGTCTGAGAGTGTGTGTGTGTCTGTGAGCGTGCGTGTGTGTGTGTACGTGAGCGAGCAGGAGAAACGGGAGTTGAGTGAACACGATGTACCCAGGCACAGTATTCCTGGGTTGTGTCCAGCTGTAGGAGTCTGTTTGCAGCTATGTACTTTGGGGACACCTCCCACCTCTAACCTGATCTCCCCTTGTGACCTCACCACACCCTCGACCCCCTGACACGTGCTGCCACCGATACCCATGCCCTCAACGTCCCCGTTTTGTTCCTCTCTGCTCCTTTCTCAAATGCGACCTGAGTCCTTTCATGGTTTCCCCCCTCCTCCCCACCACCAACACAGGCTCCTCTGCTTCTCTCTCCTTGTATAACATCCCTCCCCACCTTTCACTTGTCCTCTGGAAGCTTAGTGGAGTACAGGGTTAGGTCATGTGAATGCTGTCTGTGCTGCCAAGCCTGCAGGCTGGCGCCAGAGGCACAAAGACAAAACAGAGACCCCAGAATACACACACACACACACAGACACTCGCACTGACACTAAGTGCTTCGCCAACACGTGCGAGAATTTAAAGTGGTAATCCTCGAGATCCTCTTGTTTTTATTTTGGCAACATGTCTGGTGCCGAGTGGTCATTACAGCTGTGACCTTTCTGTTGATGAAGTTTCTATCTACAGTTCCTCTTCTATTCGTTCCATATAAAATCACTGCCTGTGTTTCCCAGGAAAGGCCACTAACGTGCTGAGGCAGCTGTGAATGGTGTGGCGACCCCGCTGGCCAACAGTAGTACTACAGCAAAAAAAAAAAGTCAAGGAAATGAGGCTTATAAAAGGACAAGGATTATAAGAGAAAGAATATTTTTTATGTTTCTAAAACTTAATAAGTCTACAAAAGGCCTCACAAGGCAGACAACTTCTAGACAGCTTGCATCTTAAACTTGAATCAGTTTCATGAACAATAGCAACAGAAACAATGACAGATGAGGTCAATTTGCAAGGTACAGTGTGTAAAAACAAAACAATCCATATTATATATCAATTACACATATTTTTGGATATTATAAATATTATATTCCATTTCTGCCAAGTCTGATCCACTATATGCTGCACAATGTACCTTTAACACTGGATACCCCTTTGTTGCTGCATGACCCTTGGATACAACCGCTTGACACAGCATTTATTTTAATCAGCAAAAGAAAGCAGCAAATCCTGTCAACCGCTTGAAAATGAAAATATCATATTGAGAACAGATTCTTCAATGACAACAGCAGTAAAATAAATGTTGGTACCTTTAAACAAGCAAACAGATTGAAGCAGATTGAGACAGATCATTCTCTACAAGCATCAAGGAAATTAAACTTGACTTAAGAAATTGCCAGTATGAAGAAAGAGGGTCTGCATCTGAGGCTAGTTAAAAAGTAAAACCCACAGGAGGATTTGAACCGTCAATATGAGATTAAATGACTTTTGTTAAAATGGATTTTTTGCTGTAGAAGCTCCCCAGGATAACAGTCAGAGATCAGAGGAGGTGGGGTCTGACAAGGTTCAGAAACACTGATACAGAATAGAGGCTGAAGGAGGGAGATGAACAAGGAAATGAGGGAAAAGATGGGATGAGCGAGGGAAATCTGGGTTTAAAAGCTTTGCTCTGCTTTAGCAGCAGCAAATTATTCAGAGCTTGCAAAACAATGGAGCCAAGAGAGGAATGGGACTCAGTTGAGATCAACACCATGTAGGAATTAATGAAGTTCTCCGCCAACACAGCGGCAAGATTTTACCGTCTGGAGGCTGGAGACACTTTCCTAATTGTGTTTTGTCAAAAAGCAGAAATATCTCATATTTCAGTTCCCAATTATATCTGCAGCACTGATGATGAGGCAGGAGGACCTTTTTTGCCTTGTTATTAAATTTAGAATTTCCTGTGCCAAAATGTCTCATCTTCATGAAGCAGTAATAATGGAAAAATTACAAATAAAATCCTGTATTCATATGTGTGTTTGAAGTTGCCGTTATCAGAAATTTGACATTTGTTTATTAAAATTTGAATGAAATGTTTTAAAAATAAATGTCTTATTATTTTGATTTACTTATTTAAATATCTTCCTATCTTATTTTAATATAAATTATCTTTACAAGTTTACAAGCATCTGTTCATGCAGCTTCTTTGTCCCTAAAACTTTCTGTGATAGTTTGTTTTTGGTTCTACATAAAATTCCCTATCCATGTTAAAATAGTAAGGTTTTCTGACATTAAAACTACATCATTTTTTATGGAATGTTAGCTAAATGGTCTGGGAAGGTTGCTTAAACACCTACCTGCAATGTTCTCTAGATGTTCAAAAATGTATGAAGAAAATTAAAAAAGAAAAATTCACAACGTTCTTAAAACATTATGATATTAAATAGAAACCTAGAAGGAATGTTATAGAATGTAATGTATTAGGTGGATACAGTAAATTTCTTGCTCCAGAGCTGCTAAATGTTCCACGAAGTCCACCTGCTAGAAAACCAGGGACAACTATGGAACTGAAGCCAGGGTCAAATTGTTCTGTCCCTGATGAAGCCTAATAAACACATTAGAGGTTGTTTGGGTGTTCATTGTTAGGTTGTAAGTTTTCTTTGAGGGTAAATTCGTGTTGGGGACAGTGCAGAGGAGACACTTGTCACTATATATAGGGTTGCCAATAAATCTTGATTTATGCTAAATATAGTATGACCCTTCCCTCTCAAATGTGGTGGAGAATGAGTATTATAGCATAAAAATCTGCATAAAATAGAAAAAAAAATTAAGAAAAGTACAACCACAATACTACACCTTTTGTGAATGAGATTTATTCCTTTGTGTCCTGAAACTTTCCTGCAATTAGCAAGAGCCAAAAATAGACAGTTTGAGTTTAGATAAGTTTACCTCGAATACAGGTTCAGTCAGAGGCTGATCAGTGTGTAACATCCCTGATAGATTGGGTATTGATCTCTCTCTCTCTCTCTCTCTCTCTCACACACACACACACACACACACACACACACACACACACATACTCACTCTGTGCCTTTCTGGCGTGCCAACACCCTGATTACACTTCTAAAGCAGATTGCATAATACATGCAACAGAAGCGGAGCAGTAGAGATTTAGAACAGCAGCCTCTCTCTCTCTCTCTCTCTCTCTCTCTCTCTCTCTCTCTCTCTCTCTCTGTCTCTGTCTCTCTCTTTCTGATGAAGGGATTGCATAAGAAAGGAGAAGGGATGGATTCAGGTCACAGTGGCTTCCAGAGACACAGTGAGTGATTAGACCAGATACTCTCAAGCAACTGGAGCTTGCTTCCTGTCTGGAGAGGAGGGATGATGGAGGAAAGTAAAGGAGAGACAGTCTAGAAACCCATTCCACTTCACTGCTGTTCTATTCCTGACCAGCCTGTGTGCTGTTCCAAAAATAATACACTATGAAGGAGTGGGTGAGTGCTCACATATGCAGAGCGTTTCCCCACCTCCCTCAATGCTTAGACATGATCACTACTCACATTTGGTGCAAATTATGTCTTTAAAGTGGAATTATGGAGGAGGTTACTCTCAGGTGAATAGACTGAAACTAGTATGCATCAAAATGGCAATTTTGACAAAAAAAGAAAAAACAGTAAAAAATATCCCATAAAATACTTTTGTTTTGTAGCTCAACATCAGCGGGTTATATTTAAATATATTTTTGAATATATATAAATACTGTCCCATGTTTCAAATCTCTTCACCTCTTCACCTACACAGAAATATACAAAGCCCATATTGAAGAACTGTGTTATGTCACAACTGTACAGTCACCGTCCACCCCTCCATTCACACCCATTCAAACAGGCACAAACTGATGAGAGGCTCATTATAATTAATAAGACAGACACTCAATGGTCTGTTCTTTCTAGAGCGTCAGACAGAGTCTCGAGAGGGGAGATGTAAAACTATATTGCAATGATTTTGGGTTCTTAAAACCACAAAATATATATCGTTAGAGATATCAAAATGTCAAATCAAACCCAGGAAAAGTGTAAAATATGGGACCTTTCAAACCAAAAAATCCATTTGCTCAGTCTGGATAAGTCACTAGGCTCAGATCATCAAGCAAGAACATGCTACAATATAATAGAATATAACATACCCATCAACTTTATTCTCAATACATCATGATAAATTTACAGATCTAGTGAAGCAGGTTCGACAAAAATGGAATGTAATATTCATAAGTATGATTCAATTATATATATTTCAATCATAATATGAATTGTTGTATCTTTATTACCTTAAATTAAGTCTTTTCTATCTCCATGGGGAGCGGGTCTTTTGTTAATGACTCTATGGTTTTGCTGCTGGTACTGAGTTGATTGCAATTTACACTCTCACCACGAGATGGTGCCAGAAATGACATACTGTGTCTTTAATTTATTCAATTTTCTTATATTACTACACTGAAAAAGTACGCCAATGTCAATTGCAAACAAAAAAGAGTAGTCATGGTTTCTTCTCTACTATCTCTAGACAATTTTGTGTGGCAGTTTCCAGTGATGATGCAGTGGCTGACGTATAAGACGGCTTATACCTTTGATCCCAAACATCCATACAGGCTACATATTCACAAGGCCTTCCTTTGTTTGCGTCATGCACTGCCTCACACACACAAATCTCCTTACACCGGCAGTAACATGCACATGACATTTTATTCAGATTGAAATGCGAGACATGAAATACACTCGGCTGTCATGTAATCTTTGCTGATGTTTACAGCTCTGAGGCATTTCCATTACACGCTGATCCCTATTAAAGATCCCGTTATTCATTTAAAAAAAAAAAAAGAAAAAAAGTACAATGACAGCACTGAAATATTCAGGAGCATCAATCAAGGACAGTAAAGTGATTCTCAAAGTGTCACTCAGTTATCTCATCACAGCTTGACATGAGAGTAAATTAAGGGAGGATGTGCTTTCTCCCCTCAATCTCCACCAGTCAGGCACCGTTCGTTCCGAGCAGTGAAAGTTGCTGAGTTTGCATGTGTGTGTGTGTGTGTGTGTGTGTGTGTGTGTGTGTGTGTGTGTGTGTGTGTGTGTGTGTGTGTGTGTGTGTGTGTGTGGTCATTACATAAGGACATCAGCAGGAAGTGACCACGGGCTCAGTAGCTGGTTCATGGTGTAAGGTTGTAAAAAGCCTGATCCACCAGCTGGATAGGAGCAGCCACTTTGAATAGCTGACTTTACTGTCTTCATTACATGGTCAATTATCAGAGCCCCATAGATAACAGCACTTCACCACCAGAGGACAATAAAACTTGTGCAGCCATTGAATTACATTTTTTCTGAACATGCTCCTGCATTGCGGATAATATGGCCCCCGACAACGGATCATTGAGCCCAGAACTTTCTTTAATGCCTCATGAGTCTATGAGAGAATGCAGGAACAGATAGGTAGTGAAATGGTGTCGCAAGTATCCTGTGTTCACTCTGCTTCAGTTTAGAGGTTGCAGTAGATGAATAGTTTACATGAGCCTGTGCTGCCCTCATGTGGAGCTGAAGTTTTACTGCATCCACTGACCACATGATCTCCTTCAGCTCTGTTTTTGTCTTCTAATAATGGTTCTGTATTGTAGAAAGTGGAATTTAAGTTGCTTTTCAATGATAAGGTCTGTGTAGTATATAAATTCCGTCCCATTTTTTAATGACCAATCTGCAGATGAATGCACACAGCACATTTTCAGAAACTGAGACCCAAGCTATCAAACCAAGCTATCAGGACTCTGCTGTCAGAACTATCCAGTCACCATTGCCCATTCTATAGCTAAACACACAATAATAAATTTTTGCTCCTAGGGGCCTCAATCAGGACAATAAGAAGAGATGGAGACAAGTAATAGTGTGGCATCATGGGAGTTGTTGTCTTCTTCTTCTTTTTTACCAGAACTAACAGAGTCTGAGAATAAAACCACTAAAAACACTCAACAGTTACATGTTAACAATCTGTGGAGGGTTATTATTTGTGAGCATCTACCCTTTGGTAGTAACGAGGAACACTAACACATTATTATTTATAGAGGGGTTGATTCATTGCAGACAAGCAATTGAAATGTGATGTAACCTAATTGAAATGACTAATTTCTAATTAGAATTTTTTTTAAGGTCGCAGGTTCAAGACCTCCTTGGTCCTGGGTCTGGGACCTTTCTGTGTGGAGTTTGCATGTTCTCCCCGTGTCTGCGTGGGTTTTCACCGGGTACTCCGGCTTCCTCCCACAGTCCAAAAACATGCTGAGGTTAATTGGTGACTCTAAATTGCCTGTAGGTGTGAGTGTGTGAGTGAATGGTGTGTGTGCCCCACGATTGGCTGGCGACCATCTGGGGTGTATCCCTGCCTCTCATTGTAATGCGCTGGGATTGGCTCCAGCAGACCCCTGTGACCCTAATGAGGAATAAGCAGGTATAGAAAATGACTGACTGACTGAAATTAGTAAACTCAACACAATATTTTACAAAGGTCCAGTCTTTTGGACATTTTAGACATTTGATTTGATACATATTGAGCCTTTGAAGAGCAATCACAAATGTCCGTGGTACGTGGTTTTGTTACTAAACTACCACAACTCAATGAGACGCTGTCTAAAGGAAACACAAAGAGATTTATACTTAAAAAACATACAAATGTGGTAGATATCCACTTATTACAACAAACTTTGTCTGACAAATAAAATACATAGATTTTTTCACTTAATGACTGTGGATTTTGGCCTCTATCTTTCAAATTAAAAGCACATTTAAGCTTGTCTTTTCAAGGTACATTGTGTAGTGTTTTGGCAGCATCTTGTGGTGAGTTTGCAGATTGTAACCAACTAATTACCCCAACCGTGTAGGAGAAACTACAACTGCTGTAATAAAGGTGAAATGCTGTTGCACCATATACCAATCTATAGAAATAAAAACACATCAATTCTTATTTTGACTGAATTTGATTGAATTATATACTGATTAGGGCGACACGGTGGAGCAGGTTACAGGTTCAATACCTCCTTGGTCCTGGGTCTGGGACCTTTCTGTGTGGAGTTTCATGTTCTCCCCGTGTCTGCGTGGGTTTTCACCGGGTACTCCGGCTTCCTCCCACAGTCCAAAAACATGCTGAGGTTAATTGGTGACTCTAAATTGCCCGTAGGTGTGAGTGTGTGAGTGAATGGTGTGTGTGCCCCACGATTGGCTGGTGACCATCTGGGGTGTATCCCTGCCTCTCGCTGTAACGCGCTGGGATAGGCTCCAGCAGACCATGTGACCCTAATGAGGAATAAGCAGGTATAGAAAATGACTGACTGACTGACTATATACTGATTAATACACACCTTTGAATATTACTTTCTGCCAAGTCTATTCTCCTTAATGCCACTAAATCTTACACTAAACTTTTGTGTTGTTCCTTTTCATGTCTATGTCATTATTCAGGTGGTGTTTTCTTGGTGAGAATAATTCCAAAATGGACCTGGCATTGTTTTTTCATGGATTTTTACTTCTTATTGTCTTTGAATCGTTACGTTCCAAGTTTTCAAGTGAGCTGGTACTATGATCTACAAAAAAGAAAAAAAAAATTAAATTCCAAAAAAGCACATGAGAAAACCCCAGCTACAACACTAAATAAGGTCTTTTTATCTGTAGTAAAAACACAATCTTATTGTTACAGCAAATGGTTTAATGTAATATAATAGCAACCACTATTTTGCTATTTAATGTAGATTTGAGCTGTTTGTGTGATTATTTAATTGGATCCTTTACAATCTCCTTTTTAAACATCTTACAGAATATGTTCTTCATGTACTGGAATGATCCTCAGTGTGATTTCTATGATTTTATGGACAAATAATTGATCTTTGAACCTGTATTTTATTAATCATAGAACTTTACACTGCAATTATTGCATTGCATTATTCTGTTTTGTTTTGTTTTTTGGATTTGGGTCAATTTGGTGTTGTTTTCAGTTTTAAGTAAAATATTCTTATCTGCAGCAAACAAATTTGTAATTATTTCTTTGTTTTGTCAAAGCAACATAAATTGATTCTGACCCCAGTCACCTCACATGTTGTAGACTTCTTTTGATACAAGTACTTAACCTTTGTGGTTTTGTAGAGATATTTCATATTTATTATCATTTATAGAAGGGAAACTGAAAAAATAGGCCTTAAGTGGTTAAAGCCTATGGTCAACACAAAAAATACAGGTTATGCAATAACATACTACTGTATCTTAGAGTGATAAATACAGTAGAGGTAGAGGTAAAATCTTTCTTGATCAGTCAGTCAGTCATTTTCTATACCTGCTTATTCCTCATTAGGGTCGCAGGGGTCTGCTGGAGCCTATCCCAGCGCGTTACGGCGAGAGGCAGGGATACACCCCAGATGGTCACCAGCCAATCATGGGGCACACACACCATTCACTCACACACTCACACCTATGGGCAATTTAGAGTTGCCAATTAACCTGAGCATGTTTTTGGACTGTGGGAGGAAGCCGGAGTACCCGGTGAAAACCCACGCAGACACGGGGAGAACATGCAAACTCCACACAGAAAGGTCCCAGACCCAGGACCAAGGAGGTCTTGAACCTGCGACCTTCTTGCTGTGAGGCAACAGCGCTAACCCCTGCGCCACCGTGTCGCCCTCTTTCTTGATCATTTCTTAGTAAATGTACAGCCGTGTCAATTGCAGCCGTCTCCAGCCGACACCAGAGGATGCTGTAGTTCACACTAACCACCTGCACTTCATGAGCAGAGACAACGCTGCCCCAACTGTTAAACCCAGGGGCTGGAAGGCTCTGAAATTATTACACTTTAAATCACGCTTACATCAGGGATAAGTCAAAACATTTAATTGTGGGTAGTGATTTCAGTCAAGTCAGTTTTATTTATAGACCACAGCCCAATACCACACATGTGCCTTAGGGGGTTTACACTCTTCACAACACATGATGCTCACTCACTAAACCCTCGATTTGGAAGGAAAAACTCCCCCTAAAACAAACATTTGCTCCTTGAAAAATGGGACAAACCTCAGGAAGAGGAACAGAGGGGGGTCCAGCTTCCAGTAGATGTATGTACAGAATAGACTGAGAAAACAGAAGTATTGATAAACCCTGTTCAGAAGAAAAACACAATTCCAAGACTAAATAATGACTTGATGAAGTCTTTTATGTGAATTAATCTTTTCCTGGCTCCCACTCCATCATGCACTGATTGCCTTTTCAGAAAGCCACCGTCAGACTTATGTTTCTCAAGGCTACCTCCGATTGTGATTCGGGAAATTACATCATTTGTCATTTCTCGGTTCTCAGAGAGGATTTGAACTGTCAAGCTCCCGGGAGCTTTACCACCTACCAGCTTCAAACCCTTCAGCTGCGGCCCCCCGGATGATATATTGCCATGGGATCCTGTTCATCTCCAGTCAATGCGTGTGAGTGGCTACTGTATCTTTTCAATAGACGTTCCAAATGATATGACCATAACAGATGCAGGTCATGAATCAAAGGTCTTAAACCACCCGGCTAGCTGATGCGTTCCACAGGTGCTACTGTCCGATCTCCTCTGGATACGCAACATGGAGGCAGGCCATAGAAATACACACAGAGAGAATGTAACCCAGCTGTCTACTGTCCCTGATCTCTACTGTCTGCTGAGTCCACTCTACCTGTTGCAGGTCTACAGCTGAGCCTCGCATGGACCACACCGACCATTCCTGCCTCGTGTGAACCGAGCCTGTGAACGCAATGACCCCATCAAATCAACAAAAGCCTGAGAGGAAGGAGAGAAAAAAAAATACACGAGTGAAGATTTTGCAGCAGTATATCAAAGCATAGCTCTCACACCATTTTAGTTGGCTCGAATTAGAAAAGCATGAAAAGGGTTTGAAAAATAATGACCACACATGTTTCGAATGTGCTGAGTTTTAATTGATAGTAAATTGTGTTTTTGTGGACTTTGAAGTGGTTAAAGGTGGAGAGAAAGAATAACGATGGCGTCTGAGGTCGTTTTGAGGTATTTCAGCTTGATAGTTGAACTAGTTCCCTCAGCTGAACTGTAGTCTGCATCTGTGAATGCTATAAGAATGTACCAGCTGAACCCGATCCAAGCTATAGGCCTGTGTGTCTGCTCCTAAGGTGGACAGGGTAGAGAATAGATGTGTGTATTAGGGTAAATTAACTCCTCATCCTGTGGTTCCCAACCTGTTTGGATTGCGACTTATCAAAATGAGGAAAAGTGTGAACATGAGTTGGAATCAGTTCAACAAGTTATATTTAAGGCTGTTAATTGGCTTTATCAGATATAAAGATGCAGTACTAATACAGTACGAGAAAAAATACAGAAAAATAATATTTTGGATAACTTTGTATAAATATTGAAATTCTCTTCTTTCTGTTGTAGCTATTATTACTTTGTATATACATATTTACAGGCAGGTGAACAACAGATAAAATATAAAAAAAAAGAAAAAAGGATTAGCCTGTATCATACAGAAATCATACAGGAAATAGAAATTACTTATGAAATCATCCCACTCCATACCTCCGTTTATAAATATCTATACTTCTACTTATACTACTACTTATCATCCAAACCAATACCTATAATAAGCATAATATACAAACAGGCGTCCATATTTATGGAAGCTAATTGATGTCAGGAAAAAAACATCTGGTAAATCATAATGTTGAGATGATCAGATCAAGATATCCAATTATGAGGGTTTTAGTTTGATGAATTTAGTTTTTCATGATTTCAATCTTCTTTCCCATAACTGTGAGTTTGTATCTCATGATTGTGAAATTATGACATTTCATGTACTTTTTTCTTTCCTAGAGGAAATGGGATTCTATAATACCCCCCTGCAAAACTTAATACATAATAATTTCACAATGTATAATATATACATGCAGAGCCTCACACCCCAATAAATGCTTTGTTTGTCTCCTGATGTGATCCGATTTGCTGCAGATCTAATATTTTTCTCCTCCAGAGCCTCAACAGCTGCTGAAGTGTAGGTCTGGGCTCCCTGGTGGTTTTGCCAGTAAAGGAACGCCGTACATGGGCTGATCTCCTGCTTCCCTCGCTGCTCTGGATGGGAGAAACAGAATCTCATCTGGGAAGTGGAACACCCTCATCGAAGCCCACCAAGGCCTGTTCCCAGTAACCAAGAGACGCCTGCTGGCACGACATGAAACACATAACTCTTGTATGGGAGTGGATCTGAGGTTTACAGCTTGGGCTCTTTACCCAATTAGATCATGGAGGAAAAGCAAAATAAGGTGAAGTTTTTACAATGCCACAGGGGTGTTTAGAATGTATGGGTTATGTTTTGGGGGCTTTAAATGTTGGGGTGGAGGGACAGGGTGGGGTGGGATACATTATTCCCTGCTCTCTTTATCACAGCCTGTCAAAGGAACCACACAGGTCCTGTGGCCTCCCAGTAGGTACAGGGGCACCAAAATCCAGGCTGAAGGGTTAATTTGGTCAAATAAGGTCATGTGTAGTCTGTTCTATTAGCTACAAATGATGGAACCATTCTGTTTATGTGACTGATATTAAACACCAATACAAGGAGCCAGAAGGAAAAAAACAAATCTTTATTTTCTTTACAATTTACAAAAAAGTATCCAGAAGTGAAGTATAAAAACAAGACAAAAGCTTACATGATAATAAATAGCCAAAAAAGTCAGAGCAAGTACATGTGTGGTGGTTAATAAAATATATTACAACTCATTCATCCACCTTGATGTTACTGTATGTGCAGAATCCTGCATAGGTGTTGTTTATGGGTACTTATGTGACCTAAGTAATGTAAATGTTCGACGTGAGAGTATATTCAAATTTTCAAAGTTCAAATAAAAGGATCAAAAGAATTGACAGTTACATTATGTACATGAAGAATGAATCATGTGTGTTCTGTGCTTCAATGCAAGTCTGCAACCTCCATTTCTGCCGAAGGACAGGAGAGGGCACGAGGGGAGACGGAGTCTGGGGGATTAAGGTAACAAGAGGATTGTGATGGATGTCTTCTGTGTTCACATATATGGTATTTCAATCAACAAAACCATTGCTCTGCTGCGAACGGACCATAAGAAAAGACATTCACAACGTTAAATGACAGGGAACCCGATCAGGAGCTCCTGTGAAAACTCAAAAACAGAAAAAAACCTTTAAATGTAGGTCTACAAATTAAAACATGACTGCAGTGAGTGTTCAGAAGATAACAGACTGTTGCAGTTCCAGCGCTAAACTTTAAGTACAGAATGTACCTAGGACCCCTACTGAGGGCTGTTAGTGATCGCTTTGAGAATGTCACATGTGTTCTTGGAGATGACCTCTCTGAGTTTCCGTACACGGCGAGGGCTGGAAGCGCCCACGTAGCTCTCCGGCTGGAGGACCGCCATGCCGTCATTGACGTTGCCCATGATGATGACCTGGCCCTCGGCGGCGGCGGTCGTGATGTTCGGGCAGGGGCAGGTCCAGTCCATGTTGAGGAATGTGACCTCTAGCGGCTCCTTGCCAAAGAAGCGGAGACCCATCTTCTCGTCTTTTAGGATCTCTTCCACAGTCACGAGGGCGTGGCCCGAGTCCTTCTCCTCCGTGAGCTCTGTCATGCGACCCAGGACGACGAAGTCACTCCGACAGAAGCTTGTCACGATCTTGCCTCTCGGCTTACACGCCTTGCAGTGGTGGTGTTTTGGGTAAGGGCATGTCTCTTCGCAAGCTTCTTTGGAATCAAAGTTGTTTTCATTGCCCCCACATCCTCCGTAGATGAAGGACTGGCACTGCCGCAGGGCGCTGCTGTAGACCCAACGCGGCTCATAGGCCTTACAGGGGCCCTGCAGGCTGGGGAGACCACAGGGGCCCGACAGCTCCGGACCACAGCACTGCATGCACTCCTCATACGTCTCGAACACCTTTCTCGTCTGCTGGCTGTTGTCCTTACGGTGGCAATGAGTGAAGGAGAAGCAGTTGTTGTTCTTGGGTTCGTAGTACCAGCTGACTTTTTCCAGCTCACTGCCACAGTCCTCTGGGTTGTCGGGGGGTTTCAGGCACTCCTCAGGGAGGCATCGTGTCATGTTCTTGGGCTCCGAGCTCTTGGGCGGCTTTGTGGGCTTCACAGTGAGCGGGTGGTGTGACTTTACCGAGCCAGACGGGTTCTTGGCCGTGCAGGTGTAGACGCCCGAGTCCTGCAGCTGGGCATTATAGATGACCAGCTGCCCGATGTTGGTGACCACCATATTCCCTCGTACATGATTGGGCTTCATGACCACCTTCTCCACCCCGTCTGGCTGCTGCTTCTGCCAGGTGATCTCAGGCCGCGGGCGCCCGGCCACGTCGCACAGGAAGCTGGCCGTTTCACCCACGTTGACTGCCTGGTGGGAAGGGCTGCTGATGAGGATGGGCGGCTGAGGCTCTGTGGGGGGTGGGACCGTCGCCTGGATGGGAGCGGTGGTAGGGCTAAGGGTAGTCGCCTGGGGCAACGAGGGGCTTATGTTCGGCCAGGTGAGGTGGAAGCGGCAGGTGACCACAGAGAGGCTGATGCCCTTGGAGCAGGCTTCGGCATCCATGTAGCACTTGTTGTAGTAGGTCATGCCATCGGAGGCGCATGTGAAGTGGGGCTCCCTCTCGCAACGGTCCCGGCACTTGCACACCGGCTGGCCGTCCCAGATGTCGCACTCAGCCCCCTGCTGAGTGCACATGAAGCTGGCGCAGGTGGCTTCCTTTGGCATTCCCACGGGGCCTTTGGTCCCTTCCACGTAACGGGCTGCCACACAACTCCGATTCCCACACACATTCTGGCAACACTTCTCAAAGGACTCACACTCCTGTAGCAGCAGAAGACAGAAATCACAGATGTGGGATGCTGAATGATAAATGATATGCAGTGATAAATTGAAAAAACAGAATAGAGAGGAATTAAAATTAACATAATAGGAACAAGCACGCAGAATACATAAAAAAGTCAAGTGCCTGATTTAGTTCGAATCCTAAAAGGATTTAATTACCTGATCAGAAACACACTCTCTGGTGCAGGTGCTCATGGCATCCACCCACAGGTTGGGGTTCATGTCGTTGGGGCAGATCCCCGCATGTGAGTAGGTGATGTGGGACAAAACTCCGACCTGCAGCTCCATCCACGCTGACGCACACGCCAGGAACCAGATCCACCGTGGAAACAGCATCCACCACATCGCCACAGCGGAGCTCAACTCAATAAGTGGAAAAGTTTTTTTTTTGTTCTTCTTATTTTTTTGTAAGTTGCAGATGTCTGTGCTCCAGCAGTAGAAATTCTTTAAAGTTAAAAGTTGGTGAAACGAAATGAAAAGCGCATCACACCTGCGTGAGTCTGCGAGTCGGGACGATCAGCTGATCCGGTTTGTTGTCCCACTTCTGTACCGATGATGCTGTTTTTATACTAACGATCAGCTGCAGCCATCACCGTTGACATGACTCTCCGAGCAGCTCGCAGACATGACAGTTATGAGTTGCTCCAGACTTGTTGGAAGAAGCTTTTTAAAAAGTCAGTGGTAAGCTTTGAGGTGGGACTGGCGGGGCACCTGTCTGTTAAAAGGATTGCTGGTAACCCCGTTTAACCCTTTGCGGGCTCCAGCGGCGCCAGAGCGCGCTGTGCGCAAAGACGCACGAAACCAAAGAGCCAAAAAAAAGTTTTCCCCTTCTTCTCCTTGTTTCCTCTAAGTGGTGATTATTTAAAGGTGGCATAAAAGTAAAACCACGGGTTAATGCATTTAGCATGTTTGAATGATTTAAACCATGTACTGCATTTTTTTTTACATTTGCAATAATTAGAACTGGCAACTGTACTTTGATTTAAATGAATTATGATTATAAAGAACCACTCTTTCTATGTTGGAAGTATTTCAGTGCGTGAATTCACATGTTTTACTTACCTGGTGAAGGAATAGAAATTCCTGGGAATAGATCTTTTGATATGCTATCCATGAAATAACATGAGAGATTATTGTCTGTCGTCTCACTCATCGTTCCAAACCTTTGCTTTTGCTGCAACAAAATACAAAACCAATATATTTAAACAATAAACTGCAGAAGTCCCAAGATCTTCGTCTACGAGAGCCCGGAGGCACTTCTTACCAAATCCAGCTGTCAATTTGATCTCTTTTATCAGCAACAGGCTCTTGGGAAATACATGAATATTTGTTGCTACATGTGTAATATGTTGTTTCCCAAAGATGGTGTGAAATATGTGCTGGATGTGCAAAGACCTAGGCGATATATATTATTTTCTTCTAATATTACACTTGGACATTTCTCCTGTCTGTTAATAATATTGATGGGGAAGTATGAAAATGATCCTTTTTTGTATTTTGAATTGTGATCAACTATAATACGCTCAGAGAAAATGAATTCCAGGTGCGACATTATATTAACAAGTGAACTGGGTTTGAATAATTAAATACATATACATTCCTGCTCAATTCATGAGATATTTTGGCAGTAAACAAAGGAATAAATCATCCAATTCAGTTCAAATCAGTTGAGAGAACACATAAATTGTTACATGTGATGTCACATGGACTGAAAACCGTTGCACTAAGTAAAATAGTTTGGAATATACATAAAAAGCCTTCAAACCAGCCAAATGAGGTTAATTCAAAAATATGTGTAATTAAGTGCATGTAACTGTATTGACTAAGATTTTTCTCCATCTCAGCAGCTTCCAGTGCCTACATGTGACCAGTGATATACGCCTGTTGCTGCACAACCATTTCCATTCTTTCACTGACATTCAGCCTCTTAAAATTTACCAGCAGACATGTTCTCTGTACATTCTACAAAGCTTCTCTTTGTACACAGGATTAGTTGTGTCAGTACAACCACTTTCTGTGGATTTATGGAAAAATCTACAAACGCACAAAATTCCAGAGGAATGGACTCAGGCATGTTGCAAATACGGGCGGTGGGACATACTGACAGCAAACCTTTAATCGCTTTATAATAGGTTATCACCTAACGCTCAAGTTTTGATTGATGAGTTTGGCTTCACATCCAGGATTTAAAATAGCAAACACCACACTGGCTTTGAGTGCACCCACTTTTTTCACATCTGACTCGTAGGCCAGGAGAGGTGAGGTGAGGACAATATAATAAAAAAATAAAAATACTTTAAAGATCAGGTGATGTTCTCTAGGGCGTGTATTGGCAGCGGGTTTAATGAATGAAGGTGTTATTATAATTCACACTGCTCATTCCTTTCCTGTGTAAACTACTTCGATTTGGTTTCCTCCACAGTTCAGCTGAGGACACAGCCGCTCTTAGACCGCCTTCCAGTGCAATAACAGCGGACTCGTGCTGTGTGTGTGTGTGAGTGCAGGAGTGTTTGAGGGATGCAGACAAGGTGTATTTTTGTATACACGTGTTTGTCTGTGTGCAAGACAAGCAAGTAAATAAGGTCTGTTTATCTCAGCGAAACCCTGCAGAGCTTCCAGGACTTCAGGTCTCAATCCTGTAAGAGGGATTATATTTGCTCCATTTCCCTGCTAATGACAAACAACAGCACAGACCCTGCATGTATGATCAACAGCCTCAGCTTCATTAACAGCCATTTACGGATTTCAAACACCTTCCTTCCAGTTCTCTTTAGTTCTCTTCTTGATATGTTTAGACCCTTTATTTTAAAGTCAAAATACCAATACAGAAATATAACAATACTCCATTGCAATTAAAAGTCCTGTATGAAAAATACCTCTGAAGTAATAGTACATAAGTATTACGAGTTGATGTATTTGAAGTATTGCAGTAAAGTATTGGTCTAAATGATATATTTTAATATATGACATTATTATATTGTTAATATGAAGCATCAGTGTTAGAGAAGTATTTGAGAAGTTTAGAGGGGAAAATTTCTAAGACCTATGAAATATGAACTGACTACACTCTGCTGTTTGTAAGACATCAAAGACTAAAAGGTTGAAACCATTGGTTTGTGTTGTCTTTGAAAAGCTTCTTATCTTATCTATTAAGTCAAATCTGCATCATAAAAGGTAATACTTTACTTGAATAGGAGTTCATACGACTGTCATAACACTGTCATAATCATGACATGACACCTGTCATGAACATTAATAAATGCTCATAACAATTGTCTTTAAGTGTCATTTGGTAAATTATGTCTCATTTTATGAAAGTTGACATTGTTTGACATGGCTTTTCTAAAACAACTTGACATAAACCACCAATAACCTGTCATAAACATGGCATAGGAGACCTTACTGTCAAACTTAAAAAAAAAAAAAAGTTGCGCCTATGACATCATAATTAAAAGCACAACATTTAGGACACAATCATAATTGTCCTATGACAACTAATGTCAAAACGCACCATATATCACAGTTTATTGTCACTGTAAATATAAGATCAGACAGTAAGGTCTGTTATGTCATGTTTATGACAGGTTACTTTGTCTTGGTTTATGTTGTCTCAACAAAAACATAATTTACCGAATGACGCTTAACGACAACTGTCATAAGCTGACACTGTCATAAGGTGTCATGTTTATGACAGTGTTATGAACCCCTGTTTAAGTAAATTGTTACCAAATTAGCTAAAGCTTCAGATAAATATAGTGGAGGAGTATATTCCAATACATGTTTTGAAATGTATTGGAGTGATCTATAAAATTGCATCACATCGAAATACTAAAGTCGACTACCTCCAAATTGTACTCTACAGTACTTGAGTAAATTGATATAGTTACTTTCCATCACTGCTGGTTATTAATGGTTTGTAGAAATATGTCATAAGATACAAAATTCAAAGAGCTACATGAATAAAGATAAAACATCTCCCTCAGGATGGGATGAAGGCGGCTCACCTCACACGGCCCCCGCACTGTCTCAACCTGTCATTTACAAATGAAACGTTTCAGACGGAGGCATAATTAATAAACTCCTGTCAAACACACAGCGAGGATGGATAACATCTTGGGGCGACAAACGCTTAGTAAATGATAGGCTTATTCTTTTTGAGCTAGGAAAACATCAACACACAAGGTATTTGGTGGAATGAAATGAAAGGAAGCCTGAAAAGCTCAAAATTATCCAGCGACATGCCTTCAGGCCAGAGGTTATATGAGGATTCGAGTCGAACTGTGAAGAAACTTCACTAATGTATAAACCTGCCCAAAAGGGAATTTAGGTAGGAATATAATGTAAAATAATCTAATAAAATACTGAGATATGTGGTCTCCAGTTCTGTTAGTCCAATATCAAACACACCAGAAACCCAGCTGGTTCACATCAGACTAATAAGTGTCTGATAATGAATCTAGTGTGCCACATCAAGTACAGTTTTAGTTCAATCGTTTCTAAAGTTCGTATATGTTCAGTTTAAACACATGAGCTAAGTCAATGGGACACTGATACATAAAGGGCCTTCCTGTTGCTGTGGTGTGTTGTAGGTTAAAGTTTTGATGTGTGAGATTTAGCAGCATTAAGCAGCACTTATTGGAACAGACTTGGCAGTGATGGACTCTAATATTCACAGCCTGGCAAGGTCAGTCAGTCAGTCATTTTCTATACCTGCTTATTCCTCATTAGGGTCGCAGGGGTCTGCTGGAGCCTATCCCAGCGTGTTACGGCGAGAGGCAGGGATACACCCCAGATGGTCGCCAGCCAAACGTGGGGCACACACACCATTCACTCACACATTCACACCTATGGGCAATTTAGAGTTGCCAATTAACCTCAGCATGTTTTTGGACTGTGGGAGGAAGCCGGAGTACCCGGTGAAAACCCACGCAGACACGGGGAGAACATGCAAACTCCACACAGAAAGGTCCCAGACCCAGGACCAAGGAGGTCTTGAACCTGCGACCTTCTTGCTGTGAGGCAACAGCGCTAACCCCTGCGCCACCGTGTCGCCCGCCTGGCAAGGTGTTATTGAAAATGTCACCATGATATTTTTGGAGAGGATTCCCTCATCTCGACTAGTTTGGTCTGTGTGTAAAACTGTGTATCAGCCAATCGTTGGGAGAGGGTGATGTTTCTTCAGTGAAACAACCTTGAATTCGACTTTACGCCTGTACTTGACCAGGCGTTAGATTTGGCGAGAAGAAGGCGTAAAGGCAGCTGGGATCACTAAATCGCACATGAATCCATCTCATGAGGCTTCAGTTCGGCTTTTGTGGCCAAACCACAGCATGTCAGACTGTTCAGACAAATCAGTGTGACACACAGTGATAAGATGGATGGTTCAACCAATCACCTGATCACCTGCCAAGTAGGTTTTGAAATCGCTGCCCTTTTCCAAACACTTTCCAAGGACAACATCTCAGATGGTTCTAAGTACCAAACCATCAGACATGTCAGGTTACCTAGGTGATGGGGCCATTAAGTCTCATTTGAATTTTGTCACATGCTTGTACAATGACACTAAAACATCTTGAATCTTCATATTCTCCCGCTTATCCGAGGTGGGATCGCGGGGGCAGCAACTTTAGCAGGGTAACCCAGATTTCCCTCTCCCCGACTATGTTGTCCAGCTCTTCCAGGGGAACCCCAAGGTGTTCCCAGGCCAGCCGAGAGATATAGTCTCTCCAATGTGTCCTGGGTCTTCCCCGGGGCCACCACCCAGAGGGACACGCCCGGAACACCTCACCGGGGAGGCGTCCAGGAGGCTCCTAACAAGATGCCAGAGCCACCTCAGCTAGCTCCACTCAATGCGAATGTGACCTATCTTGGATCTTGAATCTTGGACTTAGAAATCCCTAGTTACAACTGAGGTACTATTGAGGTATAAGCCCTGTTGGTGCAGCCAGCCTCAGGACATCTAACAGGTCTTTGGTGGAGAGAGTGGACAGCTTAAAGTCAAGAGGGTAAGGTAGAGGGTGCTTCCTTAGATACTTGAGGAAATTCCAGGTATCTTCTCAAATATTGAAAACGTAGCTTCTATCCTCAGGCAACAAGTATCGGATATAAGGATGAGATCACAGCTTAAAGACCATCTGCTGGCTTTAGCCTCATATTTAAAGGACAGATATGAATGTAGTATTAATCCTTTTTATCTAACCCCCAGCAGGAAAGTGAATAATGGTATACATCAACATGTCAAGTTGTTCGACAAACTGTGGGTGGCCCAGAGGAAGACCCTGAGGAGCTTTCAGGTTGGTATTCACATGCAGACGTTACTTTGAGCAACACTGTCAAATCCTTTATTTGGAGCCAAGAGAAAGACAAGGAGCTTCTGGCTTTGTCGCCTCTTCTGCTGAAGTTGTTTTCCATCTTCCTCTCACTTCTGGTTCCTGTGCCTACAGCATCGAACTGACGAGCCAAACCTCCCTGCCATTTCATGCACATTTGCCCATAGGCAGAGACATTACCGAGCATCATTCATCAACATCTGTCAGTTCTGACATGTCGGAGAAAGAGTCCATGGCATCAGTAATTGGAGGAAAAAAGGGAGAAATGTTAATCGCTGCCTCTCTGCAAAACATCAGGGCATAGTGTTTGTGAGTGTGTGGGACAAGAGAAAGCTTGCTGTGAGGGATCTATTGTCAATTTGTGTCCTCAGTATAAGATATAATTTGATTCTCTTAATCCTAAAACAGTCCTGAGAGCAGATAACATTTAGTTTCTCACGTCTAAGTGATGGAACACGTTCTCCCAAGTCACCACGATTGGAGTTTAATTATCAACTTCATTCTAAATCATAAAAACATGTTCTGAACAACAAGTAAATTGTTTGACAGCCTGGTTTGTCTGTATTTTGGACAGAATGTCAGAACTCTTCTGCTCACATCCCCATTACTAAACATAATACCTGAAACCCTGAATGTGATCACCCTCTAGTGGATGAATATAATAATTACAACCTCTTTTACAGCTTCTTTTTATTATATATTCACTGTCTCTCCAGGACACACAGCTTGAATTAATCCAGTCTAAACCCTGCAGTAAATCTCAATAAAGATACTAATTTTACTGAGTCATTCATACAACTTTTTGGTTATTTTGGAGGCTCTAGCTTGCGGTTGCAGTCTACTAATTTTATTTGCAGTCAAATAAAACAGTCCTGCATTTGCTCATAAACTGGAAACTAAGTGTAGTTCATCCCTCTTAAATGAAATGGTACTTGACTGAGGAATAAATAAGTGAATGGGTATATAATACTTGCTGCTCTATAATTCAGAACACAAGCCCCTGAGGAAATGTTGACTCTTTATTTCTGTTCCTTCTTCATTTAAAATTATCTTTTTTTCTTTTGGCAAACATATAGCAAATCCAACAAGAAAACAAACATCTTGGAAATGATTTTATGTTATATCATACTGGAAACCACATATTAGTATGTCACAGAAGAAAAAAGGGTCTATTGCAATATACAGTAAATATCTTGTTAAATCCAACTCATTTATGATGTTTCCCTTATATTGAAAACAGCTCAAGAGCGAGCTATAAGGGCTCTGAAAAAACTCTCATTAATCAAAAAACTGGCCATTAAATCCCCCCAAAATATTTCTCTATTCATTTTAACTATGTATATGTGAATATGTATTGTGTGTTTACAGGCACTATGTAAATTAACCTCTATCAGGGAATTTGAGCATCACCATGTTATATCAGTTAAAATGTAGGAGAGCTGCTCTTCTTCTTCTTCTGCTGAAACCAGAACAACGTGGGAAGGCTTATAAAGGGTGATAAGGTGAGTGCACACAGGTGAGGGTGGTTGAGGTTAAGGCAGGTGAAAGTAGGTGAAGGATGGCAATCGAGTATGGATATTCTAAATACTATGAAGTGTAAGTCTATACTGGTTCTTCATTTACTTGTTAACGTATGCAGTGGGTTTGATGTGGAGGTGAAGGGTACAAAATGTAAAAATGTCAATTTGTCAAATTTGTCAAGATATGTAGATAACAGTAAGGCAACGAGATGCACTGACACAAAGTATAAAAACATCACAGTCAGTTAAACAGGTGAATTTATAGAGAGTTGCAGATTTGAAACATTATTTAATGAATGAATATAAAATGATTAGGATAACACAATGACATTAGTATAGCACAGAATAGTCTGATGTTGCATTTGACAACTTCAGCTTACATCTGTTTTTTAAATGTATTTATTGTTGTGTTGTTGTGTGCTGTGCTGTTTTATTGGGAGTGTTCATTTTCTAAAATACATTTTCCCAGGCTGTAATTATTTAAAATTATATTTCATATAAATATTACCAGTAAAACCTGCAATTTGAGGGCGACACCAAGGCGTTAATTTTATTAAATCAGTTATCACATTATACCAACTGGACCATGATTTTCCCTTCTTAAAGAGATAACTGAGCAACTTAGTATTAAATATTAGATAACATTGAGGGAATCTTGGTCAAAAATTGGGAAAATTGGTCAAAATGTAAGCGGAGGTTGACATATCCTGACCGTAAAACCTCCCGCAACATAACATCCCACAGTTCCCATAATGCAACAGAATGTCTTTGTGAGAACTTTTGAACCCTGGATTATGAAGCAGATTGTCATCAAACAGAAAGACATAATCAAGGTTCTAAACACACCATTTAACTGTTGTTTTACAAACTGACCTTCATGTATAAATCATGGAGTGTCACTTTAATTAACACGTGTAACCGTTCAATGTACAATTACAAGACGACACAGAAACAGTCTTCTTCCTTTTTTTAATAAAGGCATCATATTTCATATTTTGGTGGTACAGAATTCAAGTTTGTATAGAGTTGGTTCACAAAAAGAATCACATATTTAAACTGAGCAAACTTCCCTAGATGAGACAAATCTTTAAAAAGTAGCTTAAATAAAGGTACAGTACAAAAATAAGTGGGTTTATTACAAAAGTGTATGTTTCTTTTTTGCGGACAGTACAGTGGCACAGTATTTTTCTCCATAGAAAAAATAAAATAAAAAAGTTCCTCCTTTTTTTGTCTTTTTGTCATTTGTTTTGCAGCAGAGAGCCGATTATAAAATTATACATTCACTGGCTTTCTTCATCCCACTGGCAGAAGGCACTAAAAGTCAGACTTGGATCAACTAGTTTTTGCAAATATGGCTTTGTTTTCTCTTTATTTTCTCCACCTTCCTATTTATAGACACCAGACATTGTTTGCCACACAGGACGATACAGTCAGTGCCAGAAACGTAAGACAATCACAGAAGAGTATGTAGGAGTCCTGCTGTGGGTTCTCTCAAGCACTAGAAACAGTTTGCAACTGCTAATTGATTCAAGTCTGCAGAAAGGAGTTCAGGCGAGGCCTCGAGCCGAATTCGAATGCACAGTAAGTGCCCTGAAAAAACACCAAGTTCACATAAAGGGGAGTCTTCAGTTCCACTGCCAGGTTTGAAGCTCAGAGTCAGAACCCGGGTTCATGACAACAAGCTGGTTCTACTGAGCTATCCCTGCATCTTTAGCCATGCTGTAGAAGATTCCTCTCTGTGATATGAGGTTTGAAGGAGTGTCAAACTCTGCAATCTGTCCCTTGTCCAACACCAGCACTCTGCACAGAGAGAGAGAGAGACAGAGTGTCATTCACAAAGGCTGCACAGTTTTCATCATGTTTGCCAATACATGTGCTTAAGGAAAATTCCACCTTCTTATTACAATTATCAAACATCTTTATGTAATTTTCTGCTGCTTGAGGTCTCTCACACAAAACAATATCAAAATATGGAGTTAGTGATAAAATAGCGCTGCATCATTAGAGTTGATACATGCATTAGCTCAGCTTGTTTCATTTACTTAAGATCCAGATATTGATCAAAATCCTCCATTTGGATCTACAAAGTTCAGCTTAAAAATATGGCTCGAAAAGGATTAAAAAGTCAATTATGACACCTTCAGACAGTGACAAACATAAGGGATGCTTATTAATGGTTCCAATATTTGGGATAATTTAAGCATACAACTAAATGAATAATTTTATTTTTTAGAAATTCTATTCTGGATAGTTAACATATTGGGCCTTTAAATTCCATTTGTACTATTGCATTATGTCAATGTCACAATAACCTGCAAGTACAAGATCACCATACAGGCTGTTTACTTACATAGAATAATTATATATGTTTTCTTATTCAGGATTTTCTTAAAATAAAATAAATTAAATGATATATTTATATAATAATAAAAATAATGTCTGGTAAAACACAACCATACAACAAGCATGTGAGATAAAGGACACAGGTCTGTATATTTTATATATATATATACATATATATATATATATATATACAGGAATATAAGTTACAAATACTACTTGTTGTTAGTACTGTTTATGCATATTATTTTTTGCTGGGACATGCACAGGGAGAGGAGAACAGATCATTTTACAGACTGACCTGACATTGAGAAATGATGATAAAACACTAAATGATCCATTTATTACAGCTCTCAGAAGGATGTTTCTGTGAAATGTTTTTGCTGTGATAGTTCTATGTGACTTTCTGAGGTGAAATCTGCAAACAAATTTAATTTCCTCTTGTGTTCCACAACAATGTTGCACAGACTTGCCAAACAGTTTGCCCCACTTTCATCAGGAAATTGGTATGCGTGTCTTTTGCAGTTATGCCGGGTTGCTAAATGAGAGGTTTTGCTTTCTTCATCGTGTTGTTTTCATCTGAATCCATGAGGCGATGACATGTCACTTCCTAATTCTTGCCAGAAGCTTCAGCTCCCTCTCTTTAACGGTTTACATGCAACATTTTGCGAATGATACATTTAAACTTTTTGCAGAGAAATAACAGGGATTTTAAAAACGTTCAACCCCTTGAAGAGTATTTAATACAGACAGTGTTGTTTGATTGTAGCTAATTCAGACATGAGGCCAACATATTACACCCCTCCCATTTAAAGAGGCTTCAGAGACCGTATTTAGGATAATTTTCTTATAAATACATTTCATGTTGTCATTTCTATGCTCCTAGAATGCTTTCTGGCAATTATTCGTAGTATTTTGTGATGGATTTTTCCTTTAAAGAGGGGTTTTCAGAGCTACTCTTCCTAACCTTGTGTAATCCATGATAGTGTTGAGTCTGTGTGCGATGGTAAAGACGGTGCAGTCCTCAAACTGAGTCCTTATGGTGGACTGGATCAGATCGTCTGTCTCCAGGTCGATAGCAGCCGTAGCTTCATCCAGGATGAGGATCCTCGTCTTCCTCAGGAGAGCTCGAGCCAAACACACCAGCTGCCTCTGACCCACGCTGGAGGAGATGTGACAGAACATGAGAGGGAGCAGCTGTGGAGAAGCTTTTCTGAGCACATGAAAAGATGGCTTCACTCACCTCAGGTTCTCTCCTCCCTCGGCACACTCTAGCCCCAACTTGGCTGGCTGGTTGCTGACAAACCTGTGGAGGTGAGAATGTTCCAGAGCCTTCCACACCTCTTCATCTGTGTATTTGTCAAAGGGGTCAAGGTTCATCCTCAGCGTCCCAGAGAACAGGACCGGCTCCTGTGGCAGAGAAAAGGCTTAGAACACAGAAATCCTGATAAACCAAGGATGCAAACTCTCCTCAGCTTTTCCAAATTACTGGTTTGTGCAACCAACTACCTGAAACCTCTTTCAGGTAGTTGAAATTCACATTAATGTAAAACAGGAAAGCCAGCTGCAACCAGAAAAGGTTTAGTAGTTTTCCTATGACTTTATTGATGATTTCAATCTGAAACTTACGGTAACTTGAGGAAGTAAAACAGCATCAGTACAAGAGTTACACACAGATCATCTTTAATAAGGAGCCAATGGTACAAGACTGTGTGTATACAAATCTGCAAGTGTTAAGTTAACTCCGACTTGCAAGGTCCATTTCAGCAAGAACCATCCAATCACAGAGCGGAAAGCTGTTAAAATCCAAAACCATCTGATACGGGGGCAGCATTGAGTTTTATGTATATATCACATGCGAAAAGCTCAGTGACACATCATCAATACAATAAGAAAATAGTTTAATATAATATCAGTAGTAGGGCTGCAACCAACCACTATTTTGATATTTAATTTAGATTTGATCTGTTTGTGCGATTATTTCTCCTTTTTAAACATCTTACAGAATATATTCTTCATGCTTACATTTTTTTCCTGATTTGGGTCAGTTTGGTCTTGTTTTAAGGTTTAATAAAGGATTTTTGTCTGTTTATTTTCATCTGCCAGCACAACACAATTTCAGTTTTCTTTGCAATATAAATGAAAAATAATTAAAATAAATAATGTATAATATAACAGTACCATAAACTGATACTGACACTTCCGTAGTCATTTCACATGTACATTTCTTTTGATACCAGTTTTAAGTACATAACCTTTGGTGTTGTAGAGATATTCCATATATATTCCATTTATAGCAGGAAACTGTAGGCCTGGAGTTTAAGTGGTTAAAATGTTGTCACATGTGATGGCAACAGCCTACAGATCTTGGTGCTGAGAAAACCATGTTACAATCTGCAGCTAAATCACTTCACTTTAAATTATTGGGTTTATTTAGTATGAAACTATAATGTGTTTTGGACTCACCTAAAAGAAAATTTTGTCATCCAAACAAATACCTACTCTAGGTACTTGATGATGATATATAATGCTTTTCCATTGAGTCTCCATTTAGAATGTAGATATCCATTGGATTGGGAATGAGCCCTAGAAAAGGTTTTGGTTTTTCTTTGTGTTAAAAACTAACTTGAGGTGATGAAGTGAGACTTGAAGATGCTGAAATGCTATCAGAAGCTCATTAAAGGCTGAGAGTTTGCTGCCGAGTCGTCTGCGTAAAAAGCGAGATTCAGCAGTTTCAAGTCTCTGCTACAGTTATTTATAACTAAATAAAATAGAGGTAACATGGAACGTTGGAAAGTCTGATTGAAGAGCATCTGTAAAAACACATTGTGTGTGCTCCGTAAGATAATTCCTGAACCATTTTATAGCTGTGTCCCCTATTCCAATATCACCTAATCTATTTAGCAACAGCTCATTGCTGACAAAGTCAAATGCTTTTGACAGATCAGCAAATGAAGCAGCAAAATGTTGCTTTTTGCCCAGAGTATGAGCAACATAATTTAATCCCAGCACAGTTGCGCTAACAGTGCTGCTCATTACCAGTTTACTTCCATCATTTTAGCAACAATTTGAAGGATCACAATCTTTATTAGAGGAAGCACCTACAATAGTCTGCCTTCCATAATGCTGCGATGGAGTTGGTCTGTAGACGGCGGCTAAAGATGTATGTATATATGCTATAGATTTAGCAATAATTTCAACTGCAGCCTTTAAAAGCAAGGATTCCAGGTTGACTTTTTTGGATCAGTAGCTTTAAGAGCAACACAGATTCTTCTTCTTTTGAAATGTGTCAAACAGAAGAAACTCAATAAACTCAATAAAAACACAGCCAGCTGATACTAAATGTTTATTAAAGACTCATTTTTGTTCTTAATTTCAAATGTGTTTGTGAAAATGTGTTTAAGGAGCCTTGAAGAAGAGCAGGGCAGTTTTTCTTAAGCTGATTTAGAATTTCTGGTCATGCTTGTGCATTTATTTCATGATTATCTGTGTAAAACCAATGTCCATGTTCTACCTATTTAATTAACTTACACATTTATTTATTTATTTATTAATTATTTTTTGTCCTCTCTCCCCACTTTAGTTTCTCTAATTTTCTTTACATGCCTGTTCTCTTTGA
Source organism: Lepturacanthus savala (assembly GCA_030544235.1). Taxonomy (NCBI): domain Eukaryota; kingdom Metazoa; phylum Chordata; class Actinopteri; order Scombriformes; family Trichiuridae; genus Lepturacanthus; species Lepturacanthus savala. Next base: position 5,501,920 of record CM060471.1, read on the forward strand.
GGAAAACTACAGCAGTTGCTGCTGACCAGTCATTTGAATATGTAATTGCAGACAAAATTTGCAGATTACACGACTTTGTCTGTGGACATATTCTTCAATAAAAGCATCAAGTAAAAAAAAAAAAAAGTCAACAGCAGTTGTGACATTGTCTAGGAGAGTCATTGTCTTCAATTGATATTGTCTCAAGAAAGTTTTGAAATTGAATACAGATCATATCAGAAAAAAGAACTCCAGAAGCAGCATCTCTATTCCTTTTCAGCAGTAACATTTCCACTCATTGTTTAGTATCTAGAGACATGGTGGACAAACCGCTGACCTAAACACAATAACAGAAACACTGTTCCCACCCTGCCAGGAACATTTGGTGAAAACGATGTGATAGAGAAAATTGAAATCAGTCGCTTTAAGGCTTTCAAAGACTGACATCTGTAAAAACCGTAGTTTTTGCTACGTGTGTGTGTGTGTACCTGTGGAATGATGGTAAGTTTGGACCTCAGGTCATGCAGGCCTATCTCAGATATCTTAACGTTGTCTATGGTGATCTCTCCTGCCGCGGCCTCCAGCAGTCGGAAGAGGCAGAGCGTCATGGAGGACTTGCCGGCGCCCGTGCGACCCACAATGCCGATCTGCACAGAGACATAAAGATGCTGCCATTAGTGACGCTGCTCTGCTGACCCACAAACACCCCCCCATCCCCCACTACCGCCATCCCTACCTTCTCTCCTCCTTTGACGCTCAGCGTGAGGTTCTTCAGGACCAGGTCCAGTCCCTCCCGGTACCGAACGCTGTAGTCGTGGAACTCCACGTTCCCCTGCATGGGCCAATCGGGAGGGGGCTTCTTGTCCTCCACCTCCCAGGGGGCCTGTGAACACAAACGCAGCATTTCTGAACAACTCATTAGCCCGCTTGGCTTTTTTAGCACAACTGATTTGTTTATCACTCTTAAAGAGTTGGAGCGCTCCATGTGCACTTGGGCTGCCAAACATTTATTTCACCTCTGGGATGCTCCAACAAAGGTTTTCACTAAGAACTCTACCAGCCACAGAAGGGGCACATACTGTGATGGCTGCAGCTGAGAAAGTACATTGTGTACAGTTTTTTTTCTGTTTATCTCGTGCAGCAGTGGGGCCCGGGTCGGCACAGGTGATCTAACATTTCTGGATCTAGTTATAGTTTATAGGTGTTGTGTTGTGTTGAGAACACTGGCAGCAGCGAGACACTTTTTTTGGAATGTGGGTGAATTCCTGCAGCACAAAGCCAAACAGCGTTTTATTATGAAAGCAAACACATGCAGGGTCCAGCGTCAGCTTCTGTTGAAGCTAACAAAGACAGGAGTGTCCTGAATGTACATGAGCCACATACCTCTGTCTTTGTCTCGGAGTATTCCTTCACCCGCTCCACTGCTACGATGTTGTTTTCCAGATCTGAAGTCATTCGCACCATCCAGTTCAGAGACATGGTCACCTACACAGACAGAACCAGGGGTGAGGTGTTACTACCCTATAGCTGTCAGCAGTAGGGTTGTAACCATATGTTGACTCACGATTTGATTTGTATTGCGATTTTTAACCCATGGTTTGATACACCCATGATACACCCGCAAGCATCCTCTATATACATGTCATGTGACAACCTTTTTAAGGTGGCCGAAAGGGGCAAACGCGTCGCAAACATCAGAAATGACGCAAAACCAAAAACACACAAACATAAAATAACTGGGGGAAAAAATGCTGCAGTAGAAAAATGCTGCAAACACAGAAACAGAACAACACAAACAGCAAATGCAAAAGAAAAATGCTTCAAATATTAGTAAAACACACAACTTCCAAAACAACTGCAAAAAAGAAATGCTGCAAATTTAGTGGTGCGTGGTGCGCCATTTGGACCCCAATGAAAACAAAGATGTGTCCCCAGTCTCCAGTTGAGACTACTTTAGACTCCTTGGCTGGTGAATGAAGTCACTAACCAGCCACTCTGGCAAGTGAAAAAAGAATCTTTGCAGTCCCACTAACTAAACTGATACACTTCCATGCGGTGCAGATTGGATGTGAAAACAATTACTTTTGGTACATTTTTAACCTCATCCGAACAGGGTGCATCACAGTGTGTCATGTTTCCTTGGCAACAGAAACGGACCACGACTTCTACTGTGACGTGCTGCTGTTTTCGTGTGTGGGTATCTGATCATATCATGTTAGTGGATCTGGACTGAAGGAGAACTGAACTTTAAAGGGCGTGTCACGAGTGTGCGTGTGTGTTCTTACACTACGACACAGGTTCGAAGCTCTGAGTAGCACAATTTTGGTATCGTTACAGTCCTACTTAGCAGGCAGTGGATTAAGGTTCATACCTTGATTCATAAATGAATCATGCTGTATGTAAAACACCACACTGATGACATATATGATTCATATTACCTGTAGAGCGTAGGACACCGATAGACCCACAAGACCGGGATTCAGATCGTTCTTTCCAGTCACAGCGAACAGAGCAGCAAACAACACAATGCAGTTCCCTATGAACTCTATACGCACCCCGAGCCACCTGCAGGACAGAATATCACAGAATTACAGCAGAGAACATAAGAGCCAGTCATGAGGGCCAATATATATATAAATATAAGAAGTCAGCGATAACACACACACAGCTGGTGTCCTGATTACAAAACACTCCTGTCGTGACATCACTTACCACTCTAGCATACAGAATCAATGATTACTGGCCCCTTTTTAAAGGCCTATTATTTTGAAGTGTTGTGCGCAAAAGCATAAGTGTAATTATCAGTATTAGTGATGGCTTTATTTAATTTAGGTTGTGATTGTGCTCTTTAAAAACTCTGCTGTGAAAGGTTCTGTTAAGAGAACTGAAGAGATAAAGTTTGGATGCTGTCAGTGCTGTAAACTCAGTGTACTGTAGCTACAGTAAATGAACTCTGATCATAGTACAACTGTTGCATATCTGAGTGATGTCTGAGTGAGTCTCTGAGCTTCTGGTGTGTGATTAAAAACAATAATGATGCCTCTGTGAGTCAGGACACACTCAAAGTGTGAGCAGCTGTGTTCCAGTGTTGACAAGTTCACCATCTGTGCTCCGCCGCTGTGGTCTGAACAGACCACCGCTTTAATGGCCCAACATCCTGCATTAGTTTATTGATACAAGCATGTCCGTTGTTTAGAATTACACAACATTCCTTATAGACTACTGGGTCCTGAACGTCTGACTAGTTGCTGAATTAAAATCTACTTTTTAAAAGTGTAATTTTCCCTCATTTGTACATGATGATCATCATGATATAGCAATAAAGGTCCAATATTTCACACTTTTACTGGGTTTTATGTGAAGTTTTAAATTTGTTCATAATTAAACAGCTTTCCTTATAGATTTCTGGGCCCTGGAGTTCTCACTAGTTGCCAAATTAAAATACACCTTTTAAAAGTGTAATTCTCCCTCACTGTACACAAGTCGTGATATAGCATTAAAGGTCCAATATTTCATACGTTTCCTGGGTTTTATGTGAAGTTTTGAAATCCCTAACAAGATATATTTGTGCTTTTATTTAGCTCTCTGGAATTCTAAGTTGTTTGATGACTGTCTCTTTAATATAAATGAGCTCTCCTTCTAATTGACTGTGATTTTGACTGAATAGTTGTGGCATCATTTTCAGGGCGCATGCATTTCTGTGGATTAAGCATCTTGAAACATGGGACACTATTTATTAATACCTAGCCCTTCATATAATCCAAACAGCAATCTCACTTTCAATGACAAACTTAAATTTTGACAGGGTTTTAAAATTCAAAAAGTCCATTACGAACCATCGTCTCTTGCAGAAAATAACAACCTAAATATAAAAAGACAACTTATTTGTTTTGGTTGTGGAGCACAGGAGCAGTTGCCCAGTCTTTGCTGTCTGTCTCTGTTTGAGGGAATTCACCATCGGCCATTCACTCTGTGTTGGACTTTCTCCATTAACCACTGCTCTTTCAAAACGATTTGAGGATTTGATTTAGATCCCTCTATAACTGTTCCAAGTCTACGATAATATGTTTCACTGGTAAATACATCACAAATTTTGCTCTAGCTTCTATTTCATAGGGGCCGTTCATTTGAATATGACAAGATGTTTATGAACATGACATTAAAATGCTCCCACTGATTTGCATTTTAATTTGAAATCTTGACATCTTTATATTTTGATAAACGCTGTCTGGAGCCAGAACACTGGAACACAGCTGCTGTTCTACTGAGCCGAAACAAGGACACATACCTGTTGGACACTATACCAGGGTAGTAACTCTTTTGGTTCTCATCCACTTTCATATCACTCATCAGAACAAAAGCAGAGTGTCTGCCGTAGGCTCGGATTACACTACAGCCAGTGATGGTCTCAGAGAAATGGGAGTATATGGGAGAGCGGCTGACCGACTCCAGACGCTTTAGCTGCCGAGACGAGGCAACGTAAAATCTCTACAGGCGTTGAGGGGGGGAGAGAAACAAACAGAACATTACAAGCCGACAAGACATCACGACAGCTGAGATATTCATAGACAATTATGATGCACACACACACAAGCAGTCGCACGCACACAGAGTAATAAAGAAAGCCTGTTAACAAAACACCTGCAGGGCTCGTTGCATATTTCAATTTCCACATTGTTGATGCGATGCCAGTGAATGTTACATAAGCTCCTCAGAGAGCTCAGTCTACACGTGTATTAGCCTCAGTGATGTTTGACACTGTGTTCTCCAAACATATAAATCAACTTAACAACTTTATCAAAGCAGAAGTGAACTCTTACACTGCAGGTGTTTTGTTATTCCATTATACATATTTTAGCCTCAAAATCAAATTTATAGTCTAATAAAAAGAATATTTTGAAAATGTAAAAAAAAGCTTTAACCTTTGTTCCCCTTAGTATTAACATATGTATCAATGTGATGTTTTAGGGAGTAGTCTGTAGAATTTCAACATGTACGATTGAAAGCAGAAGTTCCGACAGTGATATTAAAGTCACACGATGCATCAGAGACAAAAGCCATGCAGCGTGGATGCTATGATGAAGCTGAAGAGAATATCATGAAGATTTAACATGTTAGTGATGCTAATTTTAGTGATTGAAAGGTTCAGTTAGTATAAAAGGTACATACATACAGACCATAAACACCCCATGAATCTCTGCTGTAATCATTTTCATTGCTTAACATTCTTTCTTTCTTTTTTTGCTTTATTTTATCATTTTAACGTCAAATTTAAACTTTTGGTCTCATGTTTGATCATTTATTAGTATTTTTTTTGTTATTTTGCTTTTAACTTATTAATATTTTTTACTGTGAAGCACCTTACATTGTATAGATTTATATGAAATGTATTACTGATTAAATGATTAAACACCAAAAGACAATTTGGTTTGATCACTGCACAGTGTTGTTAACCAAATGTGTAAGTGCAGAAACTGTGCCATCTTGAGGCCAGGTACGGGAGTGTGTTTTGTTGACTAAAATGTCCAAAACATTAAATCTAACACTCAATTGCTTATAAATGACACTGTACACTACCGCCTACACTCAGCAGCTATGAATACCTATGCTATGGAGGTGGCAGTCTCCAATAATGTGGAGACGATCCTACCGTAATTACATCAACGCTATTTTGCTTAATCAGCTAGAGATTCAGTCCTTTATTATTAGTGTGATTTATATTAAAAAAATGATGTGATGAACTACAAATACCAGCATTATCATCTTCTCCAGCAGCTACCACAGTTCACTCTGAGCTGCTCCAGTGACAAGAATAACTTCATTAAACCTTGATGGCAGAAGAAGTTACTGTCGCAACAGTCTAACCAGTAGTGAAGGTTGTTTTGGGTCAGTAAGTTACGAGTACAATTTCATTAAGCAGACCCTGTTATCCAAAGTGACGTACATCTGAGACTTAATACGATGTCTAAAGCATCACTCTTCTGAAACTGGACAGAAAACTAAGTGTACAAGGGATAAAATATTAACCTAAAAGCCTATAAGTGCAGCTTATTCTCAGTTACAAGTTAGAGTTGTTACTGTCATATGTTTTAGTCTCCAAAAGAAACATAAAAATATTGACAATTAGTTGAATAAAATAAATAACTGTACAAAATAGATAATTTAATTTGTACAGCATCTGTGCAGCCTTGTTCATTCACTGTGTCCATAGCAACAACAATTAATAATGCATAAATGTTTCCTTACAGAGAAAAGATGGTATAATTTTAATTTTACTTTTCTGATAACTACAACACTGCATATTACTCATAACATATATATTCACTTAATTGTGATGATATTTACAAAATTCAAATATATTGCTGCATTTTCTTCAAATGGTATAAAAAACTGTTTGTATGAGTCATTTATTTTTAGAAATTCAGATTTTGTTTTGTCATTTTTGCTTTTATTATAGTTGTGGCTAAACAGGAACAGGGGGAAGAGAGTAGGGAAATGACATGCAGGAAGTGTCCGGCCAGCTGGGATTCAAACTGGGGACTGGCTGCTCCGGGCATGTTTGACCATGTTTTACATGCCCTAATCACTCAGCTATCAGAATTTTATATATTTGAGGGACAATGGTCCAAAAACACAAATATGTTTCAATATTCTCACCCTTTTCCATACTATTTGTTCAAATCTAATTTAATTCCCTACTGTTGGATGAGTCGTGAAACGTCTTCTTGTCCAGCTAATCTTGATATGGATATTGTACACTGTATATATATATATATATATATATATATATATATATATATATATATATATATATATATATATATATATATATATATATATATATATATATATATAAAGATTATTTCTGCCTCTGGAGCAATGAGGATCGATTGCAATAAAAGTTGAATTCAATTTGCCAATGACAATTTGCCGGTGAAAGCAGATGAACCATGTGGTGCTGCTGACTGGAGCCGTGACCTTTTCAAACTATATCTGACTAGGACTGGACTAGCAGAGACCAAACCAGCTACAGCACTACAACACCGACCATCACTCCAACCACATGCAGCAGCCTACAGCACACACTCAACACTCTCAGACATGCATGTTGTATTAATGAGTTAGCAGACTTGTTTCCTATTTACCTGAACCCACCAATAGAACACCATTAATGGGGCTATGACTATGAGGAACATTGGGGTGAGGGCAGAGCATATGAGCAGCACATTCAGTGTGTACCAGAAAGTGCGCATCCATATGTCAATATTTTCTGGGATGTGGGAGTCTATAGCATCCACGTCTTTGCTGAAGCGGTTTAGTAACCGCCCAGAGGGGGTGCTCTCGAAGAAGGCCTGCGGTGCTTGCAGGACCCTCTGGAGCATGTCGCGGTGTATGTGCTTGGCCGCCCGCAGCATACTGTAGGCCCGGCACAACAGACAGTTAATCAACAACAGCACACCTGCGAGAAGGGGGGGGGGGGGGGGGGGGGGGGGGGGGAGTGGAAGGGTTGGGATCAAGTGTGACAACACAACAACACCTGTGTTAAATGGATAAGGACCCGTTCCTCGTTTCATTAAAAAACTACAGCTTCTGTGGTCACTGCAGATATCTGCACGTTTCACTGACACATTTGCCACTGGATTCTGGGTTTATTTAACACCTCCCAGGATTAAAAAGGAGACACAGTTAAAAAGGGTTTTGTAGCTTCAGTTTTTTGTATGCATGCTGCTACAAAGGCTCAAGCTACCTGCCAGCTCTCATATTAACACCACAATTTTAAACATTTAGAAAATAAAATACCATATGAGTGGAAGCAGTGTCACTCCAAAAATAAGAACATTAGACAGCTTAGAGCTTAGATCTAGTTATTTTTATTTAGGCCAGGCTGATGTATTTTAGTTTAGTGCCTCAAGAATGGTGATACCAGCATCTTTTTTTGCTATGCATAATTAATTACCACCAAGTGGGTAGGTACAATCAATCAAATACACCAATGATCCACACCTGTGTAGTTGGTGGCAATCACTCAATTTCCATGGAAGTACTAATTAAAGCAAAATATTTAATAAAATGTTCACTTGACAGAGAATCATAAACCCTATCTTAACACAAATCATTAAAACATGAGAACATCAACAAGACTATCACAATCAATCACAGTCAGTATCAGAAGCAGTAAGATAGTATAAAATTAATAAATGAGACCACAGTTCCTGCCAATATCAAGGAAACATTCTTATTAACACTGACCACACAAGTACCAAAAAAGCAAAATAAACTAGAGTCCGGAGGTTATATTAAATCATAAGAAGGATTGATATTAAAAAAAAATCATCATTCAGTCCATTTGGCTACATACTAATAAGTCGATGTATCCAAAACATCTCTCGTTGGGAAAGACGTTTGGTTCTTCTAGGTAGCAAAGTGACTTTGAACAAATTGAAGGGTGGATAGGAAACCATGGTTTATTTCAGGATAATATTTAGCCATGGCATATATGACAAACCATGTACTAGTGTGACATTTTTAATAAGACTGGTCCCCTTTAAGAATCATATACTGGCTTACTGCTTCTGATATTGAATAATTGTGAGTTGGTTGATGTTCTCATGTTTTGATGATTTATGTTAAGTTTTTTGTTAAGATGATGTTTCTAATTCTGTGTCAAGTCAACATATGGAATATTTTTTTGGCATATTTTTATTCTTTAGTTTTGGATGCAGCCTGAACACCTCCAACTCTCCCTTCAGAGGTGGCAGTAATTGTGCATTAAAAAAAGAAGTTGATAGTAGCATTTTTCTCTTAAGGTTCTTCTGCTTCCACCCATGTAGTATTTTTTTTCTGTAAATGTGAGTGTAGTAGGTACAGAATTTACCTCAGTGGCATCAGTTTTCTAGACGGCTTATTTTTTTTAAGTTACACAGATGTGAAGTGACTCTGCTGCTTTAAAAGTTGATGAGAGCACCCAGCAACACATTCAACATTTCCGTAGCATTTGTTCCAGGTTCCTATATGGAAATGCTCCCTCACCTTTTGTTCAACACAATGTTCCCAACATGTTCTAATAGTAGGGGGGATTTTTTCTTTTTTTCCTTTTTTTTTATCATTTTTGCCTCGGTTTATACAACTGCACCCTATGAAATTCACAAATATCTGCTGGTCAAGATTAGAATAAAGAATGTACAATAGTTGTAATGTGTGTGTGTGTTTGTGTGTGTAGTTTCAAGAGATTCTTGATTGTTACTAGCACACCCAAAATTTCTGTATGAAAGCTGCTAATATAAAAAATCCTATTATTAATCCCAATGACTCACATTATGTCACTGTGTGTGTGTTTATTCCTGTCTGTTGTTGCTTGCAGAATTTACAGAGACTAAATCCAGCCTTCAAAGTTTTTTTAAGACCTTTCAATTCTTGTGAAAAACTAGTCCTCTGTAACAAATAAAATGTTTTTTTTTATCCAACCAAACAATTACTGTGTCATTAATTATCCTAACAATTCTCTCACATACGTAAGTTACACATAACTCTTAATTTAACAGCTCTATAGACTTAACTTGTATAATCCCTACAACAGAGCCTAGAGTTGGTCACACTGGCCATGGTTAACTCTGTTAATTCACTTGTATGAACTCTGACCCGCCACTAGAGGGCAGCTCTGGCTCAGGCTGTAAGACTGAGCCACAATAAGTTTTAGCTCCTAAAGTGATACTGTTAGATCAGGTTCTGTGTTGGGGTTGGTTTCAGTATGCTGTGGGCATATTGAGACCAGGCTGTATTGCTCAATTCAACATATTGCAGATTTTTGTGCGTGTGTGAGTATGAATGTGTGTGAGTGTGTTTCTCTGTGTGTAGACAAGTGTGGAAGCAGGCTGCGGGCAGAACAGGAAATGTTTTTGCTGCAGAGAGAGCAAAGTGAATTGATGACTGAAAAAAGAAGACAGTAACAGCTTATCACGGACAACATCGCAGGCTACGAGAGAAACAGCCCAAAACTGGAAGGTTAAAAAAAAGCTTCTGCACCAACATGCATGCGACATGCCATTCCAGGAAGAGGAATAGTCACAAAAGAAAAAAAAAGAAGGAACAAAAAGCATCATCTGGCACAACATTTTCTCCTGAAGACGTTCTGGCGAGTACCTGCACAAAGATGTATATGAAAGCCAGGGGGGGTATGACAACGGCAAAGATGGGGGTGGTGGAAATGATAACTATCATGGTGGAGAGAGAAACGAAGAAGGTGCTCAGAAACATGAGCACGGTGGCGGGCAGCGCCTCGTCTATCACGTAGATGTCCTTGGAGAAGCGGTTGAGGACGCGTCCTATAGGCGTGGTGTCAAAGAAAGACTGGGGTGTGTGCAGTTTGTTGGTGAGCAGGTGAGAGTGTAGCTTCTTGGCTGCGCTGATGTTTCCCGTGGCTAGTGTGTAGGAAGAGATCAGGACCAGGATACCTGGGATGAGGTGTGAAGGGAGAGGTTAGTGATGGGAAAAATTGTTTTGGACCACTGAGATAACAAGGGAATTATTAGTGGACGTAGGTGGCGTCTTGTCCTGAACAAAAAAGACTGTGACGGTGGCAGTTCACTGAAAAAGAAACATTATGCATCACATACAAGGGCTCCATGTATTCAACAACAAGCCTGAAAGAATGAAACATGAATAAAACAAGGACTACTAACTGCTGGCCTGTATGAACACAATTATAATTAGTCCTCTGGAAAGCAAATGCACATCAGTTTATTTCAATGATCTCCGCAGCAACAGGCTGTGTGGGTGGAAGTGTCATTTGGCACTGTTCAGTGTTCAGGTATAAAATCATTTAAATAGGAAATTTTTAAAGCAGGACATTTTTTTACCTTAAAACACACTTTATGGTTCATAGAAACAACAATAAAAGCATCAAAGTGAGCAGAGCTGACTGTCTCTTACCTTGCGCAATGCCCAGTGCTGCGTATACCCCCACCCTCATGTTAACGTTCTCCTTAGTCTGATTTGTGGCGGCGTCATTGGTCCACTGGCTGAGCCAGATGTTGCCTCCGATGGCGGCGGCGCTCTGGCAGCCATACAAACAGCAGATGATCACCGACAGCAGAGGGCCCACCGCCTTGGCGTACTCCAGGTACACCTTCATCTTCACCTGGAGAGGGAGAGGACAGTCAGTGTTATTAGAGCGATATGTCCATAGCTCTGGATTAAAGCGGAATAGAACAAAGGATGGAGAGGCATTGTCAGGGTTTGTGAAAAAGTCAAAGAGAACTCTTTATTTTTAAGAGGTAGAAGGGTTTCGAAGGCATGGAAAATGTCTGGTTAATTTCCAGAGGCTTGCTATGGGAAGTTAAACTGGGGCATTTTGGAAATATTCTACATTTAGCACCTAACTTACCAGCTAACTAACCCCAGTATGATTATTTTACTTCATTTGATATTTGCAAGTTATATGCAAGATATGCTATCAGATAGTTCTATATTCTAGGTGGATTATATATTAATGTATTATTCTTTTTCGGTTACACTATTCACTTTTACACGTCTGGCATAAAAGTTTGGTACAAGAAAAAAAAATAGGCAAAAAAAGTCTGGTACAGACATCAGACAACTCATTGAGTTTGATTTAAAAATCTAAATTGTGACACCCCTACTGTTTATGAGCAGAATACTGGATCTTTACAAGGTGATGGCAAACTCAGAAAGCAAATCTGAAATGGTTGTAGGACAAAGGTTCTTGATATTAATGCCATACATTTGACAGCATCTTTTAATTTTAACTGTGCAGCTATGCGCTAAATTAACTCAAGACTTTGCTCTGCTGAAAAACAAATCCTGCTTCCTTCCAACTAAGTGATCCTACATCATTAACTACTGGACTGAAAGAAGTAAACCGACATAGAGAAAGTGAACATGGGGATGGATAGACTGACCCGGCCTGTTGCTGCTGACTCTGCCTGGATAAGTTTCTCTGCTTCATGTGGCTTCTTCTTCTCCTGCGGCTCCGAGTGTCGTCTCTGGCTGCAGCCGTGTCTCCTCACTGAGCGGCACCGGAGGTTCTCGCTATCTCCTGAAACGATGCTGATCTGCCTGGAAGGTCAATGTCAATGAACAGCAATTATTTGGAACACGTCATATTCAGGGTGACACCTTGGATCAAGGGTTAGCGCTGTTGCCTCACAGCAAGGTTAATTGGCAACTCTAAATTGCCCATAGGTGTGAATGTGTGAGTGAATGGTGTGTGTGCCCCATGATTGGCTGGCGACCATCTGGGGTGTATCCCTGCCTCTCGCCGTAACGCGCTGGGATAAGCAGACCCCTGTGACCCTAATGAGGAATAAGCAGGTATAGAAAATGACTGAATGACTGATGTCATATTCAGAAGACCATTCAGTCTGAGTGGTTAATGACCAAAAAAAGACGCTGCTTCAGGGTGTTAATTTTGTCTGTTTTTTGTGACAGGTTTGAAAGTTTTACTGGAAAGCTATTTTATTATTGTTTTTATTATAGTTTTATTGCTATTCCCTCATAGTTCTATATATCCACAAAAATGTTTTTTCTTTTTGTATTTTACATACCTGATGATAAAGTAAACAATATGACAATAAATACAAAAAGATGGATTCGTTTTTAAGAGATAAATGTAACACAGTAAATTTGAGAAAGACTGAAAAAGTCAAATTCAGAAAGAAACTACAAATCTCGGACATAGTTTCAATACCTTATAAAGCTCCTCTTTGCCTCATTGATCACCGGCTCATTGGCCACCATGTCTGTGTGGTTGCTAAGGGCGTCGTCAGGGAACAGTTCCTCATCTTCGATCAGTTCCTCTGTAACAAACAAATTGTATATTATTCTGATGTATTTTTATCCATGCTGATGTGGATATACAAAGCAGTGCTCTACCAGTGGCCTCGTCCTCCTCGGTGATGTCTTCCAGAGCGTAGTTCCTCAGGAACTCAGCGAAGGCTCCATTCTGTTTTAGCAGCTCCTGGTAGGAGCCCATTTCTGACACCCGGCCCTCCACCATCACCATGATGTTGTCCACCTGAGGCAGGAAGCTGATGCCGTGTGTCACCAGAATGCGTGTCTGCAGTTAAACAACATAAGAAACTTCATTAGTTAATAAACCTACACACTCAACAGCAAACCAAAACTTACACAATACATAATTACAACTTCATTGCAATAATGTGTGCATGTTCCCTGCAGGAAGATATCACACAGGAAATCAATCATTTCTTATTATAAATTGGTGTCATAAAAAAAAAATAACTGATAACATACAACTTCCTTCTAAAAAGAAGATAAGACAGAGAAACATTTCCTTTTTCTTTGAGCTACACTAGAGGTGTCAAATCCTGCTTCTGAAGAGCTACTTGGGGTGAATAAGAATTGGTATTTTTCTGTCAGATATTGCAATTGCGATTATATTGACAATTTTCTTTAAATCAAGTTTCAGTGCACAACATTTACAAGCATCACAAAATCTTACATCATACCAATTAAACATTAAATGCCAAAACTCTAAAGCAAGAATGAAAACTGAAGTCAAGAATGTACATAGACTACATCGAGTGGTTGTAGTCTACTGGCCTGCGTATTTTATGAATCTCCCCACTCAAACCCATTTGTTTCTAATTATCAACATGGACAACATATTAATGGCCCAATCAAAGTCCAGTCCTATCAAGCAGCTGAAGCCTGTCAAAGGCTTGATAAAAGTTAATAATTAAAACCAGATGTGGTGGAGTGGCGAGTTTCTTAAAACATGCAGAGCAGCCCCTCTCTGGGAGCAGGATCAGACTCCACTGAGCTACACAAACAAAGTCTGTTCACACTTTGAGACAGAAAGAGTCACAAGGACTTTTACATCACATGCTGGAAAAACTATCAAACCTCAGCTGTGGATAATAAAGTCTATTTGGCTCTGCAATGTTGTCTACAGGGGTTTTATTTTTTATATAATTAATGTTTGCATGAACATTTCTTAGTTACAATATAAAATAAAAAATTGGCACTTAATCTTTCACCTTTCCCTTTAGTGCTCCCTCTGGGCCGATGAGGTTGTCGAAGATGTGTTTGGACACGTGAGCGTCCACAGCCGACAGCGGGTCGTCCAGCAGGTACACGTCAGTGTCGCTGTACAGAGCTCGGGCCAAACTCACCCTCTGTCTCTGACCACCAGAGAGGTTGATGCCCTGCAGGACACAGAGAGGCTCGATCACTCTATGCATCTACCGAATGATTAGTAAGAAATCCATAACTACAAAAGCCCACTCAAGACAAATCTTTATTCTACAGTGCCTACAGGTTTCTTCAAATTAAGTCTTTTTAAGACCATTTATATAAAACTGTCCTACTGGGGATTTTTTTGTTTTAATTTGTTCACTTATATTTGTGATGCAAACTACACCCATATAAACCTCAATAAAACCTCATCTGGAGTAGTTAGGGCATTATGAATATGATGTACTACAGCCAACTGAATAATAAAAAGTTTGTTATTGATTTGATTTATGATTGAACTGCTATTGATTTTTAGTGAGTATATTAAGGTATTAAATGTGTCCATATAAAATTATTTTTTCACTAAAACCTCATGTGTAGTAGTTAGGGCATGGTGAATATGATACTACAACAAACAAAGTAAAAAAAAAAGTAATTTTCTTTATTTTACTGAATATTTTTTCATCAATCAATTCATACTCAAACATGTAATTTGCAGACAGTCTTTAACACGGACAACAAAGAATGACAGTAGATTAGCTAAATTAAGATACTTCAAACTTCACCACAGTTTGATCCCTGAGGTAAATTATCTCAGCAGATGCACAAATAAGAATCTAGAACATAACTTGTAGCAAGCCAGAACTTTTGGGCCATGACAGTTGTGCCAAGACTCTTTATTCAGTTTATTAATCAATATAAGAGTCGTTGATAAAAGAAATGTTTGAAGAGAATGCAATACGGAGAAGTACATACTATACAAATTTTAAGACCTAGATATCAAAATTCAAGATTTTTTCAAAAAATTCAAGTCTTTTTTAAGGTAGTATTTTCAAATTCATAAATTCATTGCTTTTAAGACTTTTTTAAGGCACCATAACAACTTTATCATTTTAATGAAGGACAAATTTGAGATATAATAACAGCAGAAATGAAACCAGAATCAAAGCTGAAACCAGAGAACAGCATTAAAAAGAAGGAAGGACAGCACCTTCTCTCCTATCTCAGTCAGGTCTCCTCCAGGCAGAACCTTCAGATCTGGGGTTAAGGCACAGGCCTCCAGCACGGACTGGTACTTCTCCTCATTGTAGGGCTTCCCGAACAGGATGTTGTCACGCAGGGTGGCGTTCTGAATCCAGGCCTGCTGAGGGACATACGCCACCGATCCCTGAGGAAAGAAACACGTTTCTTCAGGCTACTTTATCTGATGACGGATATGATTTCACTCTGCAAGTTCTGACAGTTTGTCACTTGATACTGATATACTTAACAGCAACAGACACACATCCACAGTGTAAGGAGTGGCCCTGCAGCACCTGCACTAACTGAACTATGTTATAGGCACTGCTGCCACTTACTTGAAATATTTTATACATAAATGGACATTTTATTAATATTCTTACCTCATGTACAACTAAAGTAGTAGTACTTTATTATTTATAATGAAGTAAATATGTTTTCTATCAAGTTCCTTATTTTAATTCTTCAATACTTGTTTCTTTATGCACATTGCTGGGTTGAAGGTTGTTTTGTTATTGTTTATTGTATTGAGTTGTTTATTGGGTGATGTTGGGTGAAGAGCTTTTCTATTTACTTTCTTTTCTTTCTTTTGATAACAACTGGATTTCCCCTTTGTGGGATGAATAAAGTACATCTAATCTGATCTAATCTAATATTAACTTGTCTCCAGAAAACCAAGAAACAACAACTCTGCCGCGTTTCAAATGCGTGTGTTGTGTTACAGCCCCTGCTTGTGTGTGCTTCTGTGCGTGTGTACTCGCTCTAATGTGTTCTATTTGGAGGTGGAATTACCTGATTGGCTGAACTGTCCAGACCAGGACCACCAATGCCCTGAGATCCACAGGATAAAAGCTCAGTCTTCAGTGTCAGCTCTTTTGTTTGGTTTATCTTTCTGCTTTATTTTTCTTATGTAACACCCCACACCATTCTATCCACATTTACATTACAGAGGCCGCTAATTAAAAACAACTCATTGTTTGACATTATTGGTTTATTTTTGCTTTGCTATAATGAATACCTTATTTATTTAGCATTATGCAACTGAGGGAAATTGCAGAGTTGAGTGATCTCTCTCACTATGAGCTTTCTCGTTCTCACGTTAAATTCACGGTTGTCATCAAAAAAAAAAGGAACAGGGAAAGGGTAAATGGAGAAGAGACCATAACCTGCTACTTGTTGGTATGTAATACAGAACATAAAGTGAAATCATACCCGGATAGAAACCTCTCCTTCCAGTTTCTCCATTTCACCCAGCAGTGCAGAAATCAGGGAGGATTTTCCACAGCCAACATGACCCACTACAGCCAGCAGGGAGCCCTGAGGCACCATCACATTAATACTATGGAAACACAACCATTGTTCATGTGTTAGAGCACAGCCTAGGGTATGACATCAGAAACACTCCCCCGTGAAGTTATCATGACATACTTGTACAGAACGGGATCGTCGTCTTTGTCCCAGGTGAACTTCCCATTAATGACAGTCACTGAAAAGTCTGTAGAGCAACAAAAAAAGTCATGTGGAATTTCTTTCAGTGTAGTAATGCTTTTGAACAGTGACATGACAAAAGACTCAAAAGCATTTCTCCCATATTAGTCATTTACAACCTCAGATTGAGTCATTGGGTAAAAGGAACAAGTGACTAACATCGTGTTATGTTTACACAAGCAATGACCAGATGTAATGACAATGCACATTTAAGTCAGTTCTGAACAGGTAGGATGACACTCATTTAATGAAAAATGTAAGTGAAGGTGAAGGTGAGATCATGTTTTAATCCAAGGTGGAGCAGTGTTTTATTTTGACCTGCAGCTGTGTTCTTTCTGTCAACAGAATCTGGATCCAGCTCGTCGTGACTCAGGAAATTCTGGATCCGCTTCAGTGAGACGCTGGCCTGATAATTAACACACGGGCACTTAATAAATCAGGTGAAGAGAGTAGAAGCGTAAGAGAGCGAAAAAACGGGAAAAAGGAAAAGAAAGAGAAGTGGTTCGGACCTGTACAATGCTGCTGATGACTTGTGGGAGCATGTTGAGAGGAAACCGGAGGATGTTGAAGAGCGAGAGTGACACAAAGGCCTTCTCCGCATCCAGGATGTTGTTCTCATCCACGGTCACATACACGGCGAACGTTGTCAAGGCAACCTGAAAAACACATCAGCAAACAGGCCACTCAGACATGCAGGTCCATCGGTTTTACTGCAGAGATGTGCAGCGGACGCACATTAGCTGCTGACTCAGCAATGACCTGATTACCAACAGCTGGTCAATACATGACAGAAAGGGTGGGTCCATGATGCTGGGAGCTTTTGTCCAGTGAGGGCTTCATTAACCGACAAAGATGTCAATTAAATACTGTAATGTGACCTATATAGAAAACCTGAAGAGTCACGTATTATTGCCACGGTTGCCATGGTGTTTGCACGGATATTTCCCCACTTTACAAATAGCAGACAGATAGCATCAAGTCACGTTCATATCTCTCACGTTATGATTTGGTTTAGTACCAGAGTCAGCTGATAGAAAAAAGTGGGTGTAATGTCCCTTTGGTCAATGTCCCGCTTTTCCTCCAAGTAAATGACTCCCAACATGTCTATGGGCACCAGTTGAGATTATTTAACCGTCTTTCTGCAGGAAAGTAAGTTCAGAAAGAGGCTTATGGCATCACAATTTTGATTAAGAGACTGATTCTGAGTGGACTATACTGTATATGCCAAAGAGAACTGGTCCACTGACGTACTGCTACTGCTGATTCTGACCTGCAGTTGCCCTGTGACCCTTGTAAGCACTTTGAACAATTGGATTAACCTGTCATTCGTAGGCCAAAGGCCATTACAGTATGTCAATTCTTTTAGCTACAAACGGATAGGTTAATCCCATATGAGCCAATTTGCAGCCTTAGACCTCGATGGGAACTGCTCTCCATTCAAAAATCACAGTAAAGGTGGTAAAGGTGATTTGGTTTTGCCATTAGGGGTTTGGAACAACGTTCCTCAGGAGATAATGCTTGTAGAATCAACAACATTTTTATAGATTTTTGTTTTTTATGTCATCTTATTACTGCTTTTATTTTTTTTATTTCTATATATCTAAATTTTAAAGAATTGTCTTTTATCTCTTTACCTTTTTTATTACCCTTCTCAAACCTCTCTACTGTGGTATGACATCTTTTGTCTTGTTGTTTGCAACTTTACAAAAGCTTGGATTTCTCCATATTACCTCATGAGTATCCTGCTTTTTCTCTGTCAGACAAAGCATGTTGTAAATGCTGTTTTTAAAGGCCCTATAATATAGGGCCTTTATGAATAAAGTTATTAGTATTGCAAGCACAAATTGTTCCTGGGCTAATTATCCATGTATGTCGAGATGTGACATCCTGAATCTCTGTTGAACATTGTTAACAGTTTAATTGTATACAGCAAGTTATTAAATTATCATTTACAAATGTGATTTTCTTCCTCCCCTCTCTGCACAAAGGAGCTCTTTATCCTCTTCACAATGTTTAAAAGATAGATTGAATAAAGGCCCTCTGTCATCTCAGACTAGAAAATATTTTTTTTGAACACTTGGCAAATTGTTTCTCGACCTATGAAACTTTACTCATTAGTTTATAAAAAGCAATCAGACCTTCACTAAAAAAACGTCATGGCAAATGGAAAATACCAAACATGCGGACAATCTTTCAGATTGTTGGGTCTCACACTTAACACCACTGTCCCACTGCCTATTTAAATCTAGGAAATATCTATTTAATATCTATTGAGCTGTTTTCACAACAAAAAATCCTCATTCTGATCACATCTGATCATTTCTGACCAATCAGAGTGTCTGGAATGATCGTCTAGAGATCTGAGCTGAATTTACCAGGAAAGGGGCACTGGTCCAGGCCATGGTGGACAGCGCTCCCAGGTAGGCTGTTTTCCTCAGCACATTGAGCTCCTGCTGCCGGATGGCCAGGACCTTTTCCTTGAAGGAGTTCTCCCAGGCGTACAGCTTCAGCACTTTGATGCCATTCAGGATCTCATTCATGAGTTTAATACGGGCGTCCTTGTACTGCATCTGCTCCACCTGAGTATCAAGAAGACATGCACTTCTTTATCAGTGAATTACCTCAACACATAAAGAAAGAAGAGGAAGGAGATTTATTTATAATACAAACCCCCTAAATAATGTAAAATTATCATTCATCATACGCTGCTAAGATCCAGAGCTGTTGTGGTTCAACCAGTGGATTCTTAGAGACTCAAACAGAAGGAATATCTTGACATCTTTTCATCAAGCTGAGGTTTCCATTTAAAACACCAGGAAAATATTGCCCCTGATCCAACCATGAAATAGTTTGGCGCATAAATCTAAACCCCACTTTTTGTACAGATTAAATCAGACAAAAATATAATGTGGTATTAGTGAGTATTGAAAGGGGGATTTTGTCACTTTTGAACAAAGCGAGTGTGACTGTTCCCCCTGTGTTCAGTCTCTGTGCCAAACTAAACCGCACTGAATTACCAGCCTTTTCACAAAATGACAAATTAACTAATAAGACAAATGAGCTTGTTAGTGACATCACATATAAGCAAAGTCACATATAGAATGATAAATCTGTGGTAAATGAAATTACGTTTACGTATTATTGTGTTCTATAATTTACCATTTAATCAGGAACAACTCTTAACATGTGTAAAATGAAACCAACAGCAAGCCCTTTTGATTGTTTTTACTTAAAACTTGCTCACAGTACTTCTTGTAAACTTCTCTCTGCAGCTTTGGAAAGAACAAGTTGTTTTGTATCCGTCTGGTTAATATTAATGAGCCTCTCCTCTGATTGGCTGATTTAAATGGCTGTGAATGGGAGGTAGGTGATGAATGTACAGTTGTGACATCACAACTTTACAGAAGTCCTGAAAGTTCATTTTAAGGCTCAGCTTCTCAATGCCGGCTGTGTTAATTTTTCTCTGGATTGTAGTTGTTCCATGTTAAACATGGAACAACTACACCCTATTTTGATCAAATAATATATTAAAATCTGACTTCCTATGATATTTAACAGTTCATACCTGGTAGGCGCGTGTCTTCATGGCAATAACAGCATTAAAGGGGATCAGCAGGATCATGACGGCCACTCCAGCCAAAACAGATGGGCCGAGGTTCTGTTAAACACACATCCAGCCACCATCAGTCCAAAAAATACATACATGAATAAATGTACATACCACGATTGTATTAAAGAATCAATTTTACAAAACCTGCTTCAGGGATTCTGACATTTCCTTTGTGCACGTACCTGCCAGAGGAAATATAGTGCCAGCATAATCTGAAGAGGAGCAGACCACAGCATGTTGAGGAAGGTGGTGAGGTCCATGAACCGCTGTGCGTCCACAGACATCAGGTTAACGACTTCTCCCACCGTAGACGAACGTTTGGCCGTGTTCGTTATCACCAGTGACTGAAGGACAAGTTCAGGGAAAAGTTGCTGATGCTAGAATTAATTGCTTTTTCTGTGAAGATAACATGTATCTTGTGCGTAACGAGATAAAATGTCAAGAAACTAATGTGTAAAAATGATTTTTTTGAGGATAGGCATGTACCTTCCTGTAGATGGCTCCTATAAGGGCTGTGCGTACATTCATACCGGTGACAAAACAGTACTGAAAGTGCTGATGCAGGATGAGCGTCTGCAGGAAGGCTGTGAAGAACATGAGGAAGGCCAGCGCGTAACCCCACCAGTTAGGAACGTCTGTCTGCTTTGTGAATGATATCAGCATCCTATGAAAAGGTAAAGAAAGTGAAATATTTTTTCAGATTAGACACCCCACTCCACTTCTAATCTGAAAAACAGGCACATAAAGTCATCTCTAGATAACACAACTAAATCCCCAGAGGGTTAACACAAGACCATTTCATTCCCTCCTGATTCTTATCACATTTTTTGCCTTTTCTATATATATATATATATATATATATATATATATATATATATATATATATATATATATATATATATATATATATATATATACACACACACACACACACACACATATATATATATAGTAACATGTTATCAATGGTCATCTCACAGCACAGAAAATAAGAAACCTGGACCCATGAGATGTTATTAATGTGTAAACTTGCTAATTAAGAGAAGCATACTTTGCCTTGTTGACATTTTCCTTAAATATATACTTGAGGTTTGAGCACACCTTTTACTTGGTTGCTTGACTTTTTGGTAATTTTAGACTCATGATTCAAGAGTTTTATTGTCCCTCTATTTGCAACACGTGTGAAATCCCTGGGCTGGAAGCCTCGGTTACAGTGCAGTTATCGATTTAAGTAAATAAAATAAGTAGTATAAGTATAAATATAATAATGTTACATTAAAAGACATACACTTGTAAAACAAAATGTATAAAAAAAATGAATAAATAAAGCAAACAACGTTTCTTATATTGAAATGTGGTGTGTGAATAAAGTTGACTCATTAATTTATTTACAATATCTGAACTGAAATTATGTAACCGAAAATGAATGATAAATTTTACATGTTTAATCCACCTAGAATATAAAAGTAGTTGATAGCATCTGTTTTAATTTTTGTTTTACTTTTTTAAGAGAGGTAAACTATCTGGTACCAAGTTTTTAGGGTTACACCACATTACACCACAGTTTTGATTTTATCCCATAAACCAGCTCGGCAAATCACTAGTTTCAACACTTACAGCCTCCAAAACATTTTCAATAAAGATGTACATTTCACACAGTTCTGCAACGTTGGTTCTGCATGTCAAGTAAATTCATGTCAAATGCATAGTATATGAAATTGAAATGTGTGATGTACTATTCTCTCTGACAGCTTAGAAGAGATATCAATAAGATACAAAAGATCTGAGAATTTGAATGTTTCTCTGGTATCACGGATCATGTGACTGGAGAAAAATATGTACAGGAAAAGTATGTGGCTGACCATCTCTGATATCTTATCTGACTGGTGCAGAGATAAGACTTTCACAGAACAGCAGATATATAAGTTGGACATGGGCCATTAAAAGCTAAAAGAGGAAACAGATTTACATCGTGACTTTGCATCCTGGATGAACACAGCATGCGTTTCATATAAAGACAGCTACTATACTTTGGATAAAGGAAAACAACATGCAAACGCGACATGCAAAATAGCTTCTAAAAAATTGATAAAGCTGGGATGACGGTAGTTTTTTTTGTTTGTGTGTCGTGCTTGCAAATGAGCTGTTTGTGGACTGGCACCTGAGCAGCTGAGGGTTGACGAAGGTGATGACGTCCTGCAGGAGCTTGTAGGCCGAGCCGATCAGGAAATAGGGCCCGAAGGCTTTGATGAGGGAGCGTAGGAAGGACGGCTGGCGGGGTGCAGCTTTCTGATTTGACAGCAGCACCTCCACTTCCTCTGGGCTGCTTTCATCTTCTCCCCCACCCCCGATGTGGTTGGTGGTGGTCGGCGGCGGCTTGGAGTAAACGGCCTGACTGGACAGAGTGGGCTCACTGGAGGAAGAAGATTTGTGCAAGGTAGAAAGAGACAGAAGGACAAATTGACTGTTATCTGGGGATAATATACAGCAACAAACTGACCATTAGAAGATCAATTTGTAACCCACTTACAATAAATGATAGAGGACAAGATCCACAGCCCTCCTCCTGTACAAAAATGGATTTAAAAGTTTATCTGAAGCTAATATGAAGCTTCACGATTCAAATCAAGTAGATGTATTTCAAAATTACAGTCTTTTTAGAGCCAGTTTCCCTTTTTGTTGCTACACTTCCACCTCAGCTCCACAAGGAACACATAGGGAATTTAACTGTAAAAAGATGCTAATAAATGTGTCAGATATCCTCTTTATGTAACTAACTCAGACTGCTGAAGCCTCGTATAAGTTTTACATCTACTATTAAATGACTGTGTGGATACTGTGGAATTAATTAATAATTAATAATGTGGTGTAACCCTAAAAACTTACATCAGATAGTTTAACTCTACTTAAAATGTTTAAAAAAAATACAACACACCAGTTTTGTATTCTATGTGGATTAAATATTTATATTATTTCTTTTTTGATTACACCATTCAACATTCTGTGTTGAATCAGATTTGTGATTTTTGTTAATATATATATATATATATGCAAATATGACAAGAAACCATCCTAAACACAAAATGTAAATATACATTTTGAGAGACCAGATGAGATGCTTCTTAAAACTGGATTTTAAAAAGTGTTTGACTGTCTCATCTTGCCAACTATAATTTGTCACTCATCCAAAAAATATTACAACAAGGGAAACCTCTTTCAC
Organism: Lepturacanthus savala; assembly: GCA_030544235.1. NCBI lineage: Eukaryota > Metazoa > Chordata > Actinopteri > Scombriformes > Trichiuridae > Lepturacanthus > Lepturacanthus savala. The sequence continues at coordinate 5,525,451 of CM060471.1, forward strand.
TGTTTATGTGTTTATATGTTAACTGCCTGTTTGTTTTAATCATCCTACTTAAACATCCTACTGAATTAATAATTAAATAGGCAAAATAAACCAACAATAAATAAGTTGATGCATTACAAAATCAAATCAAAGTGTGAATTATTGCTGCTAAAATGGTTCCACACTCTGTTAATTTGTCTTATGAGGACTTCCTCTTTCCTTTGCCTTATTCACAATATCTGTCAAATCATTTCTAAAAGTGACTCTTGTAATCAGCTCTTAGTGATCAATGATAGATCGATAGATATTGGTTGAGAGACAGGAGTAATTTAATAAATTAAAAAGCCTCATAAAGTAAGCTTTAAATATGAAGTCAAATGCTTCTACCTCTAGTCCTGGAATTTTGTATAACTCTAAATGTTTTTTGGCCAGTTCTAGTAATGATTAAGTGATTTTCTATATTGAGGGCCTGTTGCAGACCTTTGAAAGGCACCACAGCAGAAGGTTGGGCACCTGTAGTTTTCTTTTTCAGTTATCATGAATCCCTTTTGGAAATTGCATCATTGCAGCGGCATTTCTTTTTTGCATTTAAAAAAAGGTCATTTGATCAAAAGGATCTCACACAGCAAGACATGATGCCAGAAATGCTCTGAGATTTCAGCAAAAGGAATGTTTCACGAATTATATAAATCTTTTCCAATACCAGCTTAAAGCGGAGTCGGATTCCAGCAGCGAACTAATTGGCGACTACACTTCAACAGGACAACTGCTCTGGAATTCAGCTTAATGTCAAACAGGTTTCCAGAACATAACTGAAAGGGCCTAATCACGCTTTTCCGTATTGTTTTACAAGCTGCTCTCAGCGAGAAAGTACAATGAAACTCTGACAGGAAAACTGCAGCGCGGAAAGAGAGGAAGCGGCCTGATGGAGGTCAAAGTTCACCTGACATGTCAGGAGTGTTTGTATAAGAGATTCCCTTTCCAGCACAGTTGTAAATTCACCAATAAAATGACATTGATATGCAGCTACAAAGACCAACTGGAATGCAGTATACAGAGCAGTGGGAGGTGGATTTAATCCTTCATGGCTTTGGCATTAAATCCAAAAAAAAAAGAATTTGAATCCATCAGAGCAGCAGCACGGACCCTGTGTTTGTGTGTTTTATGCTTTCATAAGTTTCCCAGCGAGAGCCCGGCCCTCTAAGACAACATCCTCTCCCCTCTCTGTTCTGATAAGGAAATAAAAGGTGGAGTAGCTGACCATGACAGGACTTGGACTTTGTTTCATTGAGAAGCAAAAGAGAAGGGCACACCGTAGATGTCTGTAGAAGATAACAGATTTATCTCTTTGCGTCTTAGTCTCAAACAGGTTTTGTCGGCTTTCTGCACAGGTCTGCAAGTTACATGAAACCAGTTTTGTGTTAACACAGCTGGTGGAGAAAGCAAACGTCATTATGTTAACGAGCACTTCACCTGACCTGTGTGTGCAGCTCCCCCCTGACATATACACACAGCAGTAAATGAGCAGTGGATACATATTGACACATATGAACAATAACGGATGTTTGTCTTTCTTCTCTCCATCCCCCACTCCTCCCCCTGTTCTCACACACATACCTCTTGTATTTGGCCTGCTCTTTTTCCCACTCTTTGAGGAGTTTGGGCACCATCATCTTGGAGCTGTCTCTTTGGTTCAGAGACCACAAGTCTTTGACCTCCAGGGGCATTTTGTAGCCTTTAATGGCCAACCTGAGAGAGAGAGAAACAGTACAACTCACCTTGGTACATTTACCATTAACCCTCTATCATGTAGTGTTGCTGTATGGCAACAACTACTTTGTATCAATTTTTCAAAAAAGATGTGATATAAAATCTATGTTTTTACAGTTAGATGTAAAAGAGGAATTTTATTTTTAAAGGACATACAATTTATGAGGTCACATGACCTATATATACATATATCTCTTATTTAGACGATTTTAAGTAATAAAAAACACTCATTGGTAAAAAAAAACATTTTTTAGCATGACAGAGAGTTAAGGCTCTACCTGCCTCACTGTACGTTTAATCTCCTTCAATGATTGTATCTCTCTCAGAGACAATTTAGTGAATATTGCTTTCCACAAAGACACTTAATTGAGTTTCCTGGAGTTTGCTAATTGTCATTTATGTACTACAGGATCAGATTTCGCTGGAAATTGGCTTGATGTATGTTATGCACGAGGGGAGATTGGCTCACAAGAACAACACAGGAGGCAGCAGCTGTGCTTCCATACGGAAAAATTAATCTTCTCTGTGAAACAGAGGTTACAAAAACTGCTTCAAATATGGTCTTATTTGTTTCCACACTGACTATTTTAATGCAACAGTAAGCCTTTACAATCACTTTCAAGCCTGTTTAATTTCTAGAAGGGAAACATCAATAAAAGGGAATTAAAGTAGCAAAAGCGGATTATAAAATACTTATGCTCTGAATTTACAAATTACTAAAACAAATCCTTGTGTACCGCATATATACACACAACAAAGTGCAGCATAAACCCACCTCGTGAACCACCAGAAAGTGATGGTGGAGAGAAAACCTGCTGTGCTCTCAGGGCAGGGATTCTGGGCAGAAATTGGAAAATATGCAGGAGAGAGAGAGGTTAAACAAGGGCAGCATACTGAGCAGGCACTTACAACCATGCTCTGTGTGTGCGTGTGTGTGTGTCTGCGTGAATGAGTGTGACCTGCTTTCACAGGCATGAGGCAGCCCCGCAGCACACACCCGCAGCAGACATTCAAGCACTCAGGACACTAAATATACAATGTCATCAGGAATGCACAATGTACTCACATACAGCACACACACACACACACACACACACACACAAGCACGAAACACTTGACTGATTCTCTGGATGATGCAGCAGGAAGTTTGACTCACCGGGTCTGTGACAGCATCAGAGAAGAGGGGAGATTTCTCATTGAAGCAGCAGAGAATCAGCTCACAGACCACCAGGCCAAAGTAGAAGTAGAACGTGGTGAAACGCAGCTTGTCCGTCACCTCGCTCTGAAATGTAAAACGAGAACAATTGTTTAGATGTCAGCTGTGACATACAGCTGCAGCCCCAGTAGAGTTATTTGCATGCAGACAAATTAAGCATGGATATCATGTAGGGGACTTTTTTCCCATGTACAAACAGAGACTGAATTGACACTTTTTTGGCAAGTTGAAGCAAGATCGTGACAAAAATGAAAAAAAAAAAAACTTGTACCACCAGGCACTGTTTGTGTGAAATGACTTCAAACAAATGTTTCCAGCTCATTTTTTGTAGAGATGAAATGGCTGACTCAGATACTTTATTCCAGCAATGTAAAATTACTCCAGTGCAAGTAAGAGACCTGCATGAAAAATCAGACCCAAGTAAAAGTAAATAACTATTATCAGAAAAAGGTAATGAAGGGATTAGAGTACTGGTTTAATCCCTATACTGATAAATTATTCTATATGAGAGAAAAAAATAAATAAATAAATAAAAAATATATATATATATATATATATATATATATATATATATATATATATATATATATATATATAAGAGAGGAAAGAAAATAAAAGCAAGTTCTGAGAGAGTTCTGATTTACAAATCTGTTTTCACTTTTTGGACTTGTCCCTCAAATCTTTGATTTTTGGTGAAATAATTATTATTTGATCATTTATTGAAATTAAACCAGGTGAGAAGTTTAGAGTCAAAAGTGGAGCTGTTAACAAGTCATTGACATGTGAAATGTGAGCCAACTACATACTGATGTTTATAAGATGTCAAAGACTAAAAGGTTGAAACCACTGGTGTCATCTTTAACGATGTGTTGTATTTTTAAAAATGTTCTTATATTATCAGTTGTGTCAAATCTGTATATGAAAAGTAACTGCAGCTGTTAGATAAATCTAGTGGAAATAAAGTCAAATATTTCCCTCTCAAACATAGTGAAGTGTAAAGTAGCAGCACATGGAAACATTCCACTGCAAACAACAAAACTGCATCACAGCCAACAAAAGCAACGATAACAATAACTTCCACCTTATCCTTTGATTTCTCAGAACAAGAATAACACATAATTCCTCACACAAACATCAAAACCAACTGAACACGATTAGGAACGGATGAGTCACCATCAACGGCGCAAAATTACTTTTCTAAATCATGTTCGCAAGGACTCATTTTCTGGATCGTCCTGATTACAGCAGCGCAGGAAGTGGTGGCCTGGGATGACCCGGCACATGGCTGCTTGGTTAACCACTGGCTTTCATCACCCTCTGACTCTCCTGCATATCTGTCTGCACTGAGGAATGATGACAAAAATGTATCATCCAGGGTTCCTACAGGTTAAGTCTTTTTAAGACCATTTATATAAAACTTTAAAAGACCTACCTACAAAGAAAAATATAAAAAAAATCACAATCAATTCATACTGAAACATGTAACTTGCAGACGGTCCCTAACACGGTCCACAGCGATTGATGGTAGATTGGCTATGTGGAAACGCACTTTTCTGATAAAATAGTGAGAAAAATTTATAGAAATACTATAGTATCTTTATCAGAGTATGATGATGTTTCTATATACTACATTTATTTAAGCCATGTGATTTGATCAAAATAACAAGTTACGAACTCTAACTCAATGTTCATATGACACATTCATTTTATACATACTCTGTGATTAAATCACCGGGAAAACTACTAAGATGTAGAATGATAGTAATATACGCTAAGATAACAAGGAGGAAACACTGGTGCATATGGCTGTCTTGTAGAGATGAAGAAATGATGATGATGAATGATGAAGAAAATATCAAAAATTGTTTCAACTTGATCATATGAGTTTGAAGATTGTTTTACACGCAAATCAAAATTGGGATCAAAATTCAATTAATTGCACAGCCTTAACAGACACAATATGTTGTATTACTACATCAGGGTTTGCCTACACATTGACCAGATAGTGAGTGAGACGCTGCCATTGCTGCAGTCCTCCAACTCACTCCTGCTTTGAATCTATAAATTGTTTTTTGTTTTATTCAGTGTTTGAGTACCTCAAAAAGTAGTATATAACTATCTAATATAGTATTACCATAAATATTATTAATCTGCTGCTTATAGAGAAACATTAAATTTAATTTAGAATTCATTGTCTGGTGACATAATGAATATAAGTCCAATGTTTTCTCTCCTTTTAGCTCTATTTTTATCTCCTGCGGTAAATATCTCCAGCTGCTAAAGACTGGACTATGTTCACCTGCAGCTTCTCGCTAACTTTGCCTGCTGTTTGGTACTGGACTGCTACGGCATAGAGAATTTATCACAACAATTTAACTGTGACGTTTATCAAGAATCCTCTAAATCCCAATGGACATATTATGGCTTGGGCTGTGCATATTTAACATTTTTCCCTGTGTTTACTGCCTTGTTGCTTGCACTTGTTTGTGCGTCTCACACACTGTACTGCCTGGTCTGGTCTGGCTGCTGCTGCAGAGCCTGTTAACCAGTGAGCTGTGCAGCACTAGAGGTGAGATACGTACGCTAAAGGACAACTATTCCCTCGCTGCTTAGTGCTGCACTGGGCTGACCCTGTAAAGCCAACTGAGGGGGGGGGGCTGGTCAAGCTGAAGAAAAACTGAGGATGATGAAGGACAGATGATGGAAAGGGAATAAATACAAGAAGGTAAGAAAATATGAATGTAGGTGAGTTGGTGAGAAATCTGAGAGCATGTGAGTGCTTCGTCGTGTTCTCACCTGGCTGGAGGCCTGAAGGATCTTGGAGCGGAAAGGCACGATGGCACACAGCACAGACAGGAACCAGAAGATGAAAAGGACCCCTGAGGACTGGACCCCGCGCAGCCTCTCAAACTGGATCAGAAATGTGGCCAAGAGCTAGGGGGGGGTGTTACACAGAGAGGGAGGGGGAGGACGGGCTGAGTCAGATTAGCCCAGACAGAGTCAGTGAGGGTATATAAGGTGAACTGCGGCCTGACTGGGTCAAGTCTCTCACGCCGACTCTTCACACAGCCTCAGCACAGACAGGCATGCTGCTCCTGGAGGTTTCTGGATATTCTGTCACCTGACAAGTTATCTTCAAGTGAACTCAATTCTTTCTGCCTCATGGTTATATTCAAATCTATAACGTATATTCAAACTAGGCTTTGGATTATTTCCACCATATGCAATATTTTTCACAATAAAGAAATATCTTTTTTTTAAGTATTAATTAATTCATTTATTTATACAAATGTGGATGCTTTCCAGTTTTCTCTCTCTCTATTTGTTTTAATGCTCTTGCTAGAAAGCAACTAATGATGCATGCACACATTAACTGTCTTCTTTTCGTGTGAGTGCAGATTAAGTCTTAACTGTGTAATTTGGTCTTGATTCCAAAAAAGTCATGTTTGCATGAAGTTGTTTAATTTCGCCTAAACAAGCAAGTAAGTATAAACAAAACAGTTTATTCAAAGAGCAACACCAGCAACATCACTGACACCAGTAACAAGACAGTGATGTTACTGGTAAAGTTTTCCTATTCTGAATAAGAAGCAGGATAAGAAATGTCACTTTCCTGTTTAACAGGAACATGCCAGCAAAGTATCTGTATTTACACAGCCTCTGACTGGGGTTAATCCACAAAGTTGTTGTTGCTATGAAGCCCTCTTTCAATTTTTCTACCATTTAATAATAATAATAATAATACAAAATTAAGAATACATTTAAAATACGAGCGAAACAGTGGAGCAGTCGTTAGCGCTGTTGCCTCCAGAAAGAAGGTTCAAGACTTTGGTCTGGAACTTTTCTGTGTGGAGTTTGCATGTTCTCCCCATGTCTGCATGGGTTCTCCAGCTTCCTCCCACAGTCCAAAAACATGCTGTGGTTAATTGGAGACACTAAATTGCCCACAGGTGTGAGTGTGTGAGCGGGATTGGCTCCAGCAGACCCCTGGTCTGGGGAATAAGTGGGTATAGAAGATGACTGACTGACTGACATTTAAAATACACATTATTATTGACTGCAATAAGGATGACTAAAGGATTTACATTTGGCTTTAAAAGTAATCTCTGTACACTTGCATTTCTGCAGAAAGTTGTCTTTGTGATTTTAAATCCAGACAGTTTTAGTTGATAATACTACACACTGATTTTACTACACGTTGACCCATCCCATCAGGGAGTGGTGGGCCACAGCAGATTCTCAGGACAGACACTCTACCACTAGGCCACTGAGCTGGCGTATACCCATTGGATATACACATGTGGTTCCACTGTCACTGGACCTTTGTTGAAGACTTTCTTCCATCTTTATATTTGGAATTTAATGCTGTATAGTGAGTTACTAGGCTGGTGTCCTTTTGTGTCACAATGTCTCAACACAGCTAATTTTCCCTGTGAGAAGAATGTGGTTGTACAGGTGTGTGTATTTGTGTCTGTGTGTGTCTATAAACAGGGAGTGTTAAAATTAGCAGATCTAAAGAAAATGAATAAACAACTATTGTGATGACTGTTTAACAAGAGCATTGTGGTTTTAGCTCCTCAGCTGTGATGGTTTTGTGATAATCTATGTTTTACATTGTTGAAGACTTTTCTGTTTGTCAACAATTTTTTAAATTATATCTTCCTTGTTTGTGTTTTTAATTTCACTTTTTTGTGATTTTTAATCTTATTTAATTTTTCACTTTAAAAAGTTTTAACTTCTGATTGTTCTTATTTGTTTTTATTATAATTTTGTGACTTTTTCCCCTTTTAACTGTTTTTAAATTGTATTTTGATGCTTTTAACATTTTATGTTGAAATGTGTTATAGAAAAACTTCACTTTTGATATTTTATGAAATATTTTATAAATCAAATTGTGTGTATCCAAAACCTGATACATCATTGTCATTGAGCCACACTGTCAGTCTGCAGTATGGAATAATATCACTGTTATTAGACACGCAACAATAACACAAGCTGACCGAACAATCTTGGAGATTAATGTAAACCCAGACACATTGAGAGCATTCAGTACAAAATAACAGAAACACATATACTTTTTTCAGCACCATGTTGGCACTTTTTATGCAACTGTGGTCATCTGGACATACTAAGCTGTGTCCTCACCATGGTCATGCCAAGCACCAGCGGGGTGACAAAGTAGATGGGCGGCTGGCTGTGGCCCTGCCGCAGCTCATGGAATGTGTAGAAGAGATCTGTCCAACACACAATCCATAATATCAAGCCAAATACCTGAGTGAAAGGACGAGAGGTGAGAACAACAGAAATTAATACATATAAAAACATTAAAGAAATGAGAATATTAACCCTCTATTGCATAGTATTGCCATATGGCAACAATTACTTCATCTTCATTTTTCTAAAAAGCTGTGATACAAGATCTGTTTTTACAGTTAGGTTTTTATTTTTGAAGGACATGCAATTTATGAGGTCACATGACCAGTATATCCTGTTTGCCAATTCATTTTGCTCATGGATATTTGACATTTGAGCATCATTGTCCACCGAAGGTTGTCTTTTATTCACAATTTTGGAAAATATTCAACAAATAAAAAATTGTTATATCTAATATGCTAAAAAAAATTGTTGCCAAATGTAAACAATAAGCAAATATATAAAAGTATGTGTATACAAACTAATGGAGTCCAACTGGCTTACATAGTATGAAACTATCCTGATGTTTACAACTTTTGTTAATATGTTTTTAAGATATATATTTTTTATGCCAGTCAGTCAGTCATTTTCTATACCTGCTTGAGGACCCCTGCTACCCTGATTAGCCTCTCACAGTCAATGGAGTAGTGATGAAATAGTGTGTAGTGTAGTGTAATAAAATAAACAGAAAATAAAGTCCCTCCTCACCGTTTTGAATCTGTTCATGATGGACATCATGATGTAGCCTTTGTTGTTCCTCTTGAGATAGAAGAGGTAGATGGGGCAGACGGCCCATAGGTAGATGCATGGCAGCCATGACAGGACAGAGAGCTGAAAGCACTCGGGGAGGTTGGGCCGATCTGTGTGGAGCGTCTGATTGGCTACCTACGGAGAACAACAGGATGTGGACCAGCATGTGAGTTTACAAGAGCTGTGTCTCTTATCAGATACACCAAACGCTGCTATCTTTACTTTCTCCCTGAAAAACAGAAATCAGCACTCTGACAGCACACACACACACCACATTTTTATCACACCAGATGTTTACCTTCAACTGACATCTGTAAACACTCTAACAGCTGTACAGCTAACATTTGTCTATCTGTTCCTGTGGTGAGAAGATCTACCTCTTCACATTCTAGAGACTTGGCGGGAATCCACAGTGCAACATAATAACCTTACTACCACTGACAGACACGTTCAGGTTAAAGTCGCAGCAGCTTGACCACATTCTTTAAACTGTGGGATATTTACCCGAGAGAAACGTTAAGCGTGTTTTGAACTGAAATATGCATCAGTAACTCTTTCCTATAAAAAATAGTAAATGGGCTGATTTTTACAGTGCCTGCATTCACCTATTTACACACATTCACACACACAGCAGTGAAACAGACAGCAGTGAGTATATCTGACACAGTGATGCACACAGTCATGAAACAGTTATGTTTTTTCCTAAATTAATCAGAGGAAAGACTTGCACATCCAGCGTTTATCAACTTTACATGAAGGCGGCGGTGCATGGCAATAACTAAGCTGCCTCTTTATGACCATCCCAGGAGTTGTTGGGTTAAAAACTTGCTTGCTTGGGTGCTTTTCTGGTGCGTTAGCATGCATCAAGCTGCTGCTGCTGCTGTGGGACTTTACAAGCAAATCATTCACGTCCCATAGAATAAAATAGGGGCAGACCTAACTTAACATTACTGTAACTCAGTTAAGCAGAAACATTCAACAGCAACTGGAAATAGGTTGCATTACAAACATGAAGTCTGAAGTGTGTGTGTGTGTGTGTGTGTGTGTGTGTGTGTGTGTGTGTGTGTGTGTGTGTGTGTGTGTGTGTGTGTGTGTGTGTGTGTGTGTGTGAGTTGCCCGGGCAAAGTGTGGTAATTTCCTTGCACAATATACCCCATATTCTTCCATCAGTTTGTGTTTAATCATATTATCACACAGTAAATCTGGGGCCATGTATTATTTCAGATTAAGAATCTGGTATACAATGCACAGAGGGCGGGATTAGTGGCTGTAAATGGGCCCGAACAGCCAGACAGTTTAATCTGGCCACGGTTAAATACGACTAGAGGTAAAAGAGAAAATATGTTTAATTGTGATTTGTGTGAACTGACCGTTGTGGGCTAACACTGCCTGGTAGATGACCTGCTTCTACAAGCTGAGTTAAAGAACTAAAGCAAAGGGACAGAAAGAAGTGCTGAATCAATGGTGGATTAACCCTTTTAAGCCTTTTTCAACCCTGACAGACTTGAATGTTTAAATGGATATGTACATTATGAGAGTGAAAGAATCATTTAGGAGGGAAGGTTTTGTCTTCTCCATGTTCAAGCACTTTGAAACCTATTTTTTTGTTTAAATCCAAGTTGTCTAAATTGTCTATTGTCTGATTTAAGTATAAAATGATGATTATAGACTTAAAAGCTAAATTCAGCTTACATTGTTTTACTTACATTGTTTATCGCTTAAAAAAAAATGCAACTGAACTGAAAATTTAAAAAATAGGTCACTAAAAAGTGTGTAGGAAGAACACCTGCCGGCTGTGTGATATGTTAATGAGATGCATTGTGTGGAGACAGTATGATTAATTTTTTGTGCGGGTAGGACAGGACAACACCAGAGGACATCTGGAGGAGGACGGTGTGGTAAACATGAAGCAGAGTCAGATGCAGCTCTGACGTCGTGGTGAGATCGCTGGCTCGCTGGTCCCACCCACAGACACCACTAAGATAAACACAGCTGGCGGTTTCCAGACACACTCCGTACATCACCACACCCCCTTACCACTCATGTGTGGTACTATTTCGTTGATTGTGAGTAACTGCTTGTGCCAGTGTGTGAATCTGGCTCATGAATCCCAAACACACGTGCAGAATGTTAAACCGGTGCTTTCAATAATCCACCTGATAGCAAAGATTTACCAGTCCCTGAGTAAACAGCTGCTGATGCTGTGACCTTTAAATTTAACATCAGACTGTTATGCTTCTCAATATATTCTATGACAATCTTGTTTTTCCTCATGTCTGCCATTCATCCATCTGTTTTCAGTCTCTATCACAACAATTGAGAGTTGGGATATTCAAATAATGACAGAATACCAGAAAAATGAATAAACACTGAGATGTGACTGTAAACACATCTTTCAGTTTGCCTTTTCCATTTTAGCAAATCTGGAACTTTTGGTGCATCCAAGTGAACTTGTGTTATTGATGATGACGTATAAATGGAAAGGCTGTGTTAAATGAACACACACACTAGATGCACGCTGATGTACACAACTTAGACTAGGAGCAGCTGCTAACCAGCCAGATAAAGAGGAGATACTATGACTATATAATTGTGTAAAAACCTTAAATGTCCCATGTCAAACAATTTTCTTGGATTTTACTTTATGCTGTGATGTCACTAACAGGATATATTTGTGATTTTAAAAAACCCAAAAATCTAAATAGAGTTTTATATCTCCTCTCTCAAGCTTCTCTCTCCAGCTCCTCCGGTTTTAAGGTACAGTTCCTTGTTCTGTGCGCTGTGGATTGAAGGTTTTGAAACATGGCGCAATATTTATAGAACACCAAGACCTCTCTATTCCAAAAGATATTAAAATCTAATTTTCTACAATATGGGACCTTTAAGTATTTGACATTTTGGAAAATATTCTTGCTGAGAAAAGACAGATACCATTTATATCTGGCAGTTCATTATGAAGCTGGAGCCATTTGAAGCACAAATTGAGTGTTGGAATAGCTGGATCTCACTCGCCCGGACAAACGGTTCTTCCCTAAAACACGGAGGGGATCCAGATAAAACATAGTCCTACTCCATCGCTATTGCTCTTGCTCTTTTTCCTCTATTTTTGTTCGAAGAAATCTTCATTCTCCATTCCAACCTTCCTGAAAGTCAACATATGCGCCAATGTCAAACCATTTGTGTTCATAACACAGCCCTTATCTGCCTCAGCATGGAACACAAAGATAAATGTCTCAACTCGACTGTGGTTAACAGTGGTTACTCTAACAGACAAAGAGTTCAACATCAAAGTATTTCTTATCCTGTGGACATAGGTGCAAAATGTACATAAGACGTGTGTTAATTAGTTCCAGCCGTAGTGGCTCACCTTTAAAATGGAACATTCTTGTTGATGAAAGTTTTATTCTATAGATAAAGAAAACAATTTTGCAAGTTTTGGAAAAAATGCAGGTTTACTTCTTTTCCTGTTCTTCAGTTCAAAGCCATAATATAATTAGAATATGATGTAAATTATTAATAAAAAAAACATATATAAAGTCAAAGAAGCCTGCTTTTTATGTAGCAAGCACAATCTTTTACAAATCTGAAAGACATCATCCACACTACCTTGACAAGCAATATTATTAAGATATAATTTGGAAACATGTGTGGTAGAGATGTGCTGATGGCCTATTATTTATTTTATCAGCTGCAACAAAACACATCAACCTCCCACTATCCATCCATATCAATGTTTTTCACTAATTTTCAAAACCACGCCCGCTTGCTATTTGCAAATTTTGTTTAGATCTATCACGCATTACTGCTGATCTGCCACTTGCCCCAATTTAATTAGAATATTATTTTTTGTCACAACAGTCACCTGAAAGTGTTGTGAAACTGTATCTCAATCCAAGTTTGTGTAATCATAAAATCAGATTTGTAAATGTAAAATAACTTCCTAATTTATTCAGATTTGCAAGTGCATGGAAACAGCCTTCCTGACCATCTGAGGGAATTCTTATGACATTTTTCTTTGTCATGTGTTTTATGCTACTAATACTGCAGCAATGAAAAGTGTGATACAAGTTAAATGTATTATTATTTTCATTATTTCTTCTGAGGCAGATATCACTACACTTTAAGTAAGGAGAACAGGAGAAAACCCGGCAGCAAAAGGACAGAGTGTGAAATAAAGCAGATAGGGTACACAGGTCTGGCGTCTGTCTCCCCTGTGAGGCTCAACACTCGGTGGGATTGTTGCGTAGCTATCTTGCTATCATCACAGAATGGATTTACAGCCGCTGTGGGATCTAATAGCAGCAACAGACTTAATAAACACAATGTTACATCAGTTTGTGAAAACAACCATATGCATGTATAGAATCAATGTCAGGAGAAGATCTAATAAAAAAAAATCATGCCTGAATAAGCAACAATCAATGGTACAGTTAAAGGAGTACTCCGCTGATTTACTATTACTCTTCTATAAAGAAGAGAAGAATGGTCAAAGAAGTGTCAGAGGCTGAGATAGTGGAGATTTCCCTTCATTGATTCATGAGCACTGCTGCTAAAACATCACATGACACTTAATATCAAGAGGCTACTAATGATTTTTGCTCTCTCTGATGGTGGACTGACCTGCTATTTTCATTTCAGTGTCAATCTCAGCTGCTCCTACACAAAGAGCAGAGAAATGTCCGATTGCTGAGTCATGCAAAAGTGACCCTGCAACAAATCTTCAACTGTTTTTGCTGCCAAACTGCTGCCATAGAAGTACACTATTCACAGTAAGTTAGCAATATTGTAAGAGTCTCAGGGGATTTCATACATTTTTGGGATAATAAATATTAAACTAATGAAAATGGTATTTCTTCCCATTCATTATTATAAATATCAAAAGGAACTTTTACTCATTTCACTAAAATTCAAAAAATAGGAAAAGCACTCATGTAAATAACAATATCCCTAACTTATTGTGAGTAGTGTAGGTCATATCTGTTTATTCCATTTAAATTCAACCCACTTCTTACCTACACTGAAACTACTTGTGAAATAATCAAAATAGACAGAAATATTTATGAATATAAAAAGGTTTTACAGCATCAGAAAAACAAAGTGTGTACTTTAGTATGGCAATAAGCATCTACATTTGAATTCTCTGTCACCATGCTGCAATAGTTCATGACCAATCAAATCATTGTTTTCTGTGTCTCATCTTCTCCTTTTATATCCTGTTCCTGGTCTACATCCTGGGTTTGTCATCTCCCGTCCTTCATCTTTCCTGCCTTTCCTCTCTGTCTCTCCACTGAAGCAGAAATAGTTTGATATCCTGTTTAGACCTCAATAACTGAGTTCCACTTTTATACTTGCCTTCAATTATTGAAATTCCCGAAAAAGAAGATAAACTCAGCGATTAGCGGTTTCCTGTCGTGAAGACAGCACATCTCACTCGCCTCCAAATCCTCCGTCAGACAGACTTTATTTTTTACTCAGAACAGGTCAGCACTGCAGAAGCGGGCCTCTGAGCAGCTCTGACTAAATTGTTTATACATGGTGGAACATGTGATTTTAGTCTCAACTTATGTGACCTGAGCTTTTTGCAAAGACTTACGGTATATGAGCCCTCATTAATTTCATTCTCCTGCGACCCGTCTCCATGCTTATAAATGTTGGCCCTGTTGTAGCAGCTGTGATTCTTTGAGGATTTAATTTTGCGAGCTCGCATCGATCCCTGCAGACAGTGAAATGTGACTGTTGCTCAGCATCACCAAGACTTTACTGTAATCTTTGAACTAAATAAGATTACCAGTGATAAAATTCCTGCATGAAATCTAATATTATACTGCAGCATACTCCGGACCTTCTGAGCTCCGATTCACACGTGTCTGTTAGTCAAATGAGCTTCTCCTCCGCTGTGTGAACTTGTCACCTTGCCAGCAGGGAGCTCCTCTGAAATGGATCCATTGTGACTTCAGAAGAGATTGTAACATACCTCGTAAATCACACTGCATGTGGGCTGCCCGCTTTCAGAAGTCTAACTGATACACTACATCAATGAATCACACTTCAGACGAAAACTCACACAAGCAAACATATACAGTGTAATTTCCTGTTAACACAAGGTAACTATGGAGTTATCACTAAACACAGTTAGTCTGATGTGGTCTCAACAGTTGGAGGTGAGTCAGTGTGGACTATTACATCATAAATATCTTTCTAAATTTATCCAGCTTTCTCAAATCTGAACCAAAACCTCATTCACATTACTCTGGCTGGGATGTGCCAACTCCTAAATGGGATTATCCCTAATATTAAGACAGGCCCGAGAAAGAGTAGAAAAGACTAGCGACTGCACTGAGCCTTTTCTATGGCTGCCATGAGTGATATAGGCAGATGCTATAAGTGGAGAGAATAGAGAATAATTGACTGAGACAGCATTAGTGGTGAAGCCAATGGCGGCGAGCTGGCGCCAGGTCAAAAACAATTTGGAAAAATCACACACACGCAGTGCACAGACAAAGCAAAGGATCTATTTACTGGTTCTATACTGAGCCTTATTAAGGACAATTTGTTGCATTTACATTGGATTGACTCCACTCTGCAGGAATAGACACAACAAGGAAAGAGGAGATGGAGGAAAAGAAGCCACCAGTAACTGCTAAGATAAATTAACAAGGAGATCTGCTCAAAAAAATTGAACTCGGAAAAGAAGATGCCATCTACACACTAGGTGCTAAGTATGTTTTTCAGGTTCACCTTGGAGATGTACTGTAACAAATTATGTACAAATTAATTCTCCAAAGGTTTTTATATGTTTACATGTTGGGACAGTAAAAAATGCCCTTCACCACTCATAAAATGTTCTCTTACCTTAGAGAAGAGCACAAATAAGTAAACACTGGTGAACCCCAGAAGTCAAGGGCAAATCATGGATGAAAACAAAAATGAGATAAAATTAGTTTGTATATCGCTGCCTGAACGATGAGGCCCAATGACACTGGCTCTTGATGAGAACTAGCTGACATATTTTGTGTCATTGAATAATTATCTGTCTTAAATGACTTTAATTGACCGGCTCCAAATTGCCGGCCAATTTCTATGTAAGACTTTAGTCACATGTAATTTACCACTGCTAATCAGAGCACTACAAGATGTGTAATGGCCCAAAAAATAAAGTATTTGGAAATTACGGGATGTAAGTATTTGCAGTGGCATTACAAGCATCTGTAACAGCTTCTGCAAAGAAATCTAAACTCTGAACATGTGAGGGTGACAAACTTCTGTAATGTTTTCTATGTGTATTTAAAGATTTGAGAAAGGCTCTGCATCTGCTCTCTGTGCAGTGGTCTGAATGGGAAGCTGGGAAGTAAAGACTGCAGGAGGACAGGAACCGCTGCTGGCCATGTTCTCCACAATATGGAAATCATTAGCAGTATTATTCATGGAATTGTGTTCTTCATATTTTATCGCATTCCTTAAAGGATAGACATTCCTATTCAGAGGACAAAAGGATATACTTTTATTGATTTAAATGGTTTTAATTTAAAGGGAATTTGCAGTGTTACTTGGGAATGAAAACTAATAAAAAAAAATGTTACAAAACACGCAGGAAGTGACTGAAACTATGTGGACTGTAATGAATGACAGACCAGCTGCAGCGCGGCATGGACCAAATGAAAGAGCTGCTCACAAGTTCGAGAGCTGAACTTATTCTGCTAATGACATCATTTAAACAGCGAGTTAGCACACGTATTCTTTAAAATCACATGATTCACAGACTAATATAACGTCTCATCACAAGGTATTCTGAGGTAAAAATCAGGACATTTCACAATTCTCAATTCCTATTTTTTTCCGCTGGATCAGCAGTCTTTCATTTCAGGAAATAAGATTCCCCTCAATTCGGGGACATTCTGTGAAATATAAACCATGTTACAAGCATGCTGGTGTTCTGTGTTGGAAGAAATACTCACCTCCTTTACATAAGTTAAAGTCTTGCGTACAAACTAGAGTTGGTTGATGTGTCAAAATGTTCCTGCTAACTATTGTTAGCCCAACACACTGACGAGTTGTTGGCATTTATTCACTGATACACAGCCTAAACTGTTCACAGCTATAACTTAACTGATAACTTAACTGATAACTGATAATCTGGCTCCGGTCCCAGCATCACATACACATTCTCTCTCTCTCTCTTAACTACACACACTGTTACTTTAAGGTGACACTATTTGCATAGTATATTAAAAAAGAAAAAAATAGCTAAAATCATCCAAAAAACAAACAACTGGTGATGGACTCCGCCAATGGCTGATATACTTATCCAATCACCCAAAATCAAAATGAAGTTGAAGTACATGAAGTTTTATCAGCAAAATGTTTTCAAATATCAAAAGTAAGTAAGTACTACAAACATTTGATGTAATTATAACATTAATTTTATTATTAGATTGTTATTGGTGTATTAATACATTGTAGGGATGGGTATAGTCTTTGTACAGTTTGCACTATACTTTCATGTTGACAATTTATCAAATAACAATTAAAGCAACTTAATCTTGAGGTTTTTATTTCAAATATTGAACTTGTATTTAACTTTTAGTTATTATAGTATAATGTACCAATAAAATAAAGAAACTGTTTCAAATACTGATCGAGTGTTTAACTTATTTTTGGTTAAACAAAATAAATATTATAATGTAACAATTAATTAAATAATAAACTGTAATTACATATAAGACACTACTAACTAACTACACTACTAACAGTATAACAAGGCAACTAAATTAAATTATGAAAAAGAAAGCTTATATGGTGCATTTCTTGTATTCCCTATTCGAGCATTCAATTTTTCTTTTTTCCTGAAAATTAAGTAATAAAAAGCCCCAATAAAAGGGACTTCTCTGGGTTCTGGCTCATTTTTTGGCCTCAAACATTGCACGTGGACAGGAGGAGCAGGAGAATCAGGCCTCAGTGTATGTGCATGTATCAGTGATGCACAGCTAGATCCAAATTAAGGGTTTGCAAGTCACCAAAAATATTTCAGTGACATTCGGGTCGGTTACAATAAAGATGCCAAATACAGTTTTTATAGCCTAGGCTTTCATAAAAAAAGGCAAGGCCATCACTGGATGAAAGCCTTGGGCCAAGCTTTACAGGATAGTATCAATTAGGAATCCCTGGGAGTAATATGTTCATGCATTATATGCAGGGTAGTGGAAAATTTATATTAATTGTAAATGTTAAGCTAGGCTATTGTTAACTTTGGCATGAATGCTGGCAGGAGAATACTGCAATGCAATAAGGCAGGTTCCTCACAAGATTTGAATACAAGAGTTTTACGGAAGCCAATAAGGTCATGACTGAGCTATTCAACAGCATGACCTATGCCTTTTATAATAAGTGGGTCAGGAGGGAGATCTGGTGCACTATTTAAAAAAAAGACACTGAAGTTATTTGTGGCTCTCGGTTTTCATTGTGTGGCGCTGCGCCACAGATGCCCAAAGCAAAATGACCATTCTGAGCCAAGAAAAACACAAACTACAAAAAACGTATCTAACCCTAACCCACAGCTGAAAAAAAATTGGATGTACAAATTTGAAAGTTTTTTATCTGTAGTAAAGATAGCACATTTAAACTACAACGTGCGCACACAGGGAACCATTGAACTGTTCCTAAACTAAACCTCCTTTGTCATTTTGACTAAGTTCTTCAATTACAGCCAATTCCTCTTTTTCGGTTTCCATTTAACTTCAGCTACAACATCAGGAAAAACCTGAACTCGAACCTGAGAAACCGGAACTCATGAAGAAATAAACTATTCCAGAGTTATGCAACACCTCAGATTGCATAGACAGTGGTGAGTGTGCACACCCAGCTCCTGCTGCCCAGCCGTGTTTCCCTCAGCACACAACTGTAATCCAAGCTGTTGCTGACAGATCGAGTTGTTGGTATATAATGCTGCTGATAAATAGGCTTTAGATCAGCCTGTTAACGTGTGTGTACTACATGCTGGACATTCTGTCTGCTTCTGCTGCGCCTCCCAGTATATACACTAATCATTGATTTTCTTACTGGAGAGCACATATGTTTGCTTCTACACATAAAAGACAGTAGCCACTTTATATGAAATATCAATGTCATAATAGTAAAAGAAAGATTTTCTCCACTTCATTATTTGATTATAATTGAACTAATATCTAATTTCATGTCTGACTGCATGGAAATGTGATGTTTTCAGATAACAGATGATGAATAACAGCATTACACCACGAGTCTTAGAGGATAGATATGAGCCTCAAGTAGCTGTTATATCAGTTTAGTGTGGAGAAGCTGCTCTGCAGCTTATTTTATTGTAACTGTGGTAAGTGGGCACAAAAACCAGAGTCAGTCTAAGTGGACTGTCAAAATCCAAACATATTTTGGACTTGGGAAATGTATCTTCATTGGAAGCTAAACAATAAAGTTATCCCAGGAACATGGAACTGCTGTTTCTAGGGTTAAGAATTACTTACCAAAATGGACAGGAATTCCTTCAAAATGCTAAAAATAATTGAACCTCTTTGAGATGATTGATTGAAAACTGCCCAAACTTCATCTGCTGTGTTATATAATCTAAAGCCTTGTGGACAAGGACAGGTAATTTACACAACATGCAAATAACTTTCTAATTGTCAGTCACTATGCAACCAAATTATCCAGCTACCAACTCCAACATTTGAATTTATTAGCATATGTTTATAACACTATTGTGACTAATAAAATGAGTCAAGTTAACCATAACCTTTTACAACTGTATATATACACATATAAAATTAGTCAGTCAGTCATTTTCTATACCTGTTCACTCCTGGTGTGTGTATGTGTATGTGTGTATATATATATATATATATATATATATATATATATATATATATATATATATATATATATATATATATATATATATATATATATATACACACACACACATATATATATGTGTGTGTGTGTGTGTGTGTGTGTGTGTGTGTGTGTGGAAGTTGATTTACCACATCAATGACACAAGTGTTGCTCATATTGTACATATTTCCTGGTTTCATTTGAAGTTTTCCATCTCTCCAACAATATCTTAGGGTTCACTTTGGAGCTCTTAGAAAAAACTGGTTGTTTTGTGACATTAATATTATTGAGCCTCTCCTCTGATTATCTGATTGACTGGCTGTGAATGGGGGATGGACAGTGAGTGTACAATTTTGACATCACCACTTCAATTCCTGACGGCTGGTTTTAAGCCACAGTTTCTGAATGTGACTTGCGTGCATTTCTCTGTGGTTTGATGATTTCTAAAAAAAAAAACATAGAACAGTATTTATATAACATACAGACCTTCTTACAACATGGGACCTTTAAAGCATCTGTTATAAACCTGCTGACAAAGTAGCAGGGTTTCCAGGACATCTGCGAAGCTGATTTATAATTCAATGACAAAGCATCAGTGAACAATGCGAGTGCTGATTTTAACAACTTAAATCTTGTCTCGGCTAAAGATAAAAGTGCAGGTTGCCAAATAATGAGATTGGAAGTAAAGTCATTGGCCAGTTCGGAGAACTTAACCTGACTTGCACTGTAGGAACTGAGTGCTGGAGGATTACAACTGTGTTCAGTTTGTTTGAAGTGGACATAAATAGGCAGCCATGAGTTTAGGTCACCTCAGATGGCCTCAAAAAAACAAGCCAGCACTTAGTGAAATATCCGGCCAGAGGAAAATCAGGTGCACAGTCTTAACCCTTTTTCAAACAACAAAGTGCCTCAAAGCCATGTAATGTGTGGAGAGGGGGTTTCTTCATGGCCATATAGCTCAAAGGCCTTTCAAACGTCCTCATATTAAAGACGCCACACCAAATAGATACAGCATGACACAGACAGTATAATCAGATTTACCCCAACCTACAGTCGCATGGAGACATCTTAAAAGGCATAGATGCAAAACACTAGGCTCAATTCCCAGCAGCTGGGTCTTGGTGTGACCGCATGCTCCAGCTGTTTACAGGTAGACAGAACGCTACAGGTGTTTATGTTTCCATTCAATCAGTATATTTATTTAACTACTGTACTTAAGTAAAACTTTAAGGTATGTGTACTTTGAACATTTCTACTTGATGCTACTTTATAGGAAAGTACATTTATTCGACAGCTTTAGTTACTTTTCAGATGCAGAATTGATTAAATGGGTAATATAACAATATTTTAAATTACAACACGTAGTTAAAGCTGAAACCAGTAGTTTTAACCTTTTAGCCTTGGACGTTTTTACAACCAGCAGTGTGTAGTCGGTTCATATTTCACATGTCTACGAGAGGTTAACAGCTCCACCAGTTTTTCTCTCTGAACTTCTCACATTGTTTCATTTCAATAAATTTTCAAATGATCCAATATTTCAGCAAAAAAAATCAAAGATTAGAGAAAAAGTAAAAAAAAAAGATTTTTGAATAAGAACTTTGTTCTTATTTCCTCTTTCACTAATTAAATCAAGGCCACTCAGATTTATCAGAATTATATTTTATCTACTGAGTCTTTGGAGTCCCTAAGACTACTACTGAGTCCCCTCGGTTGGGAACCACTGGACTAAACTGCTAACTGTACAAAAAGTAGTTGAAACAAGCTCCGCCTCCAGCAGCTACAACAGTAGCATGCTGGTCTAACACTGATGCTTCATATTAATAATCTGAATAATATACAAGTCAGACACCAAACCAACACTTCACTGCAATACAGCAATTACATCAAATCATAAAGCTTACTTTAATTGTAACAGAGCATTTTTGCATTGCTGTATTGTATTTTTACTTCTTTACTTATTCTTCCACTGGCTATAACACATTTCTACACATGTCAACTTTAATCAGTTCAGCTTGTCTCCACCACCTCACCACTTACCTTTTCACTTAATATATACATAATACTTCCGAAGTTGGCCCTAAAACTGATGACACGGTACATTCTCCAGCAGCTACTGTCTGCCACACATTCAAGCAGCCAATATAATTTATATAATGTACTTAACGTTTGCCGCCCGGGCCCCTGACCAAGGCTCTGGCAGAAGAAGTGGAGTTGGTCCCTGGGCTCTGCACTGCAGTCACTGCTCCTAATGTGTGTGTATTGGATGGGTCAAATGCAGAGGATCAATTTCCCCACAGGGATCAATAAAGTACTACTACTCCTTATTCTGTTCATTGCTGCACAACGTTTCATCACTTTTGAAATCTGGAGTCAATTACCAATGAATCATAAAATACTTTTATCTACCAAGAAACTGTCAAAGCAATATGCTGGGCAAAAACCCAAAAGATAGCATGAAATGATATAAATGTTTCTACCAGAATAGATGACAAGTCATATTTGGATGTAATATGGGAACAATGCTGAAAATCTGTGTTTCTGTAATATTGGATCGTGATCAACATCACTGTGATTTGTCACATAGATTGACTGAATGGTGATGCAGCTGCAGGCACTTCCACATGTTTTGTTTTTTTTTCTACTGGAGGATCATCAAAACTGTTGTTACTGGTGGATATAGTTGAAAATTAGAGACACAACTGCCCTTGTCACATTTCCCCCCTCACAATTTTATAGTATTGTCTATTTTCTCTACATCACCCAGCTCTAGTGTAAAGGACATTGCAACAGTTTCACTTATTTATGTGAGAATTTATGCTTTAGAATTAACACGGGTCAGTATCAGACATCAATATGATGTGCACTAACTCTAACCCAAATTCCTCAATTTCAATATTCAATAAACATTCTAGGGATGACTATTGGTGCTTTCACCAAATATTTGCACAGTGACATTTTTGATGAATAATTATAACATTGTTTTAATTAACTTTTTTAGTAATTATCGTGTAGTTCTCTAAATTCAGTTATTCTAACCTAGGTTTTACCAGCTAGAACAGGCTGGTAAGTTCAGAAAAATACATCACTTTACTATATTTTAAAAGCAGGAAAAGATATGCACATATGCACTTGATAATCAGACACAAAGCAAACACATCTTTGCACAGGCCCGTTTGCACATTAAATGGATCTCCACTTTGTTACATATAGTTGAGTCGATTGTTGAACATGCATCACATTTGTTACGTTTTATTCTCTTTTTTTGTATTTCTGTTTGATACTGTATTGTTTTATTGCCTTAAATATGTTGTGTAATGTTCTGTGTTTTTGAGCTCTCGCACCCATTTCCAATGGAACGTCTACCATGAAAAGATTCTGATTCAGAACACAGACCATCTATTAGATCAACAGCTTTACCAGCTGTTGCCAACCGTTCTATTACTGCCTTGAACCCATATTAAAAGCCTATTTCCAGTTTTGTATACCATCACTGAAATCGGGAAAATTAAATGTTATTTATTGCGTAATAAAAATACTTCAACCCCCGCAAGTCCTTTGTAAATGGTACAGTGAGTGATGGGAATTCCGGCTCTATTTGGAGAGCTGGATCTTTTGGCTCAGCTCACTAATAGGAGCCAGCTCGTTCGGCTCCTCTGTTGCTGCCAACAAGGAGCCGGGTCCTAACATCCACTTCAAAGAATCGGACCGTTCATTTCAAAGACTCGGATCGTTCACGACCGGCACAAAGCTTCGGAGCCACTTTTCTTACTACGCTCTGAAACGGCTTTAATGAGCAATTTTCTTCAGTTAAAAACTTTCGACAATTGAAATGAGAGAATATCATCCAAGAGAGACCATGAATCTGGAGCTGAAAAGCTGCTCCAGGGGTCGTTGGGGATAACTCCCAGTCTGTCCTGGTAGTGAGGACGAGGAGGGGAGGGGGTGGTGGTTGGGGGATGATTTTACATCTGGCCACAGTGTTGTAGAAGGTGTGTTAAAGTCGTGTATAGTGAAAATAATGTTCGGCCACATTTGGTTATTCACAAAATGCCACTATTTTTTTGTTTAATGTGTAGGATTAGAATATGTAAATTTTTAAGGTATTTGTTTTTGTCCTACCATATTAATGTCATATAATGGTTCTATTTCATTCTCCTATCATTGTGAAATACAAAGGCTACTATATAGCATAATATAACAAAGTGATGGTTTGGGTATTTTTATTCAGGTTTTACTAATGAGATATTTTTTCATTTAAATCATATTCATAGGGTCAATGCTCAAATATATAGACGGACCACCACATCAGCAAGAAGATGAACCAGATGATGAACCATCGACAAGCAGTGCAGTAAGCAGCCAACAACCATCCAACGTGTCTGAAGGTTCAAGTAAACAGCCACAAACAACAACAGTCACCTTAGAAGAAACATCCACACCCACAACTGAAAGCCTTCCCTTGGAGGCAGTTGTTTTATTTATTTGTTATTGTGTTGTTGCTCTCTCTGATTTATTATTTAACATACAGTATATTATTGTATAGTAAAAGTTAATTGTTTGATATCTACATGTCTATATAAGACTTATTTTCAACTGTAAATTTCGTGAGCTTCCAGGAGTTCGGTGGACGGGGCTCCCTACAAGTTGAGCTTAGGACCTCCAAAACCTTAGCAGCAGCCTTGCCTATATGCGCCGTGCAGGTTAGCTAGCACGTTAGGTTAGCAGGTCAGTAAACAACAGTGCGGCGGAGTTAAGAGATGCTAATACAAATGAACAGGCAGTCACACATCGACTCACCAATAGGGATGGGAATCGAGAACCGGTTCATGTAGAGAACCGGTTCGCTGTTATGTTCATGTTCATGTAGAGAACCGGTTCCGTGTGTTATCAATTCCATGGAAACGTTTAACAGTTTATCTAACGATTCTCTTATCAATTCTAATCAGCACGAATCTACGTTTACGTAACTTACGCAAGTTACGCACGCTCAATTCCAGCAAGCACGACTAATTACATGATGATGTTACGCCGACGTCGTAAACAAGTTTGGCTTCACTTTATGAAAAAAGGATGGCAACAGACGACTTGCAGTCATTGCAAAATGGGCATAACAGCGTCGGGAGGGAACACAACAAATATGCACAAACATGGAATAACGTTACGAGTGTCATGTTTTTGACGCTTTGGAGTAAAACATGTCAACCCAGCAGCAGCTGCAGTAGCCAAGCTATCACCTCTATGGTTACGTATCCTTTCTGAAAAAGAAGACATGCTTATTTTTCTACAAAAGAATCATTAATTCTTCATTGTATTTTTAGACTGCACTATGCACTGTTCCGTCATATTTGACAGTATTTATTTTTCTTTCTTTATAGTAGCTCATATATCCTTTTAAAAATGAGATTTTTTATGAGTTTGTAAGGTCGTGACTTCTAAGTAAACAAACGTTATCCTAATCAAACTCTTTTTTTCCAAAATTATAATCGATAAGATAATCGATACAGAATCGTATCATTAAGCAGTACCAATAATGAAAAAAATCGTATCAATTCCCATCCCTACCCACCGAGACAAAGTAAAAACTAAATGCAGTTCTTTTAAGATGGAATGGCTGTTGGAGTATGTGCAAATTGAAGAACAAGCAGTGAAATTGGGTGAGATTTTTTCTTTTTCGAGAGAAAAAGGTCTACTCTGCAAAAAAAAAAAAATAAAGCACGCACATCTGATGTTACTCACAGTGGTCCTCAGTTTGTTCAGGGAGCTTGTGTGTATGCCCAGATACATGAAAAATTAGAGGGAACATTGGTCACCACCATCGTTCTATCTTTGTGTCTGTGGCTTGTGTATCTGACTATTCATCAGATCATCCTCAGCAAAAAATTTGATTTGCTGATGGCAGATGGCATTATTATCGTTATTATAACTGAAAGTTAAAATCCCATCCAGTGCATTGTGCTTTAGGGGTAGAACACTTGCCATATAGAGCCTTGCTCTTATTTGCTGCAGGTCTCCCTCCCCCTATTATCCCATTACTGCTTATCTGGCTACTGTATAATAATAGCACCTATGCCACAAAAAAGGTTAAAATCCCATAGACCTACGTATCATGGTGCTATCTGCAGCAGCGCTTTAGTTACAGTGTAAAACTCCATAGTTACAATTCAAAGCTCTGTTATCCCATTTCTTCCTGCACTGATCATGAAACCTATAACATAACAAAATTATTGTAACATCTCGAAAACCACACATTAGATGTAAGCCAGTTTAGCTTCTACTTTATTCTCGAGCAGTCTTACTCCAAGAGGCATTCACAGACCCTTGAAAATCCCAGCACTATCACCTAACAGAACAGAATCTGCACTTAAACTCATTTATCTATAAAAACATATAACAGTAACATGCCCAGGTTGTTACATTATACAGTTAAAACTATATGTTAAGACATTTATATTAAGTCCAGCTTTTACTTGGCCTATCAACACAATTTCAAAACTGATCTGTAGATTGAGATCTGGAATTTAAACTTAAATTGTACCTTTTTTCTTACAATAACTATATCTGCACATCTCTCCTTAACCCAATATGTCCATGACTTACCCAATGTGCAATTTGTGTATTAAGACTATGTAACAGTCCAACACGACCACTCATTTGGCCAAATATGAAAAATCTACTTAACCTTCCATTTTTCTATAGGAATACATACTTCCTATGGGCACTGCATTAGTTTGTATAAGTTGACTTCTCCTATGGTGCTGTCTGTGATTTTGTCAGCTCCAGACATAGTCACAATGGGACTATAGTGTGTCATTAATAGGCTCTCCATTCAGCTATAGCTTCTTCCTTTTCTATGGTATTGTTATCTCTGAAATGTCACTGTAATACCCCCACAGGGGCATACTGTATATACAGTGGTAGACAAAGTACTTGAGTAAAGCACAAATTCTATGGTCTAAAAATACTCAAACAAGTTCTCAAACAAGTCCTGCATTGAAAATGTTACTTAAGTAAAAATATAAAATTATTATTAGCAAAAGTACTTGTATAAGTATAAGTAAATATAAGTTCCTTATATTATTGGTATGTGTTACAAATTATATTGTTTGTTTTTATCACTAAAAATAAATGTGAGAGAATTGTATTGTATATATGTATTGTATTGTATGTGTTGTAATTCATCAATGTGGAGCCAATTTTAGATTCTTTAGGTATATTGCAAGTAATAGTACTGCATAATCATATTATAATGGCGTGTATAGTATTCTAACAATAATATTAGTAATACAATTTATAGTACATTTTTAGACAAAGTGCATACGAGTTTTTAAGAAAAGAAAATGTAAACAACAGCTATATTATTATTATTGCAGTTATTATAATATAATAATTGCTACGTCATATATTATTTATGTAACAATCAAAAAGAAGATACAGGACTTTGAAATCACACACAAATAGACTCAAAATAGCTTTTACCCAATAGAACAACCTCCCTCAATGCAATGCCACGAGAAATATGAATGCATTCTATTCATATGGCCATATGAATATGGTGCATATGTACAGGAATGAGTTGTGGAATGGGATTATGATTGTGTGAGTGTGAATAGGATCGTGCAATGACTGTGGGTGTTTTTTTTTCTTTATTTATTTTACTTAGTTTTATTTTTATTTAATTAATGTATGAAGTTTTTTACTTTGCATCACTGAACGTCACCTTTTTTAATTTCTTGGGAAATGCTATGTTCAATGACATTAAAGAACTATTCTATTCTATATAAATGTATTTAAATAGTATAAATACACGACTGGAAATGCAAATACTCAAGTAAAGTACCTTACAGTTGTATTGTACTTGGGTAAATGTACTTGGTTACTTCCCACCAGTGTGTATGGTCGAGGCTGCTGAGTGTAATAAGTTTATAAACCGGTGTGGTAGCAGCACAAAGAGTTAATTATCGGGGTGTTCCTCCTTCAGAAGCGAACAGAAGCTACATCGTCTTCACTTCAAACGCAGCTAATTCAACATGACAGTAATTGGGAGCTTGTTAACACACTAAATGCTATTAAGCGGGTTATTTATAGTTAAGTATGGCGTTCCTGAACCTCTCGGTAAACAAAAGCAGACACTAAAAGGCGCAACATAGGTAATGTAGTAGAGCTGGAACACGGACAATGGAGTTACAGTATCCTGCTGCTGCTGCACACACACACACACACACACACACACACACACACACACACACACACACACACACCGGCGTCTGACGGAAGCCGACTTACCCAGAAGGGGAGCTCCGGTCCGCACAGCCGCTCCATCTCCGTCCGTCCGCGTCTGGGAGACGACCGGAGAACCGCCGCCGAGGAGAGCGCTGTAACCCCCCGCTACAGGTCGAGCCCGTTTCCTTTCCTCCTGTTCCTCGGCGTGAAAATTCACTTTACTGTCACATGCCACACCGGCAGACAGGACAGGTTATGTGTGTGTGTGTGTGTGTGTGTGTGGAGGAGGAGGCAGAGACAGCGTGGACCGACCTGCGTCAAACACTCTGCTCCTTCCGCCCTGCCGCCGCTGAGAAGCGCTAAAGGAAAAGTAACGCCGAGCCAGAGGAGAATTAGCGGAGTGTGTCGCGATGGCAAGACGGGGCGTCCGTCTAGGAGTCCCCGCCCTCTCTCTCTCTCTCTTTCTCTCTCTCTCTCTCTCTCTCCCTCTCTCTCTCTTTCTCTCTCTCTCTATCTCTCTCTCACACACACACACACGCACACACGTACACACCACACACACAGGCACAAACATGAATCACCATGGTTTATTGCAGAGTCATGTAGACCTGTAGGTTCATGAGAAAAGTGAGAGTAAGGTAGAAACAGTTTAAAATTTTAATGTTTCAGGATTGGGGTAAACTGGTGAAATATGTTGTAATATAGTAGTAATGTAGTAGTATATGTGTATAAATAATTACTTAGATACATACATACATGTGTGTGTGTGTGTGTGTGTGTGTGTGTGTGTGTGTGTGTGTGTGTGTGTGTGTGTGTGTGTGTGTGTGTGTGTGTGTGTGTGTGTATGATGACTTCCCTAGGCAACATGAGGAGGACAAAAGGAAAGGGATTTTTTTTCATGACATGAAAATGACAGAAACTGAAACTATTTTACTCATAATGACTGTAACAGACAGGATCCATCTTGTCTGTGTGAGTTATTCTGGTTTTTGTCCTGTAATATTGTAATGTTCTCTGTTATATGTAAATATAATGGTTGCAATGTAAAGTGTTTATGTGGATGCTAATAAACTATTAACGCATTTAAAGTTCCATATTTTACACTTTTCCTGGCTTTCATTTGAAGTTGTGATGTCACTACCAAGAACCAAACATCATCTTAGTATAGTTTTACATCTCGTCTCTCAAGATTGTCTTTGCAGCTCTGATTGGCTAGTTTGATTGGCTGTGAACGTAACATCATAACTTCACAGAAGTTCTGATGGCATGCCTTATTGAGTCCAACTAAATCAGCATTTTGATTGTATATAATTTCTATATTGTGTCTTCTTTCTAGTATGTAGCGTATAAAAAGGACAAAATGATGGGAGGATTTTGATTGGTTCAATGAAATGTGGACGTATCTGAGCATGTGCAGTGGCTAACATTCAACTTACGTTCTATCGTGGAGTACCACTTTCTTTTATTGACAGGTGTATGCAATAATAGTTTTGACTCAAATTGTTCTGGATAGGATGATAAGTGTCACAGGTTATTTTTACATATAGAAAATGTGATTGAATTTCCATATGGTTTTGATACAAAACTATTAAATGTTTATTTTTAAAACTTTGATATCTGAACCTTCTCATAACCCCATTGCACTGTTATATGTATGATAAATTATATTACATTACAATCACCCATCACAATTGCATTTGCAAATGCATATATAGTCTGTACATAACCTATTTATATTCTGTATAATTCATACTCATTATCATAGACATAACCTGTTCATAGTCTGTATTGTATAAAGTGTAATATATTGTACCATACACTGCACCATAATTATCATTATATATAATTACCATTATATATATATTCACGTTTGAAAAATTGAATGACAGCGAATTGTTTGCTTAGAAAATCTGTATATATTATATAATTTGTATTTGTTTTGTTTAAATAGTAAGCAACTGGACTTTTTCTTGGAGCTTGAAGATGTTTCACCTTTCATCTGAAAGGCTTCTTCAGTTCTAGCCTGATGATGGAAACCAGGAGCTATGGATACTAAGAGTCTTTTTTATCATATGATCTTCTACATGTAGATGAAGGTTTATATATTGTACTGTATGTTGGGGTTGGATGTGGACAATATCAACTTCATCTTGTTTCCTTTATAATTAGTCATTTAACAGTGGGATGTTCATTAATAAAGTGAATGAGCTTATATAGTCAAATCATCACTGTACTTCAGAAAATCAGCCAGTGATATTAAAATACACCTCCTTTTCAGGTGGTAAACTGCGAACTCAGCTAATGCAGATATTGTGTCTTGTGGCATACAGGAGTCATGACAACCAGCAGTCACCACTGGTGGTGGAGAATGCTTCAGTCTCCATGGGAGTACAGTATCAAATACTTGTTTAGACCTGCTTGTTGTGCACGACTGATAACAGCTGTTCAGTATCACTAAATATTAACTCTAAGAAGGTGCCAGGCAAGGCAAGGCAATTTGTATAGCACATTTCAACAACGAGGTAATTCAAAGTGCTTTACATAAAACATTAAAAGTGAGAGAATTTAGTGTTTTCCTTGTGCACTTATTTTGGGGTTTTGTGTGTGTCTGTGTGGTGTGTGTGTATATCTGTGGTGTATATATATATATATATATATATATATATATATATATATATATATATATATATAGAGAGAGAGAGAGAGAGAGAGAGAGAGAGAGAGAGAGAGAGAGAGAGAGTATTTTGTTTATTTTGTGGGTGTGTAAGTCTTTGCTTCTGCTTTGTTTCTGTAAATGCAGCATTTCCTTTCCTGTAGCATTATTTGTTGCCTTTGTTTTTTGTTTTGGTTTTGCATCATTTATATGTTTGGAGCATTTTGGGGTGTGTTTGCCCCTCGTTGGCTTCACACACACACACACACACACACACAGAATACTACAACATAACTACAGCTCCTGTATTATACATCTAGTATAAAACATACATACGCCCCTGTGGATACATGTACACACTTGAATAAGATCACTCACAGACAATAAAAGCATTTTCAGTACAAAAAATGAAAAATAAAACTGAGGCTATAAAAACCCCAGGGTGATCTAACCTCATTTCACATTATTATCATACTTTTTTTGCAGGACACTGTGGGTCCAAGTATCACACTGGCACTATCATGCTGTGATGTTAGTTTTAGTTTGCTTTATTTTATTATCTCCCTCAGGCAATATTTGTCTTGGGCAATCAGGAGAATAACATATACACATAAACATCACATACATGTAACACATGACACAGCATATAGTATAAAGTAAACATAGATCCGAGCCAACCAAACAGACTATTGCACCCTATCCTACATATTTCACTGTCACTGCACTGTCTTCAATTGCATCTACCCTGCTGTTAATTGTCATTTCATTCACTCACTGACCCAAACCCTCCTTCTGCTGCAGGTTATCTCCTCCCAGCTTTTCATGTGTCAGAAATGCCCCCAAAATATCTTCAAATAAAAAGCACAAAGAATCTTAATCTGCTGGAGAGAGATAATGGAGTCACTCCCCTCTCTGTTAGTTACATTTTATTTATTTATTTATTTTTTCACACTTAGATTAATAAAATATACCATTTTTTATACAGTGGCATTCCATTATGTAGAGGACATAACAGAAAAATGACATAACAACATAACATTACAATGTTGATACTATATATGAATAAATAATCAATTGTAATTAAACATAACACAGAATAGTAACTAAAAGGCAAATATTTAATTACTGTAACAACTATAATCACATCACAATAATGATCCAAATAATAATGATCTATGAAAATATGTAGAATAAATGCTATAGATTGTGGTATATACAAGTATGTTAAACTGTTAAAATCCAAATCCCCCTGATATGGGGGCATAATTGAGTTTTATCCATGTACTGCATGAGAAATCCTCAGCTCCAACATTAAATAAGGTAGTTTTATCTATTGTACAATGCTAGACTTTTTTTTTTTGCAATAATCTAACTATATTTGCTCTGTAACTGCAACATAAATTGATTCTGACACTTTTGTAGTCACCTCACATGTTGTAGATTTCGTTTGATACCAGGTTTATGTCCATAACCTTTGTGGTTGTGGATATTATATTATATTTATTGTCATTTATAGCAGGAAAATGAAAAATAAGCCTGGTGTTTAAGTGGTTAAAATAGCCAGAAAAATATAGTGAAGTCTGTCTTATATTACATAACAAACACAACATATTGTTCACATAATAACCAGCAGCTAGACTTGGTTCATATAGCTAGAATACTAAGAATTGAACTAAAAGGTCCGAAATTGAAACTTCATATGAACTTCAACCATGTTACTGTATGATATTAAATCACCACGCAAAATAGAAATGAATACCCCTCATGTGCTGCAAGGCTTGCTTTTGAAATATATTTTTTGTTTTTTTATTACAAAATTTAAAACCATTGTGCTGCGTTGACCCTTTGACCTAAGGGTGAAAACCAACCTTGCAGCATTGGAAATAGTATCCCTCATGTGCCGCAAGACTTGTTTTTGAAATATAAAGACAATAAAATCATGATGCTCCCTGACCTTTTGAGCTGAGGGTGTCAAACCCACTGTGTAACAATATTTCTCATGTACACTCAAGGCTTGTTTTATCTAAGGAAATGGTGTTGCTGTAATTCTTGAACCAGTTTTTGCTGTCTATCCTCCTCCTCTCTCAGAGATCTGGATGCATAAAAATTTGAAATTATCTACTGTTTCAGCAGGGGTCAAGTCAGGTCAATTTTACTTGTATATCACAAATCACAGATTCACCTCAGGGTTCTTTACAGTTTATACAGAAATGCAACATGTGTCCACATGTCCTAAGTCCCTCAGATCATACAAAGAAAAAGCTCTTTTTATGGAGGAAAAAAAGGGAAGAAACCTCAAGAAGAGCAAAGAAGGAGAGATCTAACTCTTCCAGACTTATACATTTGAACTGGGGACAAATGACATAATACAGCAGTAAATAGGATAGCAGAATTATAAAGATGTATAGTATATATGGAGGATGAGGTGGCAAGGATTCATGACAACTTCCCAGTGCACCCGTGATAGAGTAAGACCCGGGACACATGACCTCCGGCAGGGCAGTGGGGTCGACCGTGCAACCATGGTCCATGAATGAGAAAAACACGGGGAAGGTCTCCTGGGGGTCATTAATGAAAACTGCTGACTGAATAGAGTTGGATTTCTTGAAATCAATTTTTAACTGCTTTTTTTCCACATCAAGAGAGATTTATGACTGATCAATGTCTTCATTTCAGATTCCATAAAAAACACATTAGTATTATTGCTGAGATAAAGGCCATACGTTATATAACAAAAGCCCTTGACAATAATTATTGACTTCCCTAAAGCCTTTGATACCATTGACCACATTACTTTGTTTGGACATCTTACAGCTATTGGCTTTTCTGAAAACACATAATCCCACAGAAAGAGGGCTATGCAGTTAGAGGGTGCTAGGTCCACAAGGGGTCAAACAAGGTTCAGTTCTGGGCTCACTATTATTTATTATATATCTTAATAATCTTGGACAGAATATTCAAATTCAACCTTCCATTTTTATGCTGATGACACTGCTTTTGCACCTAATTCCTGCAATGTGTATTCTGTATGTGTATTCTTTATCTGAGAAGGTAAAATAACACCTTTGTCAATTTCAACTTACTTTAAGTACTGATAAAATAAAACTGGTGCTTTTCACTACTTCATAGTAAAGTAAGATCAACATGTCCAAGAAAATTCTTACTAGAAAAGGTCAACACATTTAGTTGCTTTCTACTTTTATTGATGGTCAATTTTCTTTTA
This sequence comes from Lepturacanthus savala, assembly GCA_030544235.1. Lineage (NCBI taxonomy): Eukaryota > Metazoa > Chordata > Actinopteri > Scombriformes > Trichiuridae > Lepturacanthus > Lepturacanthus savala. Next base: position 5,559,318 of record CM060471.1, read on the forward strand.
AGGCATATATCCAGTGTGTTAGTAGAAGCTGTTGCTTGGATTTTACTCCAGAAACAAAACTTGCTTTTCTTTTTTATATAAGATGGAAACTGGTGCCTTCTTACCTGTCACTGATCATGGTGATGTATTGTACATGAGTGCATCTGTTCATTGTCATCATATGCTCAGTATTGTGTATCATTGGGGTATCAGCTCTGATATTTATCACAAACTGTAGATCTCTTACTTGCCATTGTGGTTAATATTGTAGAGTGAAGTGGCCTGTTTTATGTACTTATAACTTACTTATCTCGGCTTTTAATCTTTAAAGTTGTAAAATCCAATTTCCGTCATAAGAACATGTAGCAATTTGTTGTCGCCAACATATGAATGCACATGAGTAAGATTAATCTCTATGATGCACAGTTGTTTTCACATCCTGAGGTCAATAGAACATGATAATAATAATGGATTTATATTTTGTAATATTTAATTAACAAAAAAAAGCCTTGCAGCATCACTCGATTACTCTCTATGTTTTAGTTTGACTTCATCCACTCAAATGGCTGAAGTACACAATAAGGTTGTATTTTAAATATCAATTATACGTTGAATTTTAAAATAATTAATACCTGTCAAACAAACTGAGCCCTCTTATGGTTGTCCATTTTTTTCAAATGTATTTCGATTAATAACTGTGTGATAAAGTTTATCAGGGACTGAATGGTTGAATTGATCCTAATGGTTCCCTTCCTGTCAGAGTGATAAAGTGTTGACCTGCTTAACTATGCAGATCAGCTGGAAATATGATGAGTGTGTGTATGAGGGGGATGGTGAGTATGTGAGGGTGTGTATGTGTGTGATGAGGGTGGGGCATGGCAGGCATGGGGGGGGGGTGTCAGCAGGATGACAGCTTGGTTGTTTGTTTGTTAGATTGTTTGTTAGATAGTTTTAATGCAGTTCTTTTATACTTTTCCCAACTTAACTAAATTGAAGAACCAGTAGAGAACCTACAAAGACTCATACACAGGATTAACAGGTTCTTTGTATGGCAGCGGTGTCATATAGCATTTCAAACACCCAGCAGAACCACCATTTTGTGTGTGTGTGTGTGTGTGTGTGTGTGTGTGTGTGTGTGTGTGTGTGTGTGTGTGTGTGTATTTTGCAGGAATTCCTGCTCCTTGGGTTGTATTTACAGCAAGAAAGGCCTTGCAAAGCCTCCTGGCCTCTTGCTGCCAGCGTCAGTCCTCCTGGTCCAACAAGGGATCTGATTACCAGACGTTAAGCCCTTCTGTCCTCTTCCTATGTTCCAGAGCCGACCTTGGCTCACAGGCATATGCTTCTGTGATTAGTTGTATATCCTAGCTGATGCAACACAGATAAATGATGCAACCCAGTGGGGGACCTGCGGGGTGTGAACGTACCGTGATGCCCGAGGAAAGCCCTGTGCTGTATTTATAATGCAGGAGCTGTCACATGTCCTCAGGTGTCAGCGGTGTCACTATAAGAAGGGCCTATAGAGAGCAGCTCCAATCAGAGCCAGGTAAACCCATTTATCCCTCCATGCAGGCCAAGAGGGATTTCCCCCCCACCTCTCTGGATGCTGTTTGACAGCAGATCTAAAGTTGTTCATGGAAACTTGGCTGAAAACACACAGGTATCAGGTCAAATTCACTAAAGGCCCTTACAGCTATTTAAATAGGTCACAATTAATACACAAACAAACATAAAACGTCTATGCCTTGCTTACTTTATCCTGACATTTGACAGTTTTCCATTGTTTTATTGTTATTGTTCCAAGTAAAAATCTATTAACTGTTCAGTGTCACACGTGGTTTAAATATTACTAGAGCGGATGTCGCCATCTAGTGGTCAACTGCAGATAAACGTGTCTATGCTATAGAAGTAAATCTGTACCATCAGAAAATTTAAAAGCCATTGAATTTCTATCAGTGCAGGGGTCACAGCAAGACGGTCACAGGTTCAAGACCTTTGTCTGGGACCTTTCTGTGAGAGTTTCATGTTCTCCCTTTGTCTGTGTGGGTTTTCTCCAGGTTCTTCAGCTTCCTCCTACAGTCCAAACACATGCTGAGGTTAATTGGAACCAACCTGATGATAATGTTCTAATGCTACAGCTAGAAATATCACAATGGGAAACAATAGCATTGATATATTATTCTGATCACTAAAACAAATACTAATGTAGCTCTCACTAATACTGCTGATATGTCTGTAACTATCAAACCCTGCTTAGGATCAATAAGATTACTAGCTATTAAGTAATAATATATACTACAAATTAAAGTAATTAAATCCTAGATTAATAAATAAATCTTTAATTAATATCAAAAGCTTTACATACAAACCTTTACTTATAGAGACACTCCACTAACTTATACATAATGATCAGTTTAATGTCATGAGGTTCTGCTGAAGTCACAAACTGTGGAGAAGAGAGCATTTATCAAACAAGATGTTATTGGTTGATTTTCATAGAAGAAAGAGAATCCAGCTTTTTGATACCCTGACCTATATGAAGGCCTCAAAGTCAGGATATTACAGTTTTGTCTTATGTGTTTTTCTATCTTGTGAATCCTCTGCATTTAAGGAAATGCATTATAATCACAGGAGCCATTTAAATATCCCATATCAAAGAAAGTAAGCTTTTAACGATTGTCCTTTTCCACAACTGTCATATTATTGCATATACACATATACATATAAGATTGTAAAAACCTGTAAAAAGTAGTTGTAGAGTAGATTTCCTATCCTGTCCATTTAAACTTTATTATATGCTGCCTAATTCCAACACCCAGATAAATGTATTGGAACACAAATAATTGATTTTATTATATAAATGCTGTGGGATAAGTTGTTATTTATTCTCAGATTAGCTGTAATGTTGCACCTGTGTTAAATTAAACTCAATGTTCCCATTATGTTCTTTCTGTTTGTATGGCCATAAACTCTGGATATTAGACCAGTGAGCACTGTATTTTAAAATGAAATTAAACCTATGTGTCTTATTTATAATTATAGACAGATTGGCTTAGAAAAAGATTATTGTTTAGCTTTTTTTAAGTTTAAATGGTGGCTATACCTATTCAAGGATAGGTATACCATCAATAAGGAAATGTGTTGTTTTATTTTTATTTCTTACTTTATTGTTATTATTGCTGTTTTTGTTGTTGATGTTGCAGCTGGTGTTTGTGTGTTTTGTTTTGTTTTGTTTATCTGTGTGAATGTAGTAAAAGGAAGGAATGTGTTCATTCATTGTTGATAGATGGCTATTGTATGGTCAGTCAGTCATCTTCTATACCTGCTTATTCCTCATTAGGGTCGCAGGGGTCTGCTGGAGCCTATCCCAGCGCGTTATGGCGAGAGGCAGGGATACACCCCAGATGGTCGCCAGCCAATCGTGGGGCACACACACCATTCACTCACACACTCACACCTACGGGCAATTTAGAGTCTCCAATTAACCTGAGCATGTTTTTGGACTGTGGGAGGAAGCCGGAGTACCCGGTGAAAACCCACACAGACACGGGGAGAACATTCAAACTCCACACAGAAAGGTCCCAGACCCCGGACCAAGGACCTGCGACCTTCTTGCTGTGAGGCAACAGCGCTAACCCCTGCGCCACCGTGTCACCCCTATTGTATGGTATTATTGAATTATTGTATATATCATATAGCATATATTGTCACCCTATTAAAATAATGGTCTATGTAATTTTTGACAAAAGGAAGGTTTTGGTATCAAACACACACTTTGGTCAGATCATGACATGTGTTTTTCATACAGTTTCTAGATCTCAGCTGTGAACTGTGAGCAGCCAGGAGATGGAGCTGCAGATGCAGTAACGTTTGTTCCTGTTGGTTTACTCAGTTCACGATGCAAAGAAAGATACTCCTTCTCTGCCATGAGCTGAGTTACAGAGTTACATGATGTGTAGAAAACATGACTATTGGTCATTTTAGTAACTGAAATGTTATTCATTTTAAAGTGTCCATGTTTATTCTTAATCCTTTCTGCTCTAATGGTGTTAATGTTCCTTGCCGCTTTCTTTGTATGTTATGTTTTGCCTCATGTTTTGTATGTAATTTATTATATAAATGACATTAAGTATAGTAATAGTAGTAGTAGTAGTAGTAGTTGTAGTAATAATAATAGTAGCAGTAGTAGTAACAGTAGTATTATTACTACTAGTAGTAATAGTAGTAGAATTAAAAGCAGTAGTAGAAGTAGCAGTAGTAATAGTAGTAGTAGTAGTAATAGTAGTAGTAGTAATAGTAGTAGTAGTAGCAGCAGTAGTAATAGTAATAGTAGTACCATGTAGAATGTGATCTGTGTGGAAATATAATCCAACAACCTTTCTCTTCTCAGTAATAACGTGAAAACAGACGATGTGTTTGTTGTTTTATTTTATTAACCAGTAAACACCGCAACCCCAGTGCATCAGTTGGCGTTTTATTTTGAAAGTATTAGTGTGGGTGGGCGGGTGTGTGTGAACTTGGCGTCTCCAGGCGGTTGCGCTGTGGACGCACATCTGGGGAGCGGGTTCGTTAACAATTTGAAACAAATTGTGGACTGGACCGTGTGTGAGAGACGCGCCTCACCCCTGTCTGCTCTCTCAGTCGCTGGCGTTGAGCTATGTTTTCCTCCACTTTTATGTGCCATATTTGAACAGCGTGAAGTTAAGCGGTAACTCGAGAGCGTCGCTCGTAGGGCTGAGCAGCTAGGCTCCAACAGCTGGATGAGAACTGGAAACATCTGCAGCGTCTGTTCCGGAGTGCGTAAAAATGAAGCAGCAGCTGAGTGGCTTTGTGCCGCTCGTCCCGGATGAAACATCCCAGGAATGAAGCGGAGCCATCTGTGCGCATCGCAGGCTGCGCTCTGATGGGAGATGATAAGAAGCCCCTCTTGATTTAAAACCAACCCGCAAACGCACGTTGACTACAGTAGAGCTGAAGTATCCGAGGAATGCATCAGATGGACGTTTCCTCTGAGGAGTCGCGCTCTCTGCCTCCAAGACCACCGGGTTTACCTTCAGCTTCTCCAAAGAGACGCTTTGTCAAGCTGGGCAGGAAGACAAGTGATGGCTCTCAGCAGTGAGTATCAACCACTGGATACAAACCAGCAGCTTCTGGCATATTTAGTTTTTTTTCTATAGATAACTTTTCTTATGCTCTTAGACATTAATTCTAGGTCATCTTTGGAAAACGGAGATGTAATCTGGTTAATCGGTTTAATGGGAGACATTCAAACATTACAATGGTTTGATGGAATTAAAAACATATTTTCATTAGATGCACATTTTTCTGAACAGATGGATAAATGAAGTACTGTACTAATCACCCTTGCATTCAAATCACCAAGGGTGTAGACATATTCTGATTCTTTACTCAAGTAAAAGTAGGAATAAATAAAAAAATGTTCCTTTACAAATAAAAGCCCTGAACTGATGACGTTACTGCAGTAACAGAAATATTATCAGGGAAATGTATTCAATCATCACAAGAAATATTTCTAGTTATGCTGCTCAGCAGTGTTTTTTCACAAAAAATACATGAGTATTTTTTTTCTTCTAGTTTTTTTACATTGTTGTTACATTACTAGTAATAGTACTGCATCATGATAATATATACAATGTGTCTTTTATAACAATAATAATAAAAGTACAATTTATATCACTTTTTATACAATGTGCATACAAATTTCAAATAAAAACAGTAATATTGAAATATGTTATATGTCAAATCTCAATCTGAAAAGTAACTAGTAATTATAAGTGGCAAATATTGTTAATGTAGTGGAGTATAAATTACAATATTTCCCTCTGAAATGTATTGGAATGGACATATTAACTATCAAGTACCTAAAAAAAAGTAATTAAGTACAGTACATGGGTAAATGTACTTTTTAAATGATTTTCCACCACTGAACATGAGTGTATTTTGCATTTTCATCTGGCTTCAACCAGTTTCACTAATATCAGAAATTAGCCGTGGTGTAACTGCAGAGAACCTTTGAACCTCAGAGATGTTAAGAAGCTTACAGGCTTGGTCAGAGGCAAACAACCCTTCATTATTTCATGAATGCTCTGCAAGGGTTGAGCTGAGAAGCCTGGAGAAAGAGGCTGGATACCTATGAATGCAGGATATTTTGATACATATCGTAACTTTACATCAGAGAGAGGAGACTTCAGGTTAGTACACTCCAGCATCACAGCTCTGTCTCCATCCCTCCTCAGATCAGCTACATCCACCAGCAGCTCCTCCACTGGCAGGTCAGCCGAGGGGATAGCCATCAAGCAGCCCAGCAAGAGCCGCATCCGTCGCCATACCAACCGCCTCTCAGGTTTCTTCCTCCGTGGCTCCGCCCCCAGCTCAGGCTCCATGGCCCTGACCACAAGCCTCAGGTCACCACTGTCCGTCCAGGCCAGGAAGAACAGCAGCAGTACGTCATACTGACTGGACTTTACTAGCTTCTCATTGGTTGAAGGCTTTACTGACTCTTTACTTTTTGTATTACTGTTTTGTTTTGAAATATCATTTTAAAGGGGAATTCCACTGATTTTATGCATAAAGATCTAGTCATGGGAATGCTCTATATGGTTATGGTTGTTTATCTGTAAACAGGATTATAGAAAATCTACAGGACTGTTTTTCACGAGACTTGGTGGGATTGTGTAGAATTGTCCAAAGACGAATCCATTAAATGTTATGGTGGTTCCCATGCGCAAAATTTGCACGACAGCTTGTTTGTGCTCGCACAGAAGACCGATCACTGGCCATGGCAAGGGTGAGCACTCTCAGAGGGCCCTTCTAGTCATCTTCGAGTGTCTCTTGCAGCCCTGGAGAAGCTTTATCAAACTCTGAAAAAACAAGCCTTTATGATGTCACCAGACTTATCGTCACAGGAAACTGAAAATGTAGAACAGAAATCCCTCATTAAACCAAAGGCGCTGAATTTGAGGATTTATCAGGCAGAAAGGATCTGTTGAAACAACACTGCATTATAGAGGGTCCCATGGGTCCCAGGCAAAAGGGAACAGTTTATTTTCACTATAATTCCATCCATAGGTGACAGTATGTATGACTACTTTGGTCATGGGTTTCATACACTTTCTAGTTTGAGAACCACTGCATTATGGGACATGTAGGATCCGGCATCTTGAAGATTGAACGGTTCTAGAGACAGTATTAGAGACTGTATTTGAGATGGTACTAGAGACTAAAAGTCGGTTTTTGAGCATTCTTATGTTAGTCAGTGTTCTTTGAACTCAACTTTATGGAAGTGCATCAATATCTTGCTTTAATTAGGGCAAACAAACAAACCACCACATCTATGATCATGATCCTGCATTTCATATTGTGTTAAGTTAGAGGAGACAGCAACATAACCCCTGCCCCTGATAAATACTGCATATACTCATTTACTCTCACTATATAGTATTGTCACTATGGATAGCTGATGATGCTATAAAGATGATTCATACAAATGCCAACATGCTAATTGTCTGATTGTTCCATGTGGCTTTGAAGGACACTATGATGGACCAGAAACAGCAGAATCAGCTCATCTGACATCTGTAAAGCATGTGGTCTTACTTCATTTCCTGTTAGTACACACCTTTGATTTGTTGTGTATAAACTGCCCAAACAGTGCAAAGTGAAGCCTGACACAGTTTAAATGTAGTACCAGTGTATTTGGGACACAGTGGTTGTCTTTGAAACTACACTATAGGCTTATGGGTAAAGTGGTCTCGTGAACCACAGAACTGGAACCCATTGTCGAACCTCATCTGTTTTGTCTACTTGTCTCATTACGCAGTGCTCTCCACAGATGCTCTAATCGTGGAGGACCCATCTGAGCTGTCCAATCAGATAACAGCGCCGGGAATCCTAAAGATCTTTGGGAGTGCGATCTGTAAAGGGGCTCACTACAAGAGCGTCCTGGCCACCACACACTCCAGTGCTAAAGAGCTGGTCCGAGAGGCCCTGGAACGGTAAGGCCATGTGTTATCAGTGTGTGTGTGTGTCTGCTGGCCATATGTGTGTCCTTGTGTGTCTTCTCCGAGTGGTTTTCCTTGTCCATCCACAAGTTTCCTCCTCTGTAATATACTTCGGTGCTACATCATTTGTATATGAAAGCGGTCAGAGCAGGCTTTGATACACTGGCGAATCTGGCGACTGATGAAAGGTTTGCAACGTCCACATTCTTGTGATTGGTATATTTTTTCATGAACATAGTCGACGTGACCCGTTGTTCTGTTTATTATATTTGCAGTACAGTGAACACAGTGTGCGAGCGCCAAATAGTTCATTTAGCCGTTCTGAAAAGGCCTACAGCAAAAAAACCACAGACAGCCAGCGTCTGTTGGAGCGCTGAGGCGACCTCTCCGGAGAGAGAGCGTCTGTCAGTCTTTGCTCATGTTTCAGCCAAAAACATAACGGCTTGATTAATACCAGTGGTTCACTTCTTCCCATAATCTTAGCTGTAGCTTTGAATTTACACAGTAGCAGTGACATAGTCATATCATTACAAGATCACACAGTTGTGCAGCAATAATGGGCATAATGGGTCAGTAAATACATTAAACACATGGCAACTTGTGACTCTTGATAAGTTCAGTTACTCATCTACTAGGCTACATGCAGTTTTAACCCTCTATTACATACTGTTGCCATATCGCAACAGTTACTTTATCTTAATTTTTCGAAAAAGCTGTGATATCAAATCTGTTTCTACAGCTATGTGTGAAAAGGGGGATTTTATTTTTGAAGGACATATGATTTATGAGTTCACATGACCAGGATATCTCATCATCTTCAGTCATTTGACTTGTGAGCATCACTGTCTCATGGCTGAAGGTTGTCTTTTATTCAGAATTTTGGAAAATTTTCACCAAATGAAAAATTTAACTCACTATCTGGGGTAAGTAAACTTTATTTAGTTATTTTTTATTTTATTTTTTTTACATTTAATTCTATTTTCATGTTAAAAGTGTTTTTTCTAATATGCTAAAATAGATGTGTTGCCATATTTCAATAATATGCAAATATGGAAAATTCCTGGTGCATACAACCTAATGGAGTCCCATTTAATGCAACACAGGGTTAATAAAGGTACATTATTTTAGATTTAGTGGTATTTATCAGCATCCAATGGAATATTTATGCATTCAAACCTTTATTTAAGCCTCAAAGGTCATTGAGGTTTCCCCTCATTTGCAGTGATATTGAATTACAGACTGAACAGAAATCAAATGAAATGTTCATAAGTATGTTTTTATTTGTGTATAATTCAATCAAAATAGGAGTAATATGAAGAAAGACCTTTGCTCTTTTTTAACATTGTTCACTGCAAACGTACAGGCTACAACATTTAGTTGCAATCTGACCCCTTGCCACTAGGTGCTGCCAGAAACTACACACTGTACCTTTAAACAGCCAATATTTTACACATTTTCCTGGGACTTTTTTGAAGTTTTGTTTTTTTTGGTTTTAAGTATCAACAATCCACGACTGGCTGATTTGAATTCCAGTGACTTTGTGTTTTTAACCTCATGATGTCTCCAGGTATGGTCTGGGCAAGGAAGAGGCGCTTGCCTACGTCCTCTGTGACACCATCGGCTCTGTCGGTGGCGGGCATCAGTGGAGGACGGAAGGGTTCAGAGTCGTGGGCGACAACGAGAAGCCCCTCCTCCTGCAATCACTATGGAAACCCAGAGAGGGCCTGGCAAGGCGGTTTGAAATCCAGAGGAGAAGCTTGGTAGAGGAGGAGGCGTCCAAAGACAAAGACACCATCACCGCTGGTACAGAGCCGTGCTGCAGCCTCAGGCTGTATCGTACCACATCCTAATTCACGGTGCCTGCATGTCCTAGAATAAGAGTCTTTACTTTTCAATAAAGCTTTGTCTGTATTAAATTCAGTTTTAGAGTTCTCACAGTAAAAATGTGGTCTGTTGGCATGCTGTTTTTTTCCAGTGAAAATGAGCCAAGCCACACAGACCAAACTATATTTTAATAGGTCCACAATGTCTTTTTTTCCTTTCTTTTCAATTTCTGCTACAAATTTGGACTTTCATTTCATTCTGACCACCATTAAAATAGTCTTAGATGCAAAATTTAAAGAACACAGCAGACACACAGTCATTCAATGAAACCTCTTCCAGCCTCTTTAACATTTCTGTTTTCAGTTTACGCTATAAAAGCGTTCAAAAACTGATATTTACTACTACTGATGCAACAGAATAACACCCAGATCTCTCCACTGATGACACAAACACAAAAGTCATATCCACCATTATTTCTACTGGACTCCCTGGTTGTGGTTGACACAGCTGTGGTCATCGTGCACGAGTGCGTCCTGTTTTGTATTTTGCTTTTATGAATGGTGCGGCCTGTGATAGCATTCTATCAGTGTCAGCTTGTGGATGCCTGCTGTGTGGTGGAACTTTTTTTTTATTTCCATGAGCTCTGTCTTTCTTTCCACTGAGGCCTGTTTCCTGTATGTGGCTTCTCTGTTGACTCTGGCATAAAAAAGTGATGTACAAATGACTGAATGCACACAGTCTCACGCACACACACCTCAACCTCGTTTCAGGGAAAAAAAAAAACAAAAACGGGTGTTGCCCTATCACCACATTCCATTACCTCTGTGCTTAATGTATTTGTATAGCAGCTCAATTTGCACGTAGTTTGAACAGCCGTGCTCAATCTGTTTCTCGACCTTTTTATTTGTTGATTCGTCCCCCGTTAGGTATCAATGCCCAGGCCCGAAAGCTGCAGAAAAGCCGCTCCAGAGTGAACTCTACTCTCATAGAGAGGACTTCGGGTCGAAGCCAGAAACTGTGGAGGAGCAAAAGTGAGATGGACCTTTTAGATTCTGATGCAGAGACGCCGCAGGACACAGTTCATGACGAATGTCTCGAGGATCAAAGCGAGAAGCTGAATGAGGCGTCAGTGCAGAGCCCAGAACAGAATCACATTCACTTGGCACACACGGCAGCCCCCTCGGAGGGGGACAGCGGGTCACAGGCCAAAACAGAGACCCTCTGTCCAGCCAGGGCGAGGGCCGAGAGGGAAGGAGAGGAGTCTGAGAGGGAGGAGACGGAGAGCAGCGACGATAACACCACACAGTACTCCATTCACCCTCCTCTAGACTGTCCCTACCTGCTGCTGCTGCAGGGCTGCAGCCTAGCACAGGTATCTCATTATGAACACACACACACACACACACACACACACACACACACACACACACACACACACACACACACACACACACACACATACACACACACACACACACACACACACACACACACTCATCTCAGTTCCTCCCTAAACATGTAGGTTAACCTGTTACAATCCAAAACCTCCTAATACAGGGGCAGCGTTGAGTTTTATGCATACATTGCATGAGAAACCCTCAGCTGCAACACTAAATAATAAATACATAAATAAAATAAAACTAATAATTTGTTGGTTTTTATCACCAATACAATAAAAAATAGGTTTAATATAAAATCAGTAATGTGCTGTAACTAATGACTATTTTAATATTTAATTTAGATTTGTGCAGTTTGTGTGATTGTATTTTATCTGTAGTAAAATACAATGTTAGATTTTTTTTCAATATTCTAACTATATTTGCTCTATAACAGCAACATAAATTGATTCTGACTCTTCTGTAGTCACCTCCCATTTTGTAGATTTATTTTGATTCCAGGTTTAAGTACATAACATTTGTGGTTGTAGAGATATTCCACATGTATTATCATTTATAGCAGGAAAAGTGAAAAATAAACCTGGAGCTTAAGTGGTTAATAACAATACCCAGGTATTGTGGGCAGGTCGCCTCCTGTCACATGTTAACATGGAGCTATAGTTAGAGCAGCAGCCTAATTTGGAAGGTTGGAAGGTGCTGTCTGTTTTGAGCATTTCCAGAACACAAGGGCAAGCGTGTATAGGAAAGATTATTATTGTGTTTATCTCACTACAAACCGAGCTTGGCTAAAGAGCACATCATTAAAAATCTACATATTAGTTGGTATAAAGAATCCTTGCCCATAATGAGGATGCAGATCCAGAATGCTGTCATTGTTTAGACTAACATTGCAAACTATTCCTTATTGGATTTAAAGCAAACCAACAGGGACAAACAGTGAAATCACATTTTCCTTACACCTTTTGGATTAACCAACTTTATGCTGCAATACCAGGACCATGTCTTTTCTTTAATTCACATCTTCTTATCAAATATAATCAATCAGCATTAGTCTTTTAAGACCTCTACAAGAGTTTGGAAGATTGATCTAAGACAACAGAACAGTTCTGTTACCTTAATGAAACATATAGTTGTATAGATGTAAAATCTATTCAAGTAAAAGTACAAGTAGCTCGCTTAAAATATACTTTTTGTTGGTCAGGGTGGAGTTATTGGGTCCAAAGCAATAATGCTGATTTAAGCCATATTGTAGAATAACATACACAAATCCAGTGGGCTGATTCAGGTCTCCACCTCCATCCATCTCCAGTTCATAGAAACTTCTTAGTTTTTCTATGTGATAGAAGCAATTTAAATTTAGCAAAGTACATAACTTCCAACAATATTTATTTCAGTAAGAATACAATTACTGATTTTGAAAATTACCCATAAAAGCTTCTCAATTACAATAATAAGAGTAATTTATTACTTTCCATCCCTGCAAACAACCTTTTTTTCAAATTCTTGCTTCAATTTATTTTTGAATGAATGTGTTTTGTCTCTTAAGGCTTCTAAAAGTTACTGAAATAAAATAAGTCCTCATTAAATATATGTCATTAAAATACATCATCTATGACTTTGCTTTTTATGAGTGAGTCATGAGTCATATGTTGTTTTAGTTTTACAATGTCCCATATCTATCGTGTGCATTTAAGACATATTTACTGGGTTCTCATTTTGAACTGCTGTAAATATTAAAACATCAGCCAGAGACTGTTGTTTTCAACCAATTTGCAGAGTTAATATTAGCTCTGCTAACTGGCTGCAGCCAATGTAATTTCCAGCCATGGTTGTCATTTCGGGCTGCGAGAAATGAAAAGTTGATTTTATGTCTGGGAATGAAGGATCCATTATTAAAAAAAGAAAAAGAAAGAAATGATGCTGTATATCCTCATGTTATCATCCAAACAGATTAATGACATAGTAAATGAATTATGGGCTTTGCTTGTTGTATGATACAACATCACAGCTGGTCTAACGTCATGTTTTCTCTGTAAAAAGAGAGAGCAAGCGGTGAATCACTGGGTGAAGTCAGCCAACTGTGCAGAGAAAAGCTGTGTGTGTCAAAACCCTGATCAGGAAACAGAAAAAAGAGGACTGCGGCTCTGCTTCCTGACTGATTACCAGTGGTTTTCAACGGTGGTCAACTGCCACATGCACAGAGGCTAAATCTCACTGCTGATTCTGACTCTGCGTCAGAGTTATTTGTGTTCCCAAAAGACCCTTCATGTAAGCATATTATCATCTACCACCAGAAATACTATTATGAAAAAGGTTTAGGGAGTTTGAGACGTAATTCAGCCGCTTTAAATCCGTCCTGGACAGGACGAGCATCACAAGGGCGATGTCAAATATAGTAATCCACACACATTGTGCTGTAAATCATAAATCATTGTTTGTCTAATCAGGCCCTAACCCTAACCCTTGGATCAAGTCTTTCATGCTGCCACATGATCCGTCTGTTAAGCTTTCTGTTGTCACATCGCCCATAGTGAAAGTCCTAGTGAGTCTATGGCCAGTTTCAAACGGTACATTCTCCCTTCATGTGTTTGAAGACCAAAAGCATGCAGCAAGTAAACCTCAACTGGGCTTCATTAGAAGAGCAGATCCCCAGAGCAGAGAGCTGAGTCAGTGTGAGCACTGAAACAAACTAAGAGAACCACATACAGAAAGTGATCTGCACAAAGTACTATGTTATGTTGCTTTTATTTTACAGGTCGGTCCTGTTGCGCTACACAGATCTCTTTTCCAAGAGAAGCCTGGCCAAGACAGGGACAATACAATACAAAGTCACACACCGGTGAAAAATATAAGTCTATCAATCAATTAACCAATCAGACAGTCAATTAACCAATCAATCAATCAACAAATCATCAACAATAGAATGAAGAGAGTAATCTGGTCAATTAAGGCAGGAGCAGGAAGGAAATGTGGCAGATTCCAAGTTCCTGACCAGGTTTTTAAATGTACCTAGTGAGTATTATCTTAAGTACTTGTGCATTACTTGAGTATTTCCAGTTCACGCTACTTTTTACTTCCAATCTTTTACATTTCAGAGAGAAATACTGTATTGTACTTTCTATTCCTCTATATATATTTGACAGCTTTAGTTATTTCTCAGGTAACATTTTTACACAAAATAAGTATTTGAATTATACTGCAGTGTTAAAGGCTAAGCCTGTAGGTCCAAACCTTTTTGTTTTATGAGCTCTTCTATAATAAAAAAAAGAGTTGTGTTGTTGTACTTGAAGCTCATGTTTCAGATATTTGAGTCGTGTGCAGTTCCACCAAAGAGACATTTCCCCTCTAGACGTCTCACATGGTTTCATTTTAATAACTGTCCAAGGCACAAAAGTGTAATTGAGTGATAGCCGAAAGAGAATGTCTGGAAAAGAATCCAAATTTATGGTCAAACTTTCTTTTCTTCTTTTCCTCTCTCGTTAATCATCTGACAACACCTCAGATTTATCCAGCAACCCCTGGAAGGTGCCCGAGCCAGAGGTTGGGAACCACTGGACTAACTAACTGTAAAATAGTTCAAAGTAACCTTTAAAATTCTGCTCACAGATTTATTTATTAGCAGTAATAATAATAACATTAACATGTTTTATATATCAGCCACTGATGTGGATTTTCTTTACAACACTATATTTTTAAAAGGATTTTCCATGGAGGAATTTGATTGTGTTTTGCTACTTTTTTTATTGTGTTTTGCTACTTTTTTTAAGTAACAGATCTCAGCTCTTCCTCCACCACTGCATGTTGCTGAACTGCAACTATCGTGTTAACAAGTGTCAATTAAGGGATAATGGTAAATTGTTGTGTGAATAGTAAATAGTGTGGCAGTAGCACAAGTAGAAAGGTCATAAGATAAGCAGCTATAATGTCAATAACACTGTTGTATTCACCAAACATTTGTTAACATTGACACTCGTACAATCAAGTGAGGCTGTATTGATATGAAAGCATTTTTTTGTTTTATAACTTATAAGTTCAACTTTTCTTTTTTTTACCACAAATATGATGTTATTTCTTCAGTCAAAAAATATAGTTTCACTTTAAGATGTGACATATGCATATCTGGTTGTGTTGTGTACTTACATTATCTCAAATGTTTCCAACAATTTTCAAACCTAGAATGTGTAATTGTAACATTCACTTTGGCTTTGTACAGGCTGCCCTTTACTTCAGCCTGAAGCTGCCAAATTTACTTTTATCCATTTTTAAGGCAGGTTTTTATGATCCACTATAACTATATGTGTAACTGGATGAAGGATTTTATTCCTTCATGATGTCATCACCTCTGTCTTTTGTACCTGTTTTAATGGGAGACTCCTAGTGGTAGCAAATTTCATATTGTGCATTTAAGACATTTTCCATCTTGCATATTTCTCTATATCTACCATATTAATAGTTGCTCTATATCATTTTAATTGCATTAAAATGGGTGAAAGGTGCATAATGACTAAAGTACAGAGTCAAACCACAGAATTTAATAGTTGGTCTTGCCTTGAAACTGCTGAAGCTGAATGGAATTTTATTTTAACGGGACATTCAAAAGGATCAACAGCAGCAGTTTTCTTTATAGAAGGAGTTTCCTTGTTACTCTGCTGAATGTGTTCTTAATGGTTTTAATATCTGTGTTTTGATTTGTGGACCCTTTGACAAGTGATCTCTGAGGAGTGAACAGACATCACAGCAATGAGTTTAACAGCATCAGGGCTGGAGACAAGTTCTTATTTTCCAATCAGTGTTCGTACATCGTTTGGTGATGTATACTATTCATCTTCTTCTTTCTGCTGTTTGTCTGCCCACCCAGGACTTTATCGTCTACCTGCTTGTGAGCCCCAACACTGTAATGGGTCGACAAACTGACCATGAAGACGTACCGAAGCCTGACATCGTTCTCTTTGCCCCCGACATACTTCCCAAACACTGCTTCTTCCATCGCCATGGCACCAGTGGCCCCACCGTGCTCCACCCTGCTCAGGACGCCATGGTTACGAGAAACGGTGAGGTACTGAGAAAAGAAGTGGAGCTCAGGCCTGGTGACTTCATTGGACTGGGAGAGCGCTACCTGTTTCTGTTCAAGGATCCTGTGGCGTTGACGCACAAGGTAATACAAGTAGGTAGTTTATGATCCTAAGAAAATATCCTCAGAATTTCTGTTGTAAATCATGTTTATTTCTTGGAAAAGAAGGACGTGAACAGTGTTGCACCTGCTCCCACCTTGTCTGTGGCCCCCTGGTTGCTGAGTGACACCTCTTCTGCCACGACAACAAGGAGCCAAACCGGAGAGGTGATCCTCTGCAACACCTGCATCTCGACCTGCTCCGGCCTCCAGGGTCCGAGAAGCAAACAGCCTCCGACCAGAGGACCCCCCTTCCTGAGATCCCCCGAGGGCCACAGCCTGACTCTGAGCTACGAGACGGAGCACGAGCATCGCATCGTCAAAACCATCATCGCTATGCAAAGTGGCGGAGGCCAGGACAGGCCGCCGCTGACTGTCGCCTTCCTGCTGTGCATGTGCATCCAGTATTCGTCCGCGTGTCTTCATGCGGCCGACCTGCGGCGGCTTCTGCTGCTCATCGCCAGCAGAGTTCAGAGTGCCATGTGGGTGAGTTCTGGTCAAAAGTAGTGAGCGAAGATCTGCCAGCACTGTAAGGAGATCCCTTTGACCCATTTAAGCACATTTTTTTTAAACATTTCAGGCATATATTTATACCAATTGAGTCAATAACATTTTTTTTTTCATTTTGTAGTCTTTTCTTTGCAGAAAATAGCATTTTAATCTCTATTATATTTGCTGTTTGCACAAATCTGCCCATAAACAAAAACCTATTTATCCCATGTACAAAATTCTTTTGGGGGGATTATTCTAGAGACTTGAATGATTAAATAGACATATACATACCAGGGTTGAAAATCATAATAATCTAAATAAAATGACTCTTTCAGGGAGGGTTTGTTCATGTTCTCCAAAGCAAGGGGCAGGAAGTTCATGGTGTCATATGACAGGAAGCACTTGGAAACTATATTTTTTTTTGCTTAAAACATTTTCTCTAAGTTGTCTACCATCATGTCATTAGAAAAGTAACAACTGTGTGAGTAACATTTTTATTTTTTAAAGTTGTATAAAAGTAATAGTATAAAATGATAGTCATAGACTTAAAGCCTCATAGGCTTAAATGGGTTAATAACAGAATCTTTTACGGAAGAATTTCTTTTAACAAAATGTATAAACTCATGCAAATGTAATCACACGTCACTAAAGACCCACTAGAAGTGTGTGATGGTGTGTTTACATCAGACTTTAAACAGTGTGTGTGTGTGTGTGTGTGTGTGTGTGTGTGTGTGTGTGTGTGTGTGTGTGTGTGTGTGTGTGCAATATAATGAAAGGTGGCAGGTGTCAAAGCACCGGTCCAGTCCTGTGGTTATCTGTGCTAAAGAATTTAGTGGCTGTTGTGGAATTAAAAAATATATATATTATACTATATATATATATATATATATATATATATATATATATATATATATATATATATATATTATACTATTTTAACATGATTGGTCTTACTTGGTCCCTTCTCTTTTTAAAACGGGAAATTTAATATTTGCTATCCCCTCACATGATGCATCTCGAATAGTTTGTTTGGACCTGTATTTTCAATAGAGAAACCGCACCAAAGTTTGTCATTTGGTGCAGAGTCAAGAGGACCAAGACCACCTCTTTTTGGAGGTCTTGATTTAGTGCACCCAATGGTGACTGATGCTTTCACACCAATGAAAATGAACCAAATTAAGTGCCTTTGGTTCCAATGGACTGTAAGGTGCACACCAACTGCTGTTGGTGAGAAAGCACGCTAAGTTTTACTTTCACTGTCGTCTATCTGTGTGGGACTGAGGAGGTAGGGCCAACTTTAAATATTACAAAACAACAACCGACAAATTATTCTACTTATAAATGTGAAGAAATCAATACTAACACAGCATCAAATGATGACATGACAAACCCACAAGAATTATCACCCACCTCTTTAGTTTTCTGCATCTCAATGGATGCTTCTTAGCAACCTTTTAACACAAATTTCTGAAAATTTTTCCAAAACAACTTTGTGAGGTGAAAATTTGTTAGTGTTGTATTTGAATACAGGTTTATGGGCAGCATGTTTACACCATGAGGTCCTGAACAGAAGAGTATGAGTACCAGCAATCAAAAAATAGTGGAGTGTCCAAATGTGGAGAATAAACTTGACATTGCAAGATTAAAAGAAATGGAGCAGGAAATTGTGTCTGTTCAGAACACCTCACAAATGTGGAAGAGGTTGGTGCAAAGGAAAATTTGTAATGGACAGATGGAACAGTGTCCATGGTTACACCTGCATGCAACACATATGTTGCACACACAAGACACCATAACACGATTAATCAAGTTGATTGATCCTGAACACAGGCAGCTGGCAGATCATCAGTGGTTCTTCGATGATGTAATGTTACACATTGACTCATGACAGGAGTCCACTTTATTCTCAACATTTGAACTTAAATGCTTAAAATAAAAAAAAAATGTTCCTCTTCTCTTTTTATTATGCTTGGCCCTAACACTGTGTAGTATTCTACTTCAGAGGCCCTGTGTCATCTAGATTTAAACCTCCCTTTTTATGATCTAATATGTCTAAATGGTATAGCTATAGTCCCAAATTATTTGTGTTAAATCAAGTGACCACAAACTGACACACAGCACATCCTGGGCAGATAATATTCCAGAATATAAGTACATGAGGGTTTCTGAGGCTCCAGACAAAATGAAATGAAGCTGCCATATGTAGGCTGCTGTCTACCTTTCCTTTTTTTAGGGCGAATAACAAGTGAATCAAAACAATAATCAATAACTCAATAACCACTGATCTAGATTATAAACAAGAAGCCATAAAAGCTCCTGAAGATTTCAGCCTGACAAATCTCTCACAATAGATGTTTTTATGTGAAATAATGATGTTTTTAATTCTTTGTGACCACTATATTGTGATGCACTCATTGCAAAGGTGTTTTCTGTTGTGTTGCAGGAGTACACCGAGGCCCTTGCTGCAGTTCAACCTGAAGTGTAAGCACATGTTCATTTCTTCCTTCAGCCATCATTGATGTGATGGTTTTCCAACTACACTACAGATATATTATCTCTGGCTCTGCAGTCTTAACAGTGAAGGCTCAAACCCAGAAGATGTGCAGGCCCTCAGTCTGGAGGAGGTGATCTCAGGACTGCGCCCCCTGGTGGTCTGGATGTCAAACAGCCTGGAGCTGCTGCAGTTCATCCAGAACCAGCTGCCTCTGATCCTGGAGTGGAGCACCCGGAAAGAGCAAAGACAAGAGGATGAAGAAGAAAGAGTGGAAGCAGAGAGCGAGGAGGTGGAGAACCTGGGTTAGTGAACTGTTGACCTTCTACTGTAACACAATGATCATGTGAGCAAACCGGTAATAAAAGCTGCAGTTCTCTGTGAACTTTCATTCTTCTTATTAGTTTAATAGTTTTTACAAGTGCAACTTTAAGATACATTGACTATTCTAAACAACAACTCTTATCATGTATAGACTAACCCTCTATTGCATAAACTATTAATTAAACATGATAAAAAATGTTTTGATTGTTTTTTTATATATTGAACATATGACAAATATAGTCTCATGCTATGTAAGTCAATGGGACTCCATTAGGTTGTATATACATGGAATTTTACATATTTGCATATTATTGCCATTTGGCAACAAATAGCAATATTAGCATAATATTAGCATATTAGAAATGATAAAATAATAAATAATAATAATTTTGTAATAAAAGGCAACCTTCGGTTGTGAGACAATGTCAGATATCCATGATCAAAAAGGGCTGATAAACAGGATATCCTGGTCATGTGACCTCATGAATTGCATGTCCTTCAAAAATAAAAGCGCCCTTTTCACACCCAACTGTAAAAACATAGATTTTATATGACAGCTTTTTAGAAAAATTAAGACAAAGTAATTGTTGCCATATGGCAACATGTAATAGAGGGTTAACGTGTGTGTGTGTGTGTGTGTGTGTGTGTGTGTGTTTCAGCTCTGTTGGAGCTCCGTTTGTCCTGTATCCGTTCAGCCAGTGAGGAGGTGATGGCTGTCCTGGAGGAGGTCATCATGCTTGCCTTCCAGCAGTGTGTGTACTACATCACCAAGGTGAGCAAACACAGCCTCTACATGACAACATCTATCTAACTGTAGCCACCAAGAAGGCTGAGAAGAGTCAAACCAGGCTCCGTCTGGTTCCCTCACTGATGGTTTTGATGTGTAGTTTAAGAAAATAATCAGATGGGCTGAGAATAAAAGCCCAGTTACCCGCTCTGACAGCTTTCTAATAGAGCGACGAGCCCCACAACCAGTCCACACGAGGGCATTATGACACACAGGAAGGAGACAGGACACCGAGGGCCTTTGTGTGTGTGTGTGTGTTTTGGAGTAGGATGAAGGAGTTAGGGGTGTCCGAGTGTTGCAGAGCAACTTCTAATATTTCAGTTGATTAGCAAGATGTTAGCTGCACAAATGAAATATGAGGAAGTGTTGTACAAAGCAATGTGTTCCCTGTGCAAGGTTCTGAAATACTGCAAGAAAAGGTCTTAAAGACAGTGTGTTGTTCAGTCCCACCAGGATTTCATGATTTTTTTGTGATTTTTCTGATCAAAATGACTGATTTTAGATTGTGTCCTGAATTATATACTTATTTCTATATACACTAGTATATAAAACACTATGCAGTGTGTGAAAATGTAATGGACTATGCACATTTACTTGGTGCACCCAAACGGACAAAATATGGATCTTGGGACTCAGTGTGGATCGTAGTGACGTAGCAGAATCTACGTAAATATGTAACACAGTGGTTCTCAAATTGGGGTCCAGGGACCACCAGGGGCCCTTGAGGTGTTTCCAGGGGCTCCCCAGCAAAAAGGGGAATAATTTATTTTGATTATAATTCCATCCATAACTAACACAGTGACATTTTTGTCATGGGTTTCATATACTTTCTTTAATATCTAAAAGCAAATATCTTATCAGATGGGGGTCTGCGGTCTAATTTGTGTCAGTTTAGGGGTCTTTTACATGGAAACATTTGAGAATCACTGATGTAGCAGAAGAAAGCAAAAATTACATAGCCGAAAGAAGCAGCAGTAATGGAGGCAGATGAAGCAAGGGAGGCATCTACAGAGCTGATACCAGGATGTCTTGAAAAAACAATCAATATAATATATATACATAAAAATATGCTGCATCGCGAAAAGGTGCGGCATATTGCTGATGTCGCTGTAATACATGCAATCGCAAAATCACGAAATACTGGAAGGATTGGTTGTCTCTGATGGCATCTAGTGGTGAGGTTGCAGATTGCAAACAACTGAATTCTAATACTAGTAGTAATGTGTAGGAGAACCTTCAAGGCTTGTCCATGTTGGGCTGACCCACTCAATCCCAATCAATCTAGGAAAAACAACAAAACAGCAACTCTTATTTTGATTTATTTATATAACTGACTACAACATACTTGTTGAAATGTTCCATTTCTGCTATGTCTTTCTGCTAAATGCTGATAAATCTTAACCACTTAAATACCTGTAAGAATAAATATGTGCATATATGGATGTAATCTAGATCTGTTAAAGAAAGCATTTTTATTTTTATTTTGACTTTAAATTACCAGAAACATGACTCAGGCTGATTCACTGCAGCCAAGTGTCCAAAAGAAAATCGGTTGATGCACTTTTAATGAAACAAAATACAATAATTGAATGGTATATGATCAAATATAATAATTATTCTGAGTTGAGAGGAATTGAAGAATCCACATTTTTTATTACGATTCTCTGAAACGACAGTGAACAAATCTGCCTGGAACATAACCTCATTACCTCCTCTAATAGGAAAAATAGGTTTTGGTCTCAGGAAAGGTTTACTCACACCACAGATTTCTGGGTGATGAAGTCCTTCAGAATTTCCTTGTGTTGCCAACAAAGGCTGTATATCTGCAAAGGCTAAGAGTATTTTTTAAAAACAGTATGTAGTTTGAATAAGGCTGTAATAGCAAATCATGTTACTGAGAGAGAACGGAAAAGTATTTCATTGCAGCTACAGTATCCACTTGTGAGCAGTTTCACTGACGCACCCCACCCATGGAATTGTGGAACGTTTCAGACAAATTTCCAGTTGTGCTGTGTGGGTGTGGGTCAAAACCCCAAAAATACTAATGGGAATATTGGCCTATTTGAGTTGTTACAATCTCATGTAACATATTCCTTTTTTAAACAGTTCTCCCTTCCCCGTCAGTAGCCGAACAAGAGATTATTCTGTACATCCACTCCAATTCTCTTTTGTGCTGCCCTATCAGTGACCTGGATGCAACAGCCACGAGCAAAGTGCCAGAGAAAAAGGAAACCATGTTAAGTACTGGGCCACAAAGCATTAGTACTGCTTTGGTCTGACAGGTCATTAACAGCAGCCAAGGCCTCACATGTCCTGCCAGTTCAAATTCAGTTGGACGTTTTGCCCGATGGCCGCATCTGAGGCATCTTCTCTATGAGTTCCCCATGCAGGAAGGAAGTCATGATATGATATTGTATCTCGAAAGAGGAAACTATCGAAATTCCTGAATATTTTCTGTTCTACGAGTTTTAGACAATGCGCTTTTTTTTGCTCAGCACTGGAGGATGTGGTTGTGCCCTTTCGACAGCCTTCTTTTCTGATGACTTCCAGATGTGGTTTGTCAGTAAATCCATAAATAAAATGCAATATTATGTGCATGAGTTTAATTTTCAGCATCTCGTGTGAAATCAATGATGAGCTGATATTTATTTTCCAATACATCTCCTCTTTTTTAAAATCTGGCCTCTTCTTGATTTAATATTTCATGCGTGACTTATAGTGAACTATTTTGCCAGTCAGCCGCTGGACTTTGCAAAAAGCAACAAAGATGTTTCCCCTTACTGATCCAAGCTGGACCCAAGGCAGTCAGGAAGCTCTCCACAAACAGGGATGCACTAAGAGAAGGTAATAATATACATATATAATATTATACATCCATGTCCACAACCCTGAGGCTGAGTTTCATGAACTGGA
Organism: Lepturacanthus savala; assembly: GCA_030544235.1. Lineage (NCBI taxonomy): Eukaryota > Metazoa > Chordata > Actinopteri > Scombriformes > Trichiuridae > Lepturacanthus > Lepturacanthus savala. The sequence goes on from CM060471.1 coordinate 5,582,713, forward strand.
TGACATCCCTACATTGCTTAATTTATATCCATCTACCTCAGAAAACATCAATATAAAAACATCTTATATGTCCATTGTGAGAGTTTTAGCAGCAAGTAGCAGAACTAACTTGGCAGAAATATAATATTCATATGTATGTTTTAATTAGTAGATAATTACATCAAAATAGCAATTATGTTTTATTATCTTAGATTGAGCTGTTTTTTTGTTTTTTGTTTTTTGTTTTTTTTACAGTAGCCCAGGATGGACAAACCCAACACTGGTTCTGGAGATGATCCTTTTTCATGGCCACCATAGTTTCTCCTACACACTTGACAGTTGGTTGCAATCCATAACCTCGGCACTGGATACCGTCAAAAACTACGAGTGGCCCTTTAAATCCAATCAATCCATAATGAGGGTCTACTCTGAATTCAATTAAATCGGGACCACAGTTTTTGTTTTTTTTTCTTCATAGTCCCTCTTTGAATCTGAATCACTTCAGTGGGAAGTTGTCCATTACTGCCTGATGCTGGCTGTGATGCACAAACTACTGCCCAAAAAGAAAACTTTTTAAAAATGTGCTTATTTATTCATGACAGGCAATGCACAATAATGTAGTCAATGTAAAACAGCCAGGCCAAGTTCAGCTAGAGAGCTAATTTACATCCATAGTCCCTTGGCAGTTTATTGCACAATGCATAATACAAAACACAACATGGCATGAATGTGAAAAAAAACTACAAAACTACAATACAATAGAAACATCACATAAGGTTTGCACCTGTGAAAAAAACACAGCAGCAAAATATCTATTCTGTAGAAACAGTCCATTCACAGGTACATAGATGTATGTATGTGTGTGTAGCACCTGTAAGGGATTATAGGAAATAATTCAGAGAGACACCAGGTTTAGCTGCTGCCTGTTCCATTCACATCTGAATATGGAATGAAAAGCAGCACAGGCACCACTCCTTTAATAGAAAAGTCTGTAGTAATCAATCCCCAGATTCTTTCATTATCAAAATAATGTTCTATCTAGCAGATTCCGGTCATGCTTTTAAATGAGAAATTAATCAAATAATCAGTAACTTGTGTATTTTCAGTGTTCCATATGGACACCAGATCCAGAAGAAATTTGACTTTTTTCCTATCATTCTGGCACTTTAGTGTTTCACAAAACGATTTCAGCTTCGCTGGCTTAGTGTACACACCGTCTTGTTTTGGTTTGTTTTCTCGTCTTTTTGGGTCTTGCCAGTTAATTCGGGCGAGTCGTCTCATCCATCTTTCCTGTCACTTCACAGCAGGCTTTGATTCTCCTCTATCCTGAAACGACAGACCGGAATTTGTGAGGAATGTGGTGAAGTCACCAGTGTCAGGCTGAGGACTAAACTGGCTACGGCCTAATGATTCATCCCAGCATTCATCATTTCCTTTCAGTACAGCTAACTTCAAGATTTACGGTCAGCGCTTTACTCTGAAGTCATTTCTGACAGTCTGGATTTAGTTTGTGCAAGGTTGAGATTTTAATGTTCCTGGGAGTAAACAAGGCACGCACAAGATTTTAAAGACTGAGCTGAAGTTTATTTTTCATCTTGTTCTCCTTGCTTGTTTCACATCCCATCCATTCGGTATCTTCACACCCAATTCACATCTAAATCCAAACACAAGCATCAACATTTTCTTAAATCTCACTTTACTTTTGGGGCATCTCATCATCTCATCTCCAACGTAAGGGTAATTACTGTGGGATGGAAAAACAAAAGGCGCCACTGGTGACCAGACTTAAGATATGTCGTGACAAATCCAGGCGGACTGATCCCGGCTTGTGGGGAGACGTTTGTTTACTTGTCCATCACAATAGATGCGCAAATAAGTAGACAACACGGAATATACACTTTATTTTGTTAGTGTGGGACAATACGTGCCATGAATGCATGTGGTAAGCCTCGTTGAATAATCGAAGCCTCTGCTTGGCTCCGCTGAGCGGCATTTTCCAACCAGAAACTCTGCAATATTATTGAGTTTAATGTTCATCCATTTCCATTGTCTCATGTGTGATGGGAAGCCGTAGCTGTCGACTCGTGTTCTCCTGTTCATGTTCAGCCCGCCCTGGCTGCCTGGGGCCTTACAGTAAATGTAAAACGATCTGCTCAGGGTGGATTCCTTCAGAACCCTTCACTCAGCAGTCCTGTAGCAGCGCCATGCCAAGCCCACATGAGCCATATTCAGCTTTTTAGGAATGTGGATCTACGGCTGGCTCTGGCCTCGGAAGCTTGGTGGGTGTAAGAGCAAGATTGGAGGGGAAGGGGGATGTCTGTGTACAATTAGCCCCCGAACAATGCTATCGTTGTCCAGGGTTCGCTCTGAAGCGCGGCAAGGACCTTTGGCTTAAAGGGAGGAAATGTTACGAACTCTTGTCTCCTTATTTCTACTCTTTCTTTGGTTTCTTTGATTTGACATCAGCTCTGCTGTAGAGAGAAACCGAAAGAAGCAGACATGCAGAGGCAGCATGGGTGGTCTGAAATCTGGGTTAGCGGGTTACATGTTTTGGTTTGATCAAGAACATCCACCGTGCCGCGTTAACTTTTCCAACCTCAAACTGACCCACAGGAATTGTTGACAATCTCCAAGTCCACACTGACGATTGACTCACCTTCAACTGAGCCGCAGCGTTCCCTTTTACTTAAGAGCTTCTGTCTCGTCAGGTCCTGTACCCCATCCTGCCAGGGCTTCTGGACTGTAACGCGTTCAGGGAGAGTCCTCACCCGCAGGTGATTGGCGAGGGCACCCTGGTCCCGGGTAGCGGAGGGCTGCAGGTCCCTGGGGAGATCAGGCAGGTCATGGAGGTCCTGACCCAGACGTGGAGGCTACTCTCAGGCTGTCAGCTGCACCCAGATATTTCCTCACAGCTCATCGCCTACATCTTCTACTTCATCAATGCATCACTCTTCAACTCACTGATGGAGAGAGGTACAATGCTTCAGTATCCAAATTTAATAGATACAAAGCTTATGAGACTTTGAGTCTATGACTGTCATTTTATACTTAAACACAGCTTTTTTTTTTTCTAATGGCATGATAAACTTAGCAAAAAAAAAAAAAAATAAAGTGCTTCATCTCATATGACATCAACTACCTGAGAACATGGCAAAGACCAACCCTCCCAGATTTTATAAATCTGGGCTTAAGTGGGTTATTAAACACATTACAAATCTTTATGATAAAATAAGCTGAACACCTGCTGGTTCTAGCTTCATATTTAGTGTAAAGATGTGAGTTTGTTATCAATCTTCTCATCTTACTCTCAGCACAGAAACATTTTTACTTTCTATTTCTTAAAAATGCTAAACTGATGCTTTAAACTATGCCAATTTTGGAAAAATTATAGATATAATAACAATAGATATAGAAAGGCCACATGATACATTGTACCCACCACTGTGAGAAATAAAAGTATAAAACATGACAAGACTTATTCTCTAAGTTATGGCCATTTGTGCTGTCAAAACTTTATTTGCTTCATTTGAAACAAATACAGATGCAATGTGGCAATGTTATCTAGAATGAGCAGCTCTTCTCCGAATCATCACAACCTTATCTGTTCCAGTATTTTAGACCTAACTTTTTAGCAACCTAAGCTTAAAAAAAGAAAAAGAAAAGGATAATTTCAAAGATGATTTTCTCTTGTGTGTACACAGGCGCAGAGCCTGGTTTCTACCAGTGGTCCAGAGGTGTGCACATGCGGGCCAATCTTGACCTGCTCCTGGATTGGGCCCAGGCAGCTGGACTGGGAGAGCCGGCTTTGGAGCACACACACACGCTTTCATCGGCTATCAATCTGCTGGCTACGCCTAGAAAGAATTTACTGCAGGTAAAAACTCAGTCAGCGCTCAGCAACACTCAGCAGAGTTTGGTTTGTCCAACTATAAATAATCAGCACAGACATAACAGGCGGAGGATTTCGTAGTGTGATTTCTCTACAGGAGTGAAAAGAATACTCACCAAATGCAATTTGCTTTGCAGCTTTAATAAAGATATTGATACTATTTGCAAATGGATTTCCAAGTGGGCTGGCTGACAGGATAAGCTACTTATCCCTGCTTGGAATAGTTCTTAGGTAAATTGGCAAAGATATAAAAAACATTGTCTTTTGGAACTCATACTTACCCATAATAATAACCAAAAGTATATAAATAATGGGAGCTTCCAAAACCATTTTATGAGGCTTAAATGCCTTCTTCACAGCAGCCATATTGACATAAAAGAGTAACACATGTGTTACCAATGATACTAATTATATTTCTAGTGAGCCTAAGGCACAGTAGCAGCATCCTGCTGTGTGATTCATGGCACATTTCAAACAGGATCAAGATTTATTTGTCTCTCGATATTGACAAAATTACATGTTTTTCAGCAATAAGGACCTGTGGTCCACTAGAAGGGGAAGTACTTAGACTCTATGCAAAAAATATCACGCCACCTGATGAATAGCACACAGGAAGGTGTTCACATTTACATCGTTAATTAAGTTGACCACATGTGTGATTTTACCATTTACAAATCTGTTGATTCCTGCTTTGACAAATCAGAACATTGTGAAGACGGTCCACTGAAAACTTGTCAACTGTTGCTTTTCGACGAAGCCTGAATGTGCCATGGAAATACTAATTTGTCCATTGAATTTAATAATTCACACTCTTGTAGAGGGGACCAGATGCATTCAGGGTGCCGAAGGTTTGAACAAAGTGATAAAGAAGAGGTTTCCCTGTTAGTTACCAATATCTCTGACACTCCAGGAGCCTGAAGACTTTTTATGAACCAGATGACATCGAAGGAGCATGACCATGAACACATGAAGCCTGTTGTAGGGAATCTTGGCATCTGGTTTGACAGTAATTTAAGTTCTGAGTAGAAAGCTTGTGAAATCCTGTTTTATTATCTTAGAAATATATATATATATATATATATATATATATATATATATATATATATATTTCATAAAAAATATGATCTATTTTAACTTTTAACGACACAGAGACCATTTTGCACGCCTTCATCTCATCACACATGTTGCAACAGCCTCTTTACTTGCCTAAACCAAAAAATCCATTGATCGACTCCAGACTGTACAGAACTCAGCTGCCAGGCTTTTAACCAGAACCAAGCGAAGTGGTCACATCACTCCTGTTTTATCCTCTCTACACTGGCTCCAAGTATATTTCAGAGTAGATTTTAAGATCTTCCTGATTACTTTTAAGGCTCCTCGTGGCCTCTCTCCCTGCTGTATCCCCAACCTCTAAGAATCATACGTTTCCAGAATGCACTTTGAGATACATGGGCAGAGGTCTTTTGTTTATCTGTCAGGCCTGATTAAAAACTTTTAGGGAGACATTCAGGGACCTTAGGCTCTAGTATGATCTGCCTGAGGAAATCAGGTCAACCAAGTCAGCAAACTATTTCAAGGCCTTTCTTTTAGAGCCTTTCTTCATTTTACTTGAGTTTTAATTGTCTTTGTGCTATCTTCTATATCCTTAAAAATCTATTGCTATTATTTTGTATACACCAAATTGTATATAATGGTCATAAATATGATTTAAATGGTATTTAACTCAATTTAATGTTGTGTTTTTATTACCTTAGATTGAGACATTTTTATCTACATGGGGAGCAGGTTTCCCTTTGTGAAGCTTGCCATGTTGCATCTTCATGTTTGTATAGTTGCTTTTTTCTCAGCCACCCTAGGCTCTCATAAACACTTACTCAGGTGGTTGCAATCTACAACCTCGCCACTAGATGGCCTTTTCCTTTAAATCATGTGTCAAAGCCAAGGCCCGACACCTCATTTTCTGTGCCCCCCCCCCAAGAGTTTGCACAGACTTGTGTGATTTATTGAGAAATAGGAAAGCGAATAAATGTTTGAAACTTAACAGAGACATGCTGGTCGCCTTGCCTTTGTGTGACTTCGTTAACTCCTAAATCTATTCTCATTTGGCCATGAAGGTTGTTTAAAAACAGGAAAGTTTCCGTTTTTCCTTATTTTCTTTGTTGAAGTACATCTGTCATTACTTTCTTGTACTGTCTATTCTTTAATATTTGGCCTAGCAACATAAAACCATAGATTCCACTCTTTGAAAAATCCATGAAATAAATCAAATAGTTAATAGTGGTTATCAGCAGATTCTTGTATGAGTCTCGAGATATCTGTGATGATTTTCACTGTTTTGCTGCAGCATTTTTAATAATTAGACGCTAACAACAATATAACATTATTTCAGCATCAGCATATTTTTAAACTCAGTTTAAAAATCTTAGCAAATTGTTACCAGCACTATTATGAGTGGAGAGGCAATTATATTATATAATAACATATAATAACAATAACAATAATAATAATAATACATAGATACATACAATTGGCCCTTTGAGGGAAACCAGAACACTGATGTGGCCCAGGATGAAATTAAGTTTGACTCCCCTGCTTTAAATGATGCTTTGAATATTTGATTCTCATGATGTGTGTGTGTGTGTGTGTGTGTGTGTGTGTGTGTGTGTGTGTGTGTGTGTGTGTGTGTGTGTGTGTGTGTGTGTGTGTGTGTGTGTGTGTGTGTGTGTGTAGACATCTTGGGTGTCCTTGCGATCTGACCACCCTGCCCTGAGACCGGCCCAGTTGAATCACCTACTGAGTCTTTACAGCCCAGAATCTCCCTGCAGACACACCTGGGCTCCATCTGCACATGACCAAGCAGCAGCACACACAACCGGTGAGAGGTCAACATCCTCGTGGCCTATTTTTCCTGCTGCAAGTCACAATACCAACTATGATGACGTATATAATCCACACATTTACATATCCAGTATTTATCATTAAGTTATTGTCATTTTATTGAAAATTAATATGCCCCCTCTTCCCTTAGCTGAGATCCTGGAGAGTTTTGATACCCACCATCCTCTAGTTCTGCCAGATGGGGGCTACCAGTTCCAGCTGAGACGGGCAGTAACAGATTCAGCTTTGAGGGAACAGCTGGATAAGTTCCACGGGTTCATTTCCAACCTGTGTGACTCACAGTTCAATGAGGATACAGCTATTGGGGATGACCAGGTACTGAAAATGCCGTTAATGTCTTTTCACTTTCACAATATGTTTTAAATAAGTACAGAACAATAATACTTGTTCAATAGGCTGGGAAATATGAGTAATGGAAGTTTTTATGCTTGTTTGAGAGGGCAAAGTTGGGACCATAAAGGCTGATGGAAACCTTTTGAGAGTAAAAAAAAAAATGATGCCGCAAGACCTGCTTCTATTGCCTCTTTTTTAAAACCTAGCATAGGTGTATTGCTAAAACTCATCACTCCACTGGAGAATTCAGTGGCTAGTTTTAGTTTTGCTTTTCCATCAGTGTTTGATTTGGAGCCCAATGCTCCTTGCCAAGAAATAGTTCTGCAATAATTCAGTGTTTTTACAATGTTACAAAAAAATATGTGTTCATCTGAGGGTTTAAAGGTACAGTTTGTAAGATGTAGCAGCATCTAATTTAACAGCGTTGGTAGCAATGAAATATAATGTTCATATGTATATTTTAATTAATCAAACAGTAAAGGAGAGGTAAAAGGGTCATTAAGCCTTTTAAGCCTATGAGCCTTTAAGTCTATGACTGTCATTCTATACTTAAAATAAAAAATAGAAATGTTACTCATACAGCTTTTTTATGATAGTTAACAACTTAGAGAAAAGGTTTTAAACAAAAAATGAAGTTTCCAATTGCCTCCTCTCATATGACATCATCAACTTTCTGCCTCAGCCTCCTGAGAACATGTAGTGAAGACAAAAGCTCCCAGAAAAAGGTTGTTTTATTTAGATTATTATGATTTTTAATCCTGACATGTATATATCTTTTTAATCATTCAAATCTCTAGAATAATCCACCAAAAAAGAATTTTGTACATGGGATAAATAGGTTTTTGTTTATGGGCAGATTTGTGTAAGCAGCAACAATGATAGCCATTAAAATGCTATTTTCTGTAAAGAAAAGAGTATAAATGGAAATTGCTATTATTATTATTATTATTGTTTGCTTTATGTTTTGCTTAATTATGCCATTTTGTGTCCATTCCATTTTTGTGTTGCTTTTTATGGTCCAGGGTGGTACCATTCCCAAAAAAGCCAGTCTGGAGACCTTGGATACATCAGCGGATGAGATGGTTGTATCTCAGGCTACTACCTCTCCCTTACCTCCATCACCCCCATCGCCACCGTCTCCCTCCTCCACCCAGTACCATGATGAGTTCAGCTCCTGCGGTGCCTTCCTTTTGTCCCAGAAGCTCAGGAATCTGGAGCTGAAGACGCGGCAGACAGACTCCAATGAGATGAAGAGGCTGGCACTGGACCCCTCCTGTCTGCTCACCCCACCCAACACCCCCCACACTACAGATTCTCTTCATCTGGTGAAGGCGGACCAAGATAAATGGATGCAGGTTGACAGTGAGACACTCCCCTGGTCGTCTGGTGCACAGGCACATGATGAAGGTATAGATGGACACTACCATGCATGGTTTTCTTCTGCTTGTCTTCTGGGAAAATTAGGAAAAATGTCCTGTTTTGTTTCTCCTTATAGGAGGTTTAGTGTTTGAATGCCTGGCTGCACTGAAAGTAGATCGACTGAAACCAGATTGCGCCAGTATGAAAATAATCGTCGAACTAAAGGAGGAAGAGGAGGAGCAAGAGGAGGAAGAAGTGGACAATAATTATGATGACAATAACGACGAGGTCTTTAGCCTGGAGCTGGAGCGAGGTGAAAGGGGCCTCGGCCTCGCTCTGGTCGACACAAGGGTGAGTCAAAGAGATCTAGGCCTCATAATTCATGGTTAGAGGGGCAACTTAAAACCAGATGTACATCTTGTTCTTGCTGACCTTCAGTCATTGAACTTCTCACCATGCTACAGTGATATAAGAGTGTACTGTCAGGGAAGGTCAAAGTTCGTAATTACGCTATTTAACAACTCTGACATGAAAACATTTTAATAGTGAATTCTGTGAAAATGGAGGGTTGTTTTAAACATGGAATTTAAAGATACCATATTTAAGACTTTTCCTGGATTTTATTTGATATCACTTTGTTATTACTATTTCTAATCATCTCAATATAATTTTACATCTCCTCTCTCAATTGGTGGAAAGTGACTTAATACATTTAACTTGGTAGCCTATTATATTTAAGTAGAATTTGTAGGTACCTAACTTTAGTATTCTCTTTTGATGCTACGTTCTACTTTCTTATACTAATAATATTTAGGAATAATTAATTAATATTTCTTATTACTACAGTTATCAGACAACTTTAATTACTTTTCAAATGAAGATTTTAGGGCCAGTGACAGAACTGCCATGTTGTGTAACCCTATAAACTTGGTACCAGATAGTTTCTTTATTAAAAGGTTTTTTTTTAAAAATGAAAAACACATGCTATCAACAAGTTTTATATTCTAGGTGGATTATATATTTAAGATTTATTTATATTTTTTGGTTACATAATTTGATATTTTGTGTAAAAAATAAACACAAAATTGTGATTTTTGGAAAAACAAAACAATTTTGATATTTTTGACCTCATGTCCTAGGACACTTTGTTGAAAGTGAAAGGCATCTTCATCCGCACAGTAGTCCCAGACTCCCCTGCAGCCCGCTGTGAGAAGCTGGCCCCAGGAGACAGGATCCTGGCTGTTAATGGAGTCAGTCTGCTGGGGCTGGATTGCCAAAGGTAAAGAGTCATAATCTGAATTACAGGTACAGTGTGTAGTTTTTGGTGATATCTAGTGGTGAACTTGCAGATTGCAAACAGCTAAGTACCCCAAGCGTGTAGGGAAAAAAAGCAAAAAGGGCATCTCTAGAATTATTGTATGGTTTGTCCCTTCTGGGCTACTGTAGAAACATGGCGCTGCAACATGGCGGCTTTGTGGAGGGAGATCCACTCAGATCCAAAAAATGTATCAATCTAATATAATAAAATCACAAGAGTTCATATTTTGATTGATATGTATACCAATTAAAACATACTATATAACTATATTACATTTCTGCCAAGTCTGTTCAACTAGATGCTGCTAAATCTTCCTGCTAAGTTTTTCCTTTTGAAATTTATTGTCTTGTCTTTCGCTCTCTTTCTCTGTACTGTGAAATCTGTGTTGGAGTTTTCTTAATTAATAATTATTTTGGGGGGGAAATTGTTGTCAGACACATGGACCGTGACATAATGCACCATTTTAACTTTTTTTCTACTTCCTGTGTCTATGACCTGTAGATGGCCAATATGGCCGTAACATGTGTTAGATAGATAGATAGATAGATAGATAGATAGATAGATAGATAGATAGATAGATAGATAGATAGATAGATAGATAGATAGATAGATAGATAGATAGATAGATAGATAGATAGATCTCAGTGTGCCTCTACTATTTCTTTCTTTTTGGATACAATATCACTATATTCCATTTCTGCCCCATCTGTTCCACTAGATGCCGCTAAATCCTACACATTGCACCTTCTATAAAACGACAATGTATATTTAAAACTCTAATTTCTTCCACATGCCTTCCACCTCTCTGTCTCTCAGTGGGAAGGAGCTGATCCAATCATCAGGTGACAGACTGAGGTTACTGGTGGCCAGGTCTGACTGGATGGCCAAGGTTATAACGAGTGAATGCTGACAGTTTCTGTCTACATTTGTGAACATAGGAACTGTAAACGCATCTCAAACGCATTTGGACTTTCAGGTTCAGGACGTAGGCTGTGATGGAAGGAAGGGCTTGATGAAAAGACAAACAAATGCACTATAATATGTGCTATGGTCCTGGCTGAATGTCATACCAGGTTGTAGCTGCTCTGTGTTTTGTAGCTTTATTGTATTAGCATGGTGGGAATAATTGATCTGTAGTTTGATTTCAAACTGAGAGGTTTGCTTCAGACATTGTAAATGTGTTTGGTAAGCTTGGGTAAGGCCTTCAAATATTGCTGCTGCCATTTGTTTCCTGGAAATGTTGCTATTCAAATTCTTATTCCAGCTCCCATTTTCTGTATTTAAGCTGAGAGGACAGAAGATACTTGTCCAAAGTCTGGTTTTCAGTCGTCCATACAAGCATATCATGACTAGAAGGACCACAGAAGGTTAAGAGAACTTGGCCTGGATTGAGGTATTACCAGCATGTTCTGGTCCAAAACACTGCTTCTATACTTCTAATCAAATTCAACCGGGTCCACCAGGGAATCAAAGAGGTTTCCCACAAGAATCTGCAATGAGGAAACCTAAGAGCAGCATACATGAAAGAGCATACATCTAAAATTGGACTGAAAACTCCATTGTAGCTTGTCTCATTTCATTTGTCAAACTACTGCTGCTGTGGACAGAAAAACAATGAGCACTAACTCAAGCGTAATTTTCATTCATGTTATTCTTATGTGTTTTGTTTTTTATATTCATTATCTAGATAAAATAATTGTATATGTGTCGCTGTGACGATGAAATACTGACAAATTATAAAAATCAATTATAATTGAACAATGCAAAACATGTTATCTTTTTATGTCTCTTCATTGACCTAATTTTCCATGTTGGACCACAGTCACAGCAAGTGATTGAACACAGTTATTTCTCTTTTAGGCTGCGTTTCTATTTTTTATATATATATTTTTTCATTGTTAGCTCATGCCTGTTGTTTTTCAGCAATAAAAACATTTCAATCCCCCGTTGGTGTCATTTCTAATCAGCCACACTAACACAACGCAGCACTTATGATATAGGCTACAGTTTCTTAAACTAATGTTTATTAGTGGGTCGCTACATGTTTTTTTTGCAGAGTTGATAATGCGCCAGTGGTTCTCTTTTGCGCTTACATCCGCTTACATTGTTATATTTCATAATACCACATGTTTTTGCTCCCCTTGTGTGCTCTGCGTGCCTGTCAGCCTCAGCCTGCCTGACTGACAGCTCTTGTAGATATGACCAGTAGACAATCACTTCACTCCAGCAGTTGGAATTTTAAATAAATTGGCCACCGTATTCATAAAAGAAGTAACAAGCAATCCCTGCTAATGAAGTCTGGTTCAGTTGGTAAAGTCCAAAGCAACTCACTCAGGATGCGAACCCAAACAACAGAGTGAGCAGATCCAGGGCAGCAGACCTCAGTGAGGTCAGGTGGACGGTGGCTTACAGCAGGAACACAACCTCAGAGACCACATGGACTCAGACAAGCAGCACTAAAGAGAGGCCCTATAAAAACTAACCTGGCTGACTGGTTAACAGGCAGAGACCACTCAGCACAAAGGCCACAAAAGACAGTGTTATGGTTTGTGGGCAGGTATATAATGGCCAGGTGGCGAATGAGGCAGGAACACACTGAGGATGCTTGGTAGGCAGATGAAGAACAGACAGCTTTGAAAAGACAAGAGATTTCTCTATATAACAACAATTTAGTCTTTTTCTTTATTCACATTATGCTCTGTGAAATAAGTCAAGTCAATCATTTTTATTTGTATAGCCCAAAATCACAAATCACTGATTCACCTAATGGGCTTTACAATTTGAGTAACACAACATCCCCTGTCCTTAAAGCCTTGTACATCATACAAGGAAAACTCCCTAAAAAAACTTTTAACAGGGAAAATATAAACGAAAGAAAGAAACCTCGGGAAGAGTAACAGAGGAGGAGCACTCTTCCAGGATGGACAGGGGCGTGTGCATGGTATGGAAACAATACATTTAAACGGGACAAGTTGAATATGACATTAGATAGAATAACAGAAATATATTGAATTGTGGTGTATGTGGAGGATGAGGTGACAGGATCCACTGCAGCTTCCAGGTTTCATCAGGGCCATCAGACCCTCCAGTAACAGAAGGCTGTGAGTCTGTGAATGAGAAAACACAAAATAACATAGGATTGATGTTTTATCTTCCTTATCCTAAATAACTGTGATATTGTGTCCGCTGAGATTGATTTTCCTTTAAGATTTACTGGTTTGCAATCACCTTAACTGGAACATTAAATCAATCAATTGGTAAATAGCTTCACTGCAATAATGTGAAATGACTGACAGGTTAGTGTAATCCATGCTTCTATCATCATGTGCATCAAAATAAAATGTTTAAAAAAATGCCCCAACTCCTCAGGTTGGCTTCAGGTGTTCTTTGCAATTATATGTGTATTTAAATGCAAAACTCTCAAGTGTTAATTTAAAGGTCACTGCTTGAAAGACAAAAAATGGGGACAGAAATAACTTGACTTAGCATGACTTTCACACACTACCGACTTTCCTTTACTCCAGGACCTGGTCTCCCACGCCACCTACTGGCTGCAGCACAGAACATAACTCAATCAAATTAATTTAATTTGATTATTTGATTTACTACCTGATCAAATAAGGTAGTAAATTTGATTATTTGATTTACTACCTGATCACTGATTATATTTACATCATCGAACAAATCAAATTTCATTGTGTGACTGATTAAACAGTTGTATCAGGTCTCATCTTACCCATCCACACTGAAATATTATCATATTCATTCATTCAATATCATATTCATATATTATCATATGAATTATAATAATAATATACTTATAAACTCAAAACATCTGTTTCAATGTAAGGTAGATCATTATTATTATTATTATTATTATTTACATATTTATATAGGGTGATATCAGGTAAATTGGGCCACCTTTTGGTAAATCACTTGGGATAATAAAACAATGCCAAATATGCCTTTTCCATTTATAAGTTGAAAAGATGAATTAACCTGTCTGAGATATAGATATGACTACATTGTTTGAGTCTGACTACATTTAAGATCACCTCATATCATTCAGTATTGTGTGTCAGATAGGAGAAAGATTATTAGTAGTAATTTTCTTTAGGGAAGCATTATCTTACATTCTTTTCTACTAAGTCATTAAGAGGAGGAGCGAGAGAGAGAGAGAGAAATACTGGAGGACCAGGAATTGCAACAACAGACAAGTAGAGACAAAGTTCACTAGTTCACTAGTTCAGCCTTACAGAGTTTCACAGTCATCCCATTCTGCTGAATGATTTAGATGTTAAACTATGACTGAAGCAGAGTTATACACAGTCCATAAAGGGGTTTATGTGCCAACATGTCTGCACCCACCACAGAGCCTGAAATACTACGAGGAGTTTACTTTTCGTCCAGATGATACTGTTATCGTAACCTATCCAAAGTCAGGTGAGTATTCACTCTTGCTTGTAAAGTATGGCAGCACTGAATGTTAATGACAAGGGAAATAGGAAAGTGTCTCACATACTGGATGCCTAATGTGTAGTTTTACACTGTAGACAGATTGTCCAGAGTATTTTTTTAAATAATAAATGAGGCGATGTCTTACGGGCAACAAAAATGTTACAATCAATGATTGATCTTCGTAGGAAAGTATTTCACAAGAAGAAAGATGAACCAGGGCCTAATCAGCAAATAACAGTACATTTAGTACAGTACATTTTACTACTTTACATACAATAATGGAAGTGGTGCAAAAAGTATTCAGGTACTTTCTAAATCTCATCAAGTGTTAGCTGAAATTGAGCAGGAATTTAATCTCTTACCTATATTAATTTAATACAGCGTTCACAGTGCAAATTAAGTTACACAAGAAATAATGAGTTAATCATTTACCATGTTAATAAGCTGAATTAATAGTTGCTCAGTATGAATCAGTATTGTATAGTTGATTAGTATTGATTAGTTTGTAATTGAGAAGATCCAAAGATGTATGTTTTTTGTGTTTACTTTAGATAAAACATGCCACAGTAATCTGTCCAGAATCAACTGATAAACCTGCGTAAATAATAGTGATTTTATCAAATGGTAACAAATGGTAGTAAAGCAGCAGCAAGTGAGACTCCATCTCTCAGCTTCTCTTCAATCACAAAAACACACAGACAGATCACCAGGATAATTAATGATTACTCCTCAGTAATTGAAGCACCCATGTGACAGGTCACATGACCATCCCTGCAGGGGACCCCCCCCCCCCCTTAATATTATGAGGATGTAAAGTAAAGGTCAGACAGGAGAAACATAACTTCCTTACACTTCCAACACTTCCTTACTCCAAAATGAAGATAGAAAGCTAAGAGTCACAAAGGGAACCCAACAGAGAATACAATGTCAGAAAAGACTACTTTCTCAAAATACCAGGACACATCAAGTCCATTTCATTCTAAACGTAGGGTATGTGTGAATAGATAGCCATGTACTGGGCATTTTAGCTAATATCTAAATGATACATATATTTCTTTCTAAGAATTAATAATAAAATTAACTATGTTTTTTAAGTTAAGTTTTATGTTTTTTAATCCTCCTCCTAGGACTGCTGGTGGGGGGGCCCCAGACAGCCTACCTATGCCTCTATGTTAAGACTGCCTTAGAATTTACCATTAAACCACATTAAATAATGAATGACAGAAATAGTTCAAATCATAATTTAATAAATGAGGAAACATGGTGCATTCATGGTACAGGGCAGATATGAGTTACTTGTCAGAATGTCAGAAAACATCTTGTGGTCTACGTTCAGGTACGACCTGGATGCAGGAGATTGTGCCTCTGATCATGAGTGGAGGAGATCCAGCTTCTGTTGAGACTCTCCCTAACTGGGACCGTGTTCCCTGGCTGGAGGAGCATCGGGCCTGCACCCTCAATCTTGAAGAGAGGCCGTCTCCACGCATCTTTGCTACACACTTCCACTACAGGATGATGCCACCTTCCTTCTTTGAGGTTAAGCCAAAGGTAAATCTGAAATATTCTTTGCAATACGGATCATTATGATCATTCTGTTTGGTATCAGGGTACATTTGGGCGAAATTAATGATGATTCTGATGTGTTAACATTTCAGGTCATCTATGTCATGAGGAACCCTAAAGACGTGTTTACATCCTCCTTCCATTATTATGGGATGGCCTCCTACCTGGTCAACCCAGGCTTGCAGAGCGACTTCCTCCAAAAGTTCCTTGATGGGAAAGGTTGTGCTCATATGCAATTTATTTGTTTTTAACATTAACCAAGCTGGCAAAAATCTGGTTCCCAAAACCTTCTATCTACATAACATAACTGCTTCCCTGCACCCTGCATGTTTTAGGAAGCTCCTTACTTCAACACACCTGGTTCTAATTATCAGCTTGTTATCAAGTAGCTGAAGTCTGTCATAGGCTTGATAATAATAAGAATCAGGTGTGTTGGAGTGGGAAGATTCTTAAACCAGCAGGACAGTAGCTTTCCATTGGTAAAAACATCTCCATGAATATTGTTGGAATATATGTTTTGGTCTGTCTGGGACATTTATTGAATGTTTTTACATGATGTTCCCATTCATATGCCAAGAAGGCAGCCTTTTCTGTGAAAAAGGGTTATTTTTATGTTCCAAGCACTTTCTTTGAAGGTTGCATTTGCACATACACATTTGCATAACATTAGATCAGTGTGGGTGGGTTAGATAAAAGGAATCCAGCAGGAAAGCTCAGGGAAATTTTGTTTTTATTAGAACACTTTCTAAGTGTTATATTGACAAAAACATTGGCACAACTTTCTTCATTGTAGGGAGGTTATCAAATAGAAAGATGGAATGAGTGTTCTAGGAACGATACAGGATTTTTTGTGTTATGTGGGAGGTAAGCTTTATTAAAACTGTGAAACAATTAACAATACTATGAAAAACAATGCACATAAATTAAATCAATAATTGGTGAAAAAAATGAACAATTTATAATGATAATGGAATATTTGTCATTTTCTTTCCCTTGTACTGCAGTGATGTTTGGTTCCTGGTTTGATCATGTCCAGAGCTGGCTGAACGCTGAAGATAAAGAGCGAATGATGTACATCTTCTATGAAGAAATGGTAACGGTGAGGTTCAACATTAAAACCTTAAAAACTGCCAGCGTAATGCCATTTAAAACATTTTCCCAATTTTTTCTCAACTCTTCTCAATTCTCAACTTTATATTGCAAAACTTTGCAGGGATATATGATGAGCTGTATTTGTGTGTGGTGCAGGACCTGCAGGACTCTGTGGCTAGAATCGCTCAGTTCTTGGAGAAACCTCTGGACGCTGAGGTGATAGAGAAGATAGCAGACAGATGTGTGTTCAAGAACATGAAGCAGAACAACATGTCAAACTACTCTGCAGTTCCTCAGGAATTCATGGACCAGACAAAGTCTGAATTTCTCAGGAAAGGTATGTTTTATGACATAATACATATTGTTGAGTCCCAGTTAGAAGTCCAGTGTGAAGGATTTAGCAGCATCTAGCGGAGCAGAGGTGGAATATGTTTTTATTTGCATATAATTCAACCAAAATAAGAATTCTTGTGTGTTTTTATTACCTTGAGCTAGGTGTTACAATCTGCAACATCACTACTAGATGCTGCCAGAAATTACACACTGTACCAAGACAACATTGACATAAATTCAAGTTCCCTAGGAAAAAAAAGAAAATCAACCATCTACAATCTATGATCGATCAATAAAATATCTAATGCAACTCAACACCCTGCATACAGATCTTAATAAAAATAACATGGAAAGTCATATTCAAAATAAAAAAATAATTTCATCTACTATTTCTTCAAATGAAAGATAATTTCATTTGCTGCATGTTTTGTGTTTCAGGAATCGCAGGAGACTGGAAAAACCAACTAACCGTGGCAGAAGCGGAATACTTTGATGCAGTTTACAAAGACAAAATGAAAGATGTCAAATATAAATTTGTATGGGATTAAAAACAACAGTACAGTAGACAGTGTCTACAGAACAATTTTAATTAACAACTGTCTATCAAGTTCTCTTATTAGAGTTGACTGTTTTATCTTTCTCATTGAAGAGACTGGAAGCCTCCTCTTATGTTTTATTCACTACACTGAGATGAGTGGAATTCCTAATCTCTTGAGATAATTCAGATACTTAGACTTAAATAAAAAAGTTTATATTGTCAATCAGGCAATGTTACGGATAGCTAAAGTTCCAAATCATGAGATTAACAATAGTTCATTTGCCTCAATAATAAACAGGTGCAGATGTATCTTTAATAAAGAATGAGAACAAAAATTAATATTCTACTGCTGCTGTTTTATAAGTTTGCCATTTGCTTCTTGAAGCCAACCAATCAGAACAGAGTAGGCTTTAAGGTGGGTCTTAAAGAGACAGAAGATAAAACAGAGGTTGAACTGGAGGGCTTTGAAAGGAGCCAGTATAAGATACGTTTTAAAACAATAAATAATATAATAGATAGAATAATGAAATATTAAATGTATACCTGTAAATCTACATGATACATACCAGACTCTAGTACATATGTTGTAGCCTGATAATGCTTCCAAAGGGATTTTAAGATTTCACCTGATTTTACACCACCAACAAAAAGTCATTAGGTTACATTACACAATATCTTTCTAGGTTTTGTTGCTGTTGAGAAAGGCTCTAAGAAACGTCTGCATCAGATCCATGATGTGTTCTTAAACCACTGACTTGTTTGCACCTGTGTCTTCATGTCATCATAAATCCTCATATATAAACATGAAACTGTGCAAACATTGTAACAAATAACCTGGAACAAAATTGAAAATAAAAGTTGAGAGCAAAATACAACAAACAATGGAAAGAAAACCTGGAAAACTGGACCGAGGAACAGTGTTTGCTTTTGGCTCAGTTGATTTAATGAGATCAACCACAAAAACAATGTTGGTGTGATTCAATCTGTAACGTTTTAATAATTCACTGTCTTCCAGTGTTTGGAGAATATCTCTCCTGCCTCTTCCCTCCACCATTTTGTCCTCTGCTTAGGGAACTCCTAAGCTGCTAAAAGTTCTCTTCCCTGCTCCTAACAGATCTCACCTTAGGAGCACTCTTAGCAGCTAGGATTCTTTTGGAATAGCTTTCATCTTTACTAGGATCTACTCTTAATTTTTAGGAGAAATTCAAAGAAAACACCAAGATTCTAAGAATTTTCTTAGAATTTGGCTAACTCTTTGCACTAAAAATCTTTAGGAATACGGCCCTTCTGTTCTTCTGAGGTTCTGAAATATAAATAAATATAAAATGTACATTTGGTCCTGTGTTTGATCCAGTGAGTATTCACACTGCATAGAACAAGGATAGAACAGGATAGAACCAGACCAGGATTGACTTGATACAAACTGAGAACCCCCATTTTCAAGTGGACCAGAGTTCTATGAGCTTTCACACCTGGACAAACGAAGTGAAACTATCCAAGGAAATGAACTCTAGTCCGTTTAAAGTAACTAAATGAGGACAGTGTGAAAGACCCTCAGTGTTACATCCTGTTAACAAGATGATGAATGATCATTGATTCAAAAACATCAGCAGCCATAACATAATATCCCATAATATCCAGTATCATCAGGACTAGTGTTGCTGTGGTTTAAATACCCTGCTCCCCCCAACATACTTCCTGCTGCTATGCCTGTCATCTCCTGATATAAACTTTACTGCTCTTTTGTTAATGTGATCATTTAATGATGTGTTCTTGTTGAGCAGAATTAAACATGCTGCCTTAAGACATTTAGTTTTTTGGAAGGTGTGGGAAATAGGGGGTGCATCAACCAGGTTGGGATATAGATGGAGGTGCACGGCTAAAAAAGTTTGGGAACCGCTGATGTATACTATGCTACTACTTGGCTATTGATTGAAACATTACTGCTGACGCATTTATTGGTAACCAGTGTTTGAATGTTTTAGTTGGTCAAGGTGAAGTTCAATTACCTACAAAATCTTGGCTAGTTTAATCTATAACGATATTCATATATTTGGTATGGAAAAAGTGTAATCTATAAAACTATACAGCATAGCTGAGAAAGGAGTGAAATTTTGCTTTACATTTACCTCTGGAATGTAGAGGAGCAAAAGTCAATTTATAACGTTACACAAAATTTAAAGGCAAATTGTTCTGCATATTTCAGAAACCATGTCTTTCATTTAGGTATGACCTGGAAGCAGGAGATTGTCCCTCTGATCATGAGTGGAGGAGATCCAGCCTCCGTTGAGACTGTCCCTAACCCGGACTGTGTTCCCTGGCTGGAGGAGAACCGGGCCTACTGTACCTCCTCAACTTTGAACAGCGGCCGTCACACATTTTCACTACAACATGATGCCTCTCTCCTTCTTTGAAGTTAAGCCAAAGGTAAATCTGCAATATTGTCTGTGTCACAGATCATTATTTTATTTGATATTATATAATTTCTATTCAATAGCTTAATTTATATGTTATATTTATTATACTTGTATTTTAGTTATTATATTTACATAATCCATATATTATATATATAAAATAATGTATATATATAATAGGTGCAATTTTTTATTCCATGTGCAATAATCTACTCACCTACCTCTTACCATGTGCATTTTACAATACCAGTGTTGCAATAATAATGGTGTGTACTGATTTATATTTATTATTAATATTATGCTTTTTTGCGACTTCCTTCACAAGTTCCTTGATGGGAAAGGTTGTGCTCATTGTTATTCATATGTAATTTAACTTTTAACAATAGCGTACAGTAATACACATTTAACTAAACTGAGTTTCATTGAGGTCAAAGATGTAATTCACTCATGATAATGAAGAACTTGTGATTTTATTTTCCTTTTTTAGCTGCGTATGGCTCATGGTTTGACCATGTTAAGAGCTGGCTGAACGCTGAAGACAAACAACACATAATTTACATCACCTATGAAGAAATGATTATGGTAACATTTTCAACACTACTCCTCAAATCTGCTTCAAGGTTTGAGAAAATGAGACCTAAACCCACTTTGAAAACCTTCTCCTCAAACAGAATTCCTGCAGGGATATATGATGAGCTGTATTTGTGTGTGGTGCAGGACCTGCAGGACTCTGTGGCCAGAATCGCTCAGTTCTTGGAGAAACCTCTGGACACTGAGGTGATAGAGAAGATAGCAGACAGATGTGTGTTCAAGAACATGAAGCAGAACAACATGTCAAACTACTCTGCAGTTCCTCAGGAATTCATGGACCAGACAAAGTCTGAATTTCTCAGGAAAGGTATGTTTCAATAGATAATACCGACCTACCTAAAATAAGTGGAATGAGAGGTTCAGAGTAAATATTCCATAAGTTGAGGATCCAACCCCTACAGGGCCAGCTGGCATGGAACACTCTTGCAGACATAATCACCTGTAGTATGTAACTTTTCATACGTGTCAAGACAGGTTACTTATATACAGCAACTCTGTATCAGCAGTTAAGGTTGGAATGAGACATGTATCTATGGACACACCCATGACCCACTAAGGCCTCCTTAGCCCCACAACCAAACCTCAGGGTTTCAGAGTTGTGGGACCAGAGGTTAGTTCTGGTCCACATCTACTGCCTGAGCTCATGTAAAATCAAAGAATCAAAGAGGCCATGCAGGAGTGTTGCTTATATAAGTGGTTCTCAAACCTTTTCACATCAAGGACCCTTAAACCCATAAAAACTAGACCATGTACCTCATCTGATAAGATTTCTGCTTGAAGATGTTATAAAATTAAGTGTCAGAAACCCCCAAAATTATGGAGGACTGTAACTGCCATAATCAAGAATACATAAATAAATAATGACTCAATATATAAATAGACAAGTAAAACTCCATATTTATTTAATTTTCCATTTCATTAAATCATTGAATTGATTTATTTGTGTATTATTTTCACATTTATTTGATTTTCCATTTATTTATTCATTTATCAATTTTCAAATGTATTTACTTGTTCACTCAACACATAAAATGTTAAATTGAATTTGAAATAAATAAATTCATATGCAAAGGGGAAATAATACACAATTGTGGAATTATAGTGAAAATAAATTATTCTCCTTATTTCTGGGGACGCCCTGGCATCTCCCAAAAGACCTCTGGGGCCCGGACCCCACTATAAGAACCACTGGCTTACATGACCATGGATCGCTAATGAGTATTTGGCCACTGATAAACAGCACATGGTTATTGAAGCAAATAAGCAACCACTAAAAAGTAAACCCTGTGCATATGGGATATGTAGGGTGGATTAGGATTGAAAGGCTGTTAAAGGTTGTTTTATGAACAGTTTTCTTCTGGTCAACCTGCTGCCAACTCTGCAGCTTTCAGCATTTACTGTTTTGTATAGAGTGTTTTCATTATTATTGATCATTTTCATAATCACCTCAGCTTCTTAAACCTCTTTCACAGACAGTAAGTTACTGTCACAGGTGAGTTTGACTATTCAGACACATGAATCTCCATTCATTCCTGTATTCATGCACCACACATGACATTGAACTGCTGGTGATAGGTGGAGTGTGCAAGCAGCAACAGAGGGAAACCTGTTAAACTCATGACAATTCTTAATTCTACATTATAATTATTCTAATTAACAAAATAATCTATATTTGAAAACAGGACCTGTTATTACTGTTGTTACTGTTTTATATTAAAAAAGGAATTTCTGCCTATTTGAAAAGATGTTTTGGGCTGAAAGCATTAATCCTTAATCCTGTCCATGGCTGGTGTTAATTGACTGTAAATAAGACATACTGTACACATATACTATATACATTATGTATTTCTAGTGAGCAAAAAGAAAAAAGACACAATTTCACATACAAGTCATTTCTTCAAATGACTTACAATTCACATGCTGTTCTTCAGGAATTGCCAGAGACTGGAAAAACCATCTAACAATGGCAGAAGTGGAATACGTTGATGCCATTTATGAGGACAAAATGAAAGATATTGACTACAACTTTGCATGGGATTAAAATAAATGCAAACAAAACATGTTCCACGATACTGTGATGAATATAGCGAATCACAGAAATGTTCAGTTTGGATCATGATTTTCATGATGTTTGTATAGGCAGAAGGGCAGAAAAAAATGCTGTCAATTAACAGCCAACTTTCTCTTGAACTCTCTTAGCATTAATTATGTATCTTTTTCAAAGATGGTTTTGCTTGGTTTTTATAAGGGGACAATATGTTAAATACAGGATAAATTTAGATTTGGGAGTTTTCGAGTGTAAAACCCAAACAATCTGTGAAATTGTTATTAAAAAATAATTATTTTGGCTTGAAGGTTCCTATTTTCAAGGATAGAGAAGAAATACAGAATAAATTACTTTAAAAGGGTCCTGGATTCATTAATTGTCTAATTTGTTCTTACAACCTGTTTGTAATTTTCTACGAGTTGTTTCATAAATATAAGGGGATAAGGTGATTTATTAGTGCTCCTTTCCTTATTATCATTGATCCATAGCTGTGTGCTATGTTTGGGAATTCTAGTTTCAGGGGTATATTAATCGGGGACACACAGAGTCACTGTTGAAAGTGTTGATGACATCATCAGTGCTATGATTGTAAGGAATATATCATTTGAATTTTCTCGTCTACACAAAACCCAGTCAGCATCAGGAAATCACCCACAGGTGTCAGTGTTGCTATGTGGACAGCAGGAACCAGCATTAACACTTGAAAGTTTAATTGAATAGGCCGCAAAGTTCATGAGAGAATCTGTTTGAGAGAATTTGTTGTTTTATTTACAATATGATTGTGTTCTAATATTGAAATCTACAATTGGACAATATTATGTGTCAAATCACAAGACTAAGTTTTCAAATAAATTTAATTTGTATTGTTATATATTGAGGGTGATGTGGTGGAGCAGTGGGTTGTGCTGTTGCCTTACAGCATGAAGGTCACACGTTCAAGTCTTTGAGTCTTTGTGTGTGGGTATAGAAAATTACTGACTGTTACATATTTTCTATTCCTGTTACATACATGTAAAACATGAAAACAATATTCTTTAATGAACAAACCTACAGCTTTAAGTATAGGTTAAAGTATATAGCCTACTATTGTGTATGATGATTCTAATATATATATATGTTTAAAAAAACAAAGGCTATTAAATTGTATTTCATAGAGTCACAGGAATTAAAATGTAAGTGTAAATTCTGTTTCCTGTATCCAGCTTCATTTCAATAAATTTGACTGTTAATCAGGAGACTGGTGTCACAGTTTGAATCCTGCATCGTTAAAACGTGATGGTTAAATCCTTTATTTATGTGCATTCTATGTTCTGTTTCACTATCAGAATACAATCACGTATGTAGATGTAGTAAGAAGATAAGTGGTGATAAATACCCAAGAAAGTAATTGATATGCACTACCACATAGTTACTTATTTGTTTTTACTGTTTTTTTTTTCATATCTGTTGTATACCTTTTGAGCATCATTCTATATAAAAGGTGCTATACAAATAATGTTTTTATTTTTATCAGAGGTGTAATATGAAAATATTTTTGAGAGCATCTTTACTTTAGTTGAGTTTTTATATTTCTACCAACTATGACATTGACTGCACTAATCTCTTTTATATATTATATACTTTTGCTCCACTACATTCCCCTTTAGTATTACTACAAAATAAAAATGAAAATATAGTTGAAACAGACAACCTGCTACAAGCTTGTCTTGTGACATCAATGCTCGTTTGGAAGACAATTTTGGTTCAATATTTAGTGTGATGTGGAAACCTGAAGCCTTCTGTGACACACAATCACTGAGAATAAACTTATACAATACTCAAACTTCTGACTGCTTGCTTTTTTACTTACAAAATGTACTTGTGCTTTTAGTTTTAATACTTAAGTACATTTGATATCAGAAAATGTCCTTTGTTACTTAAGTACAATGCATATTATATATTTTAAGACTTTTATAAGAGACTTTAACTTTTACCAACATCATATTCTGGTAAGATATGTGTAAATTTACTCAAATGTGGCTTCAGGTAAGTCAGACACCACTGGTTATTATCGTATTTCTGTCGAGTGTTCGTTTTTACTATCGTTGTTATGTAACGTGAACGCAGCATAACATTAGCAAGTTAGCCAGCTAGCTAACCAGTGTCAAGCAATATAAACATGGAAATAGTCTCTTCTTGTAGTTTCGCATCATATGGAACCTTAATTGTAACATTAGTCAATTCCCGAAACACCTATAATGTGACACAGGTATTATAACCCCGATTATTGATCGACTAATGTAATTTACGTAAAGTTTTATCATAATAACGCACTTAGCTAGCCTAGCAGGTCGGCTAGCTAAAGTAAGCGGTAGGCACACATGGCTATTTCCCTTCATCAGAAGCCGTGAGGGTGTTTAATGAAGACGCGGTGAAACGGGAAATGTCTGACACATTAACAGGTAGCTGGGGAGTCAGGGACAAATCAGACATATGTAACGTCAACCAAATATTTGTAGTTAACGCTAATGTGTGAAATACTTCAGGTGTCGTTAACATTAATGTTCCTTCGTGCAGACTTGAGTAAATTGATGTCTGTTTACTGGAGCCTGAATGTTAGCTGATGTATGTGTGTTTAAATGTCAGGTTTGGACAGTGAAGTCGAAGGCACGTTGTAATAACTGTTTCCCTCCTATTTACAGCGCATCAACATGCTGTTTGGTGGAAAAGAATACCACGTTATAGAAGAGAAACACAATAGAGGACAGATCCATTCACATCCAAGCAATGAAAACACAATAGAATATATATTAAACAGCAGCACCAAGTACAGGGTGGTTAGAATTAAATAATGAAGTGCTATGTGCTGAGGTAACATGCTTTTACATTACACTGGAATTCCCGTTACAATTTGTCTATACAGAATGCTGAAGTCTATATATTTATATTTTTTTTTACACATGTTCGAAGCTGAGCCACATTCAACACCTGATATTTCGAAAGGACACAAGGGAGACAGTGTCCAACAGTGGTGGAAAATAACTAAGTACATTTACTCAAGTGCAGTACGAGAACTATTCTGAAGGGCTTTAATATTTCCACTTTTACTTTCTACTCCAATACATATATTTGACAGCTTTTACATTAAATTAACTTTATTCAATTTACACATTCTTCTTTGTGTAAAAGATGCAAAATACCATGATGCAGTACTACTAATAAAGTATCAATTTAATCAGTATATCTACTTTAACTCAGGTAAATAATCTAGCTATGAGTCAGTGGATCAATAATGTTTCAAGTGTCACCTTGGGCTGCAACTAATGACTATTTATATTTGCCTAATCTCTCAGTTATTGAAACAATTCATTGATTTGTTGTTTGGTTCATGAAGTGGTTAATCACTATTTTCTAAAAACCTAACCCAATCTAAACTTTCTTGAATTGACATAACCAACAGTCCAGAACCCAAGGATAATCTGTTTACTATTATAGAAGAAAATAGAAACCATAAAATAAATGTGATTTGAGAAGCTGGAATCATAGAATTTGGACATTTTCTTCCATTATCCATGATCAACAGTTAGCAAATAGTTTAATAGTTGGTAACCAATTAATTAACTGACTAATCATTGCACTTACTTGCACTGACTTATGTTTTTGTGTCTTCTGAGATCACCTGTGTATTGTATGTCCTCACCACTGTGTTCTATTCTGTGTTCTTGTCCTTCATCAGCTGCAATGCCTTTGCTTTGCTGTAAGCTGCAGTCTTGACTATGAGGGGAGAGAAACATGACCAACTGACGCCATAGACGCAAACTGACAAATGCAAGGTATGTTGTCGGTGGCTTGTTTTCACCACTGCTTTGTCTGTTTTGAATGTGCTCATTGACTTCCTGTTTACCTTGAGATATGGTTCAGTGTATTAAAGCACTGTGTCATTCATTCAGGTCACATTTGCATTTTACATTTGATTGACTCTGGCAGGAACTAAGCAATGCAAACAGAAGCTGCCATCTAGATATAGAGCATCAAACTCATTTTATTTCATGGGCTACATTCAACCCAATTTGGCCATTCCAGTAAAACCATTGCTTAATAACATACTGTGTAAACAACAACCCCAGATTTCTCCCTCTCAATTCAAGTAAAGTAGTACATTCTGAATAATTTTGCCAATAATGAACCGTTGATTCACAAAACACCACACAGCGGGTAGGGTGAGCAGCCTGAAATATAAGTCCAATTTCAACAATATTATGTCTCAGTGTCCCATATTCAATCAATCTAGTACTCAACTTCTTTATGACTTGAATAATTTATCTTGATGTATTTACATGACCACTCTTGTGTAGTACTAATGACATCAGCACATGACAAAAAATAATGTGGAAGGTTAACTTATCAACTACCTTACGCACTATTTATGAATCAAACCTTTTTGTACTTTTCTCCAGGACAAGTCTGATATTGTTATCACACATTATATTTCCGGAGTACTCAAATGTGCTATGAACACAAGCACACTGCCTTCCCATTTTTTGTGAGGAATTAGGAACTGATCCACTTTTTTCTTGTAAAACTTGGCTGCTGTCAGTTTAGGACATTGATATTCAAAGGTTTATGCAGCAGCATTACAGGTGATACTTTTGTATTCTTAAAGTTGTACAGTCAGCAGTACTGGAAGACTGAAGTAAATGGAACTGAACAGAATGAGCCAGTTGTTGTGATATAGTTAAGAATGGGTAAAACCAGAAGATGTGTATTGCTTTTGTGATAATTTATGACTGCTGACAGGACTAGCCACATAGTTATCAGAGTTCATTGTGTTTAAGCTGCCTCATATCTTTTTTCTACTTAGGTACACATTTAGTATTGCACTGACTAGGCCACATGATTCATTACTCATTAGTTGAGGTGAATCATCTGGGATGGGTTGGGAAAGGGAAACTCACAGCCTCGCACTCTTTCATTTTCCCTCAGGGAGATTATCCCTATTTTTTAAATTCTGTTTTGTAATCAGTGCCTCCATACAGACCTGTTTCATTTCTTTGCATTACCATGTCATCTTGTAAATACTGTAATAACCTTGTGTCTCTGCAGATATACTTGGAGTATGACAAAAATAACTTAAAAATAATAAACAAAGAGGGTCACCTCTCGGTCATGAAAGTCAGATAGTTTATTTTTTTTATTATAAGGTTTCCCAATAGCTGACAGCTAGATGACAGCTAGTTTCCCATAAGCCACCACGCATCTTCTGGTTTTACTGGTTCAAGGGACATGAGACAGCTTAGACACAGTGAACTCCCTGGTAACTATGTGGCTGGTCCTGTCAGCAGTTAATAATTATCACAAATCCCCAGACATCTTCTGGTCCTACCAGTTCTTAACTCTCTATATCACAACAGTTTCATTTACTTCAGTTTACCAGTATTCCTAACTTTATAACATTAAGGATAAAAAAGTACATACTACCACCCCTAACGCTGTATTAGAGCAGCATTAGAGAGCGTCACTGTCCGAAACTGACAACAGCCCAGTTTATCAAGAAACAAAACTGATAAGTTTCTTTGTCCTCACAGAAATAGGAGACCAGGCAGCAGCCCTGAGGAAGAGAGGCTACAGTCCTCCCCTACAGTTACCCCCCTCTCTCTGTCTCCCGCTTCCCTGTCTCTCTCTATCTACTATAAATAAAGGCATAAAAAAAGCCTCAAAAATAAATATTTAAACAACAAATTCATTGTGTTCACAGCAAGTTTCAGTGCTCATGAAATGTAATATTTGACACCAATATCAGACTCGTCCTGTGGAAAAATACGTTTTGATGTGTAAATAGTATCCAGGGTAGAGGATAATTTATCCTTCTTCAGTAGCTGGGGAAGCAATTTTCTTAACAGAACATTATTTGACACCAGAAAAGAGATTGAAATAAAGAGAAAAATAGAAAATTCAAATACATAAACAACAATAATTGTAAAACCGAGAGACACACAAACATACTGGGCAAATAAGGCAAATACTTTATTATTTATAATAATATAAATAATAAACCAAGAATAACCAAAAACAGATTATTCTAAAACTTAGACAACGATACAACATCAGGACTGCAGCTGCAACCAGCACAATTTAAGCAAAAACAAAGGTAAGAGCTGAATACTGTGAGTAAGAAACACAAGGAAAACTTCAAAGTAGTGAATGTACACATATGTGAGATCTTAGAAACCTGACAGAACTTATATTACTGGGTGATCATTACATAAATCAATAGATCTGTATTGGACAGTTTCTTTTTCATTTCATTATTACTTTATGTTCTCTTGGTAGATACTTCTCTCCACTACTGGCCCCTCCAATAGAATGCACACGAGTGTCAGAGCAATACATTATTTTATGAAATAGAAGACTCATTATTGAATGATAATGTTAAAATGGATAAGTAAGTTGTCAGAAAGGGAGCCAAGTAAGACGATCATGCATATCAGCAGTGTTAAACGTAGTGACCAGATGATTGTGGTAGAAGTAGATAGCGTGCTGCTTAACTGCATACAGCTGTTTGGTTTTTACTTATTTTGGCATAACCACTTCCAGGAATGTGAGCCTGTGGGTGCTGGACACAATGAAATCGCCAGTTACTTTCAGTTTCGTTTCTCTCTGATTTTACTGAGAATGAAAAGCAGGAGGGAGGGAGGGAGGAATGGAGGAGGGAGGGAGAGGTGTTTATAAGCCAAAACAGGAAGGCAGCTGGTTCATTAGTAGTTCAACTTCTGAAGAGATGAACAAAAGATCGTGACATTGGGGTGAATAAAGGTAAAGCTAATCTCTACTCTCAGTTTACTGCTCATGCTATTAGTAATGGTATTTGAAGACTATTACGCAGCATCAATGTTTAGAGTTTGTGGCAAAGCATCGTTGGTTATGATTATGGTTTAATAGGATGAAAGCAATACAGATTACAAGATAGGGTTATATCATAGCTGAGTTGATATAATGATTTTAATGATGTAAATGATTTTATCTCTGGAAAACTTGAAATTATTTGATCTAATGTTTTCAGGTAATTTGTAACATGGCCAGTTGCCACTAGAACAATGTGCAAAGTTCAGGCTAGTTTATTTTTTTGTATACCCAGCATTTTATTGTATTTATTATTTTAGTAGTATGATTTTGGGTATTTTTTCCTATTTATTTTATATTTACTGGTAGGTTTATGCTGAATTTTACAAGCTATGTAAAAAGACACACAGGTGTCATAAATGCGGCCTGTAGGGACTTGTGTGTTGTGTAAAAATATGTGGACTAATATAGCCCCAAATCAGGTCCTGAATCAGCTAATAGCAGCCGCTTCAATATGAAACATGCAAGAACAGTCAACCTGTGAACTTTACTTTTACTGTATATGCTTTCAAGGAAATTATTCACAAAAATCGTAAATAAGTTAACGAATTTTAAAAAATGTTCATCTGTGGAGGAAACAAACAAGTCAGATGTTGACCTAAAAATGAAGAAGGTGCATACACGGTTTCCTGGCAAGTTTATATATTGTGAACATTGGATAAAACTACTTCAGGACAGCATTGTTGTTATTATCATATTATTTCATCGATGTGCTTCAGGCAAATGTCCTTTCATGTCCTGATCGCTGTTGGTTACGCTCCACAAAATACATTTCTTTTGGAATGCTGCTACCTCAGGCTGTCTGTGTCACCTGTAAGTCAAATTCACTGGATCTGTTTTCCTGAAGCAAACTGAAGAAGGGCGTCTGGCACAAAACATCTGTGCAATAAAAAATAATTAGGCTATTCTAGTGTCGTCCTGAAGTACTTTTCTTCAATATTGTTGTTTGAGGAGTCAGCCCCTAAGGCAAGGCAAGTTATTTTATATAGCACTTTTTAGTACAAGACAATTCATAGTACTTCACAAAACATTAAATGTAAACCGTTATAAAAGCTACAAAAGCAAACAAACAATACAATATATTAAAAAAACAAATCAATAATTCCGAAAAAGATGAGACAGTAAACATAGAATTTGTGATTTTCATTTGCAATTTATATATTTATCTCTTTATTCTCTTTCAGACACATTAGAGTTTCTGTATTGCACTGTTCAGCTAATATTCTATTATTTTAAATGTGGAATACATTCACACTAATCAATATAAATGTGGTTAATGCAAAAGGCAGGAAGAATCACATTTTATTTTCTCATGCTGAATCCATAATATCATTTTTTTAAATTGTGTGAATTGGGACACACTGCAAGTATGTATATTTTACTTTATTAGCTCATCGTACATTATTGAAATATTACGAAGTGTGTAACTCACTGCTACCCCTGCTGGAGTTGAGACTTAACATAAAATCATCGACTATTATTCATAGTTCCAAAAAAACATAGCTAGATATTGAACAACAATTCTTCTGAGTACTTTCTGTGTGGAGTTTGAATGTTCTCCCCGTGTCTGCGTGGGTTTTCACCGGGTACTCCGGCTTCCTCCCACAGTCCAAAAACATGCTGAGGTTAATTGGTGACTCTAAATTGCCCATAGGTGTGAGTGTGTGAATGAATGGTGTGTGTGCCCCACGATTGGCTGGCGACCATCTGGGGTGTATCCCTGCCTCTCGCCGTAACGCGCTGGGATAGGCTCCAGCAGACCCCTGCAACCCTAATGAGGAATAAGCAGGTATAGAAAATGACTGACTGACTGACTGAGTACTAATCAAAATATATACCCATTATTAAGTATCACAGGCCTGGCAGAATGCTTGAATAGATTGTTGCTGGTAATTCTTCAGATCAGATCATTCTAAATCAGGAAACTTTACAAATTATAAACAGTATTTATTATTTTTTGACAGCGATCGTGAATAACTTCCTACTGTTTGATAAAGTGGTATTAATGTATAACTTTTTTTTTTTTATTGTTTGGAAGCCATATCCCTTATGTGCATCTTAATGTGAATGCACAGACCACTACTAAACTACTTTGTATTGTTTGTCAATTAATGTTGGTCTCGTTGGTCTCTCCCTGATAGCATCACTGAAGATGGAGTCGGTTGAGGAAAACCTAGTGGTGATGGTCCAGCAGTACCCAGATGGGATCCCCCTGAAAAAGCTGGCTATGTTGTACAGCCAGACATACCGCAAGAACCTGTCTTTATCCTCCTTGGGCTTTGATTCCATGACCAGCCTGGTAGCCTCTCTGGATCAGGATCTGGTTATGAACGGGGACTTGGTGTTTCATGTTGACTGCCGCTGTGAAACTCTAGAAAACATAGTAGCCATGGTGAAGGAGCACCCAGCGGGGATCCCGCTGAAAAAGCTTGCTGTCACGTACAGCCAGACGTACCACAAGAACCTGACATTATCCTTCTTGGGCTTTGACTCTATGGCAAGCCTGGTAGAATCTTTGGATCAGGATCTGTTTCTGGACGAGGACTTTGTGTTTCATGTTGGCCTCCGCACAGAAATTCTAGAAAACATAGTGGCCATGGTGAAGGAGCACCCAGTAGGAATTCCCCTGAAAAAGCTGGCTGTCATGTACAGCCAGACATACCGCAAGAACTTGACTTTGTCCTTTTTGGGTTTTGACACCCTGACTAATCTGGTAGCCTTTCTGAATAGGGACTTGGTCACTGAGGGAGAAAAGGTGTTTCACAAAGACCACAAGGGCAGTAAAAACCGAGCTAGAGCGGGGGCGGCGGCAAAAGCGACAAAAGACGGCAAGAAAACTGTGAATGTTCAGGAAAAGGTTGTGGCCATGATGAGAGAACATCCAGATGGGATACCTCTGAAGAAGGTGGCTATATCCTACAGCCAGACGTACCACCACAACCTGGTCGTATCCTCTTTGGGCTTTAAAACCATTTCCTGCCTGGTAGCAGCCTTGAAAGAGGATTTGGTTGTGGAGGGTGAGCTGGTGTTTCATAAAATCCACCGGCCACAAAAGCAGTGTGACAGAGCTGAGACATCAGCAAAAGCTGCCAAGGATAGCAGGCCTGCAACACCACAGAGAACTGAAACACCTACGGAGAAGAGCAGCACTACCCCTGGTGCTACTGGCCCACTGAAGGACACCAGCTCTCACTGTGTGCCTCCCCCTGCAGCAGGAACAGACCTTTTAGGTCCTCCTCTGATTTCCTATGCCCCTTTTCCCTCCACCCCATTTGTCTTTACCGGCTCCAAACCAGCAACACTGACCCAGCAGCAGCTGCTCCAGAGGGTCTTAGAGGTCTGTTACACAGATAAATGTGTAGATTACAGAGTTGTTTTTTTTGTAATGCTTGTTTTCTCTGTTTGCATTTGTTTCTAATGACAACTAATACATTTGGCAGTGAAGTAACATTTCTCATTTGACCAATAATTTCACACCGACTGGCACTGTGGCTGCAAGTTTCCGAACAGTGTTGCTTAAGATGGCACTGACATTAGCAACCAATCATTGAATGTGTTTCTGATGCAGACAGAAGTTGTGTTGGAGCATAGCATTTAAATATTTTGAAACCCACTTTGAAGCAACAATTTTAAATGACTCCTGGAAAAAACATTTAAACAGTGTTTGTGTAATGCTGATTCTACTAAAGGCGTGTCCTAGTTGGCATTTGTTATTCATTTACAGGCTGACTTTATGACTAATGGCACATTATTTATTAACTATTAAGATTTACATGTATCTATAGCACAGGACTAAAAGGCATGGCAAGTTTATTTGTATAGCACATTTCAAAGAAATGTAACAACAAAGTAATTCAAAGTGCTTTACATAAAACATTAAAAGCATCAATCTTTAAACAATTTTAAAACATTTAAACCGATTAAAAGGGAAATAAGCAAGTTAATTAAAATTAAATAAGAAAACGTTACAGTGAAATGAAAAATAATTAAGAAATGACATCAGCAATAGCAGCAACAAAAAGAAAAAATGCTCAGCTCTGACTTAAAAAGCAATGAGACCTGCAATTCTCTGGGAGTTTGTTTCAGATGTGTGGGGCATAGAAACTGAGAATAGAAACCAAGCACTAATCAAGGTCTCCAGTGGTTAATTAGTAGAATCAGATGTGTGACTGATTGGTTGGAACAAAAATCTGCAACAGCATCTCTAGGACCAGGGTTGCCTACCCCTGCCCTAGACCATTCAGTGCTTTATAAACCAGTAAAGATGTTTTGCAGGAGGGAGGGAGGGGGGCCAGGAAGCCACTGTAAGGACCTCAGAACTGGAGTGATAGGATCTATTTTTTAGTCTTAGTGGGGACTAGTGGCAGCATTTTGAATTAGCTGCAGCAGATTGACATTTTAGAGAGGCCTGTAAAGACCCTGTTATAGTAGTCATGTCTACTGTAAGTAAAAGAGGTCATCCTTTTTTTTAATTGTTTAATTTTAAGATATATTAAGAGGTTCAGTAAATAGTACTTTATAAACTATTTTGTGTTTTTCTTAACTAATTAGAGTTAAAAAATGTTTTATTTAGTTTATTACTGATGGAAATAAGCATTTTAAAGTGACTGAATACCAAGCTTATAACCTGCATGCAATATGTATAAATATATTATATATAATATATTATATTATGATGTTCTAACCTAAATTGAAAAATGAGCTTTGATGTTTGTCTACCTTTACAGTATGTAAAACCACCTGTTTATTGATGTGTTCCAGGTGATAAAGACGTACCAGCTGAGTTCTTCATCCATGGACGATCTGAAAATTTTCTATTTTCAGCATTTTGGTGAAGAGCTTCCCATAGCACAGTACATGTCTCTGTATGACAGCTGGGCAGCTGACCCCAAGAAGCCCAGTCACTCTGAACCAACGGCGGGTCCCATCACTGCTCCAATGCAGGCGACCAAACCAGTGCAGATGACTGCTCCTTCGCAAACAACTGCAGGTAGGCACGTGAAAAGTTCCATACAGTAACATTTGACAAACAAAGATTGTAGATTGATATTTTTGAAATAAACGTGGACATATCCTTCCACAGCAACACAGAATAAAAAAGAACAGCAGCAGCCTTTTGCCTCCAGTTTCTTCTCTGGCTCTGACTTTCCAACACTGGGCATAGATGTAAAAGAAGACCAGAGGAGCAGAAAGACAGAAGTAACCCAAAAAGAGCGCAGTCCCTCCGTCTTTAGGGAATATTATCACACCCAGCTGAGAGAGGTCCATGGAGCTAACATGCGAGCAGTGGAGGCCATGGAAGAGGACGATGAAGAGCTCACAGGAAGGAGGAGGAACAGGGTCCTGGATAATGAGACGGTCAACAGTCTGATGGAGGATGTGATACGAGACCTCGCTGCAGAAGGAGAACTGGTCACCAAAGAGAAGGTGAGGTGGAAAGAAGGAGCACTGCATCCTAAAGGAATAGTTTGACACTTGGGAAACTGCTTTCATACCAAGAGTCATATGACCCTTCCATATTATAGTATTTTTAATTATTGTTACATACATATTTTATTATTATATTATTTTTATTATTTATTTATAGTATTATTATATTTATATATAATAATAACATTTATATTTATTTATTTATAATATTGATTGTATTATACATATTTTATTTATTGTTATATATAAACAAAATACTGAAGAAATTGTTTCTTATATGTAATATATTATTTAATTTATTTAATTGTTACATTATACTATTTATTTTGTTTACCAAAAAAAGACAAAGCCATCATCAGATGAATGACTTGTGCAAAGCTTTCCAGGATAATATCAATTAGGAATCCCCATGAGTAACATGTTCATGTATTGTATGTAAGATAGTGGGGATTTCTTCTTAATTGTAATGTTAAGCCAGGCTACTATTACCTTTTGCATGAATGCTGGTGCAACAAAATGTGATACTAATGGGTCAGTGAAAAATAAGGGTTGGCACGATGAGAAAGTCAAAAATACAGTTTAAAGAAGCATTCATCAGGTCTCTCAAAATGTACATTTTATGTTCATGTTGGTTTCTTATTTAAATGTCCATTGCTATAATTGTATTAGTTATAATTATTAATTATTGATTTTGATTGATTTGACACGAAATATCAAATGGTGTAACTGAAAAAGAATGATAAATTTTAAATATATCATCCACCTAACATATAAATCTAGGTGGATGGGTTATGCCTTATGACAGTTTTGTCACTGACCCTATGCAGTAATGCCTTAATTTAAATGCGAGAGATGTCAGTTTTACTGAAGTCAAAAATGCCATGATTGAGCTTTTTAAAAGCATGACCTATACCTTTTAAAGTAAGTGGGCCAGGAAGGAGATCTGGTGCATTATTTTAAATGAAGAATCACGTTAAAAAAATAGAGGCAGAATAAATTTGTGACACACAGTTTTCATTCTCTAACGCTGCGCCACAGATTGTTCTATGTGGGAAAATCACTGAAAGCTGTCACCTTAGCAGGGAGAAAGTTAGTTAGATAAGTTAACAGTTGAACTTTCACTTAGAGACCTGCTTTTAAGAAATGAGTAGACAAGATCCACTCAAAAGACATGTAGTTGTATAGAAGTATAAGTATAGAATACATTATCATGTGTCAGTGTTGCTATTTGTGAAACTGCCATTTCTTTATTGTCCTCCCACTTCTTTCAACAACTCCAGGTGATCTCCAGGGTGTGTAAGCTGATGCAGGTGTCTTCTTTGGAAGCAGGTCGGATAAAACCCTGGAACATTCCAGCTCTAAAAAACCTTCAATACATCATGCGAGAGATCAACATGTTCCTAGAGGTTGGCAAACATTTAACTAATCACTTATTTTGTCATGTGATATTTGGTTACTATTAAGGTCTTCTTCCATCTCTGTCTGTCAGGCTACTGAAGCAGTTACATCCATCTGTACCCTGTATGAGCTGGGCCAGTCACTAGCTGGGCTGAAGGACAAGAAGCGATATGAAGAGCTGAAACTGGGGCCACTCTGCAAACTCCCCCTCATCCACCGCATGTTCAAGATCGATAGCAACACCAAGGATGATGATATTCACCAGATCGAAACAGGAGACATCTTAAAGGTATGACTCAGTTTGGAAAAAACAGCAGAACTTATTGCAAAAACTATGTGTGTCCATGCTTTGAGAGCATGCACATAGCATGCCGTGAAAGGTACAGTGTGTTCTTTCTGGCTACATCTTGTGGCATGGTTGCAGATTGCAATCTTTTAAAATGACATGTCAATCTCACATCTGAGAAGATGTTCAGGGAGGATTTGTTAATATTTTGAGTTTCAGTTTGCAAAATCAATGGTTTAAACTAGTGAGGCACCGATCCAGGTTTTTCCAATCCGATATCGATCCCTGGACTGAACGTATTGGCCGATATCTGATACCGATCCGATACTACTGTTGAATGAATGAACTGTGGCATGGGACGGAATCACCTGCACTTGCAGGGAGAGAATAGATTTTTTTCTTTTTTTCAAATTTTCGGCACAGATGGTAAGCATTTTTTCAGCCAAAATCATATGTAAAGCTCCAGCAAACTTTATTTTCCATGTCTACTAAATAGGTGAAATATGCTTTTCCTTTTTTTTTATACTGGGATGAATAATTTGACAATGAATTTTTGGAACAGTGCCTACAATTCCGCTGTATCAAAGTGATCATTAGTTTACTATGTGCTGTTACTCTTTAATCATTGTTAACAATAAGAAAAGTTTAATAGAGAAACACAGTGTATTTATTAAAGCAATATAAATGGGAAATAGGGGGACGCGGGGGGACGCCCCACTGTCGCATCGACGAGCACCTCTGTGTCACGTCAACGCAAACTACAAGGGCTGTGATTGGTCAGTTCAGCCGTGGTGGTCTACAAGTCTCCTCCACAAACTTCAGGCTTCAAGCTTCTCTGTAGCTTCTGCTACAACATTTGCCACAAAAACATTTTCTCTTTGATATCAATTAGCTCCAAACATATACATGCTCCATCTGGTTGTATGGAGGAGGATTAGGACCAGGTAAAAAAAAAATGGGTGACAGGGCAGGGGTTAGTGCTGTTGCTTCACAGCAAGAAGATCAAGGTTCAAGACATCCTTGGGGTCCTGGGTCTGGGACCTTTCTGTGTGGAGTTTGCATGTTCTCCCTGTGTCTGCGTGGGTTTTCACCGGGTACTCCAGCTTCCTCCCCAGTCCAAAAACATGCTGAGGTTAATTGGGGACTCTAAATTGCAAGTAGGTGTGAGTGTGTGAGTGAATGGTGTGTGTGCCCCACGATAGGCTGGCAACATCTGGGGTGTATCCCTGCCTCTCGCCGTAACGCGCTGGGATTGGCTCCAGCAAACCCCTGCGACCCTAATGAGGAATAAGCACGTATAGAAAATGACTGACTGACTGAAAGAAAAAACAGGCAAAAGAAAAAAACGTCTGCTAAATACAGTCCGGAATATATGTTATTTAGGGGGAAATGGGTTTAGTTTTTTTTTCTCTTACACTTCAACATTTGCAATAAAAGCATTTGCTCCATGATATAAATAAGCTCCAAACACACGCTACATCCTGGTACAACAACAAAAGAAAAAAAACTGGCAAAAACGTTCCCTCTATGCAGAACTTCTCACTGTGAAGAACATCCTTCAGTAGCAGCTTGTCAGCGGGTCGTTCAGAGTCTGGGACACACGTCGGAGCTGCTTGTTGTTTGTGGTGTTTATTTAACAATGTTATTACCTCCCCTCGCAATTTTAGCATTGTAGATATCACACACAGTGGTCAGATTTGTTAACTTAAGTTTAAAATGTTTCCACATTACTCGTCTGCTGGTGGCTCCATTTTACTGTTTACTGCTGGTTGCTGTGTGCTGCTCTGCGTGATGATGTAACCAGCTTGCAAACATAGAATCAAAGTAACTAGATGCATGACTGGATCGGAACACTGGATCGGTCTCTTTCATCTGATATCCGATCCAGCTGATTGGTCAGTATCAGAGCCGATATCCAATCCGGGTATCGGATCGGTGCATCTCTAGTTTAAACAGATGATGCAATGAAAGTTAAAAAAAAAAAAACAGAGAAGTCTTCAACACAGTTTGTGAAACAACTCCAAACGCCAACACTCATTTATTCAGCTACAGATTGTTTTCAGTTGCTTTTTGCATGATGTGAGTTCAGTCTAATATTTTATCCTAAATGTGTTTACTGTATTTTTTTTTGTTTAGCAACTACGTGTTTTCAGGAGAAAGCAGAACAAGCCCAAAGTAGACCTGGCCGAGTTCATGAAGTATCTGGCAGACCACTACAACTGTGAATCTCCCTACGAGTTGGGTATCAGGATACACAGCGTGGGGCTTCCCATATCGGTAAGGGTTACAACCCCCTACCAGGGAGGGTTTTATTCTGCAGTTATTTCAGTTTTTTGGGCTGTGAAGCTTCTAGCTCATCAGAACAAACAAGTTGTTACACCAAGACCTGAACAAACGTCTATGTGCTTTATTTTAAACTCTACTTCACCAACCCCTCCAGATTCTTATGAAGGTGAGTCGCAACGAGCATGCCATCTTGGAGCAGGCCAGGGAGACCATTCAGAAAGAGCTGGAGGAGGAGACCTACGAGCGTCTGAAAAAGATAAAGAAGAGCGTGTTGGAGCCAGTGCAGGGTGCCGGTTCCTTCTCCTCCACGGGCAGCTTAGACCTCAGGAAAAAGTATGCGTGCATGTCAGCAGCTGAAGTAGCGCTGGCAGTCTTCACCAACGCAGAAGGGGTGTTTAGTCCAAAGATGGTGAAGGTGGGTGCTAAGTAATTTATTAACTATGCATGCTGTTTTATGGTCTTTCCAGACAGGCAGTGATTGCCATGGCGAGTAATTTCTATTCAATGAGAAGCAAGTGGGCAGGATGGGAGGTGTGGGCAATCACAACAGAGTAATCAGGTGTTTTCAGTGAGTGTGTGAGAGTACAGACTGTGTTGCTGCTACAGGTCTAACTAGGTGCTTTTGAATCATAAAAGCATGTACATTTTTATAAATAACCACCACGATAATTCAAATATTAAACTGGGAAAAGGCTATAGTAGGGGCTCTTTTAATATGCTGCAATAACCTATAAAGACATTTACATTTCCATGGTTACCACATGTAACCATGAGCACCTGGCGTTGCGCTGCACTTGTCTGCCTGTCTGTTCACACCAGCAACAGAGTGAGATCCCACAGGTTTAAGCGGTTCAGTATGAGTGCCGCTCTCTCTCTGAAAAGACCTTTAAACCCCTGGCTGGTAATTCCACTAAGCCTCTCACCATGAGCCACCAAAACCGAGCATGAACAGGGAATTATGCTGCTGCTGTCCAGTTCTGAACTCATTAATAAAATGTCATAATCTCTTAATCCTTAATGAAGGTGCAAGGGAAAAATTTGTTTTAACTGACAAATGCTGGATAAACATTGAATTTGTGATAGTTGCCTACTTGTACATACATACTATTAATTCTGTGTTCAGGTCAACAAATGTTTATTTAATTATATTATTAACATTTCATGTACAGTTGTGTTCAAAATAACAGCAGTGTGTTTAAAATGAGAGTAAAGCCAAAATCATTATTATTTTTATTGGGATTCAGTGGCAACACTGCATTTTATATTCTACATTAAAATGTGTGCATTTTACTTTACATAAATGAAGAAAAAATATTAGTCTGTCTCAAAGACATAGCAATGTCTGCAAACTCAAATATTTTTGTTTAAATAATTGGTATATCTAAATAACTGGTATATCTTCAGGATTTAGCATTCCTGTGAGTTAGTTAATTCAAATTTATATTATCAAATATAATTTTTTTTTCAATTTATGTGAAGTAATTACAAAATTGACATTTTTTCTCACATTTTGATTAAGGATATAAAATACAGTGTTCCCATCACAATCTAAATTATTATAAGGATTTTGGCTTTACTCACACTTTTAAACATGCTGCGATTATTTTGAACACAACTGTATGTATTCACACGGAGGTGAAAAAGTACAAACTTTATGTTTAAATGTTTTGTTTGAATAGGTTCACACATTAAAAAGAATCAAATTTCATAACTAGGCTAGATGTGACGCATTCAAAACTTACTCAATAATTATTTGTAAGGATTACAAAAAATCATGTCAATTCATTTAATTTCCACTCCAGCATGTCCAGAACTTCCTGGTGCAGGTGTCGGGTGACCGGTTGGCGACGGCTCTGCTCCAGCTGGCTATCTGTGGCGGCTCCCTGGCTGTCCCGCAGGACCTGGTGCCCAAAGAAAAGGCGTCCAAAACCACTGACCACTCTAAAAATGAGAACAAACCCACCACCTCCATTCCCAGCGAAGGTATCAATGCAGGATTTACAGCGATATTGGCTTATCTAATGACTTCTAATAATGTATCTGTGTGTCTCAGCCAAGGTGAAGCAGTACCTGAAAGACAGCCTGTCCTCTCAGAACTCAGCCATCACTTTGGCCCACATTGCCGCTTTAGAGAGGAAGTTGACCAAAAACTTCCAGGTCAAAGATTTCCACTCTTTAGAGCAAGGCAACTTCTTGGAATTTCTGGTCAAACACATCCAGGTACAACTTGTTGTTTTTATTACACTTCACTATCAACACAATGCTTGAAAGCAAAACTTTCACAACAGTTCTCTGTCTGCTGGGTTTTATGCAGCTGCTGCAGGACACGCTGGGTTCTACTTTGATTCTGAGCAGTGGCGGCATGGAACTTGCAGGAAGTGGTTTCAGACCCACCAGACAAGATGTGTTTGAGTTCATCAAACAGTGCGGCAACATAACCTCCACCAATCCAGATGAAGTGAGTTAAAAAAAGATGCTTTTGAAACAAAGCTATTCTCCTTCTTCTTTTGCTGTAAAGTTTCCTTCTGTTTCTGTAATATAAATGTTGGAGAGGTGAGAGGGTGA
This sequence comes from Lepturacanthus savala, assembly GCA_030544235.1. Classification (NCBI taxonomy): domain Eukaryota; kingdom Metazoa; phylum Chordata; class Actinopteri; order Scombriformes; family Trichiuridae; genus Lepturacanthus; species Lepturacanthus savala. Next base: position 5,624,369 of record CM060471.1, read on the forward strand.
CAAGAACACTTGGTAATGTCCTTCTTCCTCTTCCCAGCTCTCACATATTGAGTTAGCGCTGCGTTCCCACTATAAGGTCAGAGACAGCCGTGACCTGGGCTACGGTACCCTGCAGATGCTGGCCAAGCTCGTCCAACTCCAGAGGCTTCATCTGGATGTGGGAGGACAGAGTCCAGTCTACTATGAATCAGCCCTGTTTGCCAAACACAGCAAATCAAGGTGAGCTGTGCATTATCATTTAGACTCCCCCTTGCCTGTCTCATTGTTTTGTTTTTCGCCAATTTTGTCCTGTTTTTGTTTTTATTTATTTTTCTTACATTTTGCACAGTCTGCCCCGCTGAATCCCAGCTTCATTTCAATGCTTTGCTTACGCTACAATGTACCCTGGTGTGTGGTAATAGAAAACTTTATGGAGTAACAGAATTCAGTTTTTATGCTCCACATGTCTGGAACAAATATCCAGAAAACTGCAGGTCTGCTGAAACTGTGAAACTCTACTGAAGCTCTTTTAAATCAAGGCTGCAGAAAAACTAACTGACATATAAAATACAACAATACAATTATATTGTATTGTTGTATTCTTGTATTCTTATATTGCAATATTTGGGCTTGACAGCATTGTGATATCAAACTTTGGATACCGCCTAAACCTACTTGTCACTTTATGTTGCCTGTTTGTGGGTCAGTGACAAATAATGTTTGTCAAGATAAGAAAGTCAAAAACGTTTGAAAATACAGTTTTAATAAGCATTTATCAGATCTCTCAAAATGTAAATTTTGTGTTCATGTTTCTTTTTATTTAAAAGTCCATTTGTATTATTTTTTTTTTACAAAATCATGGTTTTGTGCAATATTTTGACACAAAATGTCAAATGTTATAACTAGAGCTGTCATTTTAACGCGCTAATTCTATTTAATTACGCCGCAATTTAAAAAATTTAACGCATTTAATTATATCAAGTTTAGTATCAACGGTGGTGAGCTCAGGGGTGAAAGTGAACCGGAACTGTCCAGAACTACATTCCATTTAAAGATTCACGACCGGAACAGCGTTCCGTTATAAAAGGAGAAGAAGCTCCCTGTCAAACTCCCATGTTAAATAAAGAAAACGATGAAGTAAAGTCACATTAGTTACATTATCCGAGTGCGTTTGGCACGGAGCGACAAGTCTGAGCGCGTCTCTGGTTGCTATGCAACGCGAGGCGAGCCAAGCTAAACAAATGTGTTTCTGGTTGGCTGATGGACACATGGACACGTTATCAGCATCGCTAATTCTGATTGGTTCAAACCACACGTGTTTGCTCTCACCGAGCAAAATTATGTTGGCACAATGCAGCGCAAACTATACGACTTCTATTATTCAATTTTTTAATTGCTATATTGAGCTTAAGTGCCTATTTGAGAGCCTTATTTTATTTCAGAATTTAATTTATTTAACTGAATCACTGTATTTGTTTTACATTTTTGAAGACAGCTTTATTCTATTTATTTAACTGTATTACTGTATTTGTTTTACATTTCTGAATAATGCACCTGGCCTAACTGGTTTAATGTGCTTGACCTTTACTTTTAGATTTAATTCATGAAGCACAGTTCACCAATAAAAAATTGGATTTCAGATCTTTTCTTCTTACTGTATTCAATTGATTAGTCATGCACTACAATTTTTTAATATCCTAGAATTCAAATTCTTTATCAGGAGAGCTTTAGCAGATATGACATTAAAATGCGATTCATTTGATTAATTAATTACAAAATCCTGTAATTAATTCGATTAATTTTTTTAATTGACTGACAGCACTAGTTATAACCCAATAAATTTTAAATATTTAATGCACCTACAATATAAATCTTGTTTTATTTTAATACAATTTTTTAAAACCTTTTTAAGAGAGTTTAACTGTCTGGTACTAATGCACTAGAAATGTTTTTTTTTTTTACATAACAAGATGACTCAAGAGCTACAGTCAGACTAACGCTCTTTGGTTTTTACTGACTCTATTCTGCCTTTGTCCTAATCTCTGTACAGTGCTGATGGAGGCTGTGAGGCAGTGGGGCGACTAGGTGAGATGTCCAAAGCCCAGGCCCTGGCCAGCCTGCTCTCCTGCCCTCTGCTGGAAGATTTAAGCGAGTGGAGCCAATGGGAGCTTGTCTTTAAACCCCTTCATGGCTCCCTCAAAGATTTCATCGAAAGAAACGCAGGTAGGTTGAATTGCTATTTCTAATTCTTTTACCCTTACTTTTTTCAGTATGTATATGATACACATACTGGAGACTTATATGTGAATTACAGTGTTGTTGTTTCCTCACAACACAGCTAACACAGGCTTGGCAGCATTGGAAGTAACACCAGGTTTGCTGCTCAGGATCACCACACACACAGGAGACAAGCATTTCTCCAGCGCAGCCACAACCCTCGACCCCGTTGGCACAGCCGGCCACCTCGTATCCATGGTGGTCGCCGATGGAATTGACAATGCTCCCACAGCCCTCCTGGCCAATCACATGCAAAGCTCCCTGGCAGCAGCTGTGGCTAAAGAAGGTTAGTGATGATTAAAGTTGTCCTTTTCAAATTCATTTCATACTTCATCATACAGGAAAATATTCACAGCTGGAGTAATGCAGCATGAGTGTCATCGTTGCTAAAATAAGATTTGCATCGTTTAGATTTGTCCCAAGCTGAAGATGACGTGTCGTGTTACAGCACAGTGGCCAAGTTCCTTTTGGTTTGTTTGACACGAATCCCCACCAGAACGTGTCAGGCTCTTCTGCAACAGGTCAGTCACACTGCCTTGCCTGTGTAGATCACAAGAGGAAATTATAACATTTCACAGAACACAACATTTCAGGAACATGTTTTGTGACATGTGTTTTGTGAAATGGGGTTTGTGTAATGTTGTGTTTCCTTAAAGGCCAAGGCCTCTGTACATATCCCTTTTTTATGTTAAGACATTGAAGTTAGATAGTCCAATGTTGTTCATTTAATTCTGTGGCTCCATAAAATTCTGAGCAGATAATAGCAATCTGATATCCCAGAGTCACCCTTATCTAATGGAATCTAATTGTTGCTTTAAAAATGTGTGAATTTTGTGCTTAGCTCAAGACCAGCATCATTGTTATGCTCAGCTGTAATCAAAAACTATTTAAGTTATGAGACTCTAGATAATGGTGGTTGGCATTCATTTCTCTTTAAGTTTCAGTACTCAGACTGTATAATTAGGAAACACTTCCCCAGGCACACATATGGTGCACAGCTTTTAACAAACAAACATCATTTCAGTGTCTCTTTGACCAAAAGAGTGGGCAGATTTGGCCCGTGAATTTAATCTATTCACCTAAATTGCTGAGTAGGTGGTTGTTATCAGGCTTACAGTTGTCATGCCAACCATAGATTTTTTCCAGCGAAGACTATCTGATCAGAGAAGATGCAGCTTCCTGGACTGTAGCTGCCAATATAACTCCTTCTTTACTTGTTTGTTTGCAGTATTTACTACAACATATTTTACCAAAATGTCAAAAGGCATGTTGAGCAAATGAAATGCATTTCTGACTCTGATTGAAGAAAAGCTGTGTATGTTGTTGAATGTGATCTCCAGGTGTTTTTGGAACCTTTCTCCCGTGTCCTGGGCCAGGCTAAGTCTAAACAGGTCCTGGTCGCCGTGGCCCACTCTGACCCGAGGCACATAAACTGCCTGCACAGACTCGGCATTCTCATGGGCATCACAGACTGGATCAAAGATTACCAGAAGAAGCTGGCGCCACCGCAGCTCCACAACAACAGTATGCACGCAACATCTGTGGACCAGGCCAAGGTCAGAACACAAGTCAGAAAAAAAATATATTAAAACGGGATTCAGAACCGACTGAATGGGTCATGTTTCAAACTTTTTCAACAATTCACACTGTTATTCAGTATAGTAATTCAATATGCGCATTTCCAAGTATTAATCCCATCAGTATAACAATCAGTATGTTTCCATGACACTTGGAAAAAAAATGATTGGCTTAAATTGAGTATAATTGGACAACTGAAGTTACTCTGATTTAATTTCGGGAGTTCTCCACCTCCGATTACACACCCAGCATCCGGCATGTATACACCTTTATCAGAGAGACAATGCATGTGAACATGCTCCATCATTTTCCTACTTGATTCCAGTTGTTACCTCTATGCTGTACAAAGCCAACACTTCCTGATGTTTTTCACATTAAAAACCTTCAAATAAGGGAAACACTGCAAAAGGTTTAATGTAGAAATTCAGGAAGAAGTTTTATATCTTATATATGGTATAATGAGAAATTATATTTGTATAGTCAATGGTGTTTTCTGGCTTCTAACTGTCTTTTTATTTTGATGACTTCAGTCTAATCTGGTCAATTCTGAGAGCAGCAGTCTGTCAGCTCTGAATATGAGTGAAGACGAGTATCTGGAGGAAAGCATCATGGACACCAGCTTTGCCTCTTCCCATCTCAACCAGAGTCTACAGGAAGGTGATTGAAAGTAGTTCAGCAAAAGGGCAATTTTCTATGTCTGCTTTCTGTTTTTCTTACATTGCTAAATATTTCCTTGTAGTCAACGGTGAGCAAGAAGAGGAGGCTGAGGAGGAAGAGGATGAAGAGCAGCTGTATGAGTTTGCAGCACCGGTGAATGGAGAAACATCAGACGTTAGCAGTGAAGCTGAGTGTGGTCAGGTCGATGAGCAGTCTGAGCTCTCTGATCCTAATGAGAACGAAGCCGAGAGCAGCCAATCAGACACCACATTAGATCTGCATAGATCCTTAATTGAAGAGATCAGGTTTGTGGCCATTTACCATAATGTCACCCATCACGTTTATGTTTGCTACAGGCACAATATTGCTCCCAAAAGTGAAGATATTCTATGATTTTCTTGTTTTTCTTCTAATTTTATAATTGTCATAGGAAAACCGAGTTTGGTATCGGTGTGGAGTTGACTGCTGAAGGCCAGAAGCTGATGGAGGTCCACCAGGACCGGCTGGGCCGGAGCCTGGACCGCCTCTCCACTGAACTCTACAGCAAAGACACACACTTTGTCCTGGAGCTCATTCAGGTGATGTCTATGGTTATTTTCACCATGTCAAGTCTGTTTTATGTCTGTTTCTTCTCTATTTACATGTATTTATCCAAAATGATGAAGATAAATCTGGATATTTTTTCATTTATTTAAATCAAAAAGAGCAGGCAAAAATGTTTTGTTGTGTTTTTTGAATGATAAAAAGACAAATCCAAAAGTTCCTCTGTAAAAGCCATCGAATCTAATACGTCACCAAAATGAAATTTGAATCTGGCCTTATCTAATGTTGGGATTTGTGTTCTGAAAAACAACTGTTTTAATGAAGTTTCATGGTGATAATTAAGTTAAAATGTTTCCCCTTCTCATCTATAGTGTCTCGCATTAAAGAGAAAATATTATTTTGGTGAAATATTAAAGGGTCCTTGTGGAGTCATGGTGTTATAATGCATAAAAAGGCTTAAAAGATTTCTTTGTGTGATTAAAAAATGGCACTACTGTTTTAAGTGTTATAGTTTTATTTTGAAATATTTCTAACCTTGAATCTTGTCCTTTCCTATAGAACGCTGATGACAACAGCTACCCGTTGGAGACTGGTGTTGTTCCAGCGCTGGCGTTTGTGGTGGAAAAAGATTGCATCACCGTCCTTAACAATGAGTTGGGCTTCCAGGAGAAGAACATCAGGGCCATCTGTGATGTGGGTCGCAGCACCAAGGGCAAACACAAATATGGATACATAGGTTAGTATGTACACAATGTCTTGAAGTGTCTTGACATTCTTACACTTTATTACTGATATTTGATTTGGAGTCACCATTAAAAGAATATTAATTTATTATTTATACTGATTTCGTCTTGCAGGACAGAAGGGCATTGGCTTCAAGTCTGTGTTTAAAGTCACAGACTGTCCTGAAATTCACTCCAACGGCTTCCATTTGTGCTTCAACAAAAACTGTGGCCCCATGGGATACATCCTCCCCCACTGGACTGAAGACAAGCGGCCTCTGGAGGAGGGTATAAACCAGCACAGGTTAGGCCACACACCATACACCTTATTTTAGAATTTTCTATAATCTCTAATTTAAACATTTCATTTAGTTAATACATTTACCTCAAATAATCTTCCCTAATTTAAATTTAATATATTTTTAGCAAATACAGTGTCTTTCTAAGTATCTGTAGGAAGTCGGGAACAGGTCAATTACCCAGAAGTGCTGCTTACAGGGTTTTCGAGAACCACAGTATGGCTCCATGCAGCATGTTTGAGAATCACTCATCCGACTGTCTTCATCCTCTTTGCACTCCCATGGAGCCTCATCATTACAATCATCAAGTGTAAATTCGATCTGAAGAACAGTTCTTGACATACGAGTACATGTCATACATAAACAGACATGGTACGACAATGCCACCTATTGGCTGAATGCCACCATTTGTCTATATTGATTTCCCGGTCCACCAGGCTCCGGCCCAGCCGGTCCTGGTGGACCTCCATCAGCTTCTGGCCTTCAGCAGTCAACTCCACACCGATACCAAACTCAATTTTCCTATGACAATTATAAAATGAGAAGAAAAACAAGAAACTCACAGATTATCTTCACTTTTGGGAGCAATATTGTACCTGTAGCAAAAATAAATGTGATGGGTGACATTATGGTAAATGGCCACAAACCTGATCTCTTCAATTAAGGCTCTATGCAGATCTAATGTGGTGTCTGATTGGCTGCTCTCGGCTTCACTCTCATTAGAATTAGAGAGCTCAGACTGCTCATCGACCTGACCACACTCAGCTTCACTGCTAACATCTGATGTTTCTTAATTCACCGGTGCTGTAAACTCATGCAGCTGCTGACCATGTTTGCGATGCTAATTTTTGAGACTTGCGGTTCAAAAGCTACAAGCAAAAAGTTTTTAGTACTAGTTATACTGACACAATCTAGCCAATTGGGGAGAGTGGAAGGATAAAAAAACATGGATTTCTTTAGTTATAAAGCAACACCAACTTTATGTGTTGGTCATTAGAACTGTGCATTTATCCGCTTGTGCTTTTCTCATCAGCTGGACCACTAAGATCTGCCTTCCTCTGCGCTCTGAGAGCTACCAGACCCGGAACCTGTTTCACGACGTACACCCCTCCCTGCTGCTCTTCCTGCACCGCCTGCGCTCCATCACCATCTACAACCAGGTAGCCTCTGCTGCACTTGCACTTGTCGCAAACATTCATGTATTTAAAACACAGATTGTTGAAATATTTTTTGCATGTGCAAAGAGATTAACGCCTGAGGTGAAAACATTAACAAACAAAATCAAGTCATTTTGTAAATCTACTCCTGGTGTTTCTGTCTTCCTGCAGAGTGAAAAGCGTCATGTGACCATGACTCGTAAAGACCTGAGTCACAACGTTTTAGAGGTGGAGCACACAGAGGGCATAGAGCGCTGGCTGGTTGTTAAAACCACACTGCAGGCTCCCAAAAAGGTAACGCAAAGCTACTTCTCTTATTTCACTTTCAGGCAAATGTGTCTGATGATTTTAAGAACACAAAGTTGACATCTGTTTCCATGTTCCATCACAGACTTCTGGGAAATGAATAAAATATTCTGTACAGTTACTCTGACTTTTTTGTGCCACATTCCCTGGTGTTTGTGCTTTCAAGAAGGTTCCTTCTGAAAAGGCCATTTCACTTATTTCTAGACACTGCTCAAACTCATTCATTGAACAGGGATTTAGTTCCAACATCCAGCGAGAACATATGACAGAAAAAATCCAGAGATACACATGTGCGATCATCTGTCAGGCTGGAACTGCGTTACTTCTACTCTTTCTTCTCCAGACATCATAGAGGCAGCGATATGTTACCTGCAGTTAGGTTATATAAGAGAAGGATTGAAGCTGAGTGAGAGAAGATATGTTGAAACATTCTGCGCCCTTGTTCATATTTGATCTGTTTCTAAAGTCAGATCAAGTCTGAGAGTTGCTGTGTATCTATGTCAACAACAATTATTTCTCTCTTTTAAGATCAAAGAGGACGTCGAGTCGACCGAGCTCGCTCTAGCTTTCCAGTTTGGCGGTGACAACACAGAAAGTGACATTGTCTTCCAGCCTCAGAAACAGCCTGTCTTTGCCTATCTGCCCCTTCGCAGTTTCGGCTTTCGCTTCATTGTCCAAGGTGAAATTATGCCTCTGATATTATTCTGATATTTATATATTATGCCTATGATATCAGAGCATCTAATTATGGATACATGATTTAGTTTTCTCTATGAAGAAGAAATCTGTCTGCAATCTCACTTCAGCTCCTTCACTTCTCCAGGTGACTTTGATATCCCTTCATCTCGGGAAGACGTTGACAGAGACAGCTCATGGAACCAGTGGCTTCGATCTGAGATACCGCAACTCTTCCTCAAGGCCATGGAAGTCTTCACAGTGAGATGAAATCTGCACTGTTTTAAGAACAATATGATAGAAAAGATATAACTTTAATGACACCTGCAAGGAATTCAGATTCTTTAATTAGATAAAGCAAAAATAAGGAAAAGTAAACTGGTGATATTAAAAATGTAATTAACTATAGTGTATTCTGGAAAAGTATAATATATGAAAAGTAATAAAAGTGTAAATCATTGACCACATTTAAATGGACAATAATATTTTTTAACCTAATTAAGACAATACTTAATATACTGTAAACAGCATTTTCTGATTAGCTTAACTCAAACAAAGTCATGATCAGGGTAAAGAATAATCAAATTTTGTTGAGTATTTGAGTCTCATTCACATTGTAGACATATAAAAAACTTCACCTCACACTACTTTAAATATACTTACAAATACAGGCCTATGTCTTACTCAAGCCTCATATAAATATGTATATGTATATATGGAATATGAACTTGTTGAATATGGACTTTCTGCTCGCTCCTTGTTCCAGGATCATCCAGAGTTCAGTGGGCTGAAGGGCCTCTGTCAGTTCCTGCAGTTCATCCCCCTGCCTGATGAGGTGCTGGACTTCTTCAAGCCTGTTGCCGGGCAGATTATTCAGCTGCTCAAGGGAAAGGCCTTCCTGCCTACACTCACCTCAGGTATTTATTTTGCTGCTTAAAAGACTACAGTTTGTGATTTAACCCTCATGCTCACCTTAAATTTTGCACACTCTCTGCACCATAGGGACAAAATATCCACACACAAACACCATACAATCACTATACATACATCAATATTTTTTTCCGCCTTTTTTTCATAAATCTCTAAAACAACTTATTTAATGGTCAAAACTACCAAACCCTTTAAATGCCAGTTTATCTACTTGAATTATTTCATTAATTTTTGCAAAAAAAACAACACAAAAAACGAATTATGGGATGGGATGGGACTTTGGTGATGATTAGACCCTTGAATATGTCAAAGATTAACAAAATCGATTTCATTCCATTAGTATTTTTTATGTAGTTCCAGATACTCCCCCTGGACACCTTCGTGGCAAAAAATGCCTCATTGACTTCTATTATAACCATAGTTTTTAATCCCACTACCATTACAGTATAAAACCTTGTACAGTATTCAAATTCAGGTTTTGTATGTTTTGTGTCATAGTTGTATGTTTTGAGTTGAGAAATATACAAACTACTGTAATTCGCTCTTGTCCTTGATATTCAAGCTAGTAAACTCATGACATCATTTATTTATAATATCGAAATCGCAATACAGTCTACAATAATCGCACATTTTCATTAAATTGTGCAGTACTTGTATTTAAGTTTTTAAAACATTGAACTAAAAAGTAAAACAACACAAAGGGCTGTTCACAATTTTTTTTTTTTGTTTTGTTTTTCGTCTTTTTCATCTATATGGTGCCTTGTAATTTCTGTATGTGTGTCTGTTCTGTATGTATGTAACTCTCAGTAAATGTATGTATGGTCTGCAACATGTTACTGAAGTCCATCATAATTTCTCTCCCAGATGGCGAGGTTGCGTACAAGCTGCCGTCCCAAGTGGCCGTCTGTCAGGACGCTGTGATCCGCAACGTGATTGGTGGAGAGGAGCTCGAAAGGCATCTGTCTCTGTCCTATCTCCATCCTGGGCTGTCTCCGGCCCCGCCTACTTCCCTGCTCTCTCACCTGGGGGTTCGCTACCTGAGGGGGTCTGACGTTACTACGGTAACCATAGCCATGGCCAAAGAGCTTATGAAAGCAGAAGGCATCCATTCAGGTGCGTGTGCAATAGGGGGCATAACAGCACTGTTGTATGTGTTCGCTGTAAAAACAAAGTTTTATGCAGTGATTAATTTAAATTTTTTATGATAGTGCATATAATGTCTTGGTGGTACTGATACTGTTGGATCTGGAAAGACTTTAAGGTACTTTGCTGTATAGTATTTTTTATTACTGTGGAAAAACACCCATGTCATACATGAAAAGAGTAAAGTGACACTGAAATATTCTCTTGTTACTATAATTTTCTTTATTATGGCCTCATTCACATTGTTGTTTCTGTTTGAAGCATCATGCCGGGACACAAGGTGTCTCAACTGCCTCATGATTTAAGGATAATTGCTAGAATTGCTCATCAAAGCAATATTACTATTGCTTTTGTGCTCTCACCCTGCCACAGCCACTTGTGGTGCTTTATGTTGTAATATTTAAAACGTGACCCATTTCTGTGTAATTTAATGCACAGTATAGTCATTAAGCCTTTGTCTTTCTGTCAGAGGGTGGCCTGCATCAGCTGGCCAAGCTGCTCGTCTGCAACTTCCGAGCTCTAGAACATGGCTACGGAGAGCCGGACTGCATCCTGCAGAGTCTCAGAGATCTACCCATAATCCCTCTGGCTGATGGACGTCTGGTGACACTGAATGGGGAGGGAGTGTTCTTTCCGATGGAAGAAACCAAGACCAAGAAAAAGAAAGCTCAAGCACAGACTGGTAACTGTACAACTTCAGTGTATTCTGAAATTATTTAAAGGAAAACTGTGGCTTATTACAATTTGTATTGGACATCAGGTCTGTTGGATATGATGACAACTCACCAAGTTAACTGCTGAGGTTGATGTCATAGGGCAATAAAAATAGGTCCAATATGCAGGTGGACTCACGCCTTCAGTGTCAAACGAGACGTGTGTGTGCGTCTCTGGCGGCCCGAAAATAGTGCAGCACATTTTCACAGGTTTCCATTTTCTAAAAAAAACTTAGAAACTGATGGAGGGAAATAAAAGCAGATAAATACATATCACCTTGGTGATGGCAAGAGGTGCACATGTTTAGCTCTCCATCTGTGCTCATGAAGCCCTGCAGTGAACTACTTACAGATCCTGAGAATGATGATACTTCGCAAGATGAATAAAAAATAGCAAATATAGGGACACAGGAGTGCTGCATGGAGCCACAATCAGTACTAACAGGAAATGGCTGTTCATCTGTTTCTGTTCTTTTAGAAATCCTTCTCAGACTTTCAGGGCAGCAGCGTCAGTGTATGATGGGTGTCACTCTCTTAGAATAAATAAAACACTTATATCACAACAGGCGCACACAGAAGCCATGTTGTGCGTCATCACATTTGAAAACAGCAGGCAAGAGTTTTAGAATGGCAAACATGAATAATTGATTTTCACACTGAGCATCTCACCACTGCAGTTTGCCGGCTTTAATAATCGTGTAGCGTAAGTGGTTTAGTGTCTTTACCAGCGATGCAGAACGCTTATAGGGCTCTGAATTGTTTCTGCTTCACCTGCTTTAGTGATCTACTTCCACGTCATTTATCATCTCGCCCTAGTGCCTTACATGAGCATCAGAAATATCTCAGAGCCAGCAAATTCCAGTCAAACTGATCAGGCAAATACAGTGCACCAATATTATGGTAATTAACTTACTGTAATATCTGCATTTATACAGTCGTCGTTTTTATTAAGTTTAGTGCTATTTAGCAAATAACATGTAAACACATTAAACTAATATGGTAAACATGGTAAAAATTAAACCTGCTGTTGTTGCCATTGATTTGAAATTTGTTAGTAAGCTGATGTTATAATTTAGCTCCAAACGCTGCTGTGAGTAAGTAGAGCCTCACAGAGCTACTCACTTATCTGTTAGATATATCCTCCATATGGAATATTTTTTCATAGTTGTACCAAATCAAAATATCTTTTAATTTTCATTTTATTTCAACAGTAATTTAACAGTCTGCCCTGCTGTGATTCCAAGCTTAATTTCACTGCTTTGGAACAATCTCACAGGAAACTACAGGTCTGCTGCAACCGTCAGCCCTTTTAAATAAAGGTTGCAGAGAAAATAACTGAAATACAAAATACGCTATTGAGATGGATAATATCATAATATTAAATTTTGGATATTGTCCAAGCCCAATATCTGTAGACCTTGATTTTTTGACATATTACATATTAAATTTGTTGTGGGTTACTTCCAATCACAAAGGACTAACTGTTTCATAAATATTTTACACTAGGTCAGTTTCCTTGTGGGGATTGCAGCTGTTATATAATAATGATTTCTCGAACAATGCTCTGGAGAAGCCTTTAAATAAATCAGAAATAACCTGTGATGATGATGTCATCAGGGTTTTTTCTACTCGGGTTTAGGGACTAGAGTTTTTTCAGAGAAAACCTGCATAAATAAACTTGGCACCATGCAGCATTTACCAGGCAGGAAGGACCTACGCTGTAGGATTTTGGAGCTTAACCCATACAAGGGACTAAAAGTCAGGATATCTCTGGCTCAGCTAAACACAAACTGAACAAAGGTTGATATGAGAGTAGACAGTGGTCTTGACCCGGTTTCAGGTCATCGAGCTTAAAGGTGAAGTCAAGTGTGCAGAGACGCGTGTGATCACTTCAGAGAGACAGCTGAGTTAAACATAGTGTGCTTCTGAAATATTGAGCAGTACAGCGATCAGCGGGGAAATGCTCTTTCAGATGCCAGTGTGTGGAAAAATAGGTCACTGGAGGTTTTTAGAAACATGTTTAGGTTCCTTTATACAAACATTTATTTGCATGTTAAAATTCCAAGAAACTGTCATTTTAATTCAGATTTAAAAAGGAATCTTATATTCCCCGAAATCCAGGTCAAAGTGAGACTTTCATAATGTTCTCTTTATGTAATATAATTAATGGAAAGATTTTACTAGCTCTTAGAGGCTTATAAGCTTAAAGGTCCCATATTATACACGTTACTTGAATTGTATTTCAAGTTGTGATGTCTCTAACAAGATATATCTATAGTCTTCAGTATATTTTCAGTATATATTACATCTCCTCTTTCAAGATTCTCTCTGCAGGTTGTTTTTTGTCCTTCTCATGAATATAAATGACATCACAACGACGATTTGTTTTAAGGCACAGTTTCTGAATACAGGCTCCATGCATTTCTCTGTGGATGGAGCATTTCTAATCATGGAATTATTTATATAATAGTATAGTATAAACATATAATATAACTAGACCTTTTTAAAATTTAAAAAGTACTTTTTTTAGACTTTTATGGTATGGGACATTTAATATAGATACTATAAATATTCTATCAACATTCCTCCACTGGTGTAAATTAAAAAGGTGCCTTTGGCAACCTTTATGTTAGAGTGGTGTATATAACATCACCCATAATCTATTGAATATAAAAGTACTGTGGTTTTAATTTTTCTTCCCATATATCATCTCTGTCTACTTCCAGGACATTTGTCTGCATTGTACAAGGATGTGAATGTGATTCACCCGTCTCTGCTGGGCTGTGTGGAGCCTCTAGAGAGCCAGCAGGTGCGAGAGCTGCTGAAACGACTTGGCGTTCATGAACTGGAGCCTCAAGAGCTGCTGGAGCAGCACATCTATCCTTCAATACGCAACAATAAGTGGAAGGTTCAGTAGCAGACTGTATATTCTCTTTACCAAGACGATTTCAGGCATATTTGTGGTGAAACTGGTGTGTTGTGTATGTCCAACACATTTGACTTGAATGTGTCTCTCTCACTCTCTCCCTCCCCCGTTTCACCAGTCGAAACCTGAGGCGGTGGTGGTGAGTTACTTGGTGTTCATCAAGCAGCATTCTTCCTCCAGCCAGGAGTATGCAGACACTGCAGTACCAGTCCTCACCAGCAGGGGCCTGCTGTGCCCAGAGATGGACAGGGTGCACTTTTCTGAAGAGTACGGCAACATCAACCTGCCCAAGAAGCTGCCTGGTACGAGTCCCTCATAAACACACACACATACTTTGCCTGAAAGAATGGTCTTTGCAATTGACTATGAATCCTTATATTCCAGCTTTTGTTTAATATCCATATTGGCTGTTGAAAGAAAGATAAAATGTCCAAAACAATCATTAAGGTTTGCAGGTGCCATCCCACTTTTCGGACATTTGCTTTGCTGTGAGGGGATGAATGCACATTTTTCCCTTTACTAAGCATGGAATTGAAGCTTGTTACAAAACTGTAAAAAGTCTAATTCATTTTAATTCAGAATAATAAAAAAAGCATATTAATGATAGAAGGAAGCCTTTACAACCTTGCAGGCATAACTTTTTCAATTTGAAATATTTTCCAGTGCAGAATAACTGCTAACATCTTTTTCTATCATCAAGTATCATCTTTTTGTTTTCTGTCTGGATTCACTGAGGAGCACAAAGTGATTTATTTCTTCCCGTAGGCCCTAAACCCATTACAGCAACTACAAATCATTGCAGCAGATTGCTTCTGGGACTTGATTAATTATACATATGTTTCACATCGTTTTATATATTAATTGATGTCAGAAGGTAATGGCCTCTCTCATCATTTGCTTATATTTGTTCATCAGATTCTCTCTCCTGTAAACATTTAATCTGCTACCTGTCTTATCTCCTCCTGTTCCCCCAGGCTGTGATTGGGTTCTGCTGAGTCCCTGCTACGTGCAGACAGACGGTGATGTAGCAGGATGGAGAACGCTGTTCAGCAGGCTGGGAGTCAGAGACGGCCTCATCATCCGCAAAGAAAGACAAACTCTCACTGACAAAGAACTGGTGAGGAGGTCACCGCTAAACTCTTACTGCAGTTCTTTAGCGATTACATTAGACTCAAGCTGCAAAGATGCTGCTATATTAGCACAAAAAGACCAGACAAATGTCATGACAGCCGTGCGTTTGAGGACTGAAAATAAAGGGCGATAGGTCTGTTGTGTGAGAACAAAATATTTACCAGTTGCATGGATACAAGAGACTAAATTGTTCCACTGAGTTAGAAACTTATCCTAACTCATCATGTTGAATAGAAGAGTGATTAAAGGATGAAGATACTAACCATTATGAGTCACACTTAAAACTACAGTGATTAATAGCAGCTTTGCGTATGAGCAGAATGAGGAGGTGAGTAACGGGACTTGTAGCTGAGTCCGTGCTGGTCAGACATTCCTGCTTTCATTCCTCTGAAGCTATATGTTTATTTCAAATGAACAAGGTGAATTAAGTTTACTTATGTTTTGAGAATATTATGATAAAAAAAGAAGAGGAGAGGAAGAGTTTTTGTTATTTTGCATTTTGAGAATTTGGGCTGACCCATATTTTGAGAATTAATCATTTGAGGAACAAAAATCAATTTTGACTTAAGCTTTGATGGCTGGCGGACATGGGGCGGGTAGCAATTCACCCAAAGGTGTGCAGTGTTTACTACACAAAGACCAATGTGTGGTGAAAACCAAGCACCACAAAATGATTCCTCCTTTTTTTTTTTCAAAGTGATTCTGTCATTCTCGCTTACACTCACAGAGGGAGATCAACAGCCTATAGTGCATACATGTCAATGGGGAACACTTTCACTGGCCCGACGTTTTCCTCCAACCCAAGTAGAACTTAGTTAAGCTGTCATCGGTGTATCAGATGGCGGGAGTCGTTGTTGTCAACCAAGCCCACGCCAGTAAAGGAGGACGATACATCAACCACACAATGCAATATGTGCAGCAGCATCCATTTAGCGAAAGTCAAGCAGGAACAACAAATACACCCTGACTGGTGGTGACGCATGTTACTATGACAACCACAAACAATACTGGTGCCAAGCACAAGTCAGACTTCAAGGTAACTTTATTTAAAATTAGTGCTGTCATTTTAACGCGTTAATTCGATTAATAAATTACGCCGCAATTTATCGCGTTAAAAATGTAACGCAATTAATTATGAGTATCAATGGTGCCGAGCCAATGTTTGTGCATTTGAATTTTGGCCCATTGGAGGACCCGTAGTCTTTTCGGCTGTGCTACGTCACCTGTGCCGGCAAATTAACAAGGCAGTGATCAACAATAACAGACATGGAACAGACTCAGGAGGATGAGGCAAGTGCGTCTTCAGTCACTGAACGACAAGTTTATTTACAAAAAGAACAGACGGGACGATAAATAACAACAAAAAGGAGTTCTCTGACCACCGGAGCAACTCCAGCCTGATGTACCATTTAAATGCGAAGCATGTTCAGGCAAGTTAGAAGTGCCTATTTGAGACAGCCTTATTTTATTTCAGAATTTTATTTATTTAACTGAATCGCTGTATTTGTTTTACATTTTTGAATAATGTACCTGGCCTAACTTGTTTGCGGATGTGCTGGACCTTTACTTTTGGATTTAATTCATGAAGCACAGTTCATCAATAAAACATTGGATTTCAGATCTTCTGTTCTTACTGTATTCAATTGATTAGTCATGCACTACAATTTTTTAATATCCTAGAATTCAAATTCTTTATCAGGAGAGCTTTAACAGATATGACATTAAAATGTGATTCATTCGATTAATTACAAAATCCTGTAATTAATTAAATTAATTTTTTTAATCGACTGACAGCACTAGTTAAAATAGTTCGAGACACTCGACTTCTTTGAGTATGTTGCATGCACACTATTTAAAAAAAAAATCGATTACCATGGCAACGATTGAAGCTTCGAAGCTTACATTTTTTTGGGTCAGCCCTCTTGAGAATAAAGCCGACTTCTGTCAGTGTGTGTGTGGGAGTGTGTGTGATTATATATCACTGGAGAGCAACTGACCAGCCTGTGTTCAGGATCAAATCAAGTTAAATAGTAAACATAATAATGACATTAATAGACAATTAGAGTGGTTGTTCAATGAAAGTACTCAGCACTAAAGCAGCATTAATAGATCATGAGAAGAAGATTACAGCATGAAATAAGTGATTAAAAAACATTATAAAAATGACAACCATTTTAATTAAGATATAATTATGAATACATTTTTGCAGAGATGATTACAGCAATTACAGCAACGATTACAGCAAGAAAATACTTGGGTTACCTGGCTTTTGTTTTAAGACAGAATATATTAAATATGTATGAATCTGTACTTTAATGGTATCCAGTTCAGGTACTGCATGTGTTTTCTCCTCTATCTTTATCCCTCACTCCTCTTCCTCCAGGCCTCCAGCCACTGGTCAGTGGAAAGTGTGATGTGGCAGCAAAAGCCAGGGGAGGACAGTGTGCTTGATGACTACCCCTGTGAGGAGTTTCATGCCCTGGCAACAGCTCAGCTGCCTGGCCCCTTCCTATTGGAACAAAGAATGGCCTTGCTGGAGCTGCTGGCAACCAACTGGGATACTGGGTAAACCACACACGCATACTGTACACACACACCTACATATTCATCCTGCTGTGTCATGCCCTGTCTGTACAACATTGTGCCATTGTAGAAGCAGGTGTATTCAACAGAAAACTTAATGGCCAAAATATAACCATTAAAGGAGATAATGGCTTTGGGGTTAGTCACGGTCAGGT
Organism: Lepturacanthus savala; assembly: GCA_030544235.1. NCBI lineage: Eukaryota > Metazoa > Chordata > Actinopteri > Scombriformes > Trichiuridae > Lepturacanthus > Lepturacanthus savala. The sequence goes on from CM060471.1 coordinate 5,642,143, forward strand.
AGCAATTCCCGTCAATTTTACGGGGGCCATTAAGTGATTAATGAGGTAAAGTGGGGACATTGTTTGACAGTTAAGTGTGAGTGAAAAGTGGTGACACATCAGCCTTTTGTTTGAGTGTGGGGATTAATGAATCTGGATTTAGTTCCTGTTATAGTAGAGGACATCAGTGCACGTAAAGAGGTCAAACAAACTCACACTGGAGAACAGCATACACAGCCAGTGCAGTAAACGAGTTAAAGCTTTAATTATGTCCTGAAATACCAGAAGAAACTATTACTTATTAAGCTTTAGGGGAAATTGAATAGAAATGGGGAAATGAATTTAACGAGAGAGACAATTGTCAAACTGTCATTGATAATGAGGCAAGACATGGGCCAGGCTCTATCTGATGCAGCTCAGCAGGTTCTGGTTTGATCTGTCATGTTGTGTTTTCACTTTGCAGTGTTGCAGTGTCAGAGCAGTGCATCACAACGTGATGAAAGAAGAAAATCTGAGGGAAACCAAGATGGGAGAAATGCAGAAACAGTTCAGAAAGTTGTATTGCTTAGATATTATATAAGGAAACCATTTGCTGCCTAAAAGTAAACACATTTGATCTGCTAATAGAAAATTTTTGCTTATGGAAATTGTTTGGCAGTAATGTCAGAGTGTAGTACTAATTGTAGATAAACCTGGTGTGTGCTACATGCCCGGGACCAATGATAGTGGCTGTCTGGCATTTAGCAGCTAAACCAGGAATTTGTGAATATCATTATAAGAGAGGTAGGAGAGTGAATATTGATCTTCAATTCATCACTTGGACAGAAACATGGTTCCAAATAAATGCTGTTTTTTAATTATTATTTTACTTGACCTTTATTTATCCAGGTAAAATCAATTGAGAACCGATTCTCATTTAGAATGACAACCTGGATAAGAGGCATCTGCAAATATAACCACAATCTACATAAAGAAAACACATATGACACTGATACAGTACAGAACAACAAACATACTGCGTGACATGACAAAATATATGTTGTGAAAAACTACAACATAGGTGAATGAATAGGTTATAAATTACAATTACCAGTCAACTATGACTTTGCAGATAATTTGGACATGTTAATGATGGGAGAGCTATGAGTTTGCTGCATATTTACTGGATGTGTAAATAGGCAACTGTTTGCTTACATTTTATCCATATCAAGCTTGATAGGAACACTTGGAGTGTATTGGTCATCTATTGCACTGGTTAGTTTGTCAAGAGATGATTTTTCTTTAGAATTTCCCAATGCATTTGTAACTGATAATGAAGCATGTGTATAGAGGAATGTAGGTCACACAGTCCTGCTGCTTTGTAAGGCATCACAAGGGGCACCAAGTTCACTTAACTACAGCTGAAGAGGTCGGCATCATGTAATCACATGATCTGATGTTAATGATGTATGTATGTGTCTTGTGGTCATTATGCGGCAGCATCCCGCTGTATATATCGTTGAATGATAGAAAACCATTCCTGAGCATAACCTTTCCTGCTTTTCCAGACATCACTACTCTCAGTACCTCACAGCCCAGGTGATTGACAGTGATGGACGACCAACCAAAAGCACCAGGTCCTCCTTCTACCACTTGCTGTGTCGTCTTGAATGGGTGCCAGCCTATCGCCCGCTGGAAGGAGACAAGAGAGAGAGAATGTACCTCTGTCCAAACGCCATCTACCTGACCTCACCAGAGGTCACCAGTCTGCTGGGGACACACGTCTGTTACGTGGACATCGACCCCAGCGAGTTCAGCAGAGCTCTGGGTAGGATTGGTGTATATATATCTTATCTGTACTGTAGTTTTGGTTATTAGTTATCCAAGAGCTTCTGTAGTTTATCTGTCACTGTCCTGTCTTTTAGGAATGAGAGAAAGTATCTCAGTGGAAACTCTGATTAACTACCTGAAGGAGTGGTGCATCAGACCCGCAGCAGAGAACCCAGAGCAGACACCAGCTGAGGATGAGCCAGAGGGGGCCAACTTCACCTCCACCGTTCAGCACATTCACAACGTCTACACCTATCTGCTCAAACACTGTCCGCAGAGCAGCCTGAAGGAGCTGTTCCAGCACAATCCCGCTGTGTTCATAGTACAAGAGTACGTATGTTTTCTGCTGTGTCAGCAACATACTATTTCAGGTTATTTGTCTTAAACGCCTGAGGTAGAAGTCATACTTTCCCTTTCCAGGCGTAACAATGACTGGTGTTCGGGACGCTTCTACCACCTGAAGGAGGTGTGTTGGAGTGAAACAACGACAATGTTCCAGCGCTACAGAGCATTGACACACAGACTAGACAGCCCCATCCAGGACCCCAAAGTCCTGGCGCCTTTCTACAACCCGCTGGACGCCATGAAGGACTTCTTCATGAGGGTACGCTGCTCCATTTCACACAAATCTGGTTGTGGCTTTGTATTATTACTTCACATGTATACAATGTTCAAAATAGTAATAATTAAGAGCTAAGCTATGCAGGTGCAGGATATTACCACCAGGTGACTAAACAATGGCGACTGTTTGAAGTTCAATGTTACCAAACAACAAACACTAGGACCATAGGGCAAAAATCAAATCTCACCATATTTTTTGCATTACATTCGCTGAAAATCTGACAAAAATCTGGCCAAACCTTTTTGAGTTAGCTTTCGAAAAGACACTGAACAAAAGCCGGGCTGCCAGGCCTGGCTATAAAACTCAAGATTTCCACACAGTGGGGGAATACTACAAGAAGGATGTGCTATTGGTGAAACAACACATTTTACCACAATCTGAGTAACACTTATTGGATTATAGGCAGCTGGTTATAAATGAAAATGCTAATGTTGGGATCTTACTTAGAGCAGATAAACACTGTTCCTTTATTGACTTATAGCTTTGCTCTTGTGTTTTTGGTTTCGTGGCTATTAGTTGCAAATGGTATTAGTATGTTGCCACTTAACTCACATATCACTGTTGATGGCAGAATGAAGGCCAAATTCTGCTATCATTATTAAACACTGTGTATGATTGTATATTTTATGATTAGCTGCTGAATGTGGATCCCAGCCCCAACATGAAGCAGTACGTGGGGCTGCTGGAACTGATCTGCTCATCGTCTCCCATCCCCACTGCTGAAGTGCTACAGGATGTGTCGGTGCTCTATGCCAGACTCGGTAAGGACGCTCGCTTAGTCTTTTTGTTTCCTAGTTTCTCACATTTAGTGATTCACACGTTTCCTCACTCCTTATGTCCCATCTGTCTTCAGCTCATTATCTCTCTGCTAAGCAACTGTTATATCTCCTTCATGATCAGCTTCTTATTTCTCTACTTATCTTTTCCCCTTTGTTCCATGACTCTGCATTCTATTATTATATAATATTCTATATATTCTAATATTACATAATACTTCTGTGTTTTTGACAGCTCAAAAGTGTAAAGTGCCAATATCTGGAGAACTAGATAACATGCCTCAGTCCAGGCTCAACTCCAACTACTGCTCCACTTTGAAAGGTGAGTAATATACTTGCACGGTGCGAACAAAGCCCACCCATCATTACCTCCTCAATCTGTTCATGTTTGAATGACTGTCGGAGTGAATTCAATGCTGTAAAGTATTTGCTGTAAAAAAGAACAACCACCACCTGTCAGCGTGGTGCTTGTTCCAAAAGCTAGCAGGAAGAATCTGCTGCTGCGGTCTGGAATTACTTCACACTGGAAACCGAAAGCAGTCGATATTTACTCTACTGTTTGTGTTTGGAGGTGTGGTAGCAGCAGAGGGAACTATAAAGCTAATTTAATCAGGGACTTTAGGGGACTTCTCACTGATGATGAGCAGTTGCTCTCAGTGGGGAAAATTGTTTTCACGTAGATTTGGCAACAACAGAAAATTAGTCAGATGCCTGGTTTTATTCTCAGTGCTGCTAAAATAGGTTGTAAGTGTAGTTAGGAATATAAATTCTACATGACAATGATGACACATAAATTGTGTTTAATCTATTCTGTATGATACAGTTGTTCTTTGCTACGGCTGATATCACTATAACACTCAGCCGCACAGCAAATATATTAAAAGAAACAAAAAAAATTACCAGAGATATTACCTTATTTTCATTCTCTACATTCCTCTTCCTTGTTCAAATCAGGTTACATTACCCACAATGCAACTCAACCACCAACAGGCCAACCAGAGATTTTGGTGTATTTTGCTGCTCCAGCAGAGACAAGAGGGTGTTACTTATTACTAAATGCTGTACCCTCAAATTCATTTCTTTTTTTGTGTAGTAGTTCATTGTATAATGTGTAGTCTTCAGCCCCAAATGACACTAAGTCAAATTGTCTTTTTTTTCTTTTTTTTTTACAGTGATTGAACACACTGTAATTACTAAATCACCTAAATCAAAGTGACCTTAACCATATTGATGTATCAGTTGGGCCCTAATTTGAAGCTTGGGAACCAAGCTATTTATATTTGATATTTATAATAATTTATAAATGTGTCATTTGTAATCTAATCCAATCTAATTAGTAAAAACAGAATTCTCAAGCACTGAAAATGAGATTTTTTTTCCCTTATTACTTGACTGCATTTTCTCTTTTCATATAAAACATAACTATTGTAAGAATGCTGTAGATGTGAACACAATACACAATATGTAAACTTGCATAAATTCACGTAATCTCTTGCACTCTTACAATATAGTATAAAAACACCAAAAAGGAGAACATCTGTAGAGCAGTGACACATCTGTCCTCCTACTGTGACGATGCTCAACACAGCAGGAAAAAATACCTTGAGCTGACTCCTCTTTATGTTTGCATCAGCGGCGATTTCTTTAAGACTGCAAGGGAAGCTGAACTTCCCCTGCCCTGTCAAAAACTAAATGGCCAAATTTGTGCAGCTGTATTAACATTTTATTACTTATCAAAAATAAATAAATTACTTGTCCGTACATTCCCATACCGCTTCCTGGTCTCTGGTTAATGCATTTCCCCATAGACGCTGAAAGTGTCTGGGACTGCATTGGCTTTTTTTCCATCACCTCAAAATTCAGTGGCCTTTGGATAAATGCCGAGAATGTGAGCCGCCCTGATGCTGAGTGTCTCTGGGAGTGAATGGAGTGTGGGCTGGCCTTGACACTGAGAGTCCGCATGGTGATTGGAGGAAAAGCAGAATGTAGTTTTGACTGACAGGTTTCAAAAATATATACCTCAGGCGAAAGATTTCAGTCCCATCGCGGATTTTGCATGTGAAGTCGAATAACAAGCAGAGACTATTTGTTGGCCTTTCCAAAGCGAAATACTTAATTCTTACACTGTAAATAAATCACACTCACCGTATTTCATTGTTTCTTCTTTAAATAATGTTTTCTTTTCTTATTGTTATTGTTGTTGTTGTAGTTTTTTTTTTATGAACCCCTGTTTGAAAGATCATAAACCACCACTGATTTGCGTTCAGGTATGGTGTCAGATAAGAGGGTCTTTCCCACCAAGGACAACAACTGGGTGAGTCTGGCTCGTAAACCCATGATCGCTGACAACAAAGAGCTGGAGAAGATCTTCAAACCTCACAAGCAGGTCTGCCTGCTCCACCTGCCGCCTCCAGATAAGAAGACTCCATACAAGAGCAAGACCGGCAACTCTGGTATACTGCTTATATATATTTATATTTATATTTTTATATATATATATATATATATATATATATATATATATATATATATATAGTGTTAGATTATTACATTTGATCATACCAAATATGTATAAGGATGGTATGATTGTCTGCCAGGTGAACGAGCTAGTACCATGCCTGCCTTTAGTGAGCGTGACCGAGCTACCTTCATGGAGATCTGCGGGATCCGCCAGCTGTCTCAGTGCGTCAAGACAGAGCCAGTGACAGAGAACTGGCGGCCCTGTCCCAGCATGCAGGCCATGGTGCACTTTGTGGTCCCCTACATCCAGAGGTTCCTGTACCACCACGACGAGCTGCAGGAGGTCTACTCAGAGCTGATCCATGACAACATAGCAGAGAAAATCAAGAAACTTGACTACGCAAAGGTCAGAAGTGAAGCTAAAATCCCTGAAATGGCTTTGAAGTGAGGTCTTGGTGAGAGACAATCTCTGAGCATGATCCCAGGGAGCTGAATAAATCATTTTTATATCCTTTGTTTTCAGGTGGGAAAACTGTACATTCGCTACCAGCTGGATTTGCCTGACAATGAGGAACCTTTGGTGGAGCTGCAGGACGTCATCTGTCTGCTGAAGGACAAGAAGGAGTTAATCATCCAGAAAGATCACCTCTCTGCCAAGCTGGACATCTGCAGGTTTGTGTGTGATGTTTAAAATAATGCCTTAATTCACAAACATACAACTGACACACAATAAAAAAGTCATCATAGAAAGATTTCTTTGCTTTGTAGATAGATTTATAGATGCATACATACATTAAATAATATGAATCATAATTCCAAGATGATTTATTATTCTTATGGGATCAGAGATTTTCCTTAAGCTCATAAGATAAATGATGGTCTTAAGGACCTTGTGACGGAAAAGGGGCACTTCACACTTCAACAATATATATATATATATATATATATATATATATATATATATATATATATATATATATATATATATATATATATATATATATATATATATATATATATATATGTAAAACGTTAAAAAAATCAACAATAACTATATATTTATATAAATGGTCAACAACAATTTATGTTAATTTTTGTAGAGTCAACTGAGCTTGTTGTATAAAGTCCTCTGTCGAGAAAAATAAGACTAAAAAGTTTGAACAGAATTATTGCATAACAAACGGGCTGTGGAGTTTAAAGGATGTTGTTAACAAGTCTTAACGTAGATATGCTACCAAGTTGCCTCTTGGGAAATGTGGGATTTTGGCTCTTTGGAGGTTGAACTGACCTCTGCCACTTTGATTTCATGCAATCTTGTTTTTATCTCTCTCTCTTTTTGCTGACATAGGCTATACGATAAGGACTTGAGTTTAAGATAATATAATTAAATAAGACTTTGCCTAACAGGCATAGTTCTATAAACAGCAGCTTGAATACTATACAAACAAAAAAACCTCTTTGTTATGAAATCCTCTGGTAACTCAATCCTCTTGTGTCTGTCTTTCATGTTATCTTGCAATACCTTGTAATAATTTGTGTGTGTTTCAGGGAGCTGGTGACACTGTTCTGCACAGAAAGCAGCCACAGGAAAGAGCTGATGCATTTCCTGAGCGGCCTGACCTCACTCGATGTAAGTGATACACAACCTCTTCAAAGCGCTGATCACCAATCCATATCCAGTGAAAAGGGCCTTTGCTAACTCATGGTCTTTCATCCTGTCATTCTCTATCTTTTCTATCTCACACACACACACATGCGCCCACCACAACAGAGCTGAGCGTAGCTAGAACTAATAGGCTCTGTCCCCGGAGAGAGTCACATTTACATTACACGGCAACTTGCCTTCATCCTCTTGTGTGATGTGTGGAGCAGAGATTCTATAGAGTCCGAGTTTAAAGGTTAATGAGGATCAAAGCACTGATTCCTTCCTCTATCGAACGTCCCATCTCATGTGGTTTTCTTAGTGCAGCTGCTGCAGTGATACACGCAGCAGAACTAGGTTGCATTATATAATCGATACTGAAATCTGGATCAGATGCAGCTGAATATTTGATTTAACTAATTAAGCTCCATGCCTGGATTATTGATGTGATTGTGAACCATAACACCCGTTTAATACACTGGAGGCAGACACATACAGATTTGAGCTGCTCGACACGGCTTATTACATTCGCTTATTAGTTTAACTTTTATATTATTGATCAAACCGTTAGTGGCAGCACATGTTAATTTGGGTCAGCAGCGTTTTCTCGAGATGCTGTGACTCTAAAGATTCGGAATGTCTCTGTTGCCAAGAGACAAGGAAAAGAGGAAACCTCCAATCTCCTCAGCTCTGGTCTCATTCAGGAGCTTTAAATCAACATTCAATCAATCAACCCTGTGAGGTAGCTGCAGTGTTTCCAGTCAATGTGAAGAGCCGTTGTTAACACTTGAAATACAAAACAACTATAAGGCAAATTGTCATTTATTAACTCTGATGACCTGTAGGACCCAGCAGCTCTGAAGAGGTTCTTACTTAAGGAGGACATCAGAGAGCTTCCCAGTGATGAGGAGAAATGGGAGGTTCCAGAGCCTCCCAAACCAGAGAAGCATCTGGAGAGAGGTACAGAAAGACTCACTCACACACATACACACACACACACACACACACACACACACACACACATACACACACACAGACAGGTATCCAAATACCAGCCATCTCTGTATGACAGCATGGCTGTGTGTTCTTTGAAGGAAGGAAAAAAAACAATCTTACACACATGTAACACAACACTCAAAGGTTCTCACTTACTTTCTTTATTTCTGAAGTCTGGTATCAAGTTGCTGTTTATATTTATGTTTGAGAACAAATATGTCTGACAAGTGTAATAAATATGAAAGCAGACACATAGCTCTTGCCTTGTTGGCAGCAGGGAAATGCATAGCTTTAAATTGGAAAGTATCCAGAACCATGCTTCTAGTCCAATGGTGAAATGAACTCTCAAGCTATGTTATGTTGAATAGCAAGAGGACAGGCAGATCTCAGAATTGTTTTTTTAATAATTCATACAGAATTTGACTTTAAAATCAGCTTAGACCAATGTCAGGGACTATGACAACAGTAGGATCTGAATGCAGTAGTTTAGTCTTTTATTTTTTGTGTTGTTTTGTGTGCTTGTTTCTTCATGGAGGACTTGACAATGGGAAAGTATATTTATGTATGCATATACATGTATTTTGGACAAAAAAATACAATAAACAAAATTAATAAATAAGTCACCAGCCTTTAAAATGTTAAACACATTTAATGTGTTGTGTGAATCTGTCTTCAACCTCAAAGTGGAGTCATGAATATCCGTCAGTGTCAGTGAACCGACATTGTAACTTATTCACAACATTGTGAAAGTTTGAAAACTAGACTGGAGAATACATATGTGCAGCCCAGGGTTAATGCGTGAGAGACGCACAGTTTGATGCAGAACAGCAGCGTGTAACTCTATGTTACAACTGGAGCATGAGATGAATCCTAACAACAGAGAGATGCTTCCTCTGAGTCTGTGTGGAAGTGACAGCTTACATCTGCACTTTCTCCACTTCTCTCTGTGACACCCACCCTGATTTCCATTATCACTTCATAATATTCAAAGTGTTTTTTCTTCCCAGTCGTGCACCAACATGCTCTTTCTACACACACAGATAGATAACGGGTGTGTTTCTCACATATGCTAATTCTGGTTTGTTCACTGTTGTGTGTGGCGACATAAAAGAGCAGCTGTTGCCAGGGCTCAAAGAACGAGCGGAGCAGATCCCTCACTGCAGCAAAGTGCGCGCACACACACACACACACACACACACACATATACACACACTTGCTTCAAGGATTAATATGATCAAAAGAGTTTTTCATCACAAAATACGTTTTTATGGTGTGACAGCACTGAAACAGGCTTATACATGATTGGTGTTTTACAGCTTTTATCCAACACTATTCTTCTTTGGTTTTAACTCCCGTAAATTCTGTTTTGCAGTGCCGTCAAGATGTAATCCCTCCCCAGAAGAGCCGTCTCGCCTGACACCAGAGGACGGGGCACAGACACTGGTTTGCTGGCCTCCACGAGCGTCCATCCTGAACACAGGAGGCAGTCGTGCAGGTAGGTTGAACAGGATGAAGGAAGAAGGAAGAGACGGTTGTTTGAGCGTGATTAAATATTCACGATATGTTTCCCATATTCTACTTTTTGTATTTGCCAATAGGCCAGACTGATGGGGGCGTAGTGGAAGCCGTCATGAAGATGTGGCCGCCTCCTGCTGCGCCTAAAGACAGAGACCCAGAGAAGGATGTTCCCCCTAGAGGAAGCAGTCACGTCCTCCCCCTGAGTCCCAGCAGCAGCAGCTTTGAGGGGAACCAGCTGTTCAAGAGCAGCAGCAGCAGCCGACCTTCAGATCAGCCTGACCTTCAGAGAGCCGCGAGCCAACCAGGCCAGCACAACACCGCAGCTGCTGTTAACACTGCTGCTGCTACTGCTGCTGTTGCTGCCACTGTGACCACCAACACTCCACGACCTCCAGGTTAAACATCTATGAGTTTCCTCCATTGTGTTTGTATTGGTTTAGGTCAGTGTTAATTTTCTTGGCTATTTTCATTTTTAGTCTTAGTCTTGTGTCCATATGCCCGTATTAGTTTTAGTCATATTTACTCAACTTGTATTCTTTTTTTTGTTTAGTCACATTTTAGTCGTCAAAAAGTCCTGACATTTTAGTCTAGTTTTAGTCAAAGAAAGCCAAAGTATTTTAGTCTAGTTTTAGTTGAATAAAATTCAAGTATTTTAATAAAAATAATCTAGGCAGGTATCTGTATCGGAATTATTGTTAAGAACTTTTGTTTAGTTCAATGTGACCAGTGTAGCCAGTGGCTAAAGGCACTGATTTCATCTAGTTTTCATCATGAAAAAAAAGCATTGTTGACAAATATATTTTTTTCTAGTCTTGTCTGACGAAATTAACACTGGTTTAGGTACAAATATTCTATATGAAGGATGATTGCAAACAGGAATATTTTATTTAAATCTGCACCAGTCAGTATTTTTCGATTTCCAGTGAATATAATGTTTAATGTGGACAAAATCTACAATCATCATCCTCAGCTTTTTAACCTCTATATAAAACTCATTGTTTTTAGTTTTGAACCAACATTTTGGCACCTATCATTGAAAAAGCCAGATATGTCCCCTCACGATTTGTTGGAGACCAAATGAGAGAAACTTGGCCCACGATGACGATAATATTACAGGATTTAATAGACTTCAGTAATCCATATAGTGCAAGACAATTCATCTATGATACATCATATCTGTGACTACAGAAGAAAAAAGACCCCTCAATAGGAAAAAAGCAGTAATTATTTATTTATTCACTGCTTTATATATACATAATGAATAATGTTAAATGTTAGAAATATATATATATATAATTTAATATATTTCCATTTTTCTTATTAAAGATCAATATTTTATCATCATCATAATCATCATCATTTAAATAATAAGAGGTAGTATTCCGATATATTGCAATACCTTGCAATTATTACTATATTATCATCTTATTGTATCTTTGGTGTGGCAGCATTTTACAACTATGTACAGATTACAGTGAAGTATACAGTATAAAATGCTAATACATCCAAGAATATTTTTTACATCTGCGAGTGTTTAATGAAGCCACTGTGGTCCTGTCTGTCACCAGCAGAGCGTCGGCAGAGTGAATATGACAGAGCCGAGGGAGGAGAGGAAGGCCTGAAGGCTCCCAGTGCAGCAGCGAGGCCTCCGTCAGAACAGCCGGCTGAGACGGCGAGCGACCAACCTGCAGCGAGCAGCCTGTAGGCGGCTTCTCCTCATCCCCAACAAATCTGAAATATTGATGCAAAGGAGCTAATGTTGATTTTCTTCCTCGGTACATAATCTCCTAATGTTTGCTCTAATGTGTGTTCTCCTCCGCAGCTCCGCCCCTGAGGCTGTGGTGCTTTCCAGCACATTCCAGGGGACGACGTCAGAGATCCAGCGTCCTCCCCTGAACCTGGACTTCCCCCTCTGGAACAAAGACCAGCCCCCCCAGGCCACGCTGGAGGACATGGAGCTGACCTGCCAGAGACCCACCACAGTCAGTACATCCACTTCACCTGATGCTTTCCCAGCTGGCGGCTGTTACCTTTTCTAAACTGTGTATTTCTTGGTGTAGGTGATCTTATCTGACGACCTGGGGGATGTGGCAGCGATCGGCGAGTGGGGCGAGCAGCTGGTGGACTCCTTCCTGTGCCACTGGAGAGACAGCGCTGACCCCGAGCGACCTTCAAAGGTCCTGTGGTGCAATCAGAGTGGAGAGAGCGGCCAGCCCTACGACTTCAAGCTCAGCTTCAGCCTCCCGGCGGGAGGGGAGCGGGTCGTGTATGTGGAGGTGAAGTCCACAATAAAAAAAGAGAAGTCCTTCATCCACCTGTCGGCCAATGAGCTGCAGTTTGCACTGGAAGAGAAGGAGCGTTACCACATATATCGAGTGTACAGCGCAGGAGACGCTCAGAGCGTCCGCCTGTGTCGCATCCAGAACCTAGCGCAGCATCTCCACACCAAAGATGTGGCGCTCTATCTGTTTGTATGAGTCTTTTTCAAGTTTCAAGTGATATTTGCACTATTTCAACACCACTGTCTAACAGCATTTTGTATGCCTTTCTAAGTTCATCTTAACTGCACTGATTTTACTTCTTTTAAATTAAATCATGACCTACTGTATTTTTTTTCTCTTAATGAGGTGAAGTGCACAATTTTTTTTTTAAATTTTATTTCAGCTGTGGTTTTCTAGTATATGTACAATTTTAAAGTTGTCTGTTGACATGTTGAATGTTTTTAGCCCTTTGTATTGACCCTACCTCACCTTTACTCAAGCATTCCTTTTAATAAAATCCTCTTTCCATCAAATAAGTTTGTCTAACGATCACTGTGATGACACAAATGAGCAGCTTGATTTTATGACTTGAATAGGTGTACTACAGTGTCTAACAGCAGAGTATTCAGATCCTTTATTAAAAATACCAATTCAAGCAATGTAAAATGCCCTGTTACAAGTAAATGCCTGCAAGTTGCAGTTAAACTAATGACGCCGCAAAAGTGCAACAACTATTATATTGAACACTACTGTAGTATATATAGTATATATATATACTACAGTATACTACAGTGTTCAATATAATAGTTGTTTAAAAATGTGAGTCAAAACCAAAGCCCTTATAAAAATAATTATATATTATAATTAGAGCTGTCATTTTAACGCGTTAATTTAATTAATTACGCCACAATTTAACGCGTTAAAAAATTTACGCAATTAATTATGAGTATCAACGGTGGTGAGCTCAGTGGTGAAAGTGAACCGGAACTGTCCGGAACTACATTCCCCTAAAAGATTCACGACCGGAACGGCCGGTCGTGAATCCGGCCGTTCCGGTCCGTTATAAAAGGAGAAGAAGCTCCCTGTCAAACTCCCATGTTAAATAAAGAAAACGATGTACTAAAGTCACATTAGTTACATTATCCGAGTGCTGGAACAATTCCAGTGTGTTTCAGTGTAATCTATGTTGTTTCGGTGTCTGTCTGTGCCGTTTGGCACGGAGCGACAAGTCTGAGCGCGTCTCTGGTTGCTATGCAACGCGAGGCGAGTCGAGCCATTTTTCCATGGGATTAAGGTTTGGGGATTGGGTTGGCCACTTCAGAATATATATAAGAATGTTATTGGTTAGTGTGACATCTGTTTTAACATGAGCATATGACAATAAAAAAATGTGCAGCCTGTTCCTGTTGAGCTGAGCTACTATATATAGTTTCATGTACTTCATATAAACTTAGTATGTTAGTTCAATGGTTTCCAATCTGGGGGTCGGGCCCCTATGAAGGGTCACCAGATAAATCTCAAGGGTCCTGAGACGGGTAAAGGAAGAGGAAAGAAAAAAAAGTCCTCTTTCACAAATCCTTTTTTAGTTTTTAATCTTTGAGTTTTGGTGAAATATCGGATCAGTCGAAACATTTATTAAAATAACACAGAGTGAGAGGTTTAGGGGGAAAAATCTTAGTTTGATGGAGCTGTCAGATTAATGCAGTGGAATAGAAAGTAATAGCGTACTTGAGTAAATGTACTTTTGATACTTTCCACCACTGTCTAACAACAATATTGAGGTCCTCTGTTACCTCAAGCTTACAGACGGATTAATTGATTGTAGCTGAGGGTTAAGTTAAATCAAGTGGAAGCGTGGCTGAATGGACAGGTCCCTCACAGGCTCCCATCATTCCCCATAATTACACTGTCACAGCGAACTGTGCTGATGTTGTGGGGCACACGCACGTCTCACTGATGCTCACCCAGCTCCTCCACTCCTCTTTAACCACTTAGAAAACTTCTTCTCATACAGTTATTACTCTTCACTTGAGACGGTGCCCGGCCCAGCCCTGAATCACAGAAAACTGTAGCAGCAGCCAGCAATGTCTGGAATGATTTGCAGTGTAGTTAAAATGCAGGGAATGTTATATTTTTCATCATATTGAGTGAAATGGGACCTAGTGGTGGCCCAAATAAAAAAGGGCCCTTGACTACTCCCTAACTTGCACTTTGGAAGCCTATGTGGTTGCTGTGTGATGGTTTAATCCTCATGAAACACGACACTTATTACGTGATGAGTGTTGTTGGTTATCAGAAGATCAGAAACAGCCTCTGGGGACAGTGCTTCCCTATTTTCATCCTGTGATGCAACCTCACAGTAACCGGAGGGCTGTTTTCCACAGAGGATCAGTCATGGGTAATATACTAAATCAACCAAGAGCAGCTCGTCTGTGATTGGCTCACGGCAGAGGTCATATTACGCACAAAGGCTCATATAAAACCATATTTATAAATGTAATGTAAGATCTTACAGTAAAGTATGCACAATCACATAAGATAAAGCTGCTGTTGTTTCTTAGCGAGACCACATTCATTACACAGAAGATGCAATTTATTTTCTCTTTGTTTTGTTTTGTTGACCAAACACCACTTTTATATTAGAAGTGGGCCTCTTGCACTGCATAGATACTGTCCTCTCTGTATCAAACCCATGCAGGGTTCATGTTCTGCTTGTAATTTCCAAAGTCAAAACTGTTTATTCTGAGATAAAGACAACTTAGAAAACAAAATCCAACATGTATTGTTTAAATATTCAGCTCACTGTAGTTTTACAGAGCTCTCTCAAGGACCTCACTGCAGCTCCAGAAAGCACAGGCCTGTCTATATGTGAATGGAAAGAAAAAAATTAAGGGGTCATTTATTTTTGTTCCAGAATGGACTTAACTGACTTTAATCCCTTTAATTCTCTGAAAAGGGAATTGACATTTTTTTTTCTCAGAATGGAAAAAATTAGGGGTCATTTTTTATTTGTTCCAGAACTGAAATATATATAGTTTTTCGTTTCAGAAAAAAAATCTGACTTTAATCTCAGAATTGAAAAAAGAAAATCTGTATTTTTTTAATTCTTCCAGAAACATTTTTTCCTCAGAACTGAAAGAATAAGGGGTAATTTTGTATTATTTATTCTAGAAAAAAAAGTCAGATTTCAATTATGATATTAAAAAAGTCTGACTCAAATCTGAGATTTCTGAGATTAAAATCAGAATTCAGATTTCGTTTTTTAGAATGAATAATAAAAAAAAAACTTAAATTTTGTTGTCAGTGGTCCGAATTCTATTCCGTACTCCGTTTCCATCTTTCATAGTCTAAATAAACCAAAAATCCCATTTGCTTGGAAGCTGTATGTTCCGGACCTCCCCTGAAGGCAGCATAGTCTGTACGGAGACAGCGAGCAGCGGCGGCTCCCGGCGGAGCCGCGCTGCGATTGGCCGAAGCGGAGCGGAGAAGGAGGCCCCTCCTCCCTACTGGAGCTCCTCTCCTCCTCCTCCTCCTCCTCCTCCTCCTCCCCTCCTAGAGGACACAGCGATGCGGAGACAATAGGACGCAGAAAGCCGGAGGAGGCTACAGGATGCTCGCTGCTTCTCGCCCGCTCGGAGGCGTCTCTCACGGGCTCAGGGAGCCGCTCTGACTCGCTCCGACCACCCGGCTCTTCTCAGCCTCACCTGGCCTTTAGTATGCGCCCTGCTCGTCCCGTGTGTTTACCCGCTGCCCGGAGTCTCAGGGCGAACTCAGCCCACTGCCCGCAGATGGCAGCCAACTGATGGTGAGTAGTACCGGAATAAACCCGGTTTGATCCGTTTCTCACCTGCGTAATTGAACGGCAGTTATTGTAATAACCGGGATGTGGTGTGTGTGTGTGTGTGTGTGTGTGTGTGTGTGTGTGTGTGTGTGTGTGTGTGTGTGTGTGTGTGTGTGTGTGTGTGTGTGTGTGTTCGATCGATAGGGCCCAATCAGTGCAGCAGCAGCAGCAGCAGCAGCAGCAGCAGCAACACACA
Source organism: Lepturacanthus savala (assembly GCA_030544235.1). Classification (NCBI taxonomy): domain Eukaryota; kingdom Metazoa; phylum Chordata; class Actinopteri; order Scombriformes; family Trichiuridae; genus Lepturacanthus; species Lepturacanthus savala. The sequence goes on from CM060471.1 coordinate 5,658,243, forward strand.
CTGAAAACAATGATCGCTCCTTAATGCTGTGTGTGTTCTCCCATTTATCTCCAGCACACTACACCAACAGCAGCAGCAGCAGCAACAGCAGCATTTTTGCATTGTTACAATATGTTCAGATCCAGTGGAATCTGTGTTATTGATCCATCACCATCATGCACCTTGTGTTTTATGGGGCAGTCAGGTATCTAATATGCCTCTATGTGTGTGTGTGTGAGCTCGTTACAATAAATGACAGTGATTTTCCTCAGAGTCGGTGCAGTCTGAGGACACACTGCAGGTGGCATCCAAACAACATGACGTAGATCCCCCACAGACAGACAGAGCCCAGGCTCAGGGTGTCTGGGGAATAATATCACAGCAATACTGTGCACGTCCAGGCTGCTGCTGCTCTGATCCTCACACACCATGTCCACAAAGACAGGTTTGTCCTCCTTATAAATCAAAGCGTTGCTAAAATCTGTTGTGCTGTTGTTATCAAGCAGGAGCAATGCATTTAATTATTCTGTATGTCTGCGTGTGTGCATGTGTGTGTGTGTGTGTGTGTGTGTTTGTGCGTGTGTGAATGTGTGTGTCCAAGCCCATAGTGCACAGATTGGGACTCAGCTGATCAAAGTGGGTTTAAGCCACTCCATGGCACATAAAAGCAAAACGCTCCTTTATGATGAGTCACAGATCACAATATAGGTCACAAATAGCCTGCTGTTAAATTAGATGGAATAACTTATTTTCTATCATCAGTAGCCGTGGCAACACACACAAAAAACACAGAGACACTGATCCCACTGATGTTCCCAGCGATGTGCTGTGTTCGTCTTTCATTACACGACACTGAGTCTTTCATGTGTGAAAGAAAACCCAAATAAAAAACTCATTATGTCAGTTTGTAATTACAGCAACATTCACTGGTTATATGAAGGTCAATTATCCACCAGCACAGCTGTCAAAGGAATATTTGGACATTTAGGGAAACGTTAATTTGCTTTCATACTGAGTATTGAGACAGGTCTGATACTACTCTCATGTGTGTCTTTTAAAGGTGCAGCAAGTAGCTTCTGGTGGCATCTAGTGGTGAAGTTGCAGATTGCAAATGTGAAAGTCTGTCTCTAAAGTCATTTTTTTGTCCATTCTGGGCTACTGTAGAAACATCATGTAACATGGTGACAAAAAAACTAAAACATCAAAATGGACATCAAATAACACAGTGTGTGATGGTCTAGGTCCTGCTGACCTGTAGGTTCACATCACCAGCACAGAATGAACATAGTTATTGTCATGAGGAGATTTAGTTCTGAATGAAGATCAAGTTTTTATTGAGTTGAGGCCTACTGGTGTTTTTGCATTAATCTTCTCATAAAAAAACAGGAATAGAAAAACAAACAAAGGAACAGCCAGAAGCAGATTAGGCTCAGCAGGTTGAGCTGGTAAAACTCTCATCAGCTTCTAATTAACAGACTGTTCTCACATTTTATTCCTGTGTTTTTTCCTATAAATTAAACAACAGGGTGATCAGGTGAGTTGTTTTACTGTTATTTAGCTCAGCAGGATCAGCAGAAACACCTGAGTTATGTAACAGTGGTTCAGTTCTCATCCATTACTGCTGCTCTTCTTCTAAAAAAACAAAACTATGAGAACAAACATTTTACTTCCAAAGGGAAACAGCTCAGGTGAGTGAGAAGGTTCCATAAACATCATCTGAGTAACTAGATGTTGGTTTGACTCTGTGCAGGATGCTCCTTACTTGACTGTTTGTTTCTGATGAAACAGATTAAATACAAGGTTGAACCACTTGTATTGGCAAAGAGTCTTTATGTGTATTGAAGATAGTTAGAAAACACTTGTTGGACTTTAAAATTGAGAGAGGATCGAACCCACGACTCAAAGCTTCCAGTCAGTCTGTAACACACTGAGCTACCGGGACTGACATGATGATGGAAGTTTCTCGGAGCTTTTCACTCTTCACTCTTAATGTTTTTTGACAGTTTTTCTACCTGTGAACTAGTGGATCTTTCTTACAGACTGTTTCTCTCACAGTTTTCAGTCTTTCCTCTAGATATTGGACTTTTTCCCACTGAGGACCAAACTCTAACTTAGTCAATACTTTTCCTACAATAATGATGAAATATAGTTATCAAGATATTTGGCAAAAATATGGTGATATCTGTTTGTTAGTATAAGACCTCAAAAGGTTTTAATTGGATTTTCATCAAACTTTCAATAAATGTTGGGAATGGTACCATGAACAGATGAATGCATTTTGGTAATGATAACTTTTATTTCTGGATAACTTTGAATTTTTCCATAGTTTGGTAACATTGCAGTAAATGCCTTCAAACAGGCGCCATAATTTTGGGCCACCCGGTGGTGATGTCTGGTGTCTGCATAGTATTGGACAACAAGGTTGGGTGTGGGTCACAATGTACTTGGCAGAGATCTCAGATCTTTTAGATGTAACCACCAGTGATGGAAGGTTCATGTGATGCATGTTAGTTTCATGTATCTACAGATATATTAAAAGAATCAAGACGCAATTAAAAACAATTCAAATGAACAATTAAAAGGGTAACAATTTAAATGAAATACTTAAAAACTTAAATTACAATCACAAATACAAAATTAAATATTTAAAATATAAGTAAAAATAAATATTTAATTAAAACCTTCCTTATCTGGTAAATACAGAAACATATAGCCCAAGATGTTTGATGTTGCTCAAAATTTTCAAAATTTAAATTTAATAATAAAAAAAATAATAACAACAATGTCTTTACCCTTTACCTTTTTCTTTCAGGCTTATTTAACATATTGTCAGAACCATGTTATTAAAAAAAACTATACTATACTATATGGGCATCTTTTGTAACACACACTGTCCAATATGTAAAACACTACATTCTGTAATCACATAGAAACCTTGCACTGGTTCAAATAAGTAATTCATCATGAAATACCTGGATCATTCATTAAAATCACCCACACACAATATACTGATTTGTACAATCATTAAATATTATAGTATAAAATATAAGAGACATGTCACTGTAAAGGACTGGTAGAGGGAATACTACAGAAACAGTGGAATCACTGGTCAAAATCTGATATTTATTGATTCAATACAATAAAACCAACATTATCTTGATCGAAGCAAAAACAATTAGCTTAAAAAAAAAGAAATCCAGAAAACCATCAACTGCTGTGTTCCTCGCCTGGTAAAAAGTGAAACTTGTTTATTTGGAGTTCATCTATGAATATTCCTTGGATTTTATTTGACCAGAGGTCGCTGCCTCTCAGGTGAAGCTGAGTCCTCCTCTCCTTTGAGATCGGTCTCCATGTCCCTTTATCCCTTGACCATCATTTTTCAAAATAAAGTTGTGACCTAAATTGCTTACCATGTTGGATCCACAATTATCAACAATGTGGTTTCTGTGTTTCATCATCGTCTTGCTGCACCCTCTCCTGTTCTGTGATTGGCTCCCTAGATAAGAAGGAAAATTGGGTTCATGGTGTCCAGAATGAATTTCATAGCAAAGTGAATTTGCTGGAAATTAAGGATGGGTATACCCAGGCTAGGTCGTATGTATACATTCATACAGCAATCTGAAATCAACCAGCAGTAATGAATTGGGAGTATATGTGATAGCTGTTAGTACCTTAATACATACACTAGTGTCATATCTAAAGAAGTAATACATGGGGCCATAAAATGAAGAATGCTGATGAATTCATAATTATAATACATCCATAGATATATTGTCTAATTGGTTCATGTTCCATAGTAATAATGTCATTATCCTGAATCTTTCATGATATGAACATGGAATACAGCTCCTCAGTTTAAACTCTAAGTTAAGAGTAATACAACAGTTACTGGTCATTTTGTATCAATTGATAACTGATTAATGTAATGAAACATATAGACTAGATTGTCTCAGATGTAATAAGTGAACATTTTGAAAAAAAATTCCAAAAGCTGACTTAAGCTCAAAAAACAAATGATTTTGGGTTCATATGTATTGACTGTAACAACTGGATCATCACTTGTGAGTTTTGTATCCACACTGTAAAACTGTTAACTAACAGGCAGCAACTATCCAGAAGGTTACTGCAGTTATTTATTTATAAGTACTGTACTTCAGTTTACAGTATTGTGTCTTTACTACTAAATAAAAAGAATGTTGTGGAATTGGGTGATTAGTTGTATTATAATACAGTAACTGACTACTGCAATTTATTACAGTAATACTTTGACTACTGTGATTTACTGTAAAATATAGTGTAATAATAACTGAACTAATGTGATAATCATTTACGGTACTGTTACTGTGTTTACCACAGTGAATAACTGAAGATTTACAAATTAGTGACAAGCTGACTATGAAAAAACAACTGTTTTATATGCAGATTTTAGACTGTACAGACTTTGTCTCTATAATAAGTAACATCAGATTCAGTTACACAATGATGATGAGGTGATAAGTATATCACTGACTTTAAACAAAGCTGTAAATGTGGTAAAAAAAAAAAAAAAGCAGCTACACTGGAGATTTGAATTGTTATTTAGCTGTTTAGAAGCTGTTGGTGCAGAGATATTAGCGACACACTATCCTGTTTTATCTTTACACACTCTCATACACTCCCTGGTACTTTGCTACTCAGTGTTCCTTGTCATTGTGAGCCGAGCTCACTCCCATCGTTTCCTCCCGTTCAGCCTCCCCGTCAACGCGTGGTCACGCTCACACAAACACACTGCTGGTCACTTCTCATCATGCCAGCTCTGTGAGAACAGAAGGCAGAATCTCTACGTGGGCAGAAAAATGTGATGGTTTAATGTTTGCTGCTGTTTCTCACACAGGAAACAGGAATGAGAATATAGTTCATGTATCAGGGGGAAACTTAAAGGTCACAGAAATGGAAAAAGGCTTTGAAGACAGTAAATGTAAATGTTGGAGGATCAGAGCCGGATGTGTGTGTGTGTGTGATCGTTGCCTTGGCTTGCTTGAATCTGCTCGGCTGGTCAGCTCTGCCCGCAGGTTGCATAAGCAGTCTGGGATTTAGTCAGCTGCTGAGCCCCGTTTCCACTGAGGGTTAAAACTGTGTGTGTGTGTGTGTGTGTGTGTGTGTGTGTGTGGACAGATGAAAGGAACACGGTGTATTTGGGTTGATTGATATGCAGAGGCTGCTTCAAAGTAATTACAGCTTCATTCTGAGAACATATAATTACTTGCAGGTTACTGTCATAATTGATTCATCTGTGTTATTTAGTCTATAAAAGTTTTACAAAGGTCTTATCTTGTCCAAAACCAACAGCCCTAAATCCAAAGATCAACTTTACAATTCTATAAAATAAATGTTATTTTAAACATATTCTTTCATAGTTTTTATGCATTTTACCTTTTTATACAGAATGTAATCAGGGACAGAATGAGAGACGAGTATAGGATGCTTTTAGAATATGGAGCTTTTATGCATCAATTCAGATTTCAGCTTAGCAATCAATAACAAAAAAATTGCTTAAAAGTATTGAGACTGTATTGATTATTTAATTGTGTGTCTTTATAACACATTTAAAAAAGGGTCGCCATCAAAATATAGATTTGACAATAAAAGCATTTGTTTAAACATCTTTTTTTGCAAGTCTATTTTTTTACATCTCTTTTGTGACTTAAAAGCTGAACCTTGTGGGACAGACCTACACTGAAATCACATGCTTACAGAGTGATTTCATTGGAAGTTTGAAAATTTAGTCTCCAATGAACTAAAGAAAGATTTACAAAAAAAGATTTGGATTTGGGGTTTGAGACCAAAAGTTTTTGTTGTCAAATCTCTATTTTATTTGCAACCCTATTTTAAATTGAATAATAAAGAGACACAATTAACTAAATGAAGCAGCAAACAAAACATTTGGATTTGTAAATAATCATTTACCTCAAAATCATTTTTTTTACTCACATCATAGTCACATTTTCTTTAAATCTTTGTTATGATTTCAAATCTATCCTGTTAGAAATAAATTTATCTCCATAGTATCACACATGAAAGAGAAATTCATTTTATTGAGCTGACTCAAAAACATTCTGATTATACAGAGTTAGACCCAGATGGTTTATATTAATGTGCATACATGACATCATGTGACATGCTGCCATGTGTGTCCACCTGTTCCTGGAGGCCTGATGACTGTCAGGCTCCTTTAAAGAGGACACATTCTGTACATTTGCATGTATATATTTATTTTCTGTGGCTTTATTTCTGCATGATTTACAGTGAAAAACATGTCATTCATCTTATAATGGCTCTTTATGCAGCGCCTCAGTTCAGCTTCTGTCTGAAACAGGTCACTTAGAGGCTATGTAATCAAGGAGTAATTGTAGGATTAAAAGTGGGGTGATTAATCAAATTTTATTTTCAATCATGATTTTGGCTTCCAGCAATTATGAAAAAATGAACCGTACTTGCCTAATGGCTGCGTGTCCTTAGTGCAGCATGGAGATAGAATCATTCACAGTCCACAAGTGTCTGTGCTGCCAAACCTAAAGTGCATTAATATTACACCACAGACAGCAATCCACATGCACTTATGACTCATAGCAACTTTCAGCAATGTTGTTTTTTCAGTTAAATTCTATTTAAACTTAATGGAAATCAATGGTTAAAAAGACAATAATAAAAAATAATCTTCTTATATACATGATCATATACATGATCTTAATATTGACCAAAAATAATCATTTTTTCCAAAATCAAACAGTAATAGTCAGATTCACATTTTTTTCTTGTTCTTCTGCAATTCAAATGACTGGACAACACAAACAACACATGGAGGAACCTCAGCACCAGTAATTACTGAATAAACATATGTTCCAACCTGCTTTTACATATATTGTTTAATTAACTATAGTAGACTACTTATATTTTCTATTAAAAACCAAAAGATCCTTCAGGCGCCCTATGCTCAACACCAGCTACACCTTCCAGGATTCATGGGCCTTTTCTGAGATTGTTGCAGCCGAAAATGTCTGATGCATGAGCTTTTCCAAAGAATTGCGATGAAAGTTGTGGTGCTTTCAAGGTTTTGTTGTGATCACATTGCAGATGGAAGTGAAAGTTGTGACAAAGAGTTGCTATTCTCTATGTATTGTAGGTTATTGTATGCAACAAGCACCACAGCATGAATATCTACACCAAAGTTAACACTAACAATGCAAGCAATGCAGAACTCACCTTTATTCTTTCATTGACCTTGTTGCCACCGCCTCAGTCAGTAATTTGTCTGGTTGTCTGACGTCCTGCTGCCTGCCTTTCTGTACATCTCATGCTGTATTTGGCGGTGGCAAAATGCTTATCAATGGATGACTTTCTTCTATGTTCTATTACAGTGTTGCATGCTGTAAAAAATATGCAGAATAGTGCTGGTGTCTTTGGTTGTTATTTTTGTTCACAAAGGCGTATTGCTGGCCGTGTACATGTTTCTTTGTAACATAAACACAGAAATAAGGCGGAAGGTAGTTTGTCGACATGACCTCAAGACATCGGCAATGACATCACATTTGCAAGTCATGGTGAGCGGTTAAAATTGCAACATCGCCCCAGAATTCATAGGGATTGGCTGAATTAGCGTAGATGTTGGGAATCACAACATGGCAAAATCCTCAAGGGTCTGTGATAGTTTTGTTCCATACAGCAGCTCCTACCTGCTCAACTCATCACAATTTAGCACTATTTGGTTGGTCGAATCAATGTGGATGAGGTCGTCATAACACGCATGTGTGTGATGTACTTATCCACACATCTAATAATCATGTAAGGCTGGAACGTTATGTTTATCATGACTGATCCTGTGACATAAATCTCTGGCCAATCAGAGATCAGCAGCCTGGTTACATCACATTAAAGTCACTGCTCAGCTCACTTGGAACCCTATAGGAAGTGAAACCAAAAATAGTACTAGGTAGCAGATAAGGTTGTGCAATTAATTTGATTGTGACTTAGATGTGCCAAACGATCTCCACACTCATATAATCAGGTTGAAATGATTTTTGACAATTTTCTTTACACAATTTCTGAAAGGGAGCGTGGGTAAGAGAATGCCTGTGAGTGAGTGAAATATCAGAGGGAGGGCAGAGTGTTTAGTTGAGAAAAAGAGTCCGAAACGTTTTCTTCTTCTATGAGAACACTTTAAGTTCACACAATCTGACGAGGAGCAGAAGCAACATAACATGTAAGATCAGTTTAAATGTCTCAAACAATGCATTGTTTAACTAAAAATAATTGCTTGAATAATCATGATTTCAATATTGACCAAAATTAATCGTGATAATTGATTTTTTCCATTTTCAAGCAGCCCTAGTAGCAGATACCAGGCACCAGATTTTAGGAATCAAAATGCAAAAAAAGCCAAACTAAATTAAGGTAAATTGAGTTGATAGCATGAAAACGTCCCTTCTGAGGACAGGGCGCCAGGAGACATTTAAGTGTCGAGCAGCCAATTATTGCTTTTGTTCAGCCTCAGTTTTAGGTACAAAGACAACAGAAATTCCACCAAAGACCACGTCTAGGCAGCTGGAGGCAGCCTGGGACCGACTGATGCTGGTGGACTTATGGCTCCATCAGAGATAAGCATCAGTAACTAATGATGTGGTCCTGTGGTCCAGGCCTCGGTCCTTGCTGGACTCTGTGAAGGAAACCTTCGACAGAAAGAAGCTGCAATGTTAGAGCTCATAGTGGAGGCAGAACAGAGGCTGGAGAGCAAAGATGTCATTGGATGTCGGTGCTTGGTGGCAACATAGGACTGAACTAATGAAGGATCAGTGGATGAGCTGTTTACCAGGGAAACATCAGGGCCGAAAAGACTGCAGTCAGTCTCCCAAATAAGCCTGATACGCAGATGTAGAGGGGGGCGGGGGGTGGTTCTGAGAAGCCAGAACACAGCGCTGAGCCTGCTGAAGAGGTCTCGGGCCCAGTCAGCGAAACTCTGGTAGAAAGAAGTGCAGGAGCCTGTTTGACAAACCAGTGACGCGTCTGCAGCAGCAGCAGACGAGTCGTGGGAAAGACACTTCCTGCCTCATGGAGAGACGACATTTGTCCTGACCTGATGACTCATTCAGCTCCCTGTCTACTGCGGCTTCTTTATGAAAACAGATGCAGCTCTCTAGGTGGTACACACACACACACGCATACACACACACGCACACACACACACACACGCGCACACACACACACACACACACACACACACACACACACACACACACACACACATATCCATCAGAGCTGCCAACACACAGCTGGGAGCAGAGAGTATTGATTTATAGAGGTGGTCTAAGGTAAGGAGAGCGGGAGGGAGTGTGAAGTCTGCAAAGTCTGTTCCAGACAGACTCTCACACACACACACACACACACACACACACACACACACACACACACACACCACACACACACACACACACACACATCAGGGCTGACAATTAATAATGTAGATTCATATTAATCTCCTGTAGTTTTTATAAGTCGCTGTAGACGTGCTGAACGCCCACTCAGAGCTGAAACCAGTTTATATAAACTGCAGTCGACTCATTTTGTTAAAGCATCAACTGTTGCTGCTGCCTGTAACATCCTGACATTCACACTCATCTGTGACTGTAAAATAATGAAAAGTAATTAGAATAGAACGATGCAGACAGTACAACTGGGATTTTCCCAGTCAAAGGTGATAAGACCCGATGGGTTCGACTAAACATCTGTTTGGCTGCTGCTTTTTAAATTCCCTTCACTTCCACTGTTTTGGTTCCATGGCAGAAAAATCTCAAAACATGAGCAGATATTTACCAAATAGTTGAGCACGATGAGTTTATGATCATGAAACATGAGGTGGAACTTGGTTAATTTATACTTTATGGAATGAATCTATATTTTTCACCACTACAACATTATACAGATGTATCGTACATTATCAGGCTGTATTATGCTATAATTACATGTTGCATAGACATAAAGTTACATGCATGCTTCCATTTAGACATGGAAAAGTCACCACCTCTGAACTAAGTATACACTTATTGTATATTTAAAGATCCCATATTGTACACTTTTACTGGGTTGGTTTTATTTGATATGTTTGTAGCACAAAGGTAAGAATAATCATCTGAATATAGTTTGACGTTAAGCTTCTCTCTGGAACACCAGAAAGAACATGTTAAGTATTGATGCTTTGCGTCTGCTGAATGTGTAAAAAAGCTTCTGTTAGTTATGTCAAGTCAGTTTATTATATGTGCAGCAACTGTAAGTTCTCCTAGTGATTCATTAAACATGATTAAGAAAGCAAACAATGCATTCAACATTATTGTTTTAACTGTACTCCCCTGCAGCACTGACACACACACACACACACACACAGAGAGAATTACCCTGCAGTGCTACAGTAAGCACTTCTGGTCCTGGACAGAAACAAATGGTTGTCTCTGTTTATGGCTCCCTGCTTTCTCTCCCACGTACGTGTGTTTATCACATGTGTCCCTGAGCTTTTATTTGGGGGGGGGGGGAAGAGAGAGAGCTACATCCTCTGTTGGCTGCTATTTACCACCTAAACTGACTCATCCTTCCTCACCTGCTGGTGTCAACTCTTCTGTCCGCCTCACACAAAAAAGATCACACTCCCACAGTGGAAACATTGAAGCCTGCAGAAGGGGATGACAGGGTACTTACACTGGTATGTGTGTGTGTGTGTGTGTGTGTGTGTGTGTGTGTGTGTGTGTGTGTGTGTGTATGTGTGTGTGTTGTGGTGACTGACCATGCAATAAATGCTCAGTAAGTATCAGAATGTTGTTTTCTGCATCCTGAGACTATAGAGGATTCAGAATATCAGAAACAGGTCATTTGTGTAGATAATAAAGCAGGTGCTGTGATTACAAAAGCAGGCGTGCAAGTAAATGTTGAGCTTCAGATCAGGGATGAAGAGAGGCTGCGTTATGTAATAACTGTGTGTGTGCATGCGTGTGTTTTTGTGTACAAGCTCCCATATTTCTTCTACATGTGCATGGATCTATAGAGGGAGGGTTAGGACTTGGCAGCTCTTGCTGCTCAGGAAGGGGAAAAAAGAGAAAGCAATCACTAAGAATAATCACACTGCAGCAGGGAATGGATTCGCTAGAAAGGACTGTTATTGGCTGTGTGTGTGTGTGTGTGTGTGTGTGTGTGTGTGTGTGTGTGTGTGTGTGTGTGTGTGTGTGTGTGTGTGTGTGTGTGTGTGTTTGTGTGTGTGCGTGTGTGTGTGTGACTCATCTCACTGCTCAGCTTTGGCATCCCCCTTGGCGAGTTGCATTTAGAGTTACTTAAGCCTTCACTGCAGATAATTAGCATTTTCAGTGAGTATCACACACTGCAGATCAGAGCAGCAGCTTGTTGTTCGTCTGACCTTGAAAAACCAACAGCAAATATCACTTTTTACGTCCCATGGGACACATACATGTGTTTGTTGTGCATTTTCTATAGAAGTTTACACTTAATGTTTTAATTTGAAGTGAAAAGTGAATATGTATAAATGTATTTTCAGTGTATAACGTCTTAAATAATTATTTATCAGATGTTTGGTGGTTTTTAGTTTGACCCATTTTGATACATCTTGCAGTTTTACTCTGGAATTTCTGCTTCTCTCCTTTTTGTGTTTTTATCTTTAAAATGTTTTGCCACATATTTCTGTCCTCTGTGAAAGACACTATTTGTCATGCTGTCAAATCAGTGCACTAATAAAAAGATTTAATGCTAACATCAGCATATTCTACACTGATGTTTCACGCCATCTTAGTTTAACTCATTAGTTTAACCCATTAGTTTAGCTCAACTGAAGCAGTGATGTTATTCATTTGTCCAGTATTTAGTCATAAATCAAAGTGTGCAATGGTTTCCAACAACAAAAATATAGTTTGAGAGCAAACATATCAAGACTGTGTTTTGTTACATGTAAAATAAATCTTTAACTAAAATGCAAATCCAACAATTTTGCAAATCCATTTTCCAATTTTGTGTTTGCAATTCTAAAACTTTAATTTTCAGTTTGGTCCACAATGTTCCGCAATTTATGCACAAAAAGATGTAAAAAAAAAAAAAAGATTTGCAAATAAAGAAATATTTTATTAAACTGAATTTATTAATTTGAATAACAAAGACATACAATTAACTGAATGAAGAAGCAATCTAAACTTTTATACATGCATTCAAAATTGATTAAAACATCTTTAATTGCAGTTGATACTTTTGCTCTCAATTCTTTGTTTTGATTGCAAACCTGTTGTGTTTAATGTATAATATAGAAACAAATATAGCTCCATAGCTCTGGACTAAATATAAATTGTCCAGTTCATTGTGCATCTTCAGTTCAGTTATATCTATTATATTTGTACTAAGAAATATGGCACATGAAAAAATACAAGTTCCACAATGAGAATCACAGTTAAAGCTTAGAAACACCAATAAATATATAAACATACTGTTCAGCTCAGCGTATCAAACACTGCTTTTTAAAAATGTTTCAATCTTTTAAAAACAAACTAAGAAAACTTTTGCAGTAAATAAACAGATTCATAAATCAAAGCTGAGAAATGATCCATAAAAGGCATCAGTCAGGAGACAGAGATTGAAGAGAGATGAACATTAGAAAGCATCGCCACGTTATTATATAACAGTTCAGTGAATATTTCATCCTGTTGAGTCACAGAAAGGACACGCCGCGTCTCGCTGGTGACGAGGTGAAAGCTAAAATATCAAAGTGTTTTGAGGTGTGTGTGTCACAGCTTCCTGAGGCCTAAATATGAGAATAATAGAACGAGACATGAAGCATCCATGGTATCTGTAACTTGTGGTTTTTGAGCTGTGGATTTGTTGTGACAGAAGCGACAGCTGAGTCCTTGGACATGTCGTGTCATATTTCCCTTTTGTCGTGTATTCTATTTACTTATAAAGGCTCGTGGTGAAGCAGCAGGGAGAGAAGCAGCAGCCTGCAGCCATTCCTTATACAGAAAGCAAAAGGAAATCATGAACCTGTCAGGGCCTGTAGCTACTATATGATTTTACATATTTGTTATAGTGAAGGTGGTTTCCTCTCCTGTTAACCCTCTACTTCATAGTGTTGCCATATGGCCACAATTATTTTATCTCCATTTTTCTAAAATGCTGTGACATGAAATCTGTTTTTTACATTTAGGTGTGAAACGGGGGCTTTTATTTTTGAAGGACATACAATTTATGAGGTTACATGATGAGGATATCCTGTTTTCTAGTCAATTCAGTTCATTTTAATGTTAAAAGTTGTTTTTTATAATATGCTATAAAAGATTTGTTCCCATATAGCAACAATATGCAAATATGGAAAAATCCTATCGTATACAACCAAATGGAGTCCTACATACATAGCATGAAACTACCGTGAGACTATGTTTTCTTACTTATTTTTTTCAATATATCTATTATTTAGACCATTTAAAGTAATGAAATCAATCAAAATATTTTTTACCATGTCTAAGTAATATTTTCATGCAAAAGAGGGTTAATGCCGCATCAAGTTCTTTAGCAGTGTCTCAGTTCAGTGAAATTGTAGCATCCATCATGGCCATCATGGTGTCAGATGGAGAATCAGAATTACTGAGTGGTCCAGGTCTCTAGATTCCAGCTTGATGACATGATATATTTCTCATAATACAAAACCTGGTTGTGTCGTCCCTCCTGTCTTGTGTGCAGTGACTCCAGCTGTTAGCTGCTGTTGTGCGTCTCCTGCCTGAGCGTCCGTCCCCCCTGTTTGTCCCCCCGGTCCCGGTCCTGTCCTCTAAAGCTGCCGCCGGCATGAGCTCCCCGCTGATGTCCCGAGCCAACATGGACATTCTGGACGAGCTGCAGATGATTGCAGCCCAGAACCTGGAGCGGCTGGAGGTCAACAAGTACTACGAGGTGATCAGGGAGCTCGGCAAGGGCACCTACGGAAAGGTGGACCTGGTCATCCACAAGATCAGAGGTGAGGTGTTAACACTCGTACACCCAAACACACATGGTAGTACACGGAACCTGGGATTTAAATACTCTGATCTGTCTCCTCCCTGAAGGTACAAAGATGGCACTAAAGTTCCTGAAGAAGAAGACGACCAAGCTGAAGTCGTTCCTGCGGGAGTACAGCATCTCTCTCTACCTGTCACCCTGCCCCTTCATCATCAACATGTTCGGCATCGCCTTTGAGACAGACGACTACTACGTGTTTGCACAGGAGTACGCGCTGGCTGGAGACCTCTTTGATATCATCCCTCCACAGGTGATCCACCACCTCCTCCACCTCCTCCTGTCCTGATCCCCAGTCATCATTTGCTTCCTGTATGGAACAGTGTTCATGCTCCTGGGTCACGGATCAGTGCAAAAATATCCATCTCAACAGTGGGGTACACAGATGGGCACCGTCAGTGTATTTTATCTATATTATATATGAGTTGTATGTTATTAAAATCTAACTTAGTCTAACTGGACTAGTCAAGGTAGTTTGTAGTGAGGATCAGTGATCAGAATTTTGGTAGATTTAACATGTGGACGTTGAAGAACACAAAAAGACATGGATGCAAAAGGGAATCATTTCCTGAGGGGGTCTGGGAGCCTCGACCCAGAAGTCAATGATATTTCCTGGATTCTATTGCATTTCACCACAATGTCAGCGCTAGATAATCCAAACATTTTCTGTGAGATGCAGTTCTGGTTTAAAATATATGGGGCAAAACAGGGTCCAACATAAAAGTAACTGTAGTAGTAATGTTTCATAGCATTTCTTGGTCCCAGTGGAATCTGTATGTGTTTTCAACACCTAAGAGGACACTTATGTGCATGTTGAGACATTTAAAAGGGCACTTTAATCATATAGAGACATTAAAAGGGCAATCAAGTTCATGTTTCTACATTAAAAAGGGCACTTTAGCGCACAATTAAACATATTAAAGGATGTGTTTTTTAACAATTAGGGCATGTTTCAAACAGACTGACCCACAGATCTTACTCTGAACTGATTTTTTTCTTTTATCCAAACAGCTGCTGAATGAAGCAGCTGATGCTAATCAACTAATGCAGGAGCAGCTTCAGAGCTCAGATTAATGCAAGAGGATTAGGGCCACTGAAAATTTAAATTTAATGGGTACATTTTTTTACGAATTCCAGAAAAAAAAATAGAATTCTGACTTTTGTTTCATAAATTTGACATTTTTGTCCCAGAAATTCAGAGATTAAAGTAAAAATACTGACTGTTTTCTGGCATTAATAAAAAAAAAAGAAATACCCATAAGGTATTTATGGGTAAGTCCTCATAGGCTTCCATACAGGCTCTGTGTGTCCAGTTAGAACAGGGGTGAGCAATCGTGGTCCTGGAGGGCCGGTGTGGATGCAGGTGTTTGTTCCAACCAAGCACTAACACACCTGACTCTACTAATCAATCTCGAGAGCCCTTGCTAAGACCTTCATTAGTAGAATCAGGTGTGTAACTTCTTGATTGTAACAAAATCCTGCACCTGCACCGGCCCTCCAGGACCAGGACTGCCCACCCCTGAGTTAAAACATGGACAACATTTAAAGCGTGTATGTATTGTACATACAGCTCCAGCCTGATCTCCCTCTGCTCCCCGTCCTCCAGGTGGGCCTTCCCGAGGTGGTGGCGAAGCGCTGCGTGCACCAGGTCGCCATCGCCCTGGACTACCTGCACAGTAAGAAGCTGGTCCACAGAGACATCAAACCTGAGAACATCCTCATATTTGACCGCGAGTGCCGCAAGGTCAAGCTGTCGGACTTCGGCATGACCCGCCGCGCCGGCTCGCCCGTCAAGCGGGTGAGTAACGCTCCCGCTTTCCCCATCGCCTCTTTGTTTGAACGGAAGGTCGTGACCTCTCTGGTTTCCTCCTGCAGGTGAGCGGCACCATCCCCTACACGGCGCCGGAGCTGTGCGTCGTGTCTCGCCACGAGGGTTTCTGCGTGGACTACAGCACGGACGTGTGGGCCTTCGGTGTGCTGCTGTTCTGCATGCTGACGGGCAACTTCCCCTGGGAGAAAGCGCTGCCCTCCGACTCCTTCTACCAGGAGTTCATCCGCTGGCAGAGGAGGAGGACCAACGCCGTGCCGTCGCAGTGGCGCCGCTTCACCGAGCAGGCGCTGCGCATGTTCCGCCGCCTGCTGTCGGTGGAGCAGGACCGCCGCTGCTCCGTCAAGGAGGTGATCAGCTACTTCAGCCACTCCTGGATGCTGGACGGGGAGAACAACAACAACAACGGGAACAACATGGGAGGCGGGAGCGGCGGGGAGAGGGTGAACGCGGGAGGGGGTGGAGCAGGAGGAGGGGCGGGGCCACGAGGGGAGGTGGACAACACCATTTCCTCGTCTTCATCCGGCGAGGAGGATGAGGAGCTGCTGGTGGAGAGGATGAAGCAGCAGACTCTGTCTCCCCTCTCCCCGCTGTCGCCCCTCTCGCCCATGTCTCCGGCGGCGGTGGAGAGGGGGAGTGGCGGCGGAGGAGGTGGCGGGGCCAAAGGCGGGATGATGGAGCCCGGTGGCGGCCACCATTTCGTGTCGGTCTCCACCAACAGCTCCGTGTCGTCCACCAACAGCTACGAGCGGATGCCGCGGGAGAACAGCTCGCCGGGCGGCCGCATGCTGGTGGCCACGCCCATCGAGATCTGCGTCTGAGCGGGAATGGACATTTCTACGGCAACGCCGCCACGGCTCTACCGGTTTACTCTTTTTATACCTCTCGTCCAACCACGTAGATGTGCATGCATGGAAAAAAACAAACACTTGAGTACTAACTAACTGAGTATCTTGTTTTAAACATCGTGGGGGAAAAGGAAGAGCACAGAAACAGGAGAGCGTTCCTCAGGAGGCGGAGTCAAACCTGCTCGGAAAACATCCAGAAGAATACGTTTAAATGTAGGGAAAAACCCAGAGTTGCTTCCATTAGAGATTCTGTCACCTAACACCATCTGAAAGAAGACCAAAATGTATTTCTTAAAGCAATAGTTCCAGCAAAAAAGAAAGAAAGAAAGAAAGAAAGAAAGCGATGATGCAGGAAGTGGCAGGAAGCTGTGCGATGTCTTTGGGACAAAGATTCTACTGATTTGTATTTTTGAAGAATTCAAAGACATCTGGAAAAATAAGCGGTGGTCTTAAATGTTTCATGTGTAACAAAAAAACGTGGACGTGCGAGCGTGTTTGTGTCCCCTGTGAGAATCCAAAAGATTTATTTTTTGCTTTGAGAATTTATTAATTTATTCATTTGAGAACCTAAAAAGGCACTATTTTTTGTATTTGTTTAGTAGCTTTCTTTGTTTTCACCAGGTCGGCTGCTGTACATATCAGTATCAGTAGGTGATGTGTGGATTTGGATCAGTGGGAATGCTTTCCTGTGGTTAGTGTCGGACTAGACTGAGAGAAGCTTTATGATGTCTCTGTTCTTCTTCTGTCAAACATGTCTACTTCATTGTTCAAAGACTATTTTCTACTCACTCTTTAAATTCTGTTTGTACAGCTTCAGTTTTCTTCAAAAACTAAAAAAGTATTGTCTGAAAAGAAGAGGAAAAAAAGATTTCAATTCAATCTGAGAAAAGACAAAAGAAGCAAGATGTAAAAGAATCCACCTTTTACAATAATGCATGACAAGTAGCTCAAACATTTACAAATTTGAATTTGCTTTACAAAAAAAAACACGAAAAAAAAAGCTAAAAAGAAAAATGTTGTGATGTGGAATTTTTTGCCGTAGCACAATTTCTTGCATTAATGTCCCGGAGTGATTATCGCCGTTATGATCTCTTGAGGCATCCTTAGGGCTAAAAATCTGAAAAACAATAATTAGTTTCTATTCAGTGTGTTGTATTTGTATTGCTGTTAATGTTGTGTACTCATCTCACCACCTTCAGGAACAGAAAAAAAGCAAAGCATGAAGACACAAGAGCAAGAGGTTTGAACTGAAATCACAATGACGGGGAGGTTTTTTTGCTTCTAAATTGCCACTTTTAGTGAAGTAGAGTGGCGTCGATGTGTTTTTTTTTCTATCAAGATACAAATAACAGCAAAAAAAGTAATCCATTCCTTTCTTTGACCTGTCATGAATATAAATAATTTGAAGAAAAAAAAAGCACTGAATCATGCATAGGAATGGGCTTTTTGTGTGTTTTTCAGACATAGATCTGCATGAACTTGTATGTGCTAAAGCTCTGTTGTGAAACCCTGCTCAGTGTTCCTGCCGTCACGCTGTAGATGTAGTAGAGCTGCAACAACATGTTTCTTTATCCGTGTGAGAGCAGGGAGCTTCGGGACCGGCTCTTACACGAGCCACTTTGGGATCATGTTCATTTAAAAGCCGCTCTCGGATCGGGCGGGCGAGTATGCAAATGACTACATCTTGTGACAATCTCTGAGCTCATCGGCAGCCCCTCTGACTCGGAACAAAGGAAGGGCCTGATACAGACACTGTGGCCGCGCTGTTTGTCCTTCAGCTGAGCGGCAACGTCAGATTCCTGCAGGGCAGCGTGACACCCAGAAAACACAGGCATGACCTCAGCACCCTTCTCCTTCTCCTCAGAAGCAACATGATGTACCGAAAGTCAAACTTAAACCAGTCATATGTCATTATTTAATTCAAAAGGAGACGTTTTCAAGTGGAGACTGCAAAACAATGAAAATGAATGAAAGCAAAAGAAGAGTGTTACAATAAGAATTGGTAAAAGTTGGTACAATAAGTCCAATGTTAAGTTAGCCTGGTCCTGCCAGATCACTACTAGTCCTACAGAGTCTGTTCACTCTCCATCAGTGTTACTTTGAAACTGTAATGTGTTATTTATTACTTGTTACTGTTATTTCAAAGTAATTTATTACATTACAATATTAATGTATGTAAAATGGAAGGCATTACACTACTATTACATTACTTTTAAGTTACTCTCACCAAAATAACTGGAAATATGGATTCATCAATCTAAATCTAGCTCTATACCTTTGTCATTATTGCTGTTAGTCACAACAAGGATCTTACTGACAAGTTTTCATTCAGCTGCTGATTCCACTGTTAAAGTGGTTTTCATGTCTTCAACAACAAGTCTCCTAACCTCTTGATGCTTTTGTGGTTTTATCTCCACTCTCATGCTCCTCTTGCTTCCTTGTTAACTTCATGTTACTATGGCTCCTCTGTAAATGTTAAATTACTGCTGCTATTTCAGGAAGTGGACAGTTCTTTAGGTGGAGCACACAAGGTGTTTGTATGTTTCACAAACATAAAGTAATGAGTGTGTCCATCAGTAGAATGTGATATCCAACATTTCTGCAGGTTCACTCATCTCCATCTACTGTCTGATGAGCCGAAACGAAAAGGAAGTGAAACATGTTTGCGTGGATGTTTCACTGCTGCTGATCTTGCAGTGATTTTAGCAAAATTGTATGAAAAAAAAAACAAAAAAATGACCACTTCAATCCAGGTTAAAAACATATAGTAGTGCGTGTTACTGACATTTGTACCAAGTAAAATATGACCATTTTTTCCTGTAATTCAGCAACTTATCAGGAGATTTGCCAAACCGGCTAAACAAGAGATTAGAAAATATCAGATCAAGTAGATTCGTGTATCGACCCCCTTTTTGAATTCATGATGTCAAAGCGCGGCTCGTTCACACTCACAGACAGAGCATTCTGTTCAAAACGATGATGGCAGACATGTCTCAGGTTGTGTCTGTCTTAGATATACATAATAAAATCTAGACGTCTTACAGTACAGACCCAAACATCCTCACCTGGCGGCCATCTTGCTACAGGCAAACAGTCTGATGTGATGTACTGAACCTAAGGGAAAGAGTGATCTGAACAAACTCAGACACTCTTATCTCACAGAAAACTTGACAGATTTACACACAGTTTGGATTCTTACAAATATTAACCATGTGGCTATAATTATATAAACATATAATATATAGCCATAAAAACTATAGGTTTGCAGTGTCATAATTACAGCTCTGACATTTATAATGAGCCAGACTTTTTGAAAATTGGCTGAATTTTGAGTAAGTTCTGGTCAGTTAAAAGAACATGCATCATTAAAATACATTGTTATGGGTAAGTTAGCTGACTGTTTCAAGATGGCTGCCAGTGTGGATGTTTGACTCCATTGGCCAGCAGCATGGATGAGACCTCTAGCCTTTCTTATGTATATCTATGGTGTCTGTAGATCAGCATATCAGATAATCCATGTAGATCTGCCTGTGTTTTTATCACTACTGTGTTTCACTGCTCATGTTCAAAACGTTCTTTCGAGCAGGTATTTTGCTTATCGGCCACTACTGGCCTGGCATGGTTATAGCAGGTTTTTAGGCAGATCATATTCATGTTGAGATCTCCATGCAGTCTGAGATATTTGTCGGATCAGCATGTGAAAGGAGATATCCAGGAAAAATTAAATCTAGACGAGTGTAGCTGGGGCTTCTATGGTTAAAACTATTGAATCTGCCCAGAGTGAATCTGGATATGCCAAAACCACTAATCACTAATATTTGGTTGTGACTTATCTCATGCACTGGAACCAGCTGGAAAAAAAAAACTCAGCAAAGATTGTTCTTGCTCCAGCAAACATCTGGATATACTGCAACGCTGCTTAATATTCCACAACCAACCAAATGGCTTCGCTCGCATCTTTCTCCGCTGTCATTAATACAACTCAAACTACTGCAGGACCTCAACAGGATGGTTCTCAGCCACGCCCCCTTTTTACTGACTGTTTCTGAGAAAACCCAAGAATATACCAGTCAGAGACTGGAGGGAAATGCAAATTAAATGGAAGCATGTAGATGGAGGATGGAGCCAGGCTAGAATTTAGTAGAATTTCACACAATGTTTTAGAAATTCCACTGGCAGATAATGTTACTTTCCCCTGATTTTGGTCAATTTGATCTTGTTTTAAGAACAATATAAAAAAGTGCAGTACATTAATTCAAGATAATTCTACTCAATATTGGACTAATTGTACCAAAATCAATATATTTTCACCTGATGAAGTTAATAAGGCACAAAGGTTGAGCTAACTTGTAATTAGTTTGAATTAATTTGATCAGAGTTTAGTTTCAGCAGAAGTTAAGCAGCAAAACTGTCTTCTTTTCTTCTGTCACGTTGCCTGAGCGACTAGTGAACTATATCCTGTCTAATATCTGTGGAAGACTGATATTTGACCTCTGGAGGGTCTCATTCCACATTCCGGAGGTAAGCAAATGTCCTGTAACACCCACTGGATTGTGCATAATCACCTATTAAGTAAATTGAATTTGGTAGTCATTTAACACTGTATCATCTTTATGAAGAATAGTTTGGCTTCACTAATAAAACCTGGGTGTTACAATGCAGATTCTTTCAGAGAATATTAAAACACAAGCACCAATATGTTCAAACAAGGCAGATTAATATAAAGAAATACTTTTAACAAAAGAAATACATTGTCAGTGCAATCTTGATGTATAGTTTCATCTTTACTTTTTCTTGTGATGTAAGAATAGTTTTAGGAGAAAAATCCAACATGTTAAGATTGATTTTTTGTTACAGAGGTGTTTCAACCCTCTTCAGGTTCTGGTCCAGTTTCCGCTGCACCTGAGTGTGTCTGAGATGGAGGAAAGATGAGTCACACCAGGCTGAAAATGAAAGGAAACAGTACAGGCCCTTTGCCACAAGCCACTTTCCCTTTTTATTCGTCCCAGCGCCTGTGTCAGTCGTCCTCAGCTCATCCATAAATGTGACGTGTTGTACCAGTGTCTGTCCAGTGGCATATTTCAGCAGCGTCATGATTTCAGTGGGGTTTTAGTGAGTAGATGACCAACAGCACTAGAACTCGTATCCGGTTCTGTCTTTGCAATACAACTGTCTTCCTGTAAGCTGAGATTTAGTCAATAAAATGAGAATTCTTGTTGGAGTGATCTTGGAAGTTCTTTTTGTCCGTCTTTTTATTTCCCAGGAGCTTCCTGTGATGTACGATCAGCAGGAGACGGAGTTCGTTAATAAAGTGTGTGTTCAGTCCAGCGGGCAGCAGGGAACTTAATGAATTTGTGGTTGGCATATTCACATCAGAGCCTTCTGGAATTTGGATGCTAGATTCTTATATTGAAAGAAAAACAAACAAGATTTAGCTGAAAATGTTCTTTTTAATGAAAAGACTTCATGAAATTCTAATAAGAATATAAAGAGCGAAATTACAGTAGCCTGAAGAGGTCATACAGTACATTCATAGCTTTTATTTCCCATAACAATTTATTTTGTTCTTTGGATATCTTAAGCTACATCTTAAGATATTGTTTTCCAGAGATAATGACATAATTGATTTGTTTTCTTGACAAATACTTTCTCAAGATAATTATTTTGGATGCCTCAAGAAAAATTAATTATGTCACTATATCTAGAAAGTTCATCAGTTTCATATCTTTATTAGAAAATTATCCCATTATGTCTGGAAAACAACATATTTTATTTAGAGATTATGACAAAAATAACTTGAGATCTTGAGAAAAAACATGTTATAAGAACTCATTAAGAGAAATACATGAACGTATTGACTTTTAGTGCTTTGTCAGTGAGTCAGTCATTTTCTATACCTGCTTATTCCTCATTAGGGTCGCAGGGGTCTGTTGGAGCCTGTCCCAGCGCATTATGGTGAGAGGCAGGGATACACCCCAGATGGTCGCCAGCCAATCGTGGGGCACACACACTGACACTGATGGGCAATTTAGAGTCACCAATTAACCTCAGCATGTTTTTGGACTGTGGGAGGAAGCCGGAGTACCCGGTGAAAACCCACACAGACACAGGGAGAACATGCAAACTCCACACAGAAAGGTCCCGGACCCAGGACCAAGGAGGTCTTGAACCTGCGACCTTCTTGCTGTGAGGGAACAGCGCTAACCCCTGCACCACCATGTCGCCCTTTAGTGCTTTGTACAAATATATATATATATATAATGTTAAATCTTTACTCTAGGGCCAGTTGTGCCTTCAGTGTTGTCACTTATGTGTTATATGTGCCCTTTTCACATCTCAGCCAATCAAATTCTAGCTCCTGTTACCCTGAGCAACAACACACCACAGTCAAATAAGCTCTAAATAAATATAGAAAACAATAACTTAGAGTCTTTCCTATTTTAATTATTAATATTTGACTTGCCCATGAAATTCATTCACATGTGGAGCCATGTAGTGTTAGGCACCATCTAGGACAAAGTAAGAACATTGTGTTTTTATTTATTTGAATTACCTTATTCGGGCAATTATTCTCATTTAGGAATCACAGGCTCACTGTTGTTGTACCGAGGTTGTACTTTGATGACTATTTTTTCCATGTAGTCTAACCCAATTCTTTACAAATAATTAAAAACAAGATCAAATCCAATTCTTTCACAATTAACATTCATCTATTCATATTATTCTTAATGTATTTGTTTTATAACTTATAATACTTCCCAGTGTTGAGCTCCATATCATCACCCTACTAAAATAATGGCAGATGCCATGTTTTTGGAAAAATGCAAAACACTATCTAAGATGGATTATATTTAATAATCATTTCAATCCAAAAGGCCTTGTCAGTGGATGACTTTGTATGTCGTGAAGACTGTTGTGTGTCACTTAGGGAATATTAAAGAATAAAGTGAACATTTAGCTCCTTAGAACATTCTAGTCTGACTCGAGCAAATGTAAACTGTCCTTTCATTCTACTGTGCAACCTAAAACTTACTGGAGTTAGATTAAACAAAGGTCAGGTCTCTTTTTCATCACTTTCCCAGGTTTTTGTTGCCTCTTTATTGAATTGAATTCAATTGAATTGATTCTTGAAGCAGCCGTCATCATGAAAGCTTGTTAAATTGACCAATTCAAGGCATTTTATACTGATTCGGGCAAAAAAACAAAATATCTTAAGTAAAAGGGCCATTGTCCTATAGGGCATGAAGAATATGAGCCTTTAAACTCAGGATTAAGGGGAGTTAACCAGATGTGGCATCATCATCAAAAGATGATTAAGGCCAAAACCCCACTTTCGTCAAAACAAATGCAATTAGAAGCTGACGATATATAAAATTAGACTATATAAAGTGTATCATTTATTTCAATTGAAAACCTTTTTCACTCATAATTAAAGAACACATATCTCCCAGAAAACCACAACGTTGAACAAAATATTTATTTTTGACAATTACATGACTTCCGATGCTCGGAGAGGTGGCGGGCAAGATGGTACAAAAAGTTGCCACAAAAGAAAGACAATGAAAAAAGTGACACCAGTTGGCAGTCCTAGTCCCATGTTAACCTAAAGACAGCACGGCACTGACAGACACGTGGACAAAGCTGTTGGAATGTGATGGGTGCGCGTATCAGGACAGAAGGCTTTGCATCTGAGGAGATTAACCACATCCTGCTACATGTAGCATTGCTCCAGTCTCAACATAATGAGCCCAAATAAACATTAAAAAATAAAAATTCAAATCATTAGAATATCTGAGATTCAGCCCTGAGATTAACACACGGACAAAATATTAGAAAAATCCAAACACTTTGTAAGAATAATACATATTCCAAAAGCTGTATTTGGTACAATGCAAACAAGTGCTTTTTAAAGGAAAAAACAAACAAAAATGCAGCAAAAATGTGTACGCTCAATTTCACTGCAACAATATATGAAATACAAAAAAAAAAGATGGCACAACTGAAAGAGACGTGGTGTGTTTCAGGATCAAGAAGTGTGTGTGTGTTCTGCTGCTGCTGGTGACACTGAGTGAGTCATAGCGTCATGGAGCTCACACACTGGTCTCAGACAGCTCAATGCTGCCCCTGGTGGTGCTATGGAAAAGTACAGAGACGCCACACCAACACTGATCACATCGACATTTCTCTAAAACAAACAGGCAGGCAGAAGATCCACCGCCCTGACCTCCACACCTGATTCAGCAGGTACCGACAAACTCTACACATGGTTTAAAGAGTCAGCATGGACCTGTGTGGTTGGAGGGTTTCAGGCCGCTGCTTTATTAACAACGAAGTCTGCAGCAGGAAAAAAAAAGTGCATGCAAGCTGCCTTCAGTCACCAGGATGTCCACAGGAAGGTGATGTACATCCACTGATTTGTCGTTGCACTGCAAACTTGGTGAGAGAAACTGTGTTTACCTCTTGTACATTAGATAAGGCTTTTTCAGAGTAGTTCTGGAGGAAATGCACCATTTAGGCCCACAGTTAAGAACAAAAAGAAAATACATTTTAATACTAAAATGGCCATTCCTATCAAACTTAGGATTGATGTAAACCATAGATTTCCCATGTCAACTACATCTGCAAACATGTGTCTGTTTTAGTCAAAAGTGAGTGATTTCTGCAGCTGAACGGTCCTGTAGTTAAAAAAAGAAGGGGAAATGATTATTGAGGTTCGCTCAACAGCAGCACAGACGAGCTGAATATTGTGCCACGGAGTTCAGTCAGACTGAACAGGAAGAAGATATTGCAGCTCTGACAAGAGGAGACTCCCGGTAAACAACGGATGACTTATTTACAGGAGAGACAACAAACAAACTGAAAGGTTTCCCTCAACAGGACTTACAATCTATTCCATTCAGGTTCCATTAAGACACCGACTTATTCTGGGCAGATGATCACGACGCAGGCGCATTTAAACGCTCCCAGTTTGATATGGGAGGCTAAAAGTGCTTTAAGCCAAATAAAAAAATCACATGACTGCTAAAGATGTGGTTCTGTTTAAGATCACAGAAGAACCTCAAAGAACCACATGAGAGCCAGAAGCAAACAACATGACAGCTGAAGACGGTAATACTGCAGCCGGAGCAGAAGGACCAGGGCTAGGCGATTGATTTGTTTTAGAATTAGAACTTTTACTCAAATGGCTAAACTGCAAAAAAAAAGTAAAATAAAAAAAAAAGGTCAGCGATATTTTTATTATAAATTAGATTTCTTAAAAAACCCACAAAATAATGAAGCCAATTGGTGATGTTATTTAAGTTTACTCTTGAACAACTGAGCCTATCTTGGGCCTATTGTTCACATAGGCCCAAGACGACTTTGATAACCATCTATTTTCATTGTGTTAATAATAATGAATGAATAAA
Source organism: Lepturacanthus savala (assembly GCA_030544235.1). Classification (NCBI taxonomy): domain Eukaryota; kingdom Metazoa; phylum Chordata; class Actinopteri; order Scombriformes; family Trichiuridae; genus Lepturacanthus; species Lepturacanthus savala. The sequence goes on from CM060471.1 coordinate 5,684,363, forward strand.
GAAAATGTGTTTAAATTTGACCTTTTTTTAGTTTAGGCTCAAATTAAAAAAAGCTTGAAGTTTGTTTAAAAAAAAAACAAAAAACAAAACAATGAAATCGCCGAGCCCCAGGCCAGCTGTGTTCAGCCTGCTCCAAAGTGCTTCCTGCAAAAACCCCTCAACAGGGAGAATACATTCAAACACACGGTTCAGTTCCCTCAATAACATCAACTGGGCCCAACGTTTAAAGCAAGTGTCAAGTGGGTGAGTTTGAGACTTGCCCTTTTGCCTCAGGTTCTGAGAGACAAACATAATGCCGTAATGTGTTCTACACTGAACGCAGACGCTGCAACATTTATGATTCGGGTACCTTGTTCTGTGAGGGTCGTTTCCCGACCGTCCAGCCCTTTTTTCTGTCCTTTCTGTAATAAAACCAGCATCTACTTGACTGGCTTGATATTTCGACATTGAACTGCTTCACCAATAACTTAAAAAAAAAAAAAAAAAGAAAACACACAATCAAACCTCTTTGACAAATGCTAAAGAAGCCAATAAGAAAACTCCAGGAATAAATAAACCAAATATACTTACAAAATCTTTAAAAAATTAAATATCTTTGATTGTTATTCATTATTATTTAATCCAGGAAAAAAATTCATATATAAATAACTACAAAATGATAACACAAATCACAAATTCAGCATGTTACTTAAGGGGAGGTGACTGAGGGAGGATCTGGGCTCCTGCAGTCACAGTGTCTGTCGGGGGTTAACAGTGCAGCTCGAGAGCAGAGGGTGAAGTTAAGGTTTATGGGTGCTAGCTGTCAGTCAGAAGAACCCTGGTCCACAGTCGCCATGGTTACCAGCAGACGGGGAAGAGGAGCCCCTGCAGGATGGTGCAGGTGAACGTCTGGATGGAAGCACATGAATAAAAAATAGCATTTTATATTTGGGTATCATCTGAAAAACAGTTATAAGGAGGCTAAATCACAGACAGCAGCTCCCACATGAACAAAGACCACCTGCTACATGGCAACCGAGATACAACTGAATGTAATACTAATTAAAATTGGACACCTGTTGTCTCAGCTGCCAAGATGAAGGAAAGGCTCAACAGCAACCTGACAAACTGACATCTATACTCACTACTGTGCTACACACTTACTGTTTAGAACAGTGTGATTTCTTTGCTGAATTCACCTGAGAAAAACTGATTTATGTTTTTAAATGTCTGAATGTTGTGCCACTATGTAAAAGGAAATGGGTCTGATAGCTGTAAAAATTCAAACCCCGGCCTTGAAACCGAGGGTGAAAACCTCTGTTCTAAAAGGGGCCTTTACACATCTGCCGTGTGATGAATAAACAACATGAAAACTGCGAAACTCACCTGAAAATATTTCAGAGTGAAACTATTCACACCAGCAGCAACATGAGTTTGTGACAAAAACACAAATTTAAGGAAGAATTTGCAACATCTCATTTCCCAGAAGATGATTCATCATCATCATCCAGTGATGAAATACTCCGGTAAGGCTTTTATTCTGAATGCAGCTGTATATAATTGTATATTATTGAGGAAATCTACTTGATAACAATTTAAAAGCAGCATGCAAAACACCTTTTCTTTGTTCTCTCGACTGGATTTAACAGAAGCTCGATTCAACAACTGATTGGCTGAAGGAGGTAAGTCAGGGTTCCTACAGGTTTCTTCAATTTAAATTCAAGTCTTATGATAACCTTTTTATGACCAATAAAATTAAACTTAATACCAATTTCATGGCCTATTTCACAGACCTACTTTAAATTTGTTTTTGTCATTTATATTAATTATGCACTTTGTCCATATAAAATATTTTTTCACTAAAACCTCACCTGTATTAGTTATGGCATTGTGGATATGATGTACTACAGCAACGAGGATGATACGTCTATTAATTGATTTTTAGTGAATATTTTCAGCTATTAAATGTATACTATGTCCATATAAAATATTTTTCACTAAAACATCACTTGTAGTAGTACAGTGAAGTCACACACTGCACAATTTTTAAGACATATCAAAATTCAAGACTTTTTCCAGGTATTATTTCCAAATTCATCAATTCAATGCTTTTAGGACTTTAAGACCCCACAGGAGCCCCGGTAAGTAGTGCTGTCCACTAAAGCATTTGCATTGGAGAGAAGTACAGATTGATACATGGAGCGAACAGAAATGATCAGATTTGGCTGAGCAGCAACATGTCAACAAAACTACTCTAGGTTGCACCATAAGGGAAAGGTTCCAGAAACCAGTATTTAATTAAAGTTCAGAAAAGGATGGTTTGTGCAAAAAAAAAAAAAAAAAAAATCAGGTAGTTTTACATATTGGAAAAATATCGCAAGAAAAAAAATATTGTCAATTGTCAATGTCATTTTTTCCCAATATTGTCCAGATTTAGTGGTTGGTGTTATTTCATAGTTTGTGTGTCAGCATCATAAACATGAGACCAATTTATTTATACACTAGCACTGAAAGACATTAGAGTACAACACAGTTTTCTTTGGAAAGTAGAGCAGGTATTTACTCACCAGGAGAGGTTTCCTCTAACTGTGTCACCTGTCGTCCCATCGGCTTGCAGGGGGGGCTTTGAAAGTCTTGTTCTGGGGAACAGAGGAATTCATATTTATGTAATATTCAAACTATTTCCCATGATGACTGTGTCTGCTTTCTATAAGGAGCGATGCATCAGATTCATTGCTCACCTTGTGCTTTTTACACTTCATGGAGAAATTTTCTTCAATGAGGACACAGTCTGCAGGAAAAAGAACAGAACATGAGTTGAAGATGCAACACTGAATCATCCAAAGACGTCCATCATCCGCCCACACACACAAGATCAAGCTTCAAAGAAATAACAGCCAACAGCACTTCTCACTGGAGAAGTATACAGACCTCTGCACAGGAATCAACTAAACACTCAAAACCCAACACAAAGCACACCTGCTGAGTGAATTCTGCATAAAATCCTGCAAACACTTCCGTTATATACATTAGTTAAATGGTAGTCCTTATTAGATGATCATTAACAATATTATGCACTAGGAACATAAGTGGTAATTATGGTATTATAAACACTGTTATTGTTAGATTGTAAGACATTAAAAAAAAGAAGAAATGTATTTATATATATATATATATATATATATATATATATATATATACACACACACAAATTTTCAATGTTGGAAACTTTGCAAACATAAATATTACATAAAGGAATGCATTAATTTATTTTAAGATAAACAAATAAATACATGTAGGAATAAAAATGTAATTTTGGACATTGTAAGACATCAGAATCAGAACATGGACAAATCAAACTTAACTATCTGCATGATGTCATTTCATTGAAGTGATCCATTAAAACATGTGCTCACTACCTGTAAAAACCACAGCAGAGGACTGGACAGTGAGTCAGGTGGAAACAGAGCAGCACTTACCTGACTCCAGAGCACACCTGTAGTGGTATTTGTTGGGGCAGCCTTTGAAGAAGCAGCCCAGTGTAGCACCTGGATCACAGCAGGCAGAGCACATCTTAAAAAAAAAAAAAAACATCAACACACAGGTAACTATTTCAGTCCAATAAAGTCACGATGAAGACAATATTCACCTGTTTGCAACAGGATGTTTAGTTCAAAAATAACCATGATATGTTTTCAATGACAAAACTGCAAAAGGCATAAGTGTAATTATTCTTCACTTATAATGGCATCAGTGCTTCAGATGTTAGGATGGAACCGCTGAGTCATAACCAGTGCGGAGGAGAGCAGCACACCAGGGACTTCAACAACTTTCAAAAGAAATTTCAAACCTATGGGCTCTAAGTTAATTAACAGCTATCAGACTCTTTCATAGCCTGGAAGCTGGGTTATAAAACTCAAACTGTTAGGAATCTGAATACCTGCTGATACCTAATTAACATCCAACTAATCCAAGGTTTTATTATGACATTGCAGAGAAACTGTCCGAGTTCAGCCTCACAAAAGGTAACCGAGAAGTTTCCCCACAGGCAGTTTAAGTTTGGCAGTAATTAAACCACATTAACAATGGCGCCATTCTATTTAAGTCTTAAGTGTCCTAGTGAGCCATGACAGGTGAGAACTACCTGCTCTGAACCCGCAGCAGCTGAAGGGCTTTCAGCCATCTTTGATGTTATTAAGTACACCTGTTCTTTTCCTGCTGTGACATGTACAGTCAGCAAGAACCAAGTCTGAGCCCCTTTTGGAGGATTAACCTTCACATATGAGTTTGTGTAGATGTCACAAGTGATGTTCAGTGTCACTGATCCGCTTAGATGGAGGAAGGCTGAAAGATCGACCTTCATTTAATAAGCTGGATGCTCAGGTTCAGGCACAGTAGAAAAATAATCACTAAACAAGTCTGTAAAACAAATGCTTGCAAACAGTAAATGAAGCAAACCCACTTCAGTTAAACACAAATTGCATTTACATCTATAGGATACATCTTTAGGATCATCAAGTCCTAATGTCTTCAACAGCCGTCAGATGTGGTTTTATTACATTTCTAGTTTTTCTTTCCTTTTTTTTACATTAGTGGGTCTAACAGACATTTAGTGGAGTACCTGTATGTGCCAGTCTATGTTACACAAGATCATTAGTTCACAACCTGAGGTTCAGGACCCAAACAAAGGATTGCAACATGAAGGTAAAGAGTAAATGGTGGTAAATAGAGATAATTAACAAGGTAATTTAGTATAAAAATAATTGTGCAAATGTACAAAATTGTTTTTTAGACTTGCATTTAATCCTTAACAATTTGTTGTAAATGACTGGGTCAAATGTGTTACAGGGAAAGAGCCTCGACTGTGTTGGTAGAGTTACTAACTGGCCGACAGAGCAGCATTGCTGTGTGAATATGAACAGGGCGTGGAGGAGTAACAAGCCAAACAGGTCAAATATCTGTGTGGAAAGATGACATGTTAATCTTAAGGGTGTTTGTGAGATGGAAAAAGGGATTTACAGAGGACTGCAGAGGTCTGAATGCTACAGACAGAGCAGACTGAGCTTCCTCTGTCCACAAATGGAGGAGCAGTGGGGAAGAATAATTGCAAACACTCGGAATGCAGCATGAGCCAAACCCTCAAAAAGCACTGCAGGATTTGTCATATTGTGCAAATTACATGTCTCGGTGTTGCCCTCTGTGCAACTATAAGTTTCAATCTTTTTCTAGCTGACATTATTCATTCTCATTCAAGCTTAAAATGATCTGATAAGATCAGAAAACATTTAATATCCTAGAGGACAAAAAAACAAGTGAACAGGCAGATTATAAATGAATCACCAGCGTTAATGTTGTTAGTGATATATGGTGTTATGATATATTGGCTTCATCTCCTCTGTTTCTGCTGCACACTGTATAATAATAAATTCACATGCAGACTTGGAGAGCAGCTTTACCGTCTCCTGGGCCACCTTGACCGCCTCCTCCAATCCGTAGACTCTGCCCTTCACCAGGAACACGCCTGCGGACCAGATGCCGCAGTCCTCATGGAGCCAGTACTCGCAGGGCTCCAGGGGCAGCATAGGGGGGCTGTACCAGTCCTCCACATCTACGGCGCCGGTGTCCAACCGAGCCCGTTTAGCCGCAGGGCCGCCGCCATCAGCGCTCCACCGCTGGCCCACGGGGAGGCCCTTCTGTCCCTTCCGGGACCACAGTTTTGGTGTGACGGCGCCCTTCCTGCCTCTCCCCCTGACGCTGCAGGACGAGGAGTCTGAATCGCTGTAGTCGTCCGCCTCCTGTTTGAGGCCCGACATGCTGGCGGGCGTCTTGGTGCTTGGCCGGTACCCTTCGGGGTAATATGGGCCGTGCAGGTCCCCCAGGTCCATGGCGTTGGCCGCCCGCCCGCACAGGCAGCAGACGAGTGAGCGGCGGTGCTGGCTCTGCATGGACACGCGGCCAAGCTGCAGACAGGAAGTGGTGGGCACGGCCGCCGAGTTGAAACCAGCGCCGTGACCCTGCTGCTGTTGCTGGCCCCTCCGGGGCGGCGTCCTCACCTCCTCGGGGTAGTTGACCACGGTGCACAGTGTCGGCTGCTGGCGGTGCACACGGATGAACGGGGAGAAGCCGTCCGACCTTGAGTCCCTTTTCTCCTCCTTGTAGTTGATGTACCTCAGCTTGATCTCTGGCTCCTTGGGGGCAAACATGGAGGATGGCTGCGTCCCGGCTTTTTTTTTTCGCCTCTTCTTGGGGGTGTGGGCAGCTTTCGTCTTGGCAGTGGAAGGAGTTTTCCTACCTGTGGCTGCGTTTTTGGCAGCGGCTGGACTTTTCTTTGGAGATTTTACTGGTGTCCTCGGTGGGGAGAACTTAGCTGTGGGGTTGGGGTGAGAAACAAGCTCCAGCTCCTTCTTTGAGTTTTTGTGCACAGCGTTCTGAGGACTTGAGGGTTTCCTCTTTGACCTCACAGGGCTGGTCTGTGGCGAGTGTCCGTCCTCTTTCTTTGACCTCTTCTGTGTAGAAGGGCTTTTTGGAGGTGTGCTGCTATGCAATCTCTTAGAATTATTGATGATTTCAGAATCAGAGGTAGAGTCTTTGGAACTGTCAGTGTTAATGCTATTAGTCTTACCCCGTTTCAGCGGGGTTACTGATTTTTGTTTTATCGTGGGTGCCTTCACCCTGCTTTTCTTTTTCCCCGCTGACAGGGCAGCAGCCTTTTTCTTCTTTTTGGGACTGACCGAGTTAGAATCACTAGCCGGTGTCGGGGAAGCCTTGGTGTTTTTATTAGTGCGGATACAACCCGACACTTTATACCTGCTGGAATTTATGTTCATGACTATGGCCTCTAATCGCGTCCCTCTGCCGATACGCATTGGCAGCTTCTTCTCCTTTATTAAAGTCCTCTGTAGTGCCTTGGTGTTTCCGTTCATGTGAGGAATGACAGTCTGGGATTTTTCTTCTGAAACATCAGACAAACAAACATCATCTGTCAAGTCGATCAAAGGCTCCAACACAGCCTTCCGTCTGTTGAGAGGCTGCTTGTGTTCCTCACTTGAATCTAACCCTGTGGTAATGCCGCTGACTTCAGTGACCGAGCCGTCTCTCGTGACCTCGTCAGCCACCTCCAGCAGCAAGTTGTCACCGCTGGGCGAGCTGGAGGCCTGAGGCAGGATGAACACGCCCTCCACGTCGTCCAGTGAGGTAGCAGATGGGGAGACAGGGTCCTCCAGAGGACTGATGTACTCTCTGCTCAGGGAACACAGGTCCCTGGCAGCCATGATATCGGGGACGACAACCTGGTCCTGTTTCTTAGACATGAGAAAAAGAACCTCATCCTCTCCCACGACGGGCGTGAGGGTCTCCGGTGAGGATTCAGTGCACACGCCTGAACTTGACCAGCTGTCACCCTGACCGTTGTCCAGCCCCCTGTTGTTGTCCAAGTTTTGGGAAAGGCTGTGCTCCTCTTCGCCTCGTAGGAGATTATCCACATCGCTGGGGACGACTCCTCCATTGAACTCATGAGGCTGCTGTGTTAGATGTACATTGTTCTCCGGTGCCACCTGAGCCTGAGACAACGACTGAAAAAGTTCAGTGTGGGTGGCAAGGTCCACAGGCCTGTCAGCGTGCTCCTCATAATGCTGGTTCAGTGTGTAACCGGTCTCCCCGAGCCCTTTCTCAGGCTCACGAGCAGCATGGAGGGAGAACTTGCTGGTAGGCGGCACACTGCACAGAGGAGAGCGCTGAGACAGGGAGTCGCGAGCGGAGAAGACGTGAGACCTGCTCACATAGGAGAGGGTGACTGTAGTGTGCGAGAAGGCATTGTCTGGTTGAATGTGATCCCCTGATTGGAGTGGGACGTCCGAGGAGCCGGTCTCCAGAGAGGGTAACCCTGGGTTGCTGGTCCCAGAATTTGGGTACCAGCCGGGAGTCTTGACAACGCGAAGGGCATCGAGGGAAGTGGAGTGGAGGACACATTCCTCGCTCTTCCTGGTCAGGTCGATTACTGTGGGGATGGTGGAGCTGGAGAGGTCTTGAGGCTGTAGATCATCCAAGCTCCCAGGTGGCTGCTCCATAACAACTGCAAAATACGGAGAAAAGCGAAAGCAGGTGTGAGTCATAAACGTGAGGTCTGCTGAGGAAGACTAAGAATAAAACAACTCCAAATGTATAATGTCTGGAATTCATAAGTAACGGATCATTAGGGACTTAGCAAACTCTAAAATAAATTCGGAAAGACCAGATATAGATTTTATACTCCAAAGACATGGAGCAAGCTACAGAGCACTTTAACAATGTAAAGCCTTATCAGCTTTCAGCAATAGAGAAGCAAGATTTTAAACCTTCACTAGAAAGAATGTTAATGGTTTAAGTGGTTCTATGTTCTTATTTTCATTTGTTGAATTGACAATGCTCAAATTTAGCCATGTTTTAGAGTAATATATGGGTAATTATGTATGTTTGTAAGTATTTTCATTAATTATTATACTGTATATTCCTATTTGTTTCATTGTATGTAATGTTACATGAGGTCTCTCTTGAAAATGAAATTATACCCTAATTGAATTCACATGAGCAAAAAAAAGAAGGTTAACAATGACAAAAAATAATAGTTCAACAACTCTTGACCAAAGCTCAAAACTACTCTGCATCACCACTTTCTATGATATTAAAAATATGAAGTTAAACCACAAACGCTTGGAATAATTGCCATTAGATAGGGAAAAAAACAGGGAAGATATTAACTGTTAATTGACAATTTGCGGTTTGGGAGTTTTTCAGTTCTCAACTAATAGGTTTAATATCTATCACAGCGACTAGTTAGTTTGATATTTATAACGACTGGTTAGTTCAATATCTATAATTTTTACAAAATATTTATAACAGCTACTAGTTAGTTTAACATTTATAACAGCGACTGGTTAGTTTAATATTTATAACCCCGACTAGTTATCTTAACATTTATAACAGCGACTGGTTAATTTAACATATATAACACCGACTAGTTAGTTTAATATTGAGAACACCGACTAGTTAGCTTAACATTTATAACACCGACTAGTTAGTTTAACATATATAACACCGACTAGATAGTTTAATATTTACAACACCGACTAGTTATTGTGAAGATCTGTTTCTGTGCAGATAACCGGCTGACGTCATCACCAGCTGACAGCTCAGGTTAGCTAACCCATAGAGTTAACCACGGTTAGCTTAGCTTAGCTTAGCCACAGCTAGCATTAGCTCCCTAGGCCCGGCTCGGTTCCTTTACGGCGAACTACGTTTGATATCCGGCAGCTTTAGATGATTTTCTTCAGTGACGGGAAGTCACACAACATCGAATATATTTTGACAAATTAAACTGATCGAGAACAACCACTCTTCATTTCGGGGAGGTATACATCTCCAAAAAACGTTCCATTTCGATATAAAGCTAACTTTTACAGCTAATGCTTCACTCCGGCCGTTACTGGGGTTAGAAGTTAACTTTGTTGCCACAACAACGACCAAACCGATTTTAATACATTTATTTTTGTTTTAAAAAGTGGCCATTGCTGTGTTACATGCATTCCGAACTTAAGAGTGGTCTTTACTGGGTTAAGAGTATCTACTTTGCTTTTTTCTAGGAGCCAATATCGAAAGATAAGCGTGGTTTTATTAGATTGCGGGTGACCGTTCACGGAGTTCGGCAGCACGTTCTCCGCAGTTGAGAGCGGTGCGCGTGAGGGCAGCAAGGCCCGCCGCGTGAAACAAAGACGCTGATGGGCACAACTTACCCGGACGGGAGGACCCAGGCGGCTTTAAACGTCCAGTTAACGATTCGCTGCACCCGGCATCTCTTTCAAGAGCCCATCCACTCTGATGAAGTCCAATTAAAGAAGAAGAAGAAGAGAAAGAGACAAATTACATGAACATCCACACTTTACAGGAACACACTACTCTGAGACAGCAGCGTCAAGTTCTTTAGAATATAATCTGAAACTTCCGGATGCCCCTTTCACAATAAAACCATTAGTGATGCATGTCAGTGTATTTTTTTCTTGTTTTAATATCCAAAGATTCACGGTGTTTATTGTAATGTGCACAGTGTAGAAACAGGTTTCTCTGTACAATGAAATTCTTACTTGTTGTCCACATGAATGCCGTATCAATAGGAATAAAAATAGCAATTAGGTATTAAAGTTAAGATAAAGTAGAATAAAATAAACTCACAAGTAACATAAAATACACATATAAACTATAAGTAGGCAGAGTATATACAGATATTTACAAATAATGGGCATGGTAGGTTATGTACAGATATTTAGTAACAGTAAGTAAAAGTAATTTGCAAGGAATGAGCAGTATGAATAGTACTTTCTACTGCACTACATTTATTTCAGATGCAGATTTTTTTTCTATATATATTTTACTTTAGATGATTATCCTTTAATATTGTACTATCTATGTTCTATTAAATTATTGCTCTTCATTTTGAAATTAGCACTTTTTGTGAAGGGTTCCAAATATTATTATTGCAGTACTTTTACTATTAACGTACCCAAAGTATCTCAAATTGGCTCCACATCTGCTCTCACATATATTTAATGATTTAACACAAGTATTATAAAATACTATAATAGAATAATAATCTGTGTTACTTTTGATATTTTAAGTACAATTTCTTGATAATGTATCTGCACTTTCACGTAAGTAACATTTTACTTGGTATTGAATATTTTTCTGATGAAAGTATTTCTACTTTATGTAAATGATCTGAATAACTCATCCACCACTGAATGAAACAATACAATGAAATGAAGTTAATTAGTAATTTGATGCAAATATGAGCAGAGAGGCAGCTGTTTCTATAATCATAATCATTTTTATTGATCCAGCTGTTGCATCATATACAATGTCAAACCGTTAGAATGTTTAAATCTTGGACTTAAAATTGATAATGACTAACATTGTCTTTCTGGTAAGTGATAATTAAGGAGGAAAGTTGTGATTCTATTGTCTTTCTTTTGTGTTCTATGTATTTTTTTCCTCCCCATCTTAAATGGGTCATTTGTCTCCTAAATCATTAATGCTTAATGTATTTATATCTATTTATATTGTCATTTTTAATGTTTTTTTTTTGTGTGAAATACATTGAATAACCCTTTGTTGAAACATTCCATAATATAAATGATGCTGCATTGCCTTTTCTTATAGTGACCTGATTATTTTGCCATGGCTATCAGCTGTGCTGTAACTCTGGGTGGCTTGACAACAAGTAAACTGAGCAGTTGGCACTTCTCAGCTGGAGCAGAGAGAGGCATCATGGGAGCACAGTGGTGGGACCTGTTTCAATCAATCCAACTTTATTGTCCCTCAAATAATATCTAGTGTCATTTTAATATACAGGTGATTCGTAATATGTTGGTGCTGCCCCTGAATGTTTTTCACATGATGCTTTGAAGTCAAGTATGTCTTTAATTTGTCACACTGACAATCTCTGATGATATTTGTGGATTCATAAATAATAATAATAATCAATCAATCTTCATATATCTTCAATATTCATCACATGTGATCACTGTGTGATCGCTGTGTTCCCGCCACTCTCTTCAATGTTTGTAATAAAAAATAGAAATGATAAGCAAAGTAATGATTAGAAATAGACATGGTCAGTGTTGGGCAACAAATAAGTATTTGGCTGAAATGTCTGAAAACCATGGAAAAAAGCAGTAGCTTGAAGTTGGGCTTGTTCTTTCCAAAATGACATTTTTGTCTCTGCTGTAAGAAACAGACAAAGACAAATCCTGAAAGATGTTGTGTTGACAATCTAAAACTCAGAATGTAATTGTACTCTGAAAAACTCAAAGCTGCAAATACTTGACCTCTTTCCTACATTCTTACAGACACTAACAATAAAATATCAACTCCTTTTGTTAAAGAGACATGGAAATCAAAGCTGTCGCCTGTAATTGGAGACAAACTGTGACAGACCACAATAACCAAATGATTTGTTAATCTAGAAGAAAATCAGATTTGTGTAAATTATGTCAAGAAAATGAGATCCATTATGTTATCTACTATACTATTTACTGTGAACTGTGCAACACTTTGTTCAGTAATATTGATTTTGTGAATATGGATAATGAACAGAGACTGAATCGACTGTTCATATGTTATATATGTTTTACTTTTACACATGCTTACATTTTGTAAAATACTGTTATCTTGTAATCCCAAATGGGACAGGACAGATGTTTGGCATGACACATGAATAAAAAATCACAATGCAGGGCAATGATTCAAAAATCTGTTCTTTACTGCTTGGAATAGTCTCTGCTGGACAAACTGTTGCACCACACTGAGGTTATAAACAACCTGTGGCTGATTGCAACACTGAGGCAGGAAGTCATCTTTTTTTCAGGGGGAGACTTTCAACTTCTCACAGCAGGAAACAGCACAGGTGGAACTAATAACATTAACAACCACTCTGTTCCCTTGAAATGTCCCAGAGAGCAAACAATAACTCTGAACCCCGGAACTGGCACATCTAAATGTAACACAGCTGTTATTTGTTATATAATAATCACACCTAAGCGTTTCTTGTCACAGCATGGTCAAATAACTACTGTGGAGTAAAAAAAAGGGACTGTCCCTGTTTATCTGTAAATCTGTAAATGTTGGCTTGCTGCTTTCTATACTTACAAAATGGAATCAAAGGGAAGTATGATTATATATATATATTTATTTTTTTGTAGAGGATTTTATTTTCAGTGGCACAGAACTTTCCCACTTTATTTTGATATACCAAGTCAAATATTGAGAAAGTTTCTCTTAATGACTGACCTGTTTTTTCCCCATTTTTTTTTTTTTTAACAGTTATGCAAGTTTAATTTTTTTTATTTCAATGGTGAAATGGCACACAGGAGTCTATAGAAGAATGTGTGAAAAAAAGGCTTCAGCTGTAAAGACACTAGCACCGTATGTACATGTATGGACTGCAGAAGCTCCTCACAGATTGTTCACTATAGGGAGTCAGTGGCGTGTCAAGCATTTACAATGAGCTCCCTGCAGTGTCATGATCTGGATACGTGTGCTGCATATCAACTCAATGGCAAACTCAACAGCCATCTTATTTTACTTGTAATATGTGCATTTGTTTTATGTGTTTTAATAAATCTTCTGGACTACAGTAAAAAAAAAAACAAGCTGTAAGCAACACAAAACAGTCACAAAGGGTGCAAAAATATTTATTGCTAATAAACCTGTAGTCAGTTGGTGTATATTTGCTTTATATTTACAATAATAGAGTACAGATGAATGGGAATGTGAAAGAAAAATCCCAACCATTTAAATAAATACAAAGGGACTGCCACTGAACAAGACTACAAACATAGCCACCTCCATCAAATCCTATACAGCTGGACCAATAATTGCAGTGAGAAAGAAAAAAAACCCTATAATTTTCATATATATAGAAATATATGAATTATAGTCAAAAGATTCCAATCCATATGCATTCAGCCATCACCTTTCTATCCAACTCAGGTTGATCTGAGTGTTGCAGAGAACATCTACGTTGTTAAATAAAAGTCAGGTGATGAAGCATCATGGCGGGTACTTGTTTGATAATGCACTTTTTTTGTTCCAGATCTTGTTTACTGAGCAACACTTTCCATCTGTGCTGGAATGATGACGGAGAGGTTTTAACGTGCAGACTCATTCTATGGTTTTTAGTTATACGAGTATTACTCACTCATCGCAATGTAGCCATGTTCAGCCGTTAAACATCACATTTATGCCTTTAGGCTAGCAACAGTCTAGGGAGTTAAAACAGTAGCTTACACAGTCATAGTTTTAGTGTATGCATGACAGACGCTCAATTAAAAACAGTATTTACAGTAAGACATGGCAGCAAAAAAAAAATAAACAATACAAAAAAAAATGTCACAGTTAACTGAAGTGCATGGAATGCAAACTCTAGACATGAAATTCAAACTTCATACCATGTTTCTTTTAATAATAACAATATATGATCTGTGTTTGGTGACCAGTGTGTAGTGTTACTAGATATTACAGAGCTAAAATATAGTAGGCTTCTAAACATGCAGCAAGATCGGCCGACATGACGCAGCGTCACTGTCAGAACTCCTTAGTGTCTTTGTTTTCAAACAGGTGGAGTCTCTGCTCAGCGGTCAGCCCTTCCTTTAGGCTCTGCAGGGTGGAGAGAAGCACATGTTAAAATTGAGTATTATAAAAGTTGGACAGATGTGCAGGCGGTTAATGTCAGTGTTTCCCTCAGTGTCACCCAGTGAGTTATTAAGGAATCACGAGAACCCACACACCATGTCACATTAGACAGTAAAAACCTTTAAACACGCTGTTTGGCGCTTTAAAACACACAAAATGTAGTTAAAGACTCAGAAGTCAAAAGTAGTAAGAGAATTCAGTAGTGTTAGCCAGCTGGCCTGGTTAGTATTTGTTTGCTGGTTAAAATGCTTTAGCTCCTGTTAGGAGGGTTATTTCAGCAGCACACAGTATATGCAGCGGTGGAGGAAGAACTCCAATCCTTTATCTGTAGCAGAAAGTGGAAATACTTCATTACAAGTAAAGGTCCTGCATAGATAATCATCCTTTAGTTGAAGTATAGAAGTAGAAGTAAAAGTTGTTTAGTAGAAAACTGGGATGTAACTGATAAATTCAATACATTAATCAGTTAATAGACAAGTAGCATTTTAATTATTGTAGTTGGAGGAGGCAGAGCTAGTTTAAACCGCTTTAGAAAGGTCACGATAATTATGGACCTTACTAGGAAATAAAAAAGCCATTCTGCTACATGAATTTAGATGCATTTTGTAAAAATATGTCCTTAATCTTTGTTTTTTAAGAAATAATGGAGTGTTATTTGAATCCATGTGAGGGAATATTTAGGGATGAAATGTGTCGCTGATGGAACTGCTGATATCTGAAAAGTGACCGGCATTTCTCATTTCTTTTTATACTACATTTTAGTACAAAAACCCTTATTTGACTTATAGACAATAATTAAACATATTACAGGAACTTGTTAAAAGAAAATCCTGTAAATGACATTTATGAAATTAGGAAATATTATTAAAATTTAGTTTATATCTTTTAGTTTATATCTTTGAAGTAAGATGGGAAATGGGTGATATACAACACATTATTATTTCTGTTAATGACTAAGACAGATGTGACAAGATTAAATTTATATTCCCTATATAAAACTATATCCCATGAATCCATAGTTATGTGATAACTTTATTTTCTAATTTAGTCTTTCTTTCCCTATCTCCTAAAAAAAAATCATATGCTCTTAATTGTTGTCAACCTATAATTTCACAAGTGTTAATATATGCAACTAATATTTTGTATATATCAGTTATGTATATATTCAGTCATATCTGACTTATGATAATCTGCCTTTTATTGGATTTGGTTCCATATTGAGACTAAATAAATTTCTTGTGATGTGAAAGGACAGGGTTTAGATATTTGCCGACCTCAGTGATCTCAGACACCGTCACTGCCAGACCTGACGTCGCTCACTCGTCACCACCACCACCGTGCGTCTGTGCAGTGGGCCTATCTGTGCATGCTAATGTGAAGTAGTGACTCAGATAATATTCAGTGCTTTAGAGGTGGAGGACAAGAGGATGTGCTCAAAACACACTCGTACCTAAAGGAGAGGGGAAGGAGGCCTACACGTCCTTCTGCAGCCCTAACTGTCCCAGGGCATGTCACGGTTCACAGACTGAGGACAGAAGGGGGGAAAACACACAAGTGTGTGTTAGACTACTGCGGCGTTTACTTTCCATCACAAATCCCAAAGAGTGGCGTGCTGATGAAGCCACAACACAAGAGTAAACAGAACGCAGCTCAGCAGGAGAACCGCCGATGATGATGCAACATGCAAAATGCTGCATGCAACTGCACGTGTGACCTGTAGATGGCAGCAAGTCACTGCTTTAACTGCTTTGACTGTGGTGGAAAGACTTTTACTGTCAAAAACAGGACTGCACTGCCAGCTCTTAATCTGTTGCTGTTTATACAAAATGACACAATGAGATGATGCAGTTCCGTGAGAAATCCAGAATTAACACAGCCGTGGGATGATGGATGGAGTTCGGTCGGAGGAGGAGACCCACCTTTGACCTCATGGTGCGCTCGGAGCGTTTGGCTGCAGCAGCCGCCATCTTCAGGATGTCGGGGTTGCTTTTGGACTTCATGATATCTGAGAAGGAAACAAATGTGTCAGGAGTTCAAATATGAGGAGAAGGGTTCATGATAAAAATAGGACGTGTGTTTGTCAGTGTGTTTTTTGTACCGTATCCTCCTCTCTCCACCTCCTCCAACGACGGCTCCCCGAGCGCCTCGTGAGCGAGCTGCAGCTGGTCTCGGAGCCGGCCCAGATCACGCTCCGCTTTGGCCCTGACAATGCTCAGTTCAGTGTAGATGTCCTTGTATTTATCCGTTGCATATTTCTTATCCTGAAAAAAAAAAAAAAAAAGAAACATTGTATGGAAGTTCAGATGAAGGGTGTGCATTCTTGGGTGCTTTTCCCACTAAGGAATTTTAGATCCCTCCAGCTAACGGGGGAGAAGCAAGTGGAAGCGTTTTCCCAAGAGGAAAAAAAAACAGCATACTCTTTGGGCCGACTGGAGTTCATCTTTCAAGGAATTGATTTCCTGCTTCAGGTACTGGACCTCAGACTCCTTCACCCTCAGCATCACCTGGAAAACAATGGAAGATGAAAAGAAAAAAAAGAAAAAGATGATGTATCTTTGTGAGAACCGGCTTGACGAGTATCAGCTGCTTATTAAACTAACAAGCTCAGACTTGCTTTTATGATCTGTTTTATAACCTTACCTCCAACTCGTAGAGCTCTTTCCCCTGTATTGTAGTGTTTGTGTCTCCGACTCCGTCCTCAGACGTCATGGAGCGCATCTTAGTGATCTCTGCTGCAAGGCGGTTGTTTAGCTCCTGAAAAGAACAGGAAGTGTGTCATAAAACAGTCAAAACAAGAGTCCTAGAGTCAATATTTGTACGCAGATGTGTGTGTGTGTTCCGATGTGTGTGTTTTCTGTGTGCACCTGGTTGTGTGCGTTCAGCTCCTGGTTCTCTCTCTGACACTGCCGGAGGGCCTGCCTCTCGGCCTCCAGGGCCTGGGCCAGGTGGGCATTTTCCAGGCACTTCTGTGAATACTGCTCCGACAACACCTCGATCTCACGCTGGAAGGAACACAGCTCCTCCCTGAAACAACACAGCGCTGCAGTGAGAGACATCAAAAAGGCCGACGAAGTGAGTGGGTTCAGGTACAGCTGGATGTTCAGACTCCACAGCCAAAATAACGTCCGTCAAAAGTGTGGAGAGAATCAGGCGAGACAGTGACGGGTATAAAAACATTGGATTCATTACTGGAGCACCTGCAGAGTGTTCCAGCATGCTGAAGGCAGGCAGGTGAGCATTCAGGAGAGTTTATCTGACACATGTTCCAGCAAGATCTGATACTTCAGCAGCTTATCAGCAGATCAAAGTATTTGATCAGGCTGATTCAAAACAGACAGGGACTGATGATAGAACACTGACTGGAAACTGGCAATGCAGAGAATCCATGTAACTTACACTTTTTAAACTAACACTTTTTTAATTACTACTTTGCTTATTATTATTTGTTTTGAACAATTGAAGGACCAGACAAGAACACCTTCCACTGTGATGATCATATGACAAACAAAGATTGATTGGTTATGAATGAAGAGGAGACTGAAACTGCCTATGACAATGATAAATTGATAATTGGAGGTTTTTTTTTTGCATTTTATACTCAAAATACAAACATAAAATCTTTTTTTTGAAGTCAATTCCATCTTTAATGTTTGTCATCTCTAATTCGACCTGTTATCTACCATTGAAAACAGAACTAAACATGCACCAAAGCATCCGTGTCAATAAAATCTAAATGAAAATATAAAATGAAAATTGTGAGTTCTACACTACAGATGGCGAAATTATGGTTTAATAATAAGAGATAAATTCTATATGTAATGTGTTTAGTC
The DNA here is from genome assembly GCA_030544235.1 of Lepturacanthus savala. Lineage (NCBI taxonomy): Eukaryota > Metazoa > Chordata > Actinopteri > Scombriformes > Trichiuridae > Lepturacanthus > Lepturacanthus savala. The sequence goes on from CM060471.1 coordinate 5,702,392, forward strand.
ATCTAATCAAATCTCAAAATCTATGTAGAAATATTATCATAACTAAATTTTTTTGGAGGAAGAAAAGTAGGTAACGGACTTACAGAACTCAACAAAAAACCTGCTGAGGTCAGTTTCGTAGGGTATCAGAAGAACTACGACACAAAAGAACACAACATGGGTATCCTCTCTGAAATTACTGTTCAAGTCATTTTAATCAACAGAATAAGACAGTAGTTTGGCATTTCAAGATTTAAAATTGATTTAAAATTCTGTCAACTTGAGTTGGGCCTTAAAAAAATTTAAATTATTACTGCAGCTAGTTTCATTCACACATGCAGCCTTTCCCAGAAATTTTCCAGTATTTTCCCCCGGAAGCGAACGAGATCCAGAATTGATTTTCTTGGGAATCTGCACTGTCGATTCCCACCCCAAGACTTGGTAACATTACAGGGAATATGCTGGGAAGGCTGGGCTAAGAGTTCCATCCGTGTGACGAAAGACGGTGCCGATGACGTTTTTTAATCCGTGACTTATTCACAGAAGCGCGACGCCTCCTCTCTATGGTGATTTGAGAACTTAAACACACACACAAACACACACGCGCACACACACACAGCCCAACATGTTGTTTGTTAAGCTCTGTTCTTCAACAAGTTTAGTAGCGGACAGACGCTGAAACAACGGAGCTCCTCGAGATTGACCGAAAGCCATCTGGAACATTCTGGAGTTGTAGCAGAAAATTGTCAAGATTGGCAGCGTTTTTTTAATGATTTAATTACCATTATTTATTAGTATTGTTTCACCACAAATCCATTTTATCATGATCGGCTGATTCTAACGGTAAGTATTACAGCGTTGAGATTTTGATTTGAGTAGTAGTTTTATCAGCTGACTCGTGCTGCGACAATCAATCTGATCTTTTTTAAATTGAGATACAACTCTTTATTATTCTGCTGTGTGTTGAGGAGAGACCTTGTACTGTTTTTGATCATTGCCATATTTATATCAACTTGTGTTTGGTTAATGTATGGTGTTCTGTACTGTTTGATTCCATTATTCTTAAATAAGGTTTCCAACTTCCAACCACATCTACTTTGGTAGCCTTGTTGTTGACATATTCCACCACAAATGTGAACCAGCCATCAACGATTACTATTTTGTGAATAGAGAAAATCACTAGTGGTGGCTGGATGGTATTCCCAGTGATTTCCTGGGAACTGTGTGTGAAAGAGGCTACTGTGTGAGTGAAGAGAACATACTCATGCTGTCTGCGGATCTCCTCGATGTCTGCATTCTCTGTGTTGCTGTTGGCCTTGCGAGCCTTCTCCAGCTCTTTCTCCAGCTCCGACCGGTGGGCGTTTTTCATTGCTTCAATTGCTAAGATAACAGACACAACAAGCTTTTTGAGCGAGAGTACGAGCTCTGCGCTTTGTGTTCTAAACCTGGATTGTATACAGCGATGTATGAAGTTCTTATTAATGTGACATTTACCAGCGATGGTGGCTGCAGTTTCCTCTGCCAGCAGTCGTTCTTTCTCCTCCTGCAGGTTCTCCAGCTCTCTCTGGTGTTTCTTCTGCAGCTCGTCGATCACCTTCTGATGAGACTCCTCCATGGCGGTGAAGCCCCTCTCACAGGTGGCCTGAGACACAGGACAGTATGGGGAGAAACTGTCAGTTTTTTTTTTTTTTTACAGCTCATCTAGATGAGGACCACAAGGTTCTTCCTGAGTAGGAAAAAACCCTGGGCTCCAAGATGTAAGCCAGTGCAGATCATCCATTTATTATCCAGCAAATCACTTGCAAGCTACTGCCTGTTAGCCATGAGCGAGTTGAGCCTGTGTGAGTACAAAAAAGGGGTTAAGAGGAACGACAGGATACATGATACACTGAAGAAATGCAAAGACGAGTGTGGAGGGTACGAAAGTGTATGCTGCCAGTTCCTCTCCACAGTAGGTAGAACACCTACTGACAGATGTAAACATCTAAAGCTGCTTATTCAAACCAAGCTCATGTTGTTGAGCTACAGTCTGCAGCTAATAATTCCTAATCTGCCTCTGGGTCAAATCTTTGATGGAATGTAGGGCTAAGCTGATAGACTAATACAGTCGTGAATGGCCGCACTGCATTTAAAGCCATCTCCAGCAAAGAACATTTTAGAAAATGAGTTAATCTTGCAAAGCTAGCACCTTCGGGTGTTACGGAGAATAATCCTCTTCATCACACTTTTTTTTGAAAGAGCCATTACACTGATGTTATAACTACAGTGCAAGTTTCCACAAGAAGGGATTTCAATAGCCCGACCCAAAACCTCGTCCTGCTTCCGTCCTCTATTCACTGCCACTAATCTGAGTGCTCAGTCGCTGGCTGTGCTCCCTCCCCTCTCCAGGGGAAATGGGAGTCTAGTCTGTTTTCACAGGGATAAAACCCCCTGAGAGATCAGACCCAGGAACCTACTGTGGGAGGCTGAGCAGCCTCCCCCCACAGAGTAAATGTAAACTTCCTGCTCTGACATCAGGCCGAGCACAGGATTTATTTAGATCATGTCAGGCTACTGTATGTATCTTGTGTGTAAATATATCCAGGTCATGGCAACGGTATTAACTCACTGCTCAGACGCTGTCAGAGTATTTAGTTAGATAACCAAAACTCCACCATCAGTAAACAAAACAAAAATGATGACTGATAATTAGCCTGCCCATTCACTCTACCTTTTATTAACTCTTATGTTCAAGTTTAAAGAAGTTCACCTAAACTATGTAAATAGGAAGCAACCCTTTTTAAGATTAAAGTTGATAATGATCCTTATTTATCATGTTATATAGAAATCCCATGAAAACCAAAACCCAACTACGGATTGATTCTGTCAAGTTTTGTATATTGGAATATTTTGGAACAGCTATGCAAAAACACAAAGTAATGTTTTATTTCCTTAATTTACTGCATTGTTATGTGGATTTACTGCATTGTTATGTGGATTTACTGCATTGTTATGCAGTAAATTAAAGAAAATCAAATGTTTTCTAGCCTGCTGGACCACCACTGCTAGTGGGGGGATCTGACCCAGTGTCTGTAATACATAAGGAGGCATAAGAGGATTCATTATACGGATTCATAACCAGTAAGAAGTTAAGTGTAGTAACTTAAATAAGAAAGATATAGAATAACATTTAACAAAAAGTATATATATATTATAGCAACAAGTTTGCTATAATATATTTTATGCATTTAAAAACCTAATTTTGACCACAGTTTAAAGGGACATTTCACTCAAATAACTAAAGTGTACAGCCCTGTGCATAGTTCTGGTTTGATTTGTAGAGATTTTGAGATAGTTGCTCTTGACCACCATACAGAGAAGTGAATGGAGCTTCAACTGCTGTGTGCAATGCTTTAAAAAAATTACATTTCAACACTATTGCAACATAACGTCCAGTCACAATGTCAGCTGTATCAACAAGGATTTGAGATGCAAGTATGTAGAACATGTTTTTGAGAAATCAAGATATTGTTTTTTTGAAAAAGACATCCATTTTGACTAGCAAATATAATTGATTGTGATTCGAGTACTACAAAAAAATCTATTCACCTCCATTGTTTTGGACTGGAAGCAAAAATAAATAATTTATCTGTTAGCCAAATACCATTTGTGCTAAGAAATTAAATATACATTGTTTTTTAATTGGGTGAACTGACTCTTTAACATGTAACTTATCCTGTTATGTTACAAAGAAATTTTATTGATTGTTAATGAGAAGGGAAAAAAGGATTGAAGTGAAACTATTAGTAGAAACAGCCAAAAGGGAAAAGAGGTAAGACCCATGAAAACAACTGGTTATAGGCAATTTTGAGTATATATATTCCAAAGTGTATAAATGGTAAAAAGGGTCACCTCTTTGCCTTTAAAACTTGTGCCGTAGCAGAATTGAAGGGTTAATCAAAGAACATATTTAACTACCAACAGAGGAACTCATTTCATAGTAGAATAGGCAGATGTGACGTGGTAGCGTGAAAAAAAAAATCTGATATCAGGTGTTGAATTCTTAAGTTATTGAAAATTGCACAAAATGAGTTCCTCGGTACACAGCTACTGCAGTGTCAATGATAAAGAGAAAAAAATTTAAAAGGAGGTTAGAATTCATGCAACATAGAAGTTTACAGAATGAAGAGCGAGAGTAGGGTAAGCAATGTTAAAAAGGCGGGGTTGGGGAAGGAAGGGGATCTGGGAATGCCACAAAGGAACAAGGCATCACAGATGGCGGGCGGCAAGGACAAGGAGCGCTTCCACCTTCAGGTTTTCCAGGTCTTTTCCGTATTTCAGCCGCAGTGTGGTTATGTCGCCCTGCTCTTCACGCCGTCTCATCTCTTCTGTCATGACTGAGACTTGGGTCACCAGCTCCTGAATGCGCTCCTTGAGGTTGGACGTCTGGTGATGTGATGGTCTGTCCTCATCTGTCGAGGTCCTGTCTGGGTTTGGCAGACTCATCATGCTCTTCAACTCCTCCATCTCCTGGTTAAACCTCTCCATGAGAGTCATCCGTTCCAGCTCGTGCTTCTTCTTCAGGTTCTCCATGCAGGTTGTCAGCACGTCAATTTCTTTGACGTTTTCTTCTGAGCGGAGGCGCAGCGTCTCGCTGGCCTTCGCGATTTCCTGCTTCAACTTCTCTGCTTCCTTCTCGTAGCTGTCTTTGACCTCACTAAGCTCCTTCCTATGCCTGGCTATCATGTCATGAAGCTCAATGGGTTTATCCACTGAGTCAACAGGCTCTCCTTCAATCTGGATCAACGTTTGTGATCCTGAGGCGGCTTTCAAAGATGCATCAGATAGTTGACTATGAAGATCTGCCACTTTGGACTGAAGATCTCTTGCAACCTCTCTCAATTTAGGACAGTTTTCACAGTCCAGGCCACCAGTCTGAACTTCTCTCTGCCTTTGATTTAGCTCTTTCTCATGCTGGAATGTGAGTCTGATGATCACATATGACACGTAAGCTTCTTTAAGGGCATCAAGGAGATATTCAGATGACAGTTTCTGTTCTCGACCAGAATCAAGGCTCGCGAGAGCCAAAGACAGAAGCTTCTTGTCTTTGGCCAACTTCACCGTGGATGCAATCTGCTTTAAAGAGTAAGACTTTGCCTCCAAGTTCTCTGTTAACTCTTTAAGAATGAGTGCATTTGTGTCATTATCAAGCCAGCTGTACATAGATGCAAAATCAGGCTCTGCCATTATCTCACCCTCAACTTTCGCTTTCAGACAAATCGCGTTAATCAAGAGCATCAAGCGCTTCTGTGCCAACACCTGTTCTGCCACACGTCTTTCACAGCTGTGTATGTTCTCCTCTGGTTTTAATTCAATGGTACCCAACAACTGACTCCAGAACTCTCCCTCTAACACTGACCTCATATCTTTTGGACTCAGACAGAATGGATGTTCTTTCACAAAACCAAGGTGCTCTTCAACAAATAAAGTGCTTTTTAAATCACTGAGCATTTTCTCTACATCAACATCTACCTTCGCTAACATACCTAAAACCTGATTGGTCGCCTCAGACTTCATCTCAAACTTGTCAACAACTTGCTGAATAAGACCTTTTTCATCGACTTGCTTCTCTCCAGCTTCAACATCCACTATCTTTTCATCTCTACTTGTCATTTCTAACTTCTCTCGTAGCATCTTTATTTCGTATTCTGCTTCTCTTAGCTTCTCTCTGCTGACTATCTCTGATTCCTGCTGTAGTGTGATTATTTCACTGTTCCTGGCTTCAAGTTCAACACAGCGCTGCTCTGTAGCCTGACAGTTTGCCTCTGCCTCAAATAACCGCACTTGTGAGGTTTCAAGTAGCTCTTTGAGTTGATCTTTCTCCAGGTGTAGTGCCTCATCATCATAATCTGCCTGGAATCCCAGACCTTTTAGCGTGGCCTCTTTCAACTGCAGCTTCTTCTCAGTGTCTTTAAGGGTGTTACCAAGCTCCTCCAAAGTGACCAGAGCTTCATGGAGTCTCAAGGATTTCTCATTAAGCTCCCTCTCATAATACTCCCTATCTATGGCGTTCGCCTGGTTTTCAGCCAGTTCAGCCTTCAGTCTTTTCAGCTCTTCCATCACAAGGTGATGCTGTTTGCCACCCTGCTGGCTGATCAGCTCAGCTTTCAGGCGGTCTATTTCTCTGTCAGCCTCTGTCAGCTGGTTCACAATCTCCTGACATCTTTGTTTCAGTGCCCCGTTTTCACTTGTTAAAAGTTCAACCCTCTGAGAGAGCATTCCAATAGTCATCTCGTTTTTTTCTGAATGGTTTTCAATCTTCGAAAGGGGACCATAAGGGCTTTCAAAATTTTGCTTCTGAACCTTCCCCACCAAATCCTCCATGGTTAGAAGACGGGCTTCATATTGGCGGATGTTTTCTCCCGCCCTGGCTAAACTCTTTTTTATCATTTCATTTTCTAGTTCCTGTTGATATTTCCAGGTCTCCAACAGCTTCTGAAATTGAGGTCTCTCTTGATTACAGCTGTGTGATTTCAACAATGTCACAAGCTCCATCAGAGTCAGAGTTTTGCCAGATGTCAAGTGTTCCAGTTCTTGAATTGCCTCTGTGCTGTCCTGGAGCAAGAAGCTAACTGATTTTTGGACAGGTTCTGGAGGAAGGTCTTCCAAAATGCTTGTTTTTTGGGGTTCAGAAAAGTAAGGTTCCTTGATGGGGTGGTGAGAGGAAAGTGAGAGGCCAAGCTGTGCCTGCATATTGCGCTTTTTCAACTCTTGCTGCTTCAGGAGCTCTTTGGTCTCCTGGTACTTCTTTGTTAAACTCTGTGCTTGAGAACTAACCAGTTCTGGCTTCTTCGTCTGAGGCGTCACATCTGCCTCCAGACCCAAAGGGTGCTCCAGCTTGGAAAAGGGGACCAGACAGTTGGTTAACACACAGCAGGGGAGACACAAAGCTTGCTAATAATTATCTGTGTTATCCAAAAATCATATTATTAAAAAGTGACATTACAAAATTAGAATTCCCACATAATCTCAAATTATATAAATGAAAATATTGATTCACTCAAAACACATACAAATTCCCTCATGTTTTAAATGGTGCAAATTAAAAGCAAAGAAAAACAAGATTTAATGGCCAGGGTTAGTTAATCACAACAGAGCATGCACATTAAATGGTTAAAAGTTACTTTATGGGGTAAGTATGCAATATTAGTTGCAGCTGGATGGTTTACTAAAGGATGGAAGGCATACCAGGTCCTATAAACACATTTCGGAAATGCTCTGGTCAAAACTCATGTCTCGAACCAGAGCAAAGCTTTTTTGAGAAGAGATTGTGAACCATATTTTTCAACTTAATTAAACTTAATTTTCAAACTTTCTCTGTAAACAAAAAGCAACACAAACCTTGCATAAGCTATATTCTCTACATTTTTCTAATCACAACAGTGCCTGACCTCAATAAATTGTCTATAATGGGATTCATTCAATCTCACTCTGGCAAACCCATCCATACAGCAGTACACAAATACAGGAATTCATTCAGCATCATACATTTAAGCCATTACAAGGCTGACAACATGTGTTAAGAAGAATAACATATCGATGGTCTTCATAGTAGTTAATAGAGGATGAGAATCTGATGTCCATGCAAAAAATTAGAAAACAAGCCAAGAGGTTATTATTCATACATGTTGAGACAAACATTTCAACAACTAAAGCTATTACATCCGTGACTATGCAGGATAATATCACTCTATATTACAATTTAATGACAATTAACTATTTTAGAGTTTACAAAAATGTCTTACTTTTCAGTGAACAGTTGAATAATCAATGATTCTGAAGGGAGATGGAGTTTGAAATATAAGGATACTAGAGGGTGAGCAGGAAAAAATCTAATGATGCTGAGTCGCATTATAGATGCAGGATCCAGTGTTTATGAAGATTGACTCTTTTTATTCTGCAGTGCAATATTACATTGCTGGAGTACCCCTAAATTATTCGCATGAAAAAAGTAGAAAAGGACAAATAATGAACTAAATAAAAAGCAGACAGTGAAAAAATCGTTGTAGAAATGTTTAAAATATTTTCCTTCTCTTCAATTAGGTTTTATTTTTCCTCTTCCTATTCCACTTGCACTTTGAAAGCTGACATATTATTTGACATATTTTATAATATTAAATATGTTTAAATTGCATGCAACTGAGGAAGCACGACCATCACATCACTTGGGAAATAAAAACATCAAAAGAAAAGGGAGAAAGGAAATTTAAAATACAACTACTGTTTAATAGTTTTGATTAATTGTTTTGTATCCTTTTCCGTTATCCAGTCTCTTTGACATTTATGATTTCCATTTCATCACATAAGCTTGTCGTAGATTCAAATGAAGTCCTGTTTTTTTGTTTTAAAAAGGTACAGTGTGTAGTTTCCGGTGGCATTTACAATTGAGTGCCCCAAACATAGAAAAACCTAAGGTGGTCATTAGAAAAAATTTGAAATTTGGAAATTTATTTGGTTTGTCCATTCGGGGATAGGGTAGAAACATGGCTTCAATATGGCAGGATTCAGGGAGGGAGACCATAGATGTATTATAGACCTGGATAGATTTTTAAGTCATGGGCTTTTTTTTTATCCATTATCCAAAAACATTTTTTTAATTCTTTTTTTTTTTTTCTCTGAACGGTTTTTAATGTGGTTGGCAAAGTGAAATAACAACTCAAAGGTGAGCTTTCACATTACTGATCAGTCTCTATGGGTCGCATAACACAGAAGTAAACCCAGAAGTCAGGAACTTTTTCGTATGTGCCAGGCGACCAACTTCCATTGAAATGAACAGTGGCCATTTTTAGGTCCGTATCCAGTTCTTATAATACATCCATGAGGGAGACTCACTCCCCATTAGGGCTGCACAATTCTGGAAAAATGCAAAGCATGGTTTTCTTTTTGCTTAGAATTGAGATTACGAGTCTTTGGCAGTATTTTTTTTACAAAACGTTTCAGGTGATTGTAGAGATTTGTGGTCAATTAAAAAGGGAGAGGGCGGCAGGGTGGCACAAGGGTTAGTGCTGTTGCCTCACAGCAGGAAGGTTGCAGGTTTAAGACCTTGGTCTGGGACCTTTCTGTGTGGAGTTTGCATGTTTGCATATCTGCATGGGTTCTCTCCAGCTTCCTCCCACAGTCAAAAAACCTGCTGAGGTTAAGTGGAGACTCTAAATTGCCCATAGGTGTGAGTGAATGGTGTGTGTGCTCCACAATAGGCTGGCGACCATCTGGAGTGTATCCCTGCCTCTCGAGCAGACCCCTGTGACCTTAATAAGTAATAAGTGGAGATAGAAGATGAATGAAGGAATAAAAAGAGAGAGAGTGTGGACAGAACTGTCCCAGACTGTCCCAGTGTTTGAGTAAGTATTTAGCCTTTTAAGTTGATTATATTCATTTTTTTACAAGATGACAGCAAAGTCAGATATACCGGTGTATATATCTATGGCCATATTAACCTGCTGAAACAATAACCCCACACTCAACTGCAGGCTGCTTCATCCACTGACTGAATCACGTGTTGTAAAGATACATCATCGGTTGAAGGAGGAGTCAGTGGCAGTGCTGCCTTTAGGGCTGCTTGAAAAAAAAATCTGAGAAGAAATGGGAGCATTTGTTTGTGAAGCTGCTTGTGAAATGAAATGCTTAAGAATCATTGTGTTTTGGAAATGAGATCATGTGTATGTGTGAATCAAGATTGCAGTGTTTTAATAATTTATTATCCAGCCCTAGTCAAAATGTTGATAAAACAGCTCAATCTAAGGTAATAAAAGCCCAACAATTCTTATTTAGTTTGAATTATATACTAATTAAAACATACGTATGAATTTTATATTCTGCCAAAGTCTGTTCTACTAGATACTGCTGAATGCCACTATAACTTACACACTGGACCTTTAATATATAAATTAGGCCTGGTTATCTCTAGTAACAGAGTAAAAATAAATACATTTCTATCTTCTATTGCAATTATTTTGAGTGAAATATTCCTCCACAAGTCACATCAGCAACCACGAAATATTTGACCAAGAAATATTCTTTGGTCAATTACCAAACAGACACTGTAACTGGTAGCATGAGTTCAGATACACGGCAGTACAGACCTATGAAACAGACAGAAGAGATTAACTAGTAGAAGCCAATGTAGTAACAAGATTTCAATGTTTTTTCACATGCAATGAACTCATGCAAAGGCACATATCTTTAGCCATGTTGTTGCTTCGATGTCAGTTTGTTTGATGTTTTCTTACGATAAAATACAACATGCAAAGGATGTTACGAAATGGAGGGGGAAACACGGCTCAATTGAGGATATGTAATCTACAAAAGGACTTCCCATCACAGCAGAGTAAACATACAGCGCTGCAGCTGCACGCCGAAACATGGAGTCGAATAACTCACCGGAGAGATGTAACCTGTCCGGACGTCCTGCTCCCTCTCCAGAGCGGTTCTCAGCTGGAGCTCCAGCTCCTGCTTGTGCTTGTTGGAGTCAAGAAGCTGCTGGTGACAGCTCTCCAGCTGGGACTTCAGATCCTCTATCTGAAGAAGCGCAGCAGGGAAAACATGCCTTTAGTTCATAATGCTTTTAAAACGTACTGAAAGGTAATTTCAGCTTCATTTATTTTTAACCCTTGTGCCTCACTTGAGACTAACCTCTCAGCTTAGGGACCTAAAAGGTCCCCATGAAGAACTGCCATAAAAATGGATATTAATAAATTTCCAATTTTGTTTTGGTTAAACCTTTTATCTACCAATTATTTATTCATTTTCAGCATTTTAGCCCTTAAAATGACAGTTCTGGTGATGAGACCACAGAGTACACTCACCGGCCACTTTATTAGGTACACCATGCTAGTAACGGGTTGGACCCCCTTTTGCCTTCAGAACTGCCTCAATTCTTCGTGGCATAGATTCAACAAGGTGCTGGAAGCATTCCTCAGAGAGTTTGGTCCATATTGACATGATGGCATCACACAGTTGGTGCAGATTTGTCGGCTGCACATCCATGATGCGAATCTCCCGTTCCACCACATCCCAAAGATGCTCTATTGGATTGAGATCTGGTGACTGTGGAGGCCATTTGAGTACAGTGAACTCATTGTCATGTTCAAGAAACCAGTCTGAGATGATTCCAGCTTTATGACATGGCGCATTATCCTGCTGAAAGTAGCATCAGAAGTTGGGTACATTGTGGTCATAAAGGGATGGACATGGTCAGCAACAATACTCAGGTAGGCTGTGGCGTTGCAACGATGCTCAATTGGTACCAAGGAGCCCAAAGAGTGCCAAGAAAATATTCCCCACACCATTACACCACTGCCAGCCTGAACCGTTGATACAAGGCAGGATGGATCCATGCTTTCATGTTGTTGACGCCAAATTCTGACCCTACCATCCGAATGTTGCAGCAGAAATCAAGACTCATCAGACCAGACAACGTTTTTCCAATCTTATATTGTCCAATTTCAGTGAGCTTGTGCAAATTGTAGCCTCAGTTTCCTGTTCTTAGCTGAAAGGAGTGGCACCCGGCGTGGTCTTCTGCTGCTGTAGCCCATCTGCCTCAAAGTTCGACGTACTGTGCGTTCAGAGATGCTCTTCTGCCTACCTTGGTTGTAACAGGTGGTTATTTGAGTCACTGTTGCCTTTCTATCAGCTCGAACCAGTCTGGCCATTCTCCTCTGACCTCTGGCATCAACAAGGCATTTCCGCCAACAGAACTGCCGCTCACTGGATATTTTTTCTTTTTCGGACCATTCTCTGTAAACCCTAGAGATGGTTGTGTGTGAAAATCCCAGTAGATCAGCAGTTTCTGAAATACTCAGACCAGCCCTTCTGGCACCAACAACCATGCCACATTCAAAGTCACTCAAATCACCTTTCTTCCCCATACTGATGCTCGGTTTGAACTGCAGGACATTGTCTTGACCATGTCTACATGCCTAAATGCACTGGATTGCCGCCATGTGATTGGCTGATTAGAAATTAAGTGTTAACGAGCAGTTGGACAGGTGTACCTAATAAAGTGGCCGGTGAGTGTATGTCACCTGCAGCCAATCTAAATTATGACTCTTCAGCTGTGCACTCCTACACCACAGTATTCATAGTAAAGGGTTAAACTCAAACAGGCTCAATCAGCTGGAAAAGAAAAAAAGATCAAATTTTGAAGCCTTCAGCTTGAAAATAGAGTGCAGGATTGCAGCAGCGTGTTAAATTGGGATTTAACGTGTTTCAGTGCGACCTAAAAGGCCCTAAGGTGCTGAATGTTATTTCTTTCAGTGGGTCATAAGAGTTTATTGGTGGAATTTCACATGACCAATAATTCAATGGAATCACACGGTGCAAAAGATAATAAAAACACTGATTCACTGCATCTATAATACATTCATTAAAACCTTTGATGTAAAAAAAAAAAAAAAAAACTACATTTATAAAATAAGTGTGTCTAACAATAAGAAATTTAACCCCCCAGGAATACAATCAAAGTAGGGCTGAACGATTATTTGCATTTGCAATAAAATCGCAATATGATCAAACCTGATTTTTGAACCGCAGCGTGCGTGATTACAATGTGATCATGTGATGAGAGTAATACAGTGGACGATTCTATCAACTTTCATGCTGCCCTTTATCTGTCACACAACGACCTCTGGCTTGACAGAATGGCCAGAAATGGACAGAGCTGGAGCAGCATGTTGTTGAGAAAAAAATTATAAAATAGAGGATAAAATAAAAATATAAAAAAGAAATTGCATATTAAATCACCATTGCAATATTGGAGGGAAAAAAAAAATCACAATTAGATTATTTTCCCAAATCGTTCAGCCCTAAATCCAAGTGTTTCTTGCAGCAGCTGCTAATATTACTCTCTCTCTCTTCTGAATTATATATCAAGGTTTAGTAGATTAATGAATTACCCATTATGATTAAAGGTGATGAATACTGTACAATCATTCCAAAGCACATGTGTAAATGTGTGTGACCTCAACTAAATAGATCTTGGGAGCCATCCTAAATTCAATAGAATTTCAAAGTCAAAAGAAAATGGATAAATAGCAGTTTACCATCTTTAGTTTAAAATGGGCCGTGGCAGCTTGTTGTGTTTGCCCTCCACTATAAAGGTCAGGTAAACATACCCCTTGCTTGTAATTGTCCAGCAGCTGCTCCAGCTCTGCCGTGTCTCTGGTCTGCAGCGATGAAGACAGAGGAACCCGCCGTTCCTCTCTTGCTGGCGTCTTCTCTACCTGCCGCCAGTGCTGCTCGATCACCTCCTCCACCCTCTGCTGCCGCTCCACGCATGGGGAACCCAACGACTCGGGACCCGCTTGGCCGACTCCCTCTCCGCTTTCAAAGTCTGTTCTCTCCCCTTCTTTAATGGACGTCTGCTCCCCTGATGTCACCGACTCATACCTCTTCCGCCGCTCCTCCCTCCTCCGGCTGCGCTCCAGCTCTCCCAGGTCGGCGTGGAGGCTCTCGGCCTCCTGCGCCCGCTGCTGAGCCAGAGCCTGAGCAATAGGCCTGAACTCAGCCCAGTCGAAAGTCTTCGAGCGGCCTTCCCGCCTGCGCTCGCGTGCCCGGCTCTTTATGACGCCCGTGGCGGATTCTCTCTCCACAGATGACGCTTCAGAGGAAGGAGAGTCCTGGGTGACGTCCGGCCTCACCAGACCCTCCAGAGGCGTAAAGGAACCATGATCCTCGGTTGAGCTGAAAGCCGGCGGAAAAGGCAAAGACTTTAATTTTACAGTATCCATATTCAATACTAATGATGCTCATGGTTAGGGTTTCAAAATTCTCAGAATTTTCAAAGTTGGAAACTTTACATGGGAATTAACAGGAATATATGAGAATAAACAGGAATACATTCAAAATTTGCATAATTGAAGGTTGGCGCTTAACAGGAAACTTGACCATAGCATCGTGAAGTAAGTTTTGATTATATGCTGTAAATATATATGAATGATAATGGTATTAATGTTTAACTTGTAAATATTAAATAAAAAACATATTCATACAGTAGCTAACTAGCTTGTAATTTAGGAGCTAAATTCCAGAACTTACCTTCCCATGGAAAGTTTCTGGAAAATTACCAGAAACTTCCTGGAAGTTTTCCACCCCTTAGCAACCCTACTCATGATGCCAACTGAATCACAGATCATTTCAACTCAATACACATCATCATAGTGAATAAATATCTCCAATATTCTGACTGCACTGACCTCGCCACATCAGGAGCAGTGGAGGGTCGGACGTTCTTCATGACCGCCTGGATCCAGTTCCTGCGAATGCCTGCTGTCATGGCCGACAGAGTGTGGACTCCCTCCTGGGTCTAAACATATCAAAGCTCGCTTAAATTAACAGCAAGTGACCCCCAAAATGAAAAACTGCTCTACTGGACTACCTTTAATATCTCTGGGTGCATTAGACTATCTAGACTATATAATGCTAAAAATGAATTGTATTTTAATTTTGATCCTTTTTTCATTAATGTGTTGATAGTAGAGAACCATGTTAGGGTCAAAAAATAGGGGTAAGAATATGCTTTATTGCATTTGAAATTAAAGATGAAATGTGGAAAATCATTTTAAAGAAGTCAAACTTTTGAAAATAAATCTAACTTTTTTTATTGCATGTGGCTGCCTGTACAAAATTACTTGTGTAGATGAACTGATGAAGTTGTTCTTCAGAATCAAATTTGTTAACAAGGAGATTCTTTCTCTTTAAGCACATAAACACAGACTGGTCAAAAAAATGTATTTTTTTTCCAGAAGGTAAAACCTCACAAACTTGGAAGAGGTTTTCTCCTTTATATAAAGTGAATTAGCTGTAATGGGCAGATGCAACGCGATCCATGGTTAAACACAGAGAGGATATGTTGTATCACAAGACATAAATACCCAACTGATGAAGTTGATTGATGCTGAGCACAGGCAGCTCTCCAGGGATGCAACATTACACACACTGGTTCATGACAGGAGTCCACTTTATTCTCAACATTTCAACTTAATTCTCAAAATGCAAAATAAAGAAATTCCTCTGCTTGTTTTATAATAGCAACATAATGCAATCCAGTAGAAAACAAACTAAAATCACATTAACTTATTATACAGTTGAATCAATCTGTCAATTATTAAAAGAATGGAACTTTTACTTGATTCAAAGCTCCATGTGAGGGAATGGAAAAACATGAAAACAAATGAAAGAGCATTTATAGTAACTACATGTGTCACTTATTAGTAAAGTGAAGCTTCTTACATGTATTTGGAAACCGTAGTTGCGTTGAGCCTGGTATTCAGTGACGTTGTAACAGGAAGTCAGGTCGATCTCACCATCGAGGTCAGAGGCCTGAGAAGGCCAAAGAAGAGAAGAATGAAAAATAAAGAACTGACACAACAGCATCAAAGTCTAGAGAAAGTATTGACCTGAAGCTCACCTCTTCTGCTATTGAATCCTTGTAGTATCGCAGGCTGTGATCCGTCAACACAAACCAGAATTTCTTCCACTGCAACACAGGGGAAAAAAACAAAAAGTTCCCATCTACAGATCAAGTTAATATGATAAGTTATAGATAAATGCATAAATCATCACAAACTGGATGTCCAGTCAGTCAATAAAACCTGTTCTGATGCTGAAGAGTTTCCCTCTTCTTACATAATATAAAGATGCATTTTCAAGCCTTCAGGCTCCACCCTCCACTTGTGCTCTCCATTGAAGATGCAACATCAAAGTGTGACTGCAGCTCTTATAGGCCAAAGAGTGCTACACACATTCAAGAGTGCTTTAGCTCAACAGTTCAGATGCTGTTTGAACCTGCTTTTGACTCCCTGTTTGATGACCACATGGCAGATTCATGTGAAAATTAACATTTTTTTTAAAATATCAACCAGCTAATACAGTACCTGGTTTTGTTCATCCAGCTTCACCATCCAACCTTTCTTGAAATTCAGTAAATCCGGCTATAAAAAAAGACAAAGGAAAAGAATACTGAGAAACAATCTTACTAAAATGGACAAAACCCCACAGAATATTTCATTTTAACATGCAAGATGACCTCAAAAGCAGCCAAATACAACGCATTTAAAAAAAATTGCTTCTTTAACAGACTGCCACCACTTACCTTGTGCTAAAAAGATAAAATAAAGCAAATATGCCCAGAAAAGTGAGTCAGAAACAATTACTAAATCACAAATCTTCTACACAAGGTGAATAAATACTTGTAGTGTAAAGTGCTGTAAATGCAGTCCATTTACCATTTAATATATCAAAAATATCAGGGAATGAAGAGCAGCCTAAATACATGCTCACTCAATCACATGTCAGAGGGGGAGAAGTTGACCCTACCAATGCACTGGACAAATTAAAAGCAGAAGAGAGGATTCTGTCTGAATGTGAACCACTGGCCAGGATCAACTTCTGCCTGATTTACTGTCGTTCCTTGCTTTCCAGCTGAGGTGCTCAACACTGTTGTAATCTGCTGTGAGTTCCACACAGTGGGAGACGCACGCACGCACGCACGCACACACGCACACGCACACACACACGCACACACACACGCACACACACACACACACACACACACACACACAGGCTGAACGATTTGGGGAAATAGATTAATTGTGATTTCTTTTTACATTTATTTTATCCATTATTTTATGATTTGTTTTCCTCAATAAAAAATGATGAGTGATTTAAATATGACACACAAAACTGGCAAACTATTAGATACATTTAGTGTAAAATGTTCTTTCTTTCCTATTTTTCCCCCCAATTTGTTATCATTAAATTAAAAGATGTATGACTTCATATAATTAACATTTTTATTTAACTGCTAAATATAGAAACATCCGTCAGTGATCCCTGTCTTGAGGTATTTGGCTTGTCTGGAGCATTTTGGCCATAAAGCTGTCATATCGCACCATACAGCTGTCATATGTGGTATTTTCTTTAAGTGCTGGAACAAGTTTGTAGTGAGCAATACTTGGCATGAAGTAGCAACGCTGTACAGCATTTTCTTTTCTTGAAACTAAAGTAGTTCTGTTTCTGACTGTTCTGCCATTGTGCAACAGATTAAAGGGCAGCATGAAAAGTTGACGCAGCCGAGTCTCTTTTGCTCGTGGCATGTGATCACGTTGTAATCGTGCATGTTGCAGTTAGAAAATCATGTTTTATCAATTTGAGATTTCATTGCAAATGCAATTAATCGTTCAGCTCTAGCACGCACACACACACACACACACACGTGAACGGTGACCTCAGGAAGCAGTGCTAAGTTGTGATATACACCCACACACACCTGGCTCCCTCCTACAACAGACAGACAGATTCTAACACACAATAGGTGCATTGTTTACACACAGCGGGCAAACTCCGCACACAGAGGCAGCAGGATGAGGAGAATAACCTGGAGAGGAGAAGGAGGAGCCGCGCTGCCCCCTGCAGCACGGAGGTTTGGCCAACAGCATCCACACCCTCACACCACCACAGAAACACATTGGTCTTGAGGAGAAAGTCATATAATGAGTGTGACACTTAATTGCGTGTTAAGGGGGGATAAGCAATAAATATTTGTCCAGTTTCAGGAAAAAGCTGTTCCCCCGGCTGCCATGAAACCTGCTGTCCATGTTGAGTTTTGCATGTAGTTGTGGGAAGTTGTAATTCTCCTAACTGCGTTACCTAACTGAATCTGGCCTCTCAGCCTCAATAATAACAACCCGGTGACCTCTCTCCACAGAGCCGAGGACCTGGCACTGGTGCTGATCCAGGATCCTACGGCTTAGCAGAACAGGAGAGGCTTTGTCTGCGGAGCACAGATGCACTGAAACACACCGACTTTCACGATAAAATCCACACTCAGGTTTTTAGCTCATTTCAAAACCTAAAAATCTGATTTGAGTTCAAACCTGTTCATTCAAGTATTAACTGATAGAATCAACTATCACTCCCTTTCACTCTCACTATGTCCTGTAAGAAATTGAAATACTTTTTTGTGAAATAACAACAACAGAGCTGAGAAGAGTGAATATTGGACTTAAATGGATCAAAATATGACTTAAATAGAGTGCTAATTTTGTTCTGTGTTCATTGTAACCTGGATTGTTTCAGCTGGTTGACAGCTCTGTATCTGGAAGCTTGTTTTAATGATTTTCTGTCCTCTCGTGCCTCCCAAAATGCCTAATTTAGCTTTACTGAGGTCCTCTGAAGATGAAGACCTTGGGCTAGTTCTGGGTTTTCTCTCTATTATTAACTAGGTTGTGATTTAAGTGCACCTTGCCCACAGCAGCTTCACCTTGGACACAAATAAGGCTGAGTCACACCAGCAAAATTTGTCTTTGCAATATATGTGATGCTGGACACTTGATGAAAACTTTTAGATGTAGTAGTTGACAGTAAAATATCAGCAGTGGCACTCAAATAGTATTTTGTTCAGCATTTTGTACTCTGGATACTTTGGATTATGTAAAATGTTATGTTAAATATAGCTCACTTACTGAAGGTAACAGTTCTCAGGTGTCAGCTGATAAGCGGTCAGATTTTGTGTGTTTATGTTCACAGAAGATACTCGGGGTTCGTACGGGTTTCTTTAAGTTAAATTCAAGTCTGCTTTTAAGACCATTTGCATTACATTTAGCAGCATTTACATTTCTCATTTCACAGACTATTTCACTGACCTACTGGAAAAAAACAATCATTTGTTCTTTTATTTTTCCAACAATCCTGAAAAATAAACAATGAAAATCAACAACAATAATTAAAATTGAGAATAGTAAAGATTTGTAGGTGTTAATGCGTACTATGCCAATTTATATTTGTATTCACTAAAACCTCACCTATATTTGTTAAGACATTGTGAATATGATATAATAAAGCCAAAAGAATGATAAAAAGTTGATTTATTTATTTTTAGTGTATATTTTCAGGTATTAAATGGGTACTATGTCCAAATATAATTATATAATATAATTTTTTGCACTAAAACCTGTAGTAGTATTCGCAAGGCTTTCACAGTGCTTTTAAGAATTTTTAAGACCCCGCAGGAACCCTGTATACTATAAAGATAAACAAAGGAACCTTGGAATGGCCGTTTTACAAAAAAAATAAATAAATAAAAATAAGAGAGGGATTTAACACTCACTGTCATGACTGACTCGGTGGTTCTTCGGTCCAAGGACTTGGCTCTCCTCAGAGGCGGCAGGGTGGAGGGGAAGTCCAGACCCTGACTCACGTCATGCCTCTGCTCCTGAACACCACACACATAAACAAACATGCATTTAGATTGCTTTTACACCCGTGTACAGCACATGAAACTGTGTAAAGTCACAGATTGATACATAGAACATTATCTGGTGTTTAGGTGGAAATTAATGTGCTGTGGACAGCGGCTCCTTCTTTGTGATGAGGCTAAACGTGCCAGCTCTAAATCTGTGTGGGCATTGTTTGACAGCAGTGGGAGGAACAGCTGATCGCTGATGTGTGCGTGTTGTACAAGGCGTAGACGTGGAATCTTTATCTGTGTATGTACGTGATATTTTCACTCATGTGTCACTGACAAAAATCTCAAAACAAAAAACATCAGTGAGTTGGTTCTAGCAGGAGCAGTGAGGGTGGGAATGGGAAACGGAATCATCAGGGGAATCCCACCACAGAATGGAAACTGGAAATGAATACAGCACACACTGCTGACCTCTGACCCACAAGCAAAACAAAGACAGGACAGAGAGAGGGAGAGATGGAGGGTGAAGGGGAAAGATAGAGGAGGAGGAGGAGGATGAGGAGTGGGAGAATAAAGCAAAGCAATAAAAGCAAAAGTAGATGTGCTGGTGAGCGCACATCTGTCCTGACATGTGATGTTGTTTAAAGACACTATTTACTGGTCTCACCATATGTATTGTAAACTGACACGCACGCACCACACACACACACACACACACACACACATTACCTCTCTGTGGAAGCGCCTGTGCTCGCTCCGACCTTGTCTGGCTCCGCTCCTCCCCGACTCCTCCACCTCCATTTTCTCTGGATTCTCCAACTCCAAGGCCTCCAGCTTCTCGATTACACCAGAGCGGCTGTGAAGAAACCCACACACGCAAAGTTAAAACCAGCGTGAGCGGAATTTTCCTAGATAAATAAATGTATAGGCTCGTGTATAGACAAAACAAAAATCAAATCCCTCTCAATCATCACATATAACCGACTATAAGATGGCCCTCTGAATTTTGCTGTGTTCAGGATGTTCCTGTGCATCAACCTTTGGGCACCTGATAACCGCTAATTCATTCTACGTTTAAAAAGACAGACATTAATTTATAAAAGTAACAACAGTCATCTTGTTTGTATTCAGTCTGGCGTCACTCATGGGTGAATGGATGTAATAAACATAAAAATGAGGCTGAGAAGTTTAAAGCCACTTATTTCTATTCTAGAACAGCACCGCAATGATCCTAAATATAACTTTGTTGTTGTTAACTTGTGTTTAAAGTTTGTTTTTAAAGTTAAACATTACAAGAAGCCCCCCTCCCCTCTTAATATTCATGGCGCCTAGTACTTCACTATTTTATGAACATAGCTCTAAACCACTTGTAGCTGCTGTGGGGTCACTCAGTCCCCATACACTCTGTCAACTTTAACATAAGTCAATGTTTAGTGTGAACATTTCCATCTTGGTTAAACAACATTATGTCAGGATTTAAGAAATCTGCTGTTGGCTTTCATAGTGTGTGCAAACAAAGCAAAAAGCCATAAGGAAATAAAACAAATGCTACTTTGGCTTCATCATCTTTCACTTCATCAACTTGTCTAACCACATAGTGAAAGATGTTTATGAGGTTTAAATAAGTGTCAGTGTAAATATGTAGTCAGTGCTGCTACTGCTCAAACTTCTTCTATTAGTGCAGTTTTGTTTCTTTGGATGACTCCATCAGCTGAATAATGTGAATGTAGATCCGCACAAGTCAGGAGTCCAAAAATATTACGGAATATAGAAGGAGTGGTTAGCAGCTACGTCACAGTCATCATGGGCTCATTTATAAAACAGTTTGTGAGGTGGATCTCATGTCGATGGTAGAATGAGCACCACGGATCCAAAAAACAGCCTCACTGGTGTCTGTCTGCAACTTTCCTCAAACTGTAACACAGAACACTGCCGGCTCAGACACGCTCCCACACAGACCTTTTGTTAAATGTCAGAGGAATCTGCATTACAGGGAGGAAATATTATATTACTCGTTTGCCTAAATGCTTCCCTTATTTGGGGACTGTTGGGCCTAAAGCTGCGATCCTTAAAAGGTAACGGAGGAAAGTGGAGGAGGACACGCACAATGAACGGCCAAACATCCACTGAGCGACATTTCAGCATCACTGCTCATGTGTCTGCAGAGGTTTAATCACTTGTTGCTTTTTAGTTTATCAAATTACTCCAAACAATCTCTTGCTGTTTCTTAACAAACTTTCCACGCATTGTTTCATTTAGACAGCAAATGTGAAAAAGCTTTGGAGAAAGATCACACCTGAGTCAAACCACATTTTATTTTAAGAAGCTTCTACACAAATATTCAAAGTACAGAAAAAAATGCATTTATTCCATTCAGGGGTTGAATCATTAATCGTATTCAGATGAAAATCTAATGGTGGAGGTTTCTCCTGAGGGACATCGAAGACCTTTTCAGACATAAAATTTGTAACATTGGCTTCATCTGTCTGGCGAGGTGACTTTCTTTTTTTGTCATACAGAAATATGTGACCACTAAATGGAATTTAAGAATGTCTTCAAAGCTTTATTCATACAATATATATATATCTATATATCTATATCTATATCTATATATATATCTATATCTATATAGATATATATATATATATATATATATATATATATATATAGCTGCAACGAAAATTCAAAGTAATTCTGAAATTCTTTGCATCCAGAGACGTCTGCTTCACTTCAGTCCTGATGAGTGACGTGTTTATGGGACAGAATTCGGGCGCTCCTCCTATTTTCCCCTCTCAGGCATGGAGGGGAGTGGATGGCGGGGCTGAATGGAGCAGGAAGCCGGCTCCGAGAGGAAAAAGATGACCTCCGCTAACCCGCTCAGTTTGTTTGAAATGCTGCCGTCTTTGGTGTGTGAGTATGTATGACACCGGTGACCTCTACACTAACAACACAGGGGACGGCGGGCAGATTACCGAAAGGAAAGTATAGATGCTGCATGTTTATATGGTCTAAAAAGAAAAAAACTAAAATGGTAACAGGGAGGGCAGCTGTTAAGTGACAGATTTTCTAAAAACACGTACGAGCGGGATATTGCAAAGATCATCGCAAATCCCTAAATGCTTTCATCAGTCTCTTTCTCCTCCCCTCCATTGAAACCACAACAGATGTGAGTGTATGTGTGTGAATCAAAAGCTTTGTGCGTCACAGGACTGTGTGTGTGTATGTGTGTTTACATGCCTTTAAAAGGATAAGCCTGGCTCAAGTTTTTCCAGACCACAGTGTCTGGGAGCAGCGAGCTGGCATTCCAAGAAAGCACGACTGCTAACCTGCTTCCTCAGGCAGAACCAGAAGCTGATTAAATACTTCACCTGTGGGTGAGGTCATAATCTGACCGGCATCTTAAAAGGTCCTATATCATGTAAATAACCACTTACATGTTTCTTTTAAACTCTGCATAACCCCTTAAGGATTTATGAAACTGTCCCATGCATCAAACACTCAGGAAGAAACTTTAGGACAAAGTCAAGTTAGAAACTTTACCATTTATTTATTTATTACTCTTCCTGATTTGTTTTGCAGTAGCGAGCTCAAGCTCTTTCTGTAACATGTACTTTTTGTGGATCAGTGACAAATAATGTTTAGCAAATAAATTTTTAAAATACAGTTTTGAGAAACATTCATCAGGTCTTTAAAAATGTACATTGTATTTTCAGGTTGGTTTCTTGTTATTTAAAAGTCCATTTGTATCTTTTTTTTTTTAAATAAAAATCACGATTTTGTGTGATTTTTTGAAACAAAATGTCAAATGGTGTAACTGATAATGAATGATAAATGTTAAATAGATAATCCACCTAGAAGAAAAAGCTTGTTGATAGCATGTGTTTTTAATTTTTTAAAACCTTATTAAGAGAGTTTACCCATCTGGTACCATGTTTGGAGGGTTACACCACATCACATTTTAGTCACTGACCTTTGTACTGATATGTAATATCCGTACAGGATTGTTTTTCCCCCCAGTTCAAAGTAAGAAAATCACAAACTGACAACTATCAGTATTTTCAGGTGGATAATACAAATTCTTTTTTTTTAATTTCCTCAATATTTCCCAAACCTTTTTTTAGCCAAAAGTTTCAAACCACTGAAGTGAGCTCAAACTGACAGGGAGATATTTGGGGGCACTGACCTCCTCTCGGGGCTGATGACGGCCTCCCTCTCCTGCCTGTCTGGGCTCCTGAAGCGGCTCCTCTTCTCTGCCTTCCTGGTCTCGGCTTCCAGCCTCCGGGACCGCGTAGCGTCATGGTGGCTGTACCCGTGGCCACCCCGGTTCTGAGTGGCCGGGTGGCTGTCGGTGCTGGTCACTGTGCTGCCACTGGCGTCCGAGTCCAGGGAGCTGACCGAGCCACTGATGTGGGAGCCGTTGGAGAGTAGCGAGCTGCCCGAAGGGAAGGGGTCACTGGGGGCCGGGGAGAGGCAGCGGGGCACGCCGCCCAGGCTGGAGCAGGAGCCCGTCGGGGAGAGTAGGTCACTAGGTGGCTGTGGCACCGAGCCGTGCAGCGGCAGGCTGACCCGGTCCACTTCGTCGCCGTTCACTGAGCCCGCGTCAGACCCCTGACCCGCAGACACACATTCTCCTAGGCAACAGGAACAAAGGACGACTATGAGCATCTTAATATGATGTATGTCATGTTATTTGCTGTAATGCAGTATTGTAAGGCATTACAGGAAAAAAGGGTAATATTTTACTCAGTACAAATGTCAGTAACGCGCATTACAATGCGTTTTTAACCTGGTTTGAAGTGGCTGTTTTTTTCTTTGTTTTCATACAAATTCACTAAAATCACTACAAGATCAGCAGGAGTGAAATGTCTGTGGTCAGATGGCACATGCTCTAGATGGACATTACAAATACAGTAATATTGTAACAAATTGTAACAAAGTAACAAATTACTTTGAAATGACAGTAACAAGTAATAAATAACGCATTACAGTTTTGAATGCTCAACACTGGTTATCCTCTCTTATGTCAGTATTGACAGCATGTGTTCATGGGTATGACATCTGCACTAATTTAATTATCAAAGCACTTTAAAAACATGATAAAAAGAACTTCTTCCTCCTTGCCTGTGGGGGGCAGCGGTGATCCTGGTGGGAGCTCAGCGGCGGCCCAGACTGCGGCGCCCTCAGCCTCCCTCTGGTTCAGCTCCTCCTGCCAGATGATGGAGCTGGAGTCCGGAACCTTCTCCGCCTCAGGGATACCGGAGCCGGTTACCGCCACCTTAGCTGGACCCGGCTCCTGCGTGGACACACACAGGGAATTGAATTGATGACTGATTAATAAAAAAATTAAACCATCTGACGAGAGGATCAGGGCTATGTGGGGTGTGAGGAGGACTACCTGGGAGGTCGTAGGTTCCACCTTGCGCTTCTTCTTCTGGTTCTGCTTGTTGGTTCGGGGGTAAACCACCAGCTGCTCACTCCACCTGAATTTAGGCAGATGAGGATCGCTTTTATTTATTGGTGTAAAGCAGTGGTTCTCAAATTTTTTCACATCAAGGACCCCTAAACTCACATGAGATTTTTGTTATAGATATTTTATTACAGAACATGTTTGCAACTTCAAATCAAAACTAGTCATATTTTGTCATTCCAATAGATATGGACATCATCATGATGAAAATTAATGATTCCCCTTTTTTGCTGGAGACCCCCCTCGAATCCCCATAGGGACCACTGGGGTCCTTGGAACCCACTTGGAGAACAATTGGTGTCAAGGGGTATTAATATAAAGTAAAGAAAATATGAGAAAAATAGACAATATACCATACTATAGGGTGATATCAGGTAAAATTTAGTTATTATAATTTAATTAGTTTATGGTTTCTATGGTGATGAGACAATACTTCAAATTTAGACTGAACTAGAAATGCTCATGGTAAGTAGCCTGGCATGACAAATCTAAACTAAACCTATTTTACCTGATGAGATGGACCATTTTACCTGAAACAGCTCATACAAAAAAGTGGCACAGCGAATATTTCAAGATTTCTCAAGATATGTATAGGGTCTAAATAATTATATTTAGACCCTATACCCTATAGTCATTATTAATCATAGATATACACGGAAAATACATATTAGGTATTGTCCCAAGCAATTTACCAAAAAGTGGCAAAATTTACCCGATATCACCCTACTATATGTCACAGAAATAAACAAGTAATAATAATCACAAAAAATACCATTCTAATGTAAAACAAAAAAGACGAATAATATTTAATTATCATATTATTTCATAAAAAATATGGAAGACAACGATGACGAGGAAGAAGAAGATGAAGACGAAGATTAAGAAGAAAATGAAGAATTCAGAGAGGATAACCAGGGAATAAATAAATGAAAAGAAATAATTTTACATTTAAAAATAAATTTGAGGGTGAATTTGACAGGTGTGTCCACAGGTGTGTGTGGCTCTCCATTTAAACCTGAGGAGTCAGGACAGCGTACCCATTGATGATCTCTTTGTTTTCTCCTCTGATGAAGTACTCCTGCTCTGGGGTGACGATGCACAGCGAGTTCTTCTGACCCGTCTTGGGCTCAGCGTCAACGACATCCGTGCAGAGGTTCATGTTCACCGTGCCCTGAGGCAGCGTGCTCGGCTGGAGGATAGGGAGAGAACAGTACGATGGTTAATTTGTGTATTTTTATATGTGATTTCAGACGTGGATTAAATAAAAAACTGGGAACCGAATACAGGAAAGGAAATAATAGCACTGATGAAAGATAAACAGCAAGGGTCTAATATTGGTAATGGGAGAAAAAAAAAACGGATAAATGTGGAAAAAGTTTAAATGAGTGCTTGGTTTGTTTCCTAATCGGATGGGTGACTGCCCGACTAAACACTGATATCATTGCTATCACATTTCAAATTGTTCAAAACAGAGAAGATCTGAGGGAAAACATGCCTCTGCGCTACAAGTCTCTTTTAATCCCTCATTCCTCATCTGACGCTCTTTCTCAGACGCAGACCTCGGGGCACGTCGGGCCTGCACGCTGCTGTTATCGGCAACTCGCCATGGCAACCAAGCGAATCCTTTCAGCTGCAGCACAACACTGAGTGAAAAGGATGATGGCAGCAATGGGATGCTGGAATAAAGCCGCTTTGTGCATTTGTGTGTACGAATGATCAGTGAAGACCATGAAGTGTAACGACACAGAAAGACTTTAACTAGTTTCACACGCGCAACTATATCCAAGGAGCGACAGACAATACACAGATGTATGTTCTGTGTGACAGGATAATAAAGCCATCTGAAGCTGGTAACTTTTTGTCCTGTTAACATCAGAGCACAGAAAAAAAAATCCCCTAAACTTCCTCTCGGCCCTTTTGTGTGTCTGCTCTGGATCCTGTGGCTGTGTTATCAGGCTGTGCTGGGTCTGAGGCGGCTACAGATGTAAAACAGGTGCTGGCTCTCTTTTCAGCTCCTTTTAAGGCCACTGCAACACAGATCCAGCTTTATTAAGATCTGCCTGAAAAACCCCCGGGGGCTGCCAAATATGGCAATTACACTGCGTCGCACTTAAGAACTCAGACGCTGTGGAAGAATTTCCTCCACTTGAGACGAACGATCGAGTTTGAGGAGAAGAAATAGCGGCAGCTGAGGACTCCGCAGAGCCGGAGTGGAGCCGGAGTGGAGCCCTGCAGTGAAGTGGGATCTGCTGACATCAATGTGCTGTTTCTGACTACAACTTAAAGGATGTGGCTACAGATTTTGTTGTGGTTATCTTAGAAGTCATCCTCCCAACATGCATTGTGCATTGTGTATCCAAAGCCTGATATGTCTTATTCCTCTGGGACATATACCTCTGTTATTGTCCAAAAACTATTAAAAACAAATCAATGAGTCACACCGGTCCACTGGTTAACTCATACATCTTCATTATAAAGAGCTTGGGTACTTTCCTTCCACTCTGACACAACCTGATGAATAATTCTTTGAAATACAAAACACAAATTCCTTTACTTATTATCTTTACCTGGGAATAAAAATTAAGAATTTTACCATGAAGGAGGGTCCCACTAGCACCCTGATCCATACTCAAGATAATTGAATAATTTTAATTTTAATTGATAATTAAAGACTGTAGAAAGTGTTAAATAAATAACTGCCATGTTTCAAGACTATCATAGAAATGCAAACAGCACATATTCAAATCAGCCAATCAGAAGAGGGTAATAATATTAATGAGTGACATGTCCTTTATAGAGCAGAGAGAAGCTTAAGAAAACTACATTGAGATGATTTGTGGTTCTTAAAACCATAAATAGTATTAAAAAACTTCATATTAGTGTAAAATATGGAACTTTAAAGAAACTGCTCTACATTTTCACCCTCCATACAGTAATTTTACTTTAAGGCACCAGTGAACATGTGCAGGAACCTGAATCTGTTTACAGCTTCACTAGCTTGTTGAACTATGTATCACAACTTCTTGACTTTGTCCTAAAGTTCTTTACAATGTACAATGTAGGGCAAAGAAAACTTCTGCATTCAAATGCTTTAGGGTGAAGGAAAATGCCGCCCAGTGTGATGACGTGGCTCGATGACGTCTTTTTAATTGTTTTTAGGCAACAGGAAGTAGGATCAGTGTCACTGTTGTTTTGGCTCTGCGGAGAAGATTTGTCGAGCATTGCCAGCCTTTTCCTTTTAAAGTATTATCAATCAAAAGACCTCAACAGCATAAAATTTTTTCATGTCTGCAGCGAGGAAGCCTGTCAGAAACAGAAAATAAAGCCTGGCTTGTTGTTGATGTTAGTTGGAGCCTAGAGTTCTCTGCTTAAGTCAAGCTGAGCCTGGTCTTGAGAGAATAAAGCAGCTTGTTGCTTAGAAACGGCCCCAAGCTACAGGCCCAGAAACAAAGGAGACGTATATCTGCCAAGGCTACTATTGAAACACAAATGAATTTGATTTCTACACAACTGGTCCAATTCCATATCCTCCAATTGTGCCTACCATCCATAGGGCCGACTATTTTTATCTTTGTGTTGGAATATTATTAAAACTAACGACTTTCTCACAGAAATCTCAGTTTCCTCTGGCTGACAAGACATAGGACAACACAACCAACAAGCAACTAGCGAATAAAAGACTTCTAGAAGTGGCTATAAGATAATTAAGCCATGCTAAAATTTTTATTTTTTATTGCAGCCCAGGCCCAAAAGTAAGTAATCTTTCAAAAAAAAAACTGTACAACAACTGTACAGTTTGAGTTTTAAGTGGAGTACACCCACTCCATAAATGATAACTCCACCAGGAAGCTTTTACAGGCCGAGCCAAAGGCAAGTCCCATCACAGTCGGCCGCAGCAGGCTCTGGAGGGAGTGCTGCTGTTTTATATGGTGCCTCCACACACCATCAAAACTCCTCGCAGCTTCTCATAATGCTGCCGATGCTGGAATCTGTCCAGAGACGTGGGTTATTCTGGCTGAGTGCAGAAACGACAGAGCTGCTTTACATTATCTACAATATGATGTAGAACAGGAGAAGCTGTGGAGTAAAGTGGTCTCCCTCCTGACCTCTCTTTCACTATGTTCTCATGGTCATTGGCCTTTTGACCTTTAAAGCTCTCCGGGTGGTCTCCCTCCTTTTTTGTACTTCTGGAAAAAATAAATCTGTTCCTCCAGTTACAGTCTTCATCTCATTTTGATTAACTGTGAAAAGTGATGTTCTTATGAAACTATTCCTCCAACTGTTCAACTATCTAATGGGTTTACAGAGCGAGTGCCTGCTGTGGCAGGCTGTGTGTGGAATGTCTGGGTCTGGGGCATATCTGACGTTTCCCTCTGTGGGTTTTTTAGGGGCTAGAGCTCCCGTTCTCCGGCTCTTCTGTGGTTCCCGGGGCTGCGAGCACTCCACAGTTCACCAAATAAGGGCATTGGAGGAGGAATGCTGCTTTTTCAATGGGATGGGAGAGCATCTTTCCCTCTTATTCGTGGTGGAAATAGTTCTGCTTTAAGATAGCACCCCGCTGTCTGCTGAGTGAAAAAATAGCAGACGATGTCATTCCTGCCAGGACCTTGATCCTTCAAGATGGTTCAAACATTTAGAGAATCAATATGAGAAAACAAGCTGTTCCTCCCACTGATTTACTGGAATTTAAATGTTATTTTACCATTTAATTTCTTCTTCTGGTTTGCATTAGTATAATTATCATCACATAGGTAATGATCCTAACTATATGACTAAACATATAAATAAGAAAAAATGAGAATATGAACTTTACTCTACCTTGCTGATCAATAAGAAGCTGATGAATGTTATTTAATGCTCATTATAAGATCTCTTCCTTAATTCCAAAAGAATTGACAAAATGCCCACAGTCCTCGTTCTGTGTTAAACATATTTCAAAGTGTATTTGAAGTTATTATGCAGCTTTAGAATTTGACAAATCAACTGGGAAATACCCAAAGATCATTCTTCCAAATACCAAATGCCCTCAGTTTGTATCTTTAAACAGTGTTTAAACAGTTTCGTTAAACAGTCAGCTGTGGTGGAGAGGAGGGGTGTAATTTTGGATGATATCCATTTAATCTGTGAACTCAGAACTGCTGAAGCCTCATATTTGCTTCAGCTAAAGATAAATGTTCCAACAGAATAAGGACTATGAGTGGATTTTGTTGACCATTGCTTAGATTGAAATTGCTTTTTAATAGCGATCTCTTCAAGGTCAGTATGGACAAGAGGAATGAAGACAGGGAGCAAAATCTGTTTTAATTAGGCCTGCCATGATCTATTGATTATTCAGTGTAAATATGTGATCTAAGAATATCAATAATACTTTATAATCTTGAGTTAGGAGGCATCTCATGGCTTCAGCCTCAGAAGTCGATGCTCACAGCAAAGGACAATAAACTAGAAACAGTTGAATGGGCCACTTTGCAAAGACTGATCCCACAGAAAATCCTGGAGCTCAGGATTCCTTTTAGTAGGTAATTATAAAAGGTGCAAACGACTGTCTTCTTCAGAGAAGATGTTTGACTCAGACAAAGATGCAGTGTGAAGCTGAACCATCAGTTATTAAACCCACTGAACTGTTTCTCATGCTGTATAGCTGCTGATTGCAAAAAAAGGATGATGCAAAACATGTGAGCCATTTCTCAGGAGTTGGTGTCATAACTAACTTAAAACATGTCTTGGTGTAGAATTATTGGAACGTGTGTGGACGGCAGGAAGGAATACGTCATACCCCTCCTCCATCAGTCAGCAGCTCAACCTCATGCAGCAACAAATGGTTTAATACCAGCTGCTATAACAAAACAAAAGAACTATTGGTGTTGCAGTGTGTCAGATGATCGGCAGAAAAAAAAATAAATAAATAAATAATCAGAGCATCTCTGGCCCTTAATTTACCCTTAAATCCCTGACCATTTCTCCCATTGAAGGAATGTTTTGATATTTGATTAGTTTCTATTCAATACACATTGATGGTTACTAAATCAAGCTCAAGCAACAATTGATTTCCAATGAGAAAAAATCATGTTTAAAAAGCCATTTGAGAGAAACAAAAAGGACTAAATCAGAACCCTCCCCAACAGAGAACAATTGGGACCATATTGTTTAAAAAAATGTTTTTCCTTGATCAATCAAAGCAGTTGGAGAATGGACTAAAATAAAAATGTGCCAATCTCTTCTCAAACTAACAGCTATCCGTGTGAACAACTGTTCAGCTGTGCTTAAGTAATGAACATGTCCAAGAAAAGTCTAATCGTGTTAACTCAAATCTTGAAGAAAAAAAACACAGATGTTTAATTTCTTTTTTAAAATTACATCATCTTGATCATGTTGGAGCGTTACAGACTACAATCAAAGTTGGAAGAATTTTTTTACTCTCACGTAAGTGCAAAACATGACTTCAAGATGCCATCAAAGTCAGCATCGAGCGTCACTGATAGCCACTATTAAACATGGAGCTGGTAATAACAACATGTGTGTGCGTGCATTAACTGAACAGCCCAAAGCTCTGTGGTGTGAGAGGCAGAGCTGTAATAAAAACGGCGATAATGGGATCAAAAGAGCAATAAGCCAAAAGCGAATGGGTGGGTGTGGTTGCTGGCCTCAAACAAATCATATCTTCCCTCCGCTGGTGGGTTTGAGTCGCCGGGTAAACAATGATGAGCCTGATGAGATCAGGACCGTTAACGCGTCGTTATCGGCTGCAAGGTTTTCGGAGAGTTCCTATCCTCGGGGTCCAGAGCACAAAGCGGCCATTTCCCTGACCCAGTTTTCCTGCCTTGTGGAGCAGATGAAAAGAACTGAAGGACAATGAGGCAGACAGTTTTGGAATCGCTGTTACAATGAGAGGAAAACACAAGCGCGCAGCAGCCTGGGTGTCACTGGAAACACATTACACCGTGGAAACACACACACACACACTCGTGCGAAACACACCGAGTTTCCTCCCATTATCATCGCTGGCAACACAAAGAGATCCACCGAACATGACTTCAAACGTCTGGTTTACGCTCAGCGGGAGAGTTGTCCTTTCCCCTCACTGTCCGCTGGACACACCTGTTCTCTCTAAAGCTGCCAGACATGAGGTCAACTTAAACTAGTTTTTGGAAACTGTTGCTAACTTTCAGTCCAGCTCATTTGTAAAGAAGCTGATCTGAGAAACTGAGTTTAGTGTCCACAACACGTGAAGTGGTGTGTGTGTGTGTTTCTGACGGACTAGCTGGTAGTGTGTGGCCCTCAGTGTTTACACACAAGCAGTCTAATCTGCAGCCTGATCAGCCGGTATGGGTTTGGTCACCCGTGTCTCATTCCCCTGGCGACATGCTACCACCACAAACAACGGCTTACTGCGGAGCGCTGAGAGGTGACTTCCCAAGCTCTATTTTCTCTCAGAGTCCTTTCGCTGAACTTCCCAAAGCACAACACATGGCTGTCCATTCTAAAATTTGTTTGAGCAACACGTTTTGTGTATGAACTGGTGTTGCTACAGAAGAGGATAATCCTGTGGCACCATTGTTCCTGTCTGTGAGGAAAGCCCTGCTTATCTCTATTGCTCCATTTACCCCTCTGTGAACTCCTGCTGTGACCTTCCACTGAGAAAGTTTCTAGTGATGCAGCACATTTTCAGCGACTTTGTAGCTTCACGTTTTTGTCCCTCTCCCAGACAAGCCTGCAGCATCCTAATCTCACTGAGGACAGAAGACACACCTGAGCAGCAGCAGAGACAGATGACAGGTCTGATGAAATATTAGTTTTCATGCTGCGGCGCAGAAACAAACATGCTTGTCAGATTACATTTAATGATCAGACACGACAACAAGGTTTAAAGCTGCACAAATGATATGAGAGGTTTTCCAGATCAGAGGTCGCCACACATAATGAGGATTTCATTAAGATCGCACCACATGTTTGGAGTAGCAGCACTACAGCGAATCTTATAAGCACAAACAAACCAAGATGAGGACAGACCAGAAGCTGACAGGAGAGTAATACTGGATGCTAGAAGTAATGCTAATGAACTTGACTCATAACATAAAACTATGTTCTAAAACAACGAGAACTGTCACTGGTACCTGCAGTATACAGACAGTGACAATAATGTGGTAGACCCTGTAATTAACTGTTATTGACAGTCTGTTATTGACTGTAATGCATAGACGACATATGGCTTTAATTTAATGTGTCTCCAAGATGCTCCAATTACATCAGAATAGGGATGCACATTTTGGATTTTTTTTCTGACCATTAACAGACGCCCTTTAACAGTTAATAACCATTAACAGATGGTTATTGGTTATTAACTGTTAAACAACCAATAACCAGTGGTGAAACAGTGGTTATTAACCGTTTCATGTCAGTTATTAACTGACATGAAACAGTTAATAACCATTAACCAATACGATTTAAATGCCCTTCCATGCTGCCATTCTGACATACTACCATTTAGACATAACACCAAATACCGCTATTCCGACACAGAAACGTCCCACCATTCCGACAAGGCTTTCCATGTAAGATAAGATTGGAATCAGAGAGTCTCTGACTCAGCGCTGTCTGGTGCTGAACTGCAGATTTGACGGCAAATAGTTAGATTACTCATCTAAAATGTAAAAAAAAGAGCTACAAGCTTTAGATATAATTAACAGTACTGTAGGCTTCAATCGTCTGCTATTGCTTTTTAAATTATGTCAAGAGTGAGCGCGCTGGTGATTTCTTTGTGTTCTGCTTCATTTCCAAAATAATGTTTGAGCTTCTGAAATGTGATTTGTAAACAGTTGTGATGGAGCTCAATGTTTATCTGGATGATGTGGCTTCATTCCAAACAATTTTACTGTAAACCTGGACGACCTGCGACATGTCTGGAGATGAAAAAATAATATTCAATGTAATGTGTTTTTACACACCCTCCCCTACTGTACAATACGAAGGAGACTAGTCAGTGACTTCAGGTGTCATCTGCAGAGCCGTCATTGATATCTGTAATATTAATGTTAATGATGCCAGCGTGCATGGAGACACACAGGCTCAATGGAGAGCTGCGCTCCAGCTGGCTGCTGTGACAGGTGAGATTCAGACATGAATCTAACATGTTTCACACTAGCCCGAGTTACATTAATATGTGTACTAGACATATACCGCTGTACCGCATCATTTGCAAACGTCCTCCTCCTCAGTCCCTCCTGTTTTTTTATTCCCTTCTGTTTTGTGATAGCATGAATTCGGCATTAATCTGCCTCCATTATTGCTGCTTTTCGTAATTTTCGCCGTCTTCTGCTACATAGTTACGCAAGTTCTGTTATGTCATTATGATCCATCCTCAAAAGTGCACCAATTAAGTCTCCACAGTGCACTACATTTTGACACTTTGTATAGTGTGAATGCATTTGTGTTCTTAAAAATCAAGTGTAAGTGCAGAAGTATGCAATTTGGGACACAGCATCAGTGTTGTTCTGTTTATTGTTGTCTTAAGGCTATTTAGACCTTTGATGGGGTTTTTCAAGTAAGTAAAAAAAGGCGTAAAATTCCTGGAAAATTGTAAGAAAATACCACAAAAATCAGTCCTTTTGATTGCAAAAAAAAAAAAAATCAAACAAAAAAAGAAAAATGGGAAATCCTTGAGGGACTGAAAAATGTGCCAAAAAAATGATGCAAAAAATTAGAAACAGATGCAATACTAATTTGAAACTGTATTGAATGTCAATATGCAAGAGTTCCTACACATTTTCTCTTTCAAAATTCCTGAATTTTCATCTGCATAAAGACAGCTTCTCTTAATGGTAACTACATCACTGCAAAATTCACAATTGCTCAGAAAAGCTTAACATTTGGTTATCTGGGATGCTATATTTATATGCAATTCAAAGATATTTTTGCATTTTCTTTCAGACTTTAGTGGCAGATGTCTGGATTTGGTACAGTTCTGGGACGCTTGGGGCAGAGCTGTTTTTCAAACTGTGACGTTTAGGCATAGCTACAGCTCTGTGTACTTCTCTCCCATCTCGCTCCTGCCAGCGTTCCCTCACACAGTGGTAAACATGTCAGCTACACTGGCTGCCTGCTCCAAACAACATGAAAAACACTGATTTATTTAGTTTGAAAAATTCTGAATTTTATATTTTAGGGGAAAAAAACATTGACAATATTCAGGAAACACTAATATTTTTCCCTACTACCTTTCTGTTTTTTCCATACTTATTGACTTTGTATGCTTTCCCCCGATTCCTCCACCAGCGACACACGTACACACACAACTAAACACAGGGAGCGACACACCCACCTTGTACCATAGGTGTAAAAACAGGCAGCTGGGTTGTAACATTAACAGAGTTTTTGCACCATTTCGAACATTTTTAAGGTTTATTTTAAGACAATCAACACTCTTTTCAAACAGTCAATGCTTAAAGCTGCTTCAGGACACAAACCCCCATACTAGAGAACAGCCAAATGTCCCAAGGTTATCCAGGTTTGTAAAAACAAATAATTGTTGCTACAACCTTCTTGAGCATTTTTTTGGTTTTCTTTCAGACTTGGTTTCACAACTAGCTGCTTTGGGAATGAAAAGTGTGGCACTTACAGATTCGTCCAAGGCGAAGCGCAGACAGCCATGTTCGTACAGCACAAAGAATCTCCGCTGCCATTTCTGTCAAAACAAAACAAAAAAAACACCAAGTCAAAATTAATAAGGTGCGTTCTAAAGTAAAAGAAAAAATGACTGATGTGTCACAACTAATGAAAGTATTGACTTGTTTAGAAACAATATCAAGGCTGAGACTTTCACCTCACTTTTCATGGAGCTTGTGAAGTTATTCCACTAAAGTACAGCTCCATGAATTAAAGGGAAGGAAAAGCCTACACGTGTATATACACAGCACTGTGGTTGTATATCTCTTTCATGAACAAACATGCAGGCTCCATATGCGGCGTGCTCTTACTCGGGATCTCTGCATAGGATTGTCAAAGTCAGTTCCCTCAGGGGCCAAGCACAGCCATCCACCATAAATAGGTTTAGCCTGTAAAAGAGAGAGGAGAGGGGGGGGGAGAAAAAGAGCAGTTTAGGTAATCATTAAAACTGGGAGAGTGTGAGCTGAGGGGGATGGGGGAAAGAGAGGGAGATGGTGTAAATATGAGAGAGAAGCCTTTTGGGGTCCAGATGTTGCCTCTGATCTCAAAAGTGCATTTCTTAGCCACACAAAACCAGTTAGTGAACATTTTGGTCCAATCAACTGTGTTTGATGACATGCTTGAGTTCCTCTCGCCCATTTCCCCACAGCAGATGAGCCCAGTTTGACAAACTCAGACTGACAGACTGGAGGGATACTCCAAACAACCAACAACATATCCACGCACACACACACTCTCACGATTGACCTTCTGGATTGGTTTGACCACAAACTAGCTCAGTCCAACAGAAGCAGTGGAAAGACATGGAAACATATAAACAGAGAAGTGGGCGCTCTTTGCTCTCCATTAACACTTCGGCTCTGCTCGAAGCGTTAACCATTAGCAGGCTGCCGCCATCATACCAGCACCAACTCCCCCCCCCCAGCTCTTCCACAAACCTGACCTGAAACATCTCTGCAGGAAGGCGGAAGGATTCGATTATTAGCCAGCTCCTCTAATACCGGCCCTGTTGCCGCTCCGTGTCACTGCATGCCTGCCATAAATCTATACGTGACTCGTTTGAACCTGCGCAGACGTGCCCTATGAAGGCAGTTTTGATGAGCTGAAACCATTGAAAAAAAACAGCTGAGGTGCCACAGATAAATCAAACCCTCCTGGTAATTATGATTTAAGACGACAAACGCTTTCACTCAGAGGCTTAGAAAAGGTATGGACTGGTGGAACGAGCACTAAAGGGAAAGAAGGGGAGGGGGGTGGAAGAAACTTTTAAGGCAACAACTCATCCCTACATATGTTCACACACTTACACAAAAAACACACAATGGGGCCGTATGTCCTCGCGAACCCACAGGAAACGTACAGCTTTCCTCAGAGAGCCTGTCAATTCACGCCACATCCAATTTATGTGGAAAAATTATAATCTCAGCATGTATAACTCTCTCCTCTGTCTTGACGACGGTGAGGTAACCGTTGGGATTTGTGTGCTGCACTCTACATTCCTGGAGGATCTCAGATTGACTTCGGTGCTGCTGACACACTTGGACACCTTCACACACAGTTGCCAGCACATACAGTCCACGCTTTCATGGGCACATGATAAAATGTGTGTCACGCAGACCCTCATTGCCATATGTAAATGGAAGAGTGTACAGCCTGATTTATAGCTGTGTGTTATGAGATTACCTACGTATGTAACCCTGGCATGAAACTCTCATTGTTATGTCATAGGTCATTTTTCTAGTAGCCTTGGTAGTCGACTGGTTAAAACTGTATCACACAGGATCAGGCATTGCTGGGAAATTTAACATTATGTTTAGGCAGTTCCTGCAAGAAGTTGAAACAGAATCAACTTTTTACAGAAACGGAACCAGACGTCATGCTCTGGTGGCCGATCATGTAAGACTGAACCGACGAACAAGAGCTGCACAATGCTGCCAGGAGGGAGTTAAACAGGGGAGGACATTTATCTTTGTTTGATAAAGTTCAGGGTTTCCCGCAGCTTTTTATAGTTGAGGCTGCTGCCTCTATAACAAATGCCCCCCAAAAGCCTCGCCTATGTTCCAAAAAAAAAAGACACGTTCACCGATCCTCAGGAAATCCCAGCACTATCACCTAACAGAACAGAAGCTGGGCCTAAACTCATTCATGTACAAACAGTGTTTGATAACAACAATGTTCTTGTTGTTAATTTGCACACAAATAAATTCACCATCTTGCCTAACGAATTTCCTGCAGAAGTTCAAAGCTGAGTGTGTCTTTGCTGTCGATTTTCTGACTCATTTTAAGAAAGATAAAAAAAAGCCAGAGCAGCAGCTACAGAACGAATAAAGATAGTGAACAGTGGTGGCAGGAGTCGGTGAACAAGAGAAATGAAACTTGTTTTCTGGTTGTTATCAGTCTCTTGCACAAATAAACACACCCACACCTCCCTCACGGCCCTGTGGGAAGGTGCTGGGCTGCTTGATCCTGTTTGAGTACAGCCTAAGATGCACGCCACATAACCACAACATCTGCAGATCGATCCCCAGTAGCGGTGCTTCATTGCATGCTATTCCCCGTCTCTCACTCTCTCTCTTCCCTTGTTTCCTCATATCTCATCTGTCTCTGTCCAATAAAAAGCATAAAATAAATAAATAAAAGCTGTTTCCAGTCAACACAGCGTGAGACCAGCGTTCTCGATCCCACTGAGAAGAGGAGCAGATTTAAAGCCGTTTTGCAGGAGACGAACACACCAGCTTTGTAAGGATCAAAAGCACAAACAGAGAAAAAAGGTCTTTAAACTATTCCACATTAACAGGATCGTAGTTCACACTGCAGCTGAAGAGGAGCAGGTTCATTCTAGCTGGGGGTGCCGCTGACCGGGCTTGTGGGTGAAAAAAACAAACACAGCTGGGTGTGACACTGGGGGGACCTGTGTGAAAGTCGTTCCATTATCACAACAGTGATCCAGCAACGCTGCATCTGGCTGGGACAGAGCGGGATGGATGTGAGCACATTTGGCAGGACATTGCTGCTGCAGTCAGGAACTGCCTGGGAACATTTGGTATGTGTTAAAGCTATAGGCTGTGTAAAGTTGGAACTCTGCATCCGCTGCATATAACCTCACATTGCGGGACACTGCAGCCACCTCTGGGAAACCTCTGCTCTCGTTTCCCAATCGAGCATTTCCTCACTCTCTCTCTCTCCCTGTGACTCCTGCTTCCACTCTTTAAGTCCCATTGCCTCTGTCTATCCGTCTCCCGTCTCCCCTCCCACGTACAGGCAGACCTCAGCCTACTCGCATCTTCCATCACTGTCCTGCCTCCCACCGCCTCCGCCGGAGAGTGTGATCACTCTTAGTACGCGAGGAGGGGCATGAAAAACAATTTGTGTGATATAGAGCAAAAAACCGTGACAGAGTTAAAACTTGTGGGGAAAATCAAAAGAAGAAATCCTTTTCGGAGTGCATTGCAATAAAAGAATGCACTCAGGCTCCAGCAGCAGAAAGCAGCAGCAGCCCCTCCCCCCAGCCCACCTTTTACTCTGGCTGTGTTGAACAAAGAGATTGTTTATATTGGATACTGTCCTTCCGACGTTCTGCTCTCTTCCCGTTGCATAACTATTCCATGCGGGCTATCTGTTTCAAAGTAGCTTTCCTCTGAGCTGCCTTTAAGTTCTGATCAACTCGCATTTAATTTAGGGTTTCAAATTCACTTAGCTAAATCACCCATTCACTATGTTTTAACAGCATTACACAGTCCCTGCTGGAGCTTTCTTTTTCACTAGGTTATTGAGTTTAACTCCTAAGTCGAGCGTATTGGTTTCTGTACAACACCGGGGACGTTTGACAAAGGCCGAAACCCTCACCT
Source organism: Lepturacanthus savala (assembly GCA_030544235.1). NCBI lineage: Eukaryota > Metazoa > Chordata > Actinopteri > Scombriformes > Trichiuridae > Lepturacanthus > Lepturacanthus savala. The sequence continues at coordinate 5,741,570 of CM060471.1, forward strand.
TGAGCTTGTTGTTAAATGCGGCTCAGGAGTTTTAACACTGTTTATGCGGTGTTACATAACACCGCTTTAAGCCAGTAATGGCCTGGTGCAGAACGCTAACTGCTTTTCAGGGCTGTCCGGTACAAAACCTACTTGTGCAACTAAGCTCCCTGCTAACTGTTTGGTTAGCTGACACCCTGGAGATGTTTCTTAAAAAGGCTGTGGGGGAAGGCTCTTGGACGACAGTGATGAGCAAGGACTGATGGCGTATATCTCTCCCAAGGGCTTGCGGCTGTAAGCCTTCCTGGTCCGTGGTCGGGTGTCGTCATGCAGGCTGCTGGAGAGAGTGCGGGCCAGGTCATGGTGGGGGATTAAAGGAAGTGATGTAACCTTAAGCTGCCTATCCTGACTCAGGAGTCATGAGTCTGAAGGGTTAACCTGCCATAAAGTCAGCGTGGCGCGCACACACACACACTTTTTGAAAGGGAAGCAAGTGTGCGTGCCCCCAACACACTCACAGGGAGGAGGAGGAGGATGCTGACGTTGCTGTTTGGCTCTTAAGCCGTGTTCAAGAGCCCATCTGGGCCTCATCGTCTGGGATCAATTACAGGATACACAACAGAGACTAAACTAATGATCTGAGAGAGAAAAAAGCAGCTCAGAAAACATGCTTATAATGTGAACACCACAGCTGAATGGAGCTTCTCTTTATCTTTGCTCCACTTATCTTTGGTCCGCTCATTAGCTCCCCACATAGCGATCACCAGTCTAACCCTGGTCGGGGTACACACACACTGAAAGACAAACAACTCCAGATAAACAACAGCTGAAGGTTATAACACAATCAATCACAGACACCAAACTGGCAGGCAGATGTAGCTGTGTTTCAGAAGAAGGAATCCACAGGAATCCACTTTCACCGCAGTCACTGTCACATGGAAAGAAGAGGAAGAAGTGAAGAAACACATGTCTTGTGTTTCAGACAAAATAAACACAAACTTTCTCTACTCTGAGTGATTCAACCACATGTACAGATACAGTACGTCTGTCTCTCTAATGAACATCCTGTCGGACAACTCCGCAGCAACATCTAACCCATTAGGGGCGCTGCCGTTAATTTCCAAAACTAATGCATAATTGATTTAAGAAGGAAACAAGGATGAAGCTGTCAGCCAACATTCCCCATGAGCTCGTCAGGCTGCAGGCAATAATTATTTTTAACTTTTTCCAGAAGTAGGAAGTATCTTAGCAGGCAGTTAATTAACTTTAAGCTATTAAAGAGGCACAGAAGAGTTTTCCTTAACATTAGAAGACTTAACTGCAACAACTAAACCAAACAAATGCACTAATAATGCCAGGAGCATCAAAACTAATCTAAACAATCTTTTCTAATGTTTTTTTTGGTACCCAGTGGAGATCTTTAGCAAGTTTGTATTTAGGCTTTTGGATTGTTTATTATCTGCTCTAGCTTTTGCAACTTACATAGATATGGTAATAACAATGGTCCAAAATTATGTTAAATGCATTACGTCTTTCTATTTTATTGTTTACTGTGTTTGTTTTAGCCCTTTGTAACTAATGAGGAAGGTGAGAGAACTAGACAGATGATAAAATGTATAGATGTATGGTAGATATTCAATTCTGAAACAGGATCATATTGTTGATGCTGTTGTTTATCAATGTAGTATTATCAAAAATGTACTTATGGTATCAAAAATCCAAAGTAATCATTAAGACTGTGATATACACCTGTAGTGTGTTATACTACTTCTTTTTAATAATTAAATACATGTAAGAGCAATTCTGGGAGAAGAATAAATAAGAATAACAACACTGAGCCAATTGTAGATACTATGGGTCATTAAAACATTAAAGTTCTGCATCATTTTATTTGGCACCTTTCACACAAAGTGCAAATTTAACAAAGAAAAGAGTGAGATTCAATAGAATATAGATAACAGAATATTGAAGTATATTAATTTCATGTAAAACATTAAAATCTTCGTCTACTTTCCACCACTGCAGAGATAAAGTATTTCTATTGATCATCGTTACTGCGGGTGACATGCAGGGTACCTGGGTGAGATCTTGATCCGTCAGCAGATGCAGTTCTCTCGGTTTGAAACAGTTCTGACATTTACTTTTGTTGAAGAAGTTGGCCTGGAATTTCCTGCAGGAGTTTTCTTTAGCGGTAGACATTATCTCCGTCCTCTGTTTTTAAACTCTTCTTCTTATCTGGCGTATCAACACTGGAGCTCTTTTCTTCTCTTCTATCCCAACTTAGAGAAACCTCCAACACGCACACGCATTTTCAAATTAAAAGAAAAGAAAAAGGCTTGAATAACTTGGAAATCAAAAACTCCTTTTGTCTGTTTAGTCGTATCCAATTATTGCGCCCCAATAAATAATTAGCTGCCATCAAGCCAGCCCTCCCATCACTCAGCCGGTGATGAATGCTTTCAGTCCCGTGGCCTGCAACCACAAAGCGGAGAGAGAGAGAAGGTGGCTAATATCCTGTTAGCTCGGGCTTCCAGATCAATAACGTGATGGCTCCCCCAAATAACATTTGCACACAGGTCTCGCCTTCAAGCTCCGAGGCGAGAGAGTCCGTTAAGTAGCAGCGGACTCCCATGTGAAGGGAACCGGAGAAGGGGAGCTTTGCAGTCGGAGAGGCGGATATTATCCCGGTTGCAGCTCCTGAGTCCAGGCGAAGTTCGCCCAGCGCTCCGGTGTTAGCCCGGTTAGCTCGCGGAGAGACTCGCTAATGAAATCCCGTCTTCAACTTGACTTTTCACAGGAGAAGAGACGCTTTAAAGCCCCGACTGTTCCCGGGCTTTTCTCCCCGGTAGAGGAAGCAGCTCCCGGCCAGTCGCTGGTGGCAAAATGAGTGTTTAAGGGTTTGGTTCCATAACTAGCCTGGTTAGCAGCAAGACCTTTATTTTCTTCTTTCCCAGCGGAGCGAAAGGGGGGAGAACAGCGAGCTCACACAACAGCCTGGGATACCGCGGGAAGTCTCGCGAGAACTGCTCAACGTCGCCGCCCAGAGAGAAAACACGGTCATTGAGCTGTTTAGTAACAAAGCACAATCCTGTGTTTTTATTTCATTTTTACATTTTTTATTTAATTTTGCACTGTCTGGCTTTACCCTCTCCTACTTGATGTTTTATTATTGTTATTATTATTGTAACAACAACAACAATAATAACAATAGTAATATAATACTTTTTATTATTCACTTCATTCTTTCCCCCTTTTTCCTTAATTAATCCTTAATTTAATAACATTCACAAGCACACACGAAAGAAAGAAAGAAAAGCATAAGCAAATGTATAAACATTATAGTAATTAGTTAAAATATGAACATGAATTTTATTTGACACGCTATGTCAGATTCATGGGAGGTATCAGTTCAAGCTAATAAATAAAATGAAAGTTATAACTGTGTGACAGTAGATAACCTCATAATAATTAGCTGTTAATTAAAATTAATTGCATATATTTCATACTTAATTATATATTTCATACTTGTACAATATTACATATATTGTATCATTGTTTTATAATTACTGATATTTTAATAGTGTAATGTATCAAGGTGCAGTAAAAAAAATCCTACAAAAGTATATGGGAGTGGCAGTAGGCAGCATAATATGGAAATACTCCAGTAAAGTACCTCAAAATCGTTCTTTCTAAATGACCTAATCAAGTCCAAATAAATGTTGTGAGTCAACCATAGAAAAGTCTTTAAAGATCCCCTACAGACATGTTTTAAAACATATATAAAACTTTACTTCTGATGTTTTTTTTTAAAGTTATATTATGTAGTTAAAATCTGTCTCCTCCTTCATTGTAAAGTCCAGTCTCAGAGTTTATGTACTGAAGGCTTCAAGTTTCCACAACACACTTGTGTCAGCTAATTACTGGACCAAAACCAACTTCCAAACTATATGTGATGTCACAAATCATGCTCGTTAAATCTGGATTTTAATGAGCAGACAGAAACTTTCCACTTTCAACAGATAAATGTGAAAACAAACTCTGAACAGAGCGGACATCATTCATGCACAATGAAGCTCAGACATCCAACAAGGCCAAAACTTACTTTTGAGTGGAATGGGACTTTAAGCTGTATCCTCACCTAAAGTGTAGTGCAACCTCCTGTCTCTCTTTATCATAATGTGTTTCTATATTCAAGTGTTATTTATAAGAGAATAATCTCATAGTTGGAAAACTGACTGACAATTTTCATGCTGGCAACAAGGGAACATGCCTCAGATATTATATGCGTGTATTAATGGCTGACTCAGGCAAAGGCTATTATAAGCAGCAGGTTTGGGTGGACAGCAGCGGCTCAGACACACAGACAGAGGAACCGGGTGAATATACGAGGGGACGCAGGGAGACAGAGGAAGGGCTTCTGTTACCTAACCAAACCCGGAATAACGACAGCCAGTCCTGCTGAAGGATTAGCTCCTTTTCCTGTGCTGTAAGTGAACCAAGAATAACACAGATTATAGGTGTGTGTGTGTTGTGTTGTGTGGTTGCTATAGATGTGCACTCACAAGCCTGACTAACCCACTGGGATCAAATCAAGTGTCAGCCCAAATATGGGGCTGAGCTGGGAAGCATGTCTCTGGAGTCATCATAGATGGTTTGAATAATGCGGATTAGACGTTATCTTAATGTGTTTTTCCGAGTAAAGTAGGACAAGTAAGGTCATCCATTGCTTATGAATCTGAGCCACCCTGGTCGCTCCCCTTGGAGTATCCAATGACTATCGTGGAGGTGACACAGTGCACGCCGGCAGCATGGCCAGAATATATTTAGCTGTTCTCCTTAAACTCACTTTAAATGGTAAGTGTGCTACCAAGGCCAACAAATGCTAACTCTGCCCTCAGGGAGGCTTCACACATACAGAGAAGAAAACAATCAAAGGAAACTAACAGTACACATAGAGCTGTTTATTTCTCTGCAAGTATCTCTTGACATAAGCACATTACAAATGACTCTAGGACAGGAAGTAATTGATACTTGGGATTTAAAGGTCCAATATTGTACATCTTTCCTTGGTTTTATTTGAAGTTATGACAAGATATTTGTGGTTTAAGAAACAAAAGTCATTTCAGTATAAATTTAGTTTTACATTAAGCAAAGTGGCAGGCCATTTTATGTCTGTCTCATTATTATGAATGAGCCTCCCCTCTGACTGGCTGAGAGGCTTTGAATGGCTGTGAATGAGGGTTGGGCTGTGACTGTGTAGTTGTGACATCACAACTTCCTAAAAGTCATGAGGGCTGGGTTTAAAGCTCAGTTTCTGAATACTGGCTATGTGCATTTCTCTGTGGATTCAGCATTTTGAAATATGGAACAGTATTTATAGAACACCAAAATCTTCCTTTGATATAGAAATATATTAAACCATGAGCACCAACCATAATCTTACTTTCTACAATATAATACCTTTAAAACAATTATTCAACATCTTGGAAAATGTATATAATTACTTTCTTACTGAAAGTACGATAAGAAGGTTGTTGTGGCTGTAAAAGTGTCAGAAAATGTCAATAAGGGCTAGAATTACTGTATGTTATAAGTGTGTAATAATAACAGTGAGTAATAACAGAAGAAAAAAAACAGAATTGGATTTGGCAGGAAATTAGTGAAGAAACAACTTTAAACTGACATAAATATGTCAATATGACATTTTTGCTATTATACATCTATCTAACCAAAGAGTGTTTTGGGCCCTTGTGGAACTTTATGAACCAGTTGTTGTTTATCTGCAGAGTCAGACATTACATCTTCACACTACTGTTTTTGCTCTCTGGTGCTTTAGAAGAAAACATCCTAAAAATAATAGAAACAAAACACAACATCAGACAATACAGAACTTTAATCATCCCAAAGGAAATTCCTGTGTTGCCCAAAAAACAGCTTTATAAATATAACACCAATGCCTAATAGAATGACAATAAGACTAAGGTAGTACATTTAGAAACAACATTATGTGGATATGTGCATCCATCTGATACAACAAGATGTTCGCTGTCCTGGCCTAGAAATAATCTGGCAAACAGCCCCCATCCTTTACTTTTGCAGAAACACTTTCAGGAAGCCTATTGTCTCACACATGGTGATTGTTCTGACAGATCACACTGATATTCACTGAATTTACAAAACATTATGGACACTACTTACTACTTCTCTGAAATAAACTGATAAGGTGACTCCTGATAAAACACATCGTCCATTATTGTTTTTCCAGGATTGAATCAATACCAAACACAAAGGAGGTATATGGATATAAAGCATAGAATATAGAGAAGGGATTTCATCTTTCAGATAACTGAGATGTGGTCATTTAGTTGTCATGTGTGTATTGTTTTGTCATTGAGCTGCACCTTGCAGGTACTAAACTGGATCTAAATTACCCTGACAGCACTGCTGCAGGCTCTTATAATGCAGGTCAGTAGGGCTGCAATTATTCTCCCACTGATCCTCTACTCTCTCCTCTACAGATCATGGCCGTCCCCTCTGTGATGGTGATGCCCCTGCTGATAGTCGTGGCAGCAGGGGTGTACTATATCTACAATGAGGTCATGCAGTTCATGGCCAAGTCCTTAGTGCGAAACAAAGTGGTGGTGATCACTGACGCCGTGTCGGGAGTCGGATCTGGTAAATGATCCTATTTCTTTTTCTTTTTTTTGCTTGGTTTTCAGTTTAACCTTCATTGCTATGGAGGATTTGTTTTCACCTTTATTCATTCATTTCAATATGTCTGTCTGTCAGCAGGATATCTGAAAAGCAGAGTGCATGAAATTTAACAGACGTGTAAGCCTTGGAGGATAAGGAACATTTGATTCATGTGGTGATCCAGATATGGAATTTGTGCCATTGGATGATGTAGCCATGACTAAAACTAATGGCGACAGATGCAGAAGTCTAAAAGGATGTTGCTTTGCAGGGCATGTTTTAAGGAATAGTTCAACCTCTGGGTGTTCTCACCTTCTTGCATGGAGTTTGATAAGATCATATTTGTTAATTAAAGGTACAATATGTAAGAATTAGTGGCATTTAGCAACATTTAGTTAAACAGACCTGGCAAAAATGAAATAAAAAAGTATGTTTTAAATTATTATAATTTAATCAAATTAAGAATTGCTGTTGTTTTATTACATGTTGAGCAGGTCTCTTTCTGTCATACAGTAGGAAAGAAGGACAAATAAAATGTCTCTAGGGACAGTTTTTTTTGTAGCCACTGTAGGCTCTCTGTCACATTCTTCAGGTACTCAGTTGCCACTAGATGCCACCAAAAAAGTACATACTGTACCTTTAATAAGTTAGATTAAGAGGGGCATTTAAAGGCTAGGTGTTTTCTAAACGAAGCTAGTTGACAAAACTAATCTAAGCCTGTTTGCTTCTAGGTTTATATTCAGCAAATGCAGATAAACATTTATGATTTCACAGGGAATTATGTGCCTGGTACATTAACCTTTGGTCAAGCCAAACTTTAAATTTCCCCTGATTTAAATCTGTGCTAGGCTAAAGCTAACAGTTGTAGAGTCCTCATCAACAAAAAGCATATATTGGTAACTTTAAGCAACAAAGTATAAAATTGTTTCCAAAACTGTAAAATTATTTCTTAAAATTAAGTGACAAAGTTGTGCTCCATGTTTTCTCCTCTGTGTTGTTTGGTCTGTTCAGAGTGTGCCCATCTCTTCCATAAGGGCGGTGCCAGGCTCATTCTGTGTGGGACTAGCTGGGATCAACTGGAGTCTCTCTATGACTCTTTGACTAATGAAACTGACCCTGGAGAGGTGAGGAAAATAAATCAATCATATTGGCGCATGCAGGCATTGGTTTTCATTCCATACTTAATCATGCCAAACTTTGAGTCAACCCTTCCAAAGTAAAACCATAACTTGTATTCGTGGCTCTGAGTCATCTTTCTGGCAAAGAACCCAGCTGAGAAACAGATTGTTCACTATGGCTGCTGCAGTAAACACTAGTATCTCATATCTATTAATATTCACTGGAAACTTTGGTTGTACTTTGGTTGTACAGTTCTCAATGAACGATATCAGAAAAAATCCCACAAATAGCCGTAAGGAATCAACTGTGGCACTGACATGATACATTTTTTTGTTTAGTTTTTTTTTTTTTTTTTAATTAAAGCAGATTGTGTCCTTGTTTTTATCATAATCCTCTGCTCTGTCACCACATCCCAGGTCACCACTTCCTCTCCTGGTCAACACAATAGCAGGATTTCCTGTCTGACAGTGCACCGTCCTCTGTGTATCTTCTACACAGGCCACAGCAGATGTGTCTGATAACAAACAAAATGTGTCTGATGTTAAAACATCTGCCCACTTTCTGTGTTCTGTGTTATGATTACATGTTTTTTTTTTTAACTGTTATTGCTCCATATCAAATTATTTCTGATTTTGTCATTATAATATATCACATCTTGTGATATAAAAAAATTACAATACCAAAGTATCACATTATTGTTATTGGAAGCATTTTATGCTTTTATTAGAAAGTCAACAGTAGAAAGAAGACAGGAAATGAGGACAGAGAGATATGGAGGAATGCAACAAAGGTTCCCTGCCAGACATGAATGTGGAATGCTGTGGTTCATGGTCAGAGCCATAAAAAGACACTTTTATAATAATTTAACATGATGGTAGGTTGTTAAACAGGAAACTTTACTGTTATAACAAGAAAACCTTGAGTGTCTATGAGTTGATGTAATGTGCATTGGCTAGACAAATTTAAAACGATTCATTTCTATGGATCAATAGTTTTTTATCCTTAGCATGAGATATTGAAAAGGTATCATTAATGTCATGATTTGAAAAGTGAAAAAAGTGACCGAACATAAATTATGTTGATAATATGGACACTGGGTGATCGTGATTATGTGCATTCCCATGATGCATAGTGTAAATATAGTTTTTAATGTGGACAAATGCATATTAAAGGTACCTTACCTGGAAACAACACTGTAATAATAAGAAACTACTCTCAATGTCAAACTGAGCAAATATTTTTTATCATGCTGGCAGCTGCCATCAGATTGATGCTTGATGATCTGTAGATGTTGTTCACATCTGGTAAAGTAATACAATTCTTTGTCTCCCGAGACATTTGCTCCAAAACTGGTGATCCTGGACTTTAATGACATGGACAGCATGGAGGAGGTGGTGTCTGAGGTGTTGGACTGTTACGGGTGTGTGGACGTGTTGATCTGTAACAGCAGTGTGAAGGTGAAGGCCCCGGTGCAGAGTGTCTCCCTGGAACTGGACAGAAACATCATGGACGTTAACTACTTCGGCCCCAGCACTTTGGTCAAAGGTGGGACGGACATTCCTGAGAAAACTAAACACCAACTAGGCTCTTTATTGACGTTTCTATATTAATTACTAACATGTCTAATTAAAACGGCAGGTGTTCTTCCGACAATGATCTCAAGAAGATCGGGGCACATCATACTGGTCAACAGCATCCAGGGCAGGCTGGCTATCCCCTTCAGAAGCTCGTGTGAGTTGTCATAATAGAAGGTTCCTCACATGAGTAGCATTTAACCACTTAAGCCCCATACCTAGTTTTCAGTTTTCCTGCTTTAAATGATAATAAATATGGAATATCTCTATAACCACAGGTAATGTACTTAAACCTGGTATTGAAAGAAATCTGCAACATGTGAGGTGACTACAGAAGTGTCAGACTCAATTTATGTTGCTACAGAGCAAATATAGTTAGAATATTGCAAGATCAAACATTGTGTTTTACTACAGATAGAAATACTTCATTTAAAACTTAAAACAAGACCAAACTGACCCAACTCAGGAAAACAAACTTGAAATAGTCTAAATTATCTGTAGTGCAAAGTTCAATGATTAATAAGAAGATTCAAAGATCAATTATTTGTCAAAAAAATCGTAAAAATCCCACTGAGGATCATTACTGAACATGAAGAATATATTCTGTAAAATGTTTAAAAAGGAGATTATAAAGAACCCAACTAAATAATCACATAAAAAGCTCAAATCTAAATTAAATATCAAAATAGTGGTTAGTAGCCCTACTACTGATATTATATTATACTATTTTTTGTATTGATGATATGGATATTGACATAACATTGTGTTTTACTACAGATACACATATTTCATTTAGTGTTGTAGCTGAGGTTTTCTCATGCAATATATGCATAAAAACTCAATGCTGCCCCAGTATCAGAGGGTTTTGGGATTTTTACAGGTTAAGCAGCAACACAACATTCTGCAGAAACACTGCATAACAGTTTTATCTTGTGCTACGATGAAGATGTTATTTGAAAATGCCTCGAACAATTTAACAGATTGTCATGAGATTTGGCACCCACACGCAGGTCACCCTCAGGATGAATATACAGTAACTATAGTGATTACTTAAAGGTACAGTGTATATTTACTAGAGGCACCTAGCGGTGAGGTTGGAGACTGCAACCATGGAATTCCATGTAGCATGTACCAAATCTACAGTTGCATGTGAAAACATGGAAATCTATCGCTAGAGGCGTTGTTTCAATTGTTCCTTCTGTGTTATTGTCAGTCTGGGTCTACCTAGCCTTTATTGCATACAAATTCACTTTGCTGTGAAATTCAGTGTGGACACCGAGGACAGAATTTTCCACTCATCTAGGGAGCCAATCACAGAACAGGCTGCAGCAAGATGATGACCAAACACAGAAGCAACATTTGTTTATTACTGTGGATCTAACATGGCGACATATGATAATTTATATTTCGGTGCAGTATTAGAAAGTGTTATAAGTCATTTAGACCACAAGTTTATTTGGAAAAATTAGCAACTTTTAGCGCTAAATTACTTCATTGTCATTGTTGGACCGAACCTCCAGTATGAATAAATGAACAGATGGTTCCTAGGCAGAATATCAAGGTATATTGATATTCAGTCTGGTGTTAGACATGCTAGGTATTGTAGAAACAAGATGCAACATGTGAAGCTTAGTGGAGGAAGACCTTCTCCCTATGTAGAAATCAATGACTCGGTCTAAGGTTATAAAAACAAAACAATTCCTATTTTATTTGTATTACACACTAATTAAACCATATTTATGAATATTGTATTCCATTTGTGTTTCTATTCCTCTAGATGCTGCTAAATGCCACTAAATCTTAAACACTGTACCTTTAAATGTAATTTTTCAAAGCTGTGACTACCCATTCAATTACATCCAAGTGTAATGTAAGTGAATAAAACCTGTTTTGTTTTGTGGTATGGGTGAGCCGAGTCTTTATGGCGTGTTGGATGTGAACATTGTGCTAACTGTTCCCTCCAGCACATGAAATACCAACCCTGAGGTTTCACACTCTTCTGGCAGTGTGGTGTGACAGAAGGAAACATTTCACTGTGACAACACAGAAAACAATTAGACAAAGTATTTTCTCTGCAATGTGTGGAATGAGACGTTCCTTCACGGCCAAGTCATACACCTCTTTTGTGAATCTGTGTGTGTTTGTCTGCACCTGTTAGACGCGGCGTCTAAACATGCGGCCCAGGCCTTCTTCGACTGCCTGCGGGCTGAAGTGGAGGAGTATGGGTTGGTTGTCAGCACCATCAGTCACACCTTCATCAACGCCTCCACCCCACCACCCCCTGAACAGCCAGAGCCTGAGGAGAACAAGCTGGTTGCATGTGAGTAGCAGCAGTTACTGAACAGATATGATGAAATCATCATGCACTCATATTAGTCAGAGGGACCAAATCACTGCTTCCACTACAATACAGTAATTACATCAGCTCATAATACTTGTGTACTTTTACTGCGATACGTATCTTTTCCATAAGTACATAAAGCTTATAGTACTCAAGGACTTTTACTACAGTGTTTTAACTACATTAAGTTCATGATAACTATATACTTTTACTGCAATACTTTAACTACTTTAAGCTTATAGTACTCATTTATCTTTACTCTAACTACATCAAGCTTATAGTACTCAAGTACCTTTACTATAATACTTTAACTACATCAAGCTCATAATAACTGTGTACTTTTACTGCAATACTTGAACTACATCACACTCATAATACTCATGTACCTTTACTGCAATACTTTACCTACATCAAACTTATAGTATTCATATATCTTTACTGCAATACTTTAACTACCTCAAGCTTACAGTATAGTACGCATTTATCTTTACTCTACTACATCAAGCTTATAGTACTCAAGTACCTTAACTGTAATACTACATTAAGCTCATAATAACTGTGTACTTTTACTGCAATACTTTAAGTAAATCATGCTCATAATGCTCATGTACCTTTACTGCAATACTTACATCAAGACGTACATCAGACTTATAGTACTCATATATCTTTACTGTAATACATTAATTATATTAAGCTCAATATAACTGTGTACTTTACTGCAACACTTTAGGTACATTCAGTTCATATGTACTTAAACTACTAAAGTAGGATTTTTTATCTCGTAATAGAGTATTTTTGATTGCTGTATTGGTACTTTTAAATGATAATGAGAATACTTTGTCCACTGCTGGTTTCTGAGCTGATGGGTTGTTTGCATTCTGTAACACAGCAAATATGGAACATGACTATTGTCACATGTTTGGAATGTCCCTTTTTCTTGCAATAAGATTTGCGGTGACAAATCGATTTGTTGCTCCACAGTTATCAAGAAGCAATTGACCCATGGCGTGCGCCAGTCCGTCCTGGCCAATGAAATCATGCAAACAGTGAACAGGAAGAAGAAGGAGGTGGTGCTGGCCCACCCCATCCCCAGGGTGGCCCTCTGCCTCCGCTGCCTCTTCCCCCCCTTCCTCTTCGCTGTGCTGGCTGCTGGAGTTAAGGACTCAGTCTTGGTTGAACAGATGTAGAAGAAGAAGAAGAAGAAAGAGAGAGAAACGGAGAGAGGGAGAGAGAGATGCAAAACAAAGCATGGATTGTTTGGAAATGTGTTGATATTTCAAGGAATGTGTTTGATGTAAAGGTGGATTACCAACAGGGCAAAGTGGGTAAAGAACTGCCTTATGACCCCAGACGCTCAGGGGGCTCAAAGACTTCAGGGTCAGCATGTAGCGGTTAGTTAGTTAGCGATCATTTTTAAACATAAATTTAAAAGTATAGATAGACTCCAGACATGTATTAAAAAGTGAGTGTTTAACATTGTTTTGAAGATAAGAAGGTTTCTGTGTTATATAAAGAATGTCCCAAGATGAGGAATGCACACAGTCAGTGTACACAGTCTGTATTCAGAAACAGCCTTAAACTGAGCCAGAAGCTTGAAAGAGGAGATGTAAAACTATATTGAGATGATTTTTGGTTCTTAAAATCATAAATAATTCTTGTTAGAGATATCAAAACTTCAATTAAAACACTAGAAAACTGTAAAAAAAAAACATGTAAAAATATTTTGCTTGGTATAATCTGTGCCTTTATTTTTATTTATTTATTTATTTATTTTTTATTAAAAATAAATTAAATTAGGTAATTAGATAAATACTATCATAAATAGGATGGTATCAGGTAAAATGGGTTTAGTTAGATTTATCATGCCAGGCTACTTACCATGCACTCTCTAGTTCAGACTAGATTTAAAGTATTGTCTTACCCACCATAGAAACTATAAACTAATCAAATCGCCTGTTTATTGTCAAGAACATTTATGTCAACAGATTCTTTGTATTTATTGGCTCTCATTTCCAGAGGGACTGGGACCCCTAAACCTTAAATGGCCCATTTTACCTGATGGCCCATTTTACCTGATATTACCCTATTATAAATATGCAAATATTATTCATTTCAAAGGTTTAGTTTCAAAAGTTTTCAAAACATGCTTGCTCTTACGCATTTACCTCAGATTGTAGGACAGAGAAACTTTCTACAGATGAATGCAAAATAACATCTTTCTGCACAGTGAAGCTCAAATATGCAGGAGAAATGACAATAACAAACGTGTTTCAGTGGGGATGCACTTCAAAACTGTCAAAAATGGGCAATGATTGTTTACTTATTACTATTAAACACATTTCACACTGTTACTATTGTGCTTCCATCATGTATATTACCATAAAGCCAAATGTGTGATATTCCACGATTGGCTGGCGACCATCTGGGGTGTATCCCTGCCTCTCGCCTGTAATGTGCTGGGATTGTCTCCAGCAGACCCCTGTGACCCTAATGAGGATAAGCAGGTATAAAAGATGAATGAATGAAAGTGTGATATACAAATTACCATAAATAAAGGTGTTATTAGTCACTAGCACAAACAGTGCACATAGGATAAAAGAAGGGTTCTCAGCAGCTACAGAACATTAAAGTGGTAATGCATTTCAAATTGTAATCAAATAAATTTAAATTAAAATTAAAACTGATATGACTTTGCTCATTGGTTGATCTAAAATATTTGACTCTCCTGCTTTACTGTCTAACAAATACAGAATCAAGATGGAAACTGTAAGCATACTTATGGAGAAACTTGAAATACAAGAGAAGAATATGACCTGATTATGAGCAATTCATTACAATATAAACAACAACAAACAAAAAACAACATATCTGCATTTGTTCATTATTCATTTGATCCAGTCTAGAAAAGAAAGGTGTACTTCTTACACTACATAACAGGTAATCATCCTATAAATGTAATATGTCAAATGGTTAAATTATTTGTATTTATTTTATTGTGCTACTTGTACCTTTACCTGTTCCACCTCTAATAAAATGTACAAATTGCAGAGAACAAAATGATTATTATTTTTTTTACCGACCTTGTTTAAAGCTGTGTAGTGATTTGGTTTGTGAAAGTCTTTCTCAGTGTGTCCTCCAGGGGGCAGCAGCTTGTAGTTGTTCATGATGCTGTGTGGCTTTCGCTGCTGAGATCAACCTCCTGCTTCATCACACTGTTTATTCGGGGTCAAGTGTCCCATCGTTACTCTGTCCAGATATTAATTATCTCTATTTTGTTGACTATAAACAACAAACGAATGAATAGACAACAAATGATCAACTCTGACCCATTTTTCTGAACCCTTGTGATAATATTTTTTGTTTCATAACTGAACTTTTCCTTCAGTGTTGCAATAACTGCTTGTGCATTGGCAGACAAAAAAAAAAAGAAAAAAAAAGAATCTTTGGAATTTGCTCTTGAATAAAGTGTTTCACTAACAACAGATTCTGTGTGTTCACTGTCTGCCAGAGGCCTCACGCAAGCTGTGACGTTTACACAGAAACACAGTCCAATTACATGTCACTCATAGATTTATTGCACTCATCACTTCAGGAGCTGCAGCCGGTGGGATCGATGCTCATCCATGTGTGTTTTCACTCTGTTTGGTGATTACAGGATGTTTAAAACAACACGTTTTTCAGCACAGATTCAGATGAGACAGGAAAAAGAAACTATCAAAAGAAGTATGATGGAAATAAGGAATTCATTCAGAGAGGCTGGCCCAAGCATTGTGTGTGTGTATATGGGCGCATGAGTGTATGCATGTGTATGTCTAAGTGTGTGTGTGTCTATGTGTGTGCATGTGTATGTGTGTGTTTGTGCATGTTTGTGTGCACATGTGTGTTTGTGCATATATATATATATATATATATATGCGTGTGTATGTGTGTGTGTGCGTATATGTGTGTGTATATGTGTGTGTATGTGAGTGTATGTGTGTGTGTTTTCATGTGCCTTTGCAACTGTGTGTGTGTGTGCGCGTGTGTGTTGTGTGTGTGTTTGTGTGTGTGCTTCGGCCATGTGCCTGTCCATGTATTTGTGCATGTGAAAGTGCATGTGTGTGCGTGTGTGTGTGTGGGCGGGGGGGCTCAGGTCCAGCTGGTATGCGTGAGCCTGTCCTCCAGGTCACTCTCCTCTGGGGAGTTCAACATCTTTTGTCTCCAGGGCTGCCGGACAGGAATGTGCCTCTAATGTTTGCATGAATAAATGCAGCTCTGTGACATTTCCAACCCTCCAAATTGGCATTTTGATCTGATACATTTACATATGTCACAGCAGCTCTGCCACATCATGTATGTTTCATTGCATTGTGAGGGGAGGTCTGCCCGCCACATGAATAATTGTTTAACAAGATAGTTTTAGCGCTCCCTAATTATCTCCGTGGTGAAAACTGTCAGATTTATTTCTGCTTAAAGGTAAATCAAACAGAAACGTGTCGGGTCTAATAGTGAATGATCTAATGGTTTCTCTCCATCATCGACGCTCCAGTGGAGCAGCGTGTTGATAAGGCCCAAACATGGAGAAGATGATGGTCCTGGAGCCATATTCAGAGTGATGCTTCCTGGATGCGAGGCATGACTTATATATGAGAATCACCTCGCAGGGACGTCTGCTGTTCAGAAATGGGCTTTCCATGAGCGAGGTGATCACCCTTATCAATTTTTAAAGCCCAGGTTATTGACACTAACCTGAGTTATGGAGGTTATGCAGAGGCCATGGTAATGATTCCCTAAGCTTTCACATACAACACCAGAGGGGCTGGCTCTTACTATAAAATATTGGTTGATAGCAGGCGTTATTGCTCCGATGAGTATTACTGGTAATGTCTGCACAGTGGGCTTCTCTTTGTCCATCTGTAGTCATGCTGGATTTTTGTATCTGGCCCCGTGGGGTTACTGTAAAGTGAGATAAAGATATATATGTAGAAAGGATACAGACAGTAAGTATCTCCTAGTGTGTAATGTTATAGCTTTTATTATTAGAATAAATGCTGAACTGTCACATTGTCCATTTCTGACATGATGGAGCTTCCTGCTCAACCACATCTACATCTACACCAGTCAACAAAATCATTTTCTATATTCTTTGGCAAATAAATACTTCTTATAAATGTTTTATCCCCTACAGCATCAAGGGTCAAATATGAAACAAAAAAAACAAATGACTCTTATATTTCATATAATATAGTATATTTTACTACTGCATATATTTCTCAGTTAATTTGATTATGTCATTTAATTTCATTCAGACATTTTAGCACTGTACAATTTACAAGTCAAGTATTCTTGACTATTGATATTGATGTGTTTAAATTTACAATTTATTGTTTAAAATGTGTAAGCCAGTTGATTTACAAAAAACACAAGCAGAAATATAACTTTAAATTATTGATTGTTATTCTGTCTGCTGGATACGTAAATATAATATAATATAATATAGTTGTTTGCAAATATGTTCACCACAAAACATATTATTTGATAATATATACTTTAAGATATATCCTTATTAATTTAGAATATGTAACTGATGTGTATTTCTTGCTTGTTCCATTGCCCCAAAAGACTGGACAAAAGACATAAAGTCCCTTGAAACTTGAAGCCTCAAAAGGACAAACACTGAGACATGACTTTAAAGTGAAGAAGGAGAAATCTTGTGTCCAGCTGTTAAACTTTTGAAATGAAATATATTCATAGATTCTTGATTTTTTTAATGAAGTAGAATGAGAGGGGGGAAGTGTAATTTTAAGGATTTTAAAATTTTAAACTTTTTTTCTGGGAAAAAATGCATTATTATTCAAAGTAGAACTTTTATATACATCTTAAAAATGGCTGGAGAGGATCGTTAATTAATGCTGCTTTATTATTGCTGACTTGTTGGAGTCTTCTGCATCACATCCAATATGTGCGTGTATTATTTCCTGTTGATTTGATTCAATAAAGGCATCATAAATGCATCATTTTAATTATTTAAACAAGAAACTTTATTTTCTACATTCAACACAAATTATTAATCCAAGTATTTTATTATGTTTTTCATGACTTTGCAGTTCTATCATTGATTAATATATGTTTTCACAATATCTGTTTATTTAAAAGCTAAAATATATTTTTAAGATGAAAGAGGCACATTTCCCACTAAATAATTCTCCAACTCCAGAAATCCTTTGAAGTGTGTGCACAGTGCACAGTGATGTAGAAGTGTTAGGGCAGAGCTGACCTGACAGCCCAGTGCACTACACCAGATTAAACTATTCTTTCAAGGTATAATCTTAGCATCACACGTCATCTCGAGGAGGGATTTTTTTTTCTTTTAGTCACTGAAGTCTTCCTAATCCCTCAGCCTTGTTTGGTTGAAAGATTACACATATTTAATCTTAAAGGAGAAAGTTTGCCTTAATCTCCTATAAATCCCAGTGTGCGCATGCTTCTCACATCCCCTTCACTTCAGAAACAGTTTCTCACAGACACACAACAGTCTCCACAAGAATAAAACCGCACTGCCAGTCACAGATTAGAGACTTTTAATGTTTGGTTTATGATAATCCTTCAATTTTCTTGCTTTCGGACAGAAACAGCATTATGTTTCTCATGACCCCTCGAATCAAGCGGGACCACAGATATAATTATGTTACCACGCGGATGTCGAAGAGAGATTTAAATCAGTGCAAACTTTAGGGAATAAGCATTACAGTTGGTGAAATCCTCTAAAAGCCAAATTGAACTGAGGCTTTGTGCTGAAAATACATTTGGATTCATTTGATAAGCTTTCGTTTGATTCTGCCTATTATTAACAGTGTTTTGTTAGAACGTCAGCGTGTCAGGGTGTCAGGGTGTCAGGGCCCTTATTGATCTGATCGGCTCTAACTAGAGATGTTAATAAAGTTCGAGTCTTTCCATTGATTGTCTGCCTATTATCAGTTGGTGTATTGGGCGGTAACTCAATGTTCGCTGTCAGCCATCCGCTTGATGTTTTGCTTTTATTGCCGCCCTCATGCCAATACCATGATACAACTCTTTATTCTCCAGCTCGCAAACAAAGAACTTAGTGATTTTATTACCCACTCACAGATGAATCAAAGATCTGGGTTATTTGACAATGACATATTGAGAACATCCACTTAAGGATCCCTTATTATTTGTGTGTGAGCTTAAAGATTGAATATGGAGGGTACAGTAATGGCTGATAAGCAATTCAAATATTTTCATTTTGAAGTTGAGTTACTGTTTTCCTTAGCTTTCAACTACATTTCAGTTGTAATGATGATGGCTCAGTTATCATAACCTGAGGATTTTTATTGAACTTTAAAAAAAAGTATTGGCTGCATTCGAAAGCGCCTACCTCCCACCTACATAGTAGGCAAAAATGAGGAATCCACGATCTAGAATGTCCGAATACCTTAGTAGTTTTATTATATTTCATTAGTTTTATGATATTTTGCAGTATGCAAACAAACCACACTACACAATTCCAGAAGCCACCAGGAGGTCAATAACTGTAGTAAAAGAAGAACTTTTGGATATTTTTTCCCAAAACTTTATTGAACAATACAATAATTACTGTGTAATAGAGAGGAATAAAAGATATAATTATATTATATAATAATAATAAAAAAATAATATAATAATTACATTTTAATCATGTTATTGAATTAATTTCTTTAATTTTTCTTTGCATGTATATGATATTTTCCCATAATCATATAATCATAATGATAATATTGATCGTATCAGATATTTCTTTAGCGATGTCCTTTGACCATCTGGATTCAAAGATGGCTGCTGTATTATGTCTGAATTGTGTCTTCTACTGGCTAACTTCCTACATACAGTAGAAGCTACTACTGTGGTGTTGGAGTAGTAGCTACTGGTTAGTAGACAGTAATGCTAAGTTTTCTGATACAGCCATTAAATCACATCCTCTTCTTTTTAAATAATCTTCTTGTGTATACTTTATAAAGTGTTTCCTTATAGACACATGTATAGCAAGATTGTCAATGCTTTAAATGATATATAATATATATGAACTATTGCCCTATAGCAATTCCTGCAAATAGGCTTTAAAAGAAAATTAACTTGCAAATAAGTTTTTATCAACTTAAGGGGAAGGTTCTAATGTATCAGCAAAGGAGTTTTAAAGCTACGGTGCATAAGAATAAGTCCTTGTCAAATGAGTTCACACATCGCTGATTAATTCTATTTCCACCAGGTGAATCTCTCTGTGTTTTATTGAGAGCTTTTAAATCTTAAGTCTGTGGTGACTTGCCCTGCTGGCTGAATAAATGCATACTGAGCCTATACTGCAATGAGGCCTATGATGAAGGAAAGTGTGGATTGTGTTTTGTTATTACTTTAACTCTATATGTAGAGATTTATGGACATTTAGCAGCATCTAGTGAAACAGATTTGACAGAAATTGAATTTGTTATTAATATGTATGATGGCCTTTAATGTTACTGTAGGTTCTCTTTTGGGGTACTCGGTTGCAATCTGCACGCTCACCGCTAGTTGTCACCAAAATGACACACTGTACCTTTAAATACTGAAATACTGAATAGTGACACAAGCTTTTTTATCTCAGTTTCTGCCATGAAAAACTGTGCTTTAATGTCCCATTACCCCCTGCATTAGGTGCTGATCTTGTACAAGAACAGAACAATTCTAGAAAAACATAATCCATGCATTAGCTTCCAAAACACATCAGGAGGCACAATTGACAGAAGATTTTATACAACAAGCTTGGGGAAACTAAATTTCATGTCTTCATTTGTAACTGAAACCTATAGTAAAAACCAGAATCTGTGGGGAATAACAAATCCTTAATCATAAGTGTGCTGTTGCTATCATATAATTATGGATTATTTTATCGTATTAATCTGGAATCTCTTTCTGTGATCACTAAACGATCTAGAACATTTTGCACACATCACAGAAATAACCAGAGCAGCGAAGGCAGAGATGCGCCGAGAAAGAAATTTAATTTGACACGTAGAGCATTGAACAGATCTAAAGTAAATTGCAGAATAATACAGACGGTGACAGTCTGCAACATGATATGAGTGTTGATGCAGCCCGGCCAAGTTGCTAAGCTCTGGCGTATTGAGTTCTGATGAGCCATCCCCTCTTTGTGCATATTATATGTGAGCTATGGGAATCCAAATGCAACAATATTGACACTGTGCAATTAGAGTAGGGTCATTAGGTCTGCTGCTATTTTAGAGAAAGAAAAGCAGGAGTTGCATCACTGGAATCCTGCCTGGTTGAGATGGAGAACACACGCAAGCAAATAAACTTGAACACACACACACATGCACGCACGCTCCAAAACCTACCCACCCCCCACTTTAACACACACACACACTCTCCCTGTTCCTCATCTAAATTAGAGGGGGTGATAAAGGGAGGAGGGGGTGGCTGATGAAACAGAAGGGGCACAGGCGAGCAGGGATTTCTAAAGCCTGCTTCGCTGGATGCCTTGACCCCAGCTCAGCTCCTCACCTCCTCGGCCTCCTCGGGCCTCCACATTCTGACCCGGAGAGGCTCGAGGAACGGCAGGAGCTTTTCAAAAGGGCTTGATTGGATTTTTTTTTCGTGAAAAGGGGAGGAAAAAAAAAAACACTGAGCCTCTTAGCACCCTGCTTCACAATGACGAAGAAGCATGCGTGTGTGCATCAGCATAGCTATCAACTGCTGGAGGATCATATCTGAGTGACCCTCAGATGGCCCACAACAACCTTACATAAGCTCTGTCAGAGGAGAAAAGACCCTTGTGCACACACGCTCTCACTTATATATAGGTGCAGTCACATTCTATAGATCTGCTTTAATCTCCTCGAGTCACGGCAAGGTTGATGGAAGAGTTGGTGCATTGATGAAAGCAAAATGTGAAAAAAGTTTAATGAAAAAAAATCAAGATGCAGATAAACTGTACCCTTCCTCAAATAAATCATGTTTCCTTCAGTGGTTTAATGTTAATGAACTGGAGAATTAGAGCCACCGGCTGTTTATTTTTCCCCCCACTCCTAATATTCACATAATAGTAATGGATTTTATTTTAATGGTACAATGTGTATTTGTTCATCAGTTTGGGGCTCCTGTAAAAACATAGCAGTGACCTGCCTCCATGTAGATGATAATGATAGAAAACCTGGCTAATAAAAAGCCAACAATTCTTACTTTGATAGAATTAAATACTTAAAACATACTTATAAATATTATATTCCATTTCTGCCGAGTCTTGGTGCAGCTAAATGCCGCTAAAGTTTTACCCACTGGACCTTTAAACTAAGATGGAAAACTTCACCTGATGATGGTGCAATTTAAAAAGTCAGAGGATCGCACAAGTGACTACAACTGCGACTTCTTTAGAAAAACAATGTTTGCTCCAAATGTCAGGGCAAAGCATCCAATAGCTTAAAACCTCAAATGTCAACCCGCTGATGGTGGTGGAGGAAAAAGTCGATGCCATCAGTGTCATCAGGGTTCATCATCTGGAAACTATTGAGTTCTGAACCAAACATGTCCATCCATCCTGCAGCTGTTGAGATGTTCCAGTCTTTGGACAGACAGAAGCACATTTATATCCACCTTATCAAACTCCAGTTTAACCCTAATGCAGCGTATAGCACGGTAACAAAAATGAACCAATAAACAGAACACACATAAGTATCAGAGCCTGTCAATACCACACAGTCCTCCTGTGCCTTGTGGAGTGAAGAACATAAAATCAGTCACCGGGGGAAACATTAAGGCCAAATTGCATCAGTAAAACATGTCTTCACCAGCACACCTCATCAAACAGGAGGTACAAATGGCTTCTTGGCAACAAAGTTGCCTGTCAAACAGAAACGACCCACAGTAGGCCACGTAATCTATGGATTTTTGGACCAATTTTCAGCTGCTGTGAAGCCTTAATGTTTCCTTTTTGTCACATTTCCCAACTGGCCCATGTTTCAACTGCTGGTGTCTTGACAGTTAACTTAAACAGCAGCGGCGGAGGCTCAGTTCAGGGGGCGCAGAGGGGGATGTGGAGTACCAGAGTGGGACCGGGAAGCGAAGGGACACAGAGGGACAGAGGGAAGGCATGCATGGATGTAGACAAGAATCCTAATTGTCTGTTGGGGCTCTAACAAACAATTGTCTCTTGCACGGGGCTGACAGCATGCTTCTTTATATACTGGCTGAAGGGTCCAGTGTGTGTGTGTCTATGTGTGTGTGTGTCTCTTACATGGCCACTAACAGGTCTCGGATCACTGGTTATGAAAAGAGCGGCTGGTAACCGTTGTGTTTCTCCCGATGGAACTCTGCTCTCTGATTGGCTGGCTGCAGCTTGTGCTGCTGCTGCTGCTGCAGGCAGGAAGGTTTATTTTGGATTTGTAAATGGAGGCCATGTGGGCTGTTGGGTAATCTTTGTCAGGAGTTACTGTGGCCCGACAGAATAATGGACCAGAGAACGTGGCCTAGGTTACGTACATCCTATTCAGCAGGTTTCTCTGTGGTATGTATAAAGGTCCCATGTCGTAGAAAGTGAGATTTTAATTTCTTTTTGATTACAAGAACTTCACTGATTACTTGTCACGGCCCTCTTGAAAATGTCAAAAATGTTCGGGGCCCACATCCAACCCAATAAACAATACAGAGGCCAAATAATATGTTCTCACAGCATTTTTCATTGTAATGATAACAATTGAACATTCAAGACTGAAGTGAACGCAACACATTCAGACAACAACTATTTGTGGTGTCAGGACTTCATTTTTCATAGATTTTCAATGTGTACTATAACTTTAAACTTGTTTAAACACTCAATACATATTTATTTATTTTATTTCTTTAATCCTTTAGGTGCCAGAGTTTTTTTTCTAAAATGTTCAATTGACATCTGATTTGACATCTTAATTTCAAAGGGCTATAACCTAAAAGTGATGAGATAGAGACTTTCTGTAAATTAGAGAAATGTTTAAAAAATGTACAGTGTGGGAACCACAGGTCTACATAGAATGAGTAATTAGAATAAATACTATCTCTTGTTTCAAAATTCACACACAGCCATTATTCAAAAACTGAGAAACAGCTGTCAGGACTTCTATGAAGATGTGATGTCACAACTAATACAGCCATTCAAAACAGCCATCATTAATATTAATGAGATAGACAAAGCAACCTGTCCTTTCTGGAGCTCCAGAGACAACATTGAGAATGGAGATTTAAAACTATATTGAGATGATTTTTAAAAATTCAAATAAAAAACTGAAAAAATGTAAAATATTAAAGATATTGTTGATGTGCAGTATGGTTTCTTCAAGTTTCTATGATGACAGAATCCATTAACATATTTTCTGAAAATTTAGAGTAATGTTTATGACAATAGGCTGCAGCTTCTTATAAGCTTCAGATAACCTTTAAACATATTTGCACATAAAGATCTGCAGTAAGAAAACTGCAGATCTTTGTTCCCATCACCTAGATTGTAAATGAGTGGATCTTCTAAACATCGGGAAGAATGGAGGTGGAAACCTTTTCTCTCAGTGTTCATTTGGACTACTGACCTTGTGTTTTAAGACACACTTAAAAACTGTGAAGCTGTCCTTTAACATCCCTGTAAAACAAACAATATGGTGTCTGTGGTGACTCATTTCCCAGTGAAACAATTTTTTGACATCGGAACAGGAGAGGGATTTAAATCTGATCCTCATGTGTGATTGGAAGGAGTGGGCAGATCTTAGTGTTAAGTGTGATACAGATTTTTTTTTTTTGGAATAATACAAAGTTGATTAGATTAACTCTTGTAAACACCTCTGAATACATGATTTGACATATATTTGTCATATAACATGAAATAAAACAACACGCTAACGCAAGATTAAAACTGGGTAAATGTACTTTTTATTTCATTGTATACAAAGAATTACATAAATCCTACTAGAGTCAAAAACTGAAATGCTATTACTGCCATTTCTGCTAAGCTAGAGTAAAACTTAGCGGGAGTTTATACGTTTATATTTCCCATTGTGATTGGATTTAGCTGCTGCTTCATTTGTGCAAGATGTCAATTCTTTATAATCAGTATTTTTCTGTCAGAAATGCTGTAGCTGTCTGCCAGCTTTCCCTGATAAAGCTCTAACGTGTGGTTATATGTCGTTAAAGTCATGGCTTTGCAGGGCATCATGTGGTGTTACAGTATCAGCCGATCACCATTTAATGAATCGGGATTGTTATCAGTCCTGATGGCGGCTCGGCTGCAGCGGTCACCACAGGGACGCTGGGAGAAGCTGTGCTGGGCTCAGGAGGCTCTGGGGGACTCAGGGATCGATGCAGGGACTGCTGCCTGTGATCTCCTCTGCTAAGCTGAAATAATGGAAAACTGCTCCGGTCTCTTTGGGAGTATTAGAATATGTAGGCCTACATAATGGCAAGGCTGGATTTGAGCAGCTTTTATGTGGCTCAAAAAGAGAAACAGAGCATAGAGAACATATTTTACATTAAATTATACAAAACAGTGCTATTCCTATAAAAATAAAATATGGTATGCAGTAATACGATTACTTTATACACTTTTCACATATTTATGTATAAGAGTATTGATAAGAATCCCATGATGTTATTTACTTCTTTGCTCAATGGGATTGGGCTGTAAATATTGGCAGTCTGGGATTTCAGCTCTACAAACATATCTCTGGGACAAAGCTGCTTTGTGCTGAGTCCACATAATGTGATTGAAATAAAAGTGGCTGCAAGAAGCTCAGAATGCAGCTAATTTTCAGAAATAGTCTGCTTATGTTGGGAAGGTGGAAGGACATGAACATGAATCACCGAACAATGAATTATCTACTTCTGTTGATTTCTGTTTATGGCTTACCAATGTTCATTTCATCACACAATTCTAGAAACTGAGCTTTGATAATATATCATTATATGTGGGTTTACTTTAACTTACTAGACTTTGGCTGACATGAAGTGTCCATATTTGTTTCAGACATTCCTGCATTATTCAGCAGCAAGTTGGACATATTGGTTTTCAAAAATACATAAGTCACAATGAGGACACATTTGAAGGACATCTGCAGACACAGAGACATTCCACTAGAAAACAGGAGTAAATTCACTGTGGTGTGATGACTTTGCAGTTTATAAAAGTCCCTCTGTGGGCATTACAAGCTGTAGACTGATTTTTCTGATCGGCCTTTGATTGCAATAATCTGTTACTCCAACTTGCTGGATCATGTTTCCTTGTTTCATCCGCACTTTAAACAACACGCACATTCCTTTCTTTCAAGGCTGTTTTCAGTCAGAGTGCAGCTGAAAAGTTACTGTGTGTTGCTGATCGACAACACAAAGTCAAAAAGGAAAAACGACAGCTTCATAACAATAGGAAGACCATAGTATACATGCAGTCAATGTCCGTGAAGGTTCTCAGTCATCCAGGTCATCTTTATCTTTTACAACTGGACTTCTTAGTTTATTGAAAAGGTTTCAAGTCCCATCCAGGAGGCTTTTTCAGTTATGGGATTTAGTGCCAGGGAACTCAGGAATTTAAAACTCAGAGTGGTTGTGAAACCAAATTTACATGATCACTCTCCTGAAACAGGGGAGTGGTTGGGTAAAAGCTCCCAGGTGTGGCTAGATGTCTCCTGCCTCCGGGTGTGAACGATTTCCTAGGGAGAGCTTCCAAGACAGCGTTGTATGTGGCAGACAGGTTGTGTCTTAAGCCACTACCTCTGTTTAGTGAAGGTTTCTCTAAATGGACATACACTCACCGACCACTTTATTAGGTACACCTGTCCAACTGCTCGTTAACACTTCATTTCTAATCAGCCAATCACATGGCGGCAACATTTAGGCATGTAGACATGGTCAAGACAATCTCCTGCAGTTCAAACCAAGCATCAGTATGGGGAAGAAAGGTGATTTGAGTGACTTTGAACGTGGCATGGTTGTTGGTGTCAGAAGGGCTGGTCTGAGTATTTCAGAAACTGCTGATCTACTGGGATTTTCACGCACAACCATCTCTAGGGTTTACAGAGAATGGTCCGAAAAAGAAAAAATATCCAGTGAGCGGCAGTTCTGTGGGCAGAAATGCCTTGTTGATGCCAGAGGTCAGAGGAGAATGGCCAGACTGGTTCGAGCTGATAGAAAGGCAACAGTGACTCAAATAACCACCCGTTACAACCAAGGTAGGCAGAAGAGCATCTCTGAACGCACAGTACGTCGAACTTTGAGGCAGATGGGCTATAGCAGCAGAAGACCACGCCGGGTGCCACTCCTTTCAGCTAAGAACAGGAAACTGAGGCTACAATTTGCACAAGCTCGAAATTGGACAATAGAAAATTGGAAAAACGTTGCCTGGTCTGATGAGTCTCAATTTCTGCTGCGACATTCGGATGGTAGGGTCAGAATTTGGCGTCAACAACATGAAAGCATGGATCCATCCTGCCTTGTATCAATGGTTCAGGCTGGTGGTGGTGGTGTAATGGTGTGGGGAATATTTTCTTGGCACTCTTTGGGCCCCTTGGTACCAATTGTATTGAGTGTTGTTGCTGTCCATGTCCATCCCTTTATGACCACAATGTACCCAGCTTCTGATGGCTACTTTCAGCAGGATAATGCGCCATGTCATAAAGCTGGAATCATCTCAGACTGGTTTCTTGAACATGACAATGAGTTCACTGTACTCAAATGGCCTCCACAGTCACCAGATCTCAATCCAATAGAGCATCTTTTGGGATGTGGTGGAACGGGAGATTCGCATCATAGATGTGAAGCCAACAAATCTGCACCAACTGTGTGATGCCATCATGTCAATATGGACCAAACTCTCTGAGGAATGCTTCCAGCACCTTGTTGAATCTATGCCATGAAGAATTGAGGCAGTTCTGAAGGCAAAAGGGGGTCCAACCTGTTACTAGCATGGTGTACCTAATAAAGTGGCCGGTGAGTGTATATTGCTTCTTTAACCCCTCTTTCAAACCATCTGTCTTCCCTGTCCAAAACCTGGACATTTCTGCATCTCTGCCTTGCCACAACCTCCTTCAAATATAATGACTTCTTCAACAGACAGAAACATAGCTGCACCATGTGGTCCCCAGTGTGGTCCCCAGTGTCTCCCACTGTGTTCAGTTGACAAGAACATCCAGTTCACCAGAAAGGCAACAAGAACTATAGGTTGCCCTTCCTGGATTGTGCAGTGTCCCTGGACAAGGAAGGCAACCTCAGCACCAAGGTCTACCATAAGCCCACCCACACAGACCAGTACATTTTATTTGATTCCATCACTTGCTGGAACACAAACTAGGGGTTATTCAAACCCTACAACACCAGGCCCATCTAAAGGATAAGGGTCATTCTTTTGAGGACTCCAATATCCAGGTTTTGGACAGAGAAGACAGATAGTTTTAAAGAGGGGTTAAAGAAGCAATATATGTCCACCTACAGAAACCTTCAGTAAACAGAAATGGTGGCTTAAGACACATACAACGCTGTCTTGGAAGCTCCCCCCGGGAAAATAGAAACTTGTTCACACCTGCAGGCAGCGGACACCTAGCCACACAACCATCCCCTAGTTTCAATGATATGGTCATGTAAATTGTGTTTTACAGCTACTCTGAGTTTTAAATTCCTGAGTTCCCTGGCTCTAAATCCCAGACCTGAAGAAGTCTCATTAATGGGAGGTGAAACTTCTTCAACAAAGTATAAGTCCAGTTGCTTTTCTTTTTTAAGATAGTTATATTACAATACATTTCGAATATTCCTACTGAAAAATGTGTATTTTATTTAAGAACCTTTGTTCAATGAATGTATACAACTTTTAGATTGTTAGTTATTGCAAAAAATGTTCAGGTTTCTACGGTGGTTGGGACTCTGCTACACAAGGTGCCTTCAGTGTCTGTATGAGATGCATCATTGTTAATATTGTATATTATGATGATTTATGATGTGACAACACTGTGGGTAAGGTCTGGTTAGATTTAGGCACAAAAAACAAAGAAAAAAAATGGCTGCTCCAGTTCACTTAATAATGTTAGAGAATAGAAACAAACAGAAGCTCTGTCTCTGTCTCTATTGAGTCCACAGGCCACATTAGCAACAGCACAGGTGTAATTAATTAAATTAATGATGGCTGGATTGCCTTTAGCTGCTCCAGTTTCAGGTTGCTAGCGTTGCTGTCACGCTGTCACGACTTACCGGGGCTTCGTTAATATTAACACCTGTGCTTTTCCCGTGACAAGTCAAATGTCTGCTGCGATAAAGGCCAATTAAAGACTTGCATGCAAGTCCTGAAATAATAAATCTACTCTCACTGCTACTGCTCACACAGACATCTAATTTCATGCGCTACAGGTTTTGTAGGCGTTTGATGTACACCAATGTGTTGAGTTATTAAACACAGGTACAATTAATATAATTGATTATGGCTGCACATTATGTGTTCTAGTGGAGCCCTGTTGCTTCTTGCTGACTGACTTTCTCCTGCAGTGTCACACAATGAAGTTGTTCCTTCAGTGGTGCCCTTTATAACCTCCTGTCATGAACTGGAAAGGCTGTTTCATAAAGACAATAGAAGGAGCAAATAGTCCCAAGACTGATTAGTCTGTGTATATGTGTCTGCTTCTTGTTCTTGCTTCTAGATACAAGTGAGCAATGTCTGTATGTGTTTGTCCATTAGGTGAGAGCAGCATATGTCACAGCTCAGTCAGATGGGCGTCTGTCTCAGTGGGAATACAGCATGCCTACAGCTGGCTCCCACCAGGGAATACACACACACACACACACATACACACACACACACGAAAGCCACAAGAAAAAGATGTGTAAAGCTGTCCTTCATGCTTAACCTCTTTACAAGATGGGATTATTCTCACTGTATAATTAGGAGTCGCATGGTGTCGGGTGGAATTGGGGCCATTTAGCTGCCACAAAAATAGTTCAAGGGACTTGAACATGAGTTGTCTTGTGATGTTCTAACAGTGCCAATTTAACTCTGATTAAGCAGTTTAATGAGTAATTGCTCTGAACATGTTATTTCTTTTACTTCATTCACTCAGCTCTCAAAAAGAGAATTGAAAGAGAAGCTGTGGGTCAAATTTACACATTTCTCACATTTGTTAAATTAACCTCTTAAGACACACTGTAGGGGGTCGTTGACAGCAACACTACGCTTCAGCCTTTGGTTTCTATGGCCAAATAACATAACAATTATGGTCTTGTAGTTGTTTCATATCAATATACACCATGCATGAGCCAATAAAAGCATGTGGTCGGGAGATAGCCAGCTTGAAATCCAATTAGGACCGACTACAAAAGTTGGACCCTCTTTGGTTTGATGGACAGCAGTGCGACCTAATGGAAATTTCCCATGACTAGACCATCCAAATCTAATAGCCAATGAGGACAACAAGAGACATGTGAGAACTCTGCTACTTATAACTTGGGCATACAATTTTCGCAAATAAGACAGAAAAAGGGTCTGTGTCTTAAGAGGTTAAAAGCAAAATAACATCAGGAAGTGAAATAAACTTCTGTGTTTTTATGATGCCTATAAACTACTTTACTTTTAGATGGACAAGCTCAGCCAGAGTCAAGTGATCACTTTCACATAAACTAAGCACTTCACTATTTCTATGCTTCATTTGTCAAATCTGGGAACTACTTGTAGTGATCATTAGAGACAAATAAGTGCATGATCCCTTTTGACTTGTGCCATGAGTTACCTTATGTTGTTTGTCAATCAAAAAGATAATCTTTCAAGTAAAGAAGGTCAAGTTTGTTGTTAAACTGTAGAAGTATAAATATGTATGAATGACTACACATTCAAACGTGATGTCATAACTTTCATGAGCTAACCATAGCTGCTGAAGCTAATGTTAACCCAGAGTTAACGGTCATTTTCACAAAAAACAAAAACCTTCACTATTTCTACACCTACTTTTTTAAAACAGGGACCTTTTCATTATATAAATTGACAACAAATTGTCAATATATAAACCAGTACAATATAGACCAGTACCTCACTGTTCCATACATATTTCTTTTCAAAATAAGGTCCCAAGGGGTCTATCTGAAGGGTAAGTTCTTTCTGTTGTAGCTGGTGGGCTAACTGCTACTAGCCTAGCCTGCTGGATACATACTCACTGACTTTCCTCCTTTATTTGCATGTTTTCTAAATCAATTCAAGATTCGAATTGAACCGGGGCACCAAGCTCCCCGTAGTGAACTACGGTTAGCATGCATGTCAGCTTGGAACAATAAATTCAATCAGTTTTGTTTACGAAATATACATGAGTATCTGTGCCAGTGACTTGATTTATAACGTGAATTTCATAACAACTAACGCCATCTGTGGAGCAGTTTATAATGCAGCAGAGGGCATTTAAAGGTACTGTAATAATACATGTATTTACACCTCTTGTTTTTTGTTGTTTTTGTTATTTATGGCCCGTATACCTTATTGATCTGAATTCATACTTCTTGAATTCAAATTCTAATTAATTTGTATTGACTATAAAAAAATAATCAGATGAAAAGTAGTCTACTTTTTATCACGTTGACTACTTTAGGTCAAAGTTATTCAGGACATTTGTTTTGAAACCAGTTAAAATGTGGGGTGTTTGTATGTGTCTGTCAGACAAATGTAGATGTACATGAGTTTCTCACATTAATTCTGATCTCCCCCATTCATTTCTAATGATCGGTCACCTTTGACCAAGAGTGTACAAAAGTTGAGTAAAACACACAAAATTGTATGCAAATTGAATGTCAGCACTAGTGATGTACTGATCCAGGTTTTTCTGATCCAATCCAATACCAATCCATGGATTTAACATACCGGCCGATATCCGCTAAATCTTTCAGCTAAAATCATATGTAAAGCTCCAGCAAACTGTATTTTCCATGTCTACTAAAGATGTAAAATATGCTTTTGCTTCTTTTATTATACTGGGATGAATAATTAAATAAAAAAATAATGAATGACGACTTTTTGGAACAGTACCAACAATTCCGCCTTCTGTATCAAAGCGATCATTAGTCTGCTACATCCAGTCCTGAATATGTCTTATTTAGTTTGTTTGCCTGTTTTTTTCATTTTTGTACTGGACTTTCTTTAGTTTTTTACCTGGTGTTTTTTTTTTTTTACCAACACTTTGCTATGCTCCCTGGAGGGAAACTCCCCAAGTAGATCAAAATGGCACAATCAAGGTAATAAAAACAAATATATACTAATTTAAACATACTTTTGAATGTCTATTCTGCTACATGCCACTAAATCTTACACAATGTCCCTTTAAATAAGACTGTGTGGTTCAACACAGCTATTAAGCTCCATTAGTTAACTCCAGTTTGGACTCTTCTTTTCCTCAAAGGTCAGCACTGTCAGGACACGTTTGTCAAAGTTGAGCTGAAAAATCCAATGGATTCGCTTTACTGTGGCCAATCTACCAATCCTGATAATTCCACTGGAAGGAAACGTTGCCGTTTCATATAATGGTGCGTGCAGGATTTTATAAAACTCAATAAAGAACTCGAACACAAAACAGCAGCAGAAGCCGCCAGTGTCACTTCAGAGTGAACAAAGAGCCACGTTGTGCTTTAAAACGTTGCCTACAAATCTAGTGAAGAACAGACGCCTCCATCGGGTCCAAATGTGTCACCGTGTGTGTTCACTCGTGTATACCGCTGTGTCTCCATATGTGTGTGTCCTATTAAGGGCCAATGAGATGAAGGCCCCCAGGGACCGGCTAAATTAACACGGTCATCAGTCTCCGGCTACTTGCCGCTGTCAGGGCCAGATTCAAGGGAAAAAAACAGAGGAGAGGGGGGACCGGATGGTGATTTGGGGGGTTGTGTTGGACAGTGTTTGGGTTTAGCTGGGGACAGGGGGGATGACATTGAATGAAACCTATTGAGTAACGCCTGGAGCTATTAATAAAATTAGAGCTCCAGAGCAATAACCTTCGGAAGCGGAAACTAAATTAACATCCTGACTGGATTTCAAAGTTTCTGCAAAGGGGAGAAATTGTCCCCTGTCAGCACTTGTAGGATGACTCCTGGTGCCCAAAATTTGATGAGCGCTACACACATTAGGGATATAATCCTGCATGAGATTGGAGGTCAACGGCAGTGCTAATCTAGTGGAAGGAACTGCAAGAGGAGAAAACTTAATCCCTGGTTCAGCCATGCATGATACATTTTGGTTAAACACGCCCCGCTCGCGTGATCTGACATGTAAATAAGTTCTAATATCTACAGTATGTTTTGAATTGTGTTCTATCTCTTGCTAGAAAAACACTGTCAGATGGGAAAGCTAATGGGTCACACTGAGCAAATGAACACACGATAATCAGCGCAAACAAAGGTCCTATTGTTCAAATTTGAGCAAATTCAAACTGTGTGAAATGGCACTTTGACAAGGTATGGTATTGACTCCAATATGTTAAATCACTTTATATCCATAACAAAGTCCATTTTTTCCATTATAATCAAAGTGAGGTCTGTAGACAGACAGAGCACATAATTATACTGACAAATCCATATGAGCTGTGCTTCGGATTAATTTTTTTTGTATAAGCCGTGGAATGAGGAGGCTGAACAGAACTTTCTGATATGTCCAGTAGGTGCGGAGGATGACTGTGAACCTTTAAATGAGCCCCATGTACATTCCAGAAAACACACACTTCTGGACCCACTCTCCCTGAGAAGTCATTATTTTCACAACTGTAGGGGTTTTGTAAAAGGTGAACCAGGAAACGGGATGGGATTACTCCCATATTGCGATACTCTCCCTCTCCGTGTCTTTAATCCCCTGGCAGAGGATCCCTGTACAGACCCTGGATAA
The DNA here is from genome assembly GCA_030544235.1 of Lepturacanthus savala. NCBI lineage: Eukaryota > Metazoa > Chordata > Actinopteri > Scombriformes > Trichiuridae > Lepturacanthus > Lepturacanthus savala. The sequence goes on from CM060471.1 coordinate 5,775,141, forward strand.
CAGATTTATCTGGGATAACGTCCGTGTCGTTACACAGTCTCCCCTCCTCTCAGAGGCCAAGGGGAACAATAATCCGTCTCTCTTTACAACGGGGATGTTAAACAATGCTAGCAGATGTGTCTGGAAGCCTGTGGAAATGAGGGCAGGCTTTCCAGCAGGTAGTTTTAATCTCTTTTTTTATTTTTTTTTTCCTGATCTGTCTCTCTCCTACGCACAGTCACGCACCATTTGTCTTTCTGTGCACTCTGTGATTCTGAGCACTAGGACATTAACCTGTTGTCTCTAGCGGTTAGAACCCAGCGGGGGAGCTGCATGAGTTTGGTCGCTACTGTATCATCTATGTGTGTGTGTGTGTGTGTGTGTGTGTGTTGGTGAGCACTCATGCATGCGCATACGATCGCTCTCGCCTGAGTGTAATAATGCATTTTAATGGCAGAAAACGGTGCCTGTAAAATAGATCATGCCACCGGTTCTCCTTGTAAAAGCTGAATCAATACGGAATGTGAGGTGTTCATGCTTCAGCTGACTGCAGACCGGTCAATACGGAAAATGCATGGAGACCCGGAGAGAGGCTCTTTGCAATTACAATTCATTATTATTCCATTAGGATCCATACAGAAACACTTGTGTCCACGCAGCGAGTCGGGCATCACCTGCAGGCTCAGTCTAGCAAACTGTAAACGGCGTCCATCCTTCCATGAAGAAAAAAAAAGCCTTTATCCCTTAAACTGTGTTAATCTTTTAACTTAAAGGGGTTAGCGGGTGAGGCTGATTAGCGGAGTTGTAGATGTACTTGTAGAGGCGGCGGAACCATCACCAGCTCATCAGGGGATTACCGATTGCAGCCAGGTTCACCCTGAGCAGGGAAACTGGGACGTCTAGATGTAAACAGGTCAATCTAAAGGTGGAGCATTGTCCCCACCAAAAGTCTTTTTAAACACAAAAAATAATTCTGAATATTGAAAAAATGTTAAATAACAACAGCAATACAATAATAACAATAATAACACAAATGCTGCTGAATGTAAAACAATGTATTTTTTAATTGTCGAAAAATGATGACACCACTGGACGAGTGGTTTCATTCGGATGCTGTTTTCCAATGGGCCTAACGGCTAATTTTGTAGCTAGCTACGTGGAAGAAACCAATCAAACTAATATGTAGAAGACAATAAGTCATTTATCACACCACTGGTTCAAAATTCGTCCAAAATCAGCCTCTTTTTTTTACAGTCTGCTGACTAAAATCAGACCTAACGATCATTAAGGAGCTCTAACGATGTAAGTTACCGTGCGATTAGGGGGAGGGAGGAGGGAATGGGAAGAAAGAGAGAGGAGGACATGGATTTTCATATTTTTATTTGATTCATAATCTAATTTGCTTCTTTGAAAATTTACTGCTTATTGCCCCCCCCCCCCCCCCCCCCCCCCCTTTCACCCCTGGTCAGTCAGATGAATATAAAGTCTTTGTCATAGCTTTGTCCTCAATGATCTAACAAGGAGAATCTGGGTCTTTTTTGAGGAGGAGAGGTAGGACAACACAGTTTGAGAGACAAGTTCCTCCTTTCATTCCTCTACACTTGGCCAGTTGCAGTGTAAAGAGGGCACGATAGTCTAATAGTTTTGGAAAGTTACAAAAATTGATGGACACATTCTCCCCCGAGCCATAAAAGGGGGGTTCCAGACTCTGTCAGATGATCCAACAGGCACTTGAGTCCACCTGAGTCCTTCAGGTTGAAAGGAAATACCGGAGTGAAAGAATATACAGGTGGGCTAGGATGAGGTTTGAAGACTGTAAAGACAGAGACAGAAAATCCTAAAACCTGCTGAACTCTTTGAACTTCATTCAAAGTTGTGGTACAAACCGACCAGCTGGGATCCAACCTCCATAAATCCTGCTTTACTGGAATCATGTCGACATCCATTACTGTCAGTTTAAGGTTAAGACGTAGGGGGAGTTGTGTTCTGGAAGTACTTTTTATTGTAAATTCCCCTTTGAATGTTTTTCCAATATTACTCAATATAGAAAGACACGACTGTTCCGGATCATTTAATAATACTATATATATTTATGTACATTCTTTATTATTTAATCTATGTTTAAAAGGAATAGTTTTCCTGTCAGTTTGTTAAATGTCTCTACACCTATGAGCCTCAGGCAAAGAAACCACAACAAAAGAAAAAAAAAACTAAGAGGTACACATCAGAGAAAAAAATCTGCACACAAAGCAAATTTTAGAACCGATGCAACTGCATATGAAGTCGATGCCAAGATGCAGTCAAAGTGAAAGGCAATCCTTCCTGCGGGGCGCAGATTGCGGTGTTGAAAATGGATTCCCTGGAGCAGGAGACTTGTGGAGGCAATGAGGAAAAAAAAAGGGAAAGAGACTGGCAGATAACAGAAAGAACGCTGGTGAATTCTGAAATCAGTCAGAGGTCTGTGCTGTCAACACAGAAACAAACCCCGCACACGGTTGGCAGGAACAGTCTGTACGTTGGGTTGTTTGTGGAGAATAAACATTAGCTGCAAAAACAATTCCACATTCAGCCTGAAAACACCTCAGTGATGATTCAGAGTTTAAAATACGAGACGCCAACACACACACACACACACATTCACGCATTGATGGCGGAGGCTGCTGTGCAGCTCGTCAGGATCTAACGAGCGTTCTTTCACACACATTCACACACCGTTGGCCCTTGGGAGCAATTTGGGGTGCAGCGTCTTGCCTGAAGATGCTGGAGGAGCCGCAGACCCAACCGCCTTACCTCAGAGTCACAGCTGCCCCGACGCACTCCGCTAATTGTTTTCATCAATTTTCTACAAAACACATTCTTTCGCTCCAGCTCGCTGCTAGCAGCAGACACAACAGTTCTGGGCTCAGCGTTTGACATTTCTCACTAAAATGCTATCTTTTATGTCCACAGGCTTCTTCCTTCAAATGTTCTTTTCTTATTGTAAATCAAAGAATCACATACTTAAGAGTTTCTGATCTTTTATATTTAACCAACAGACATTTTAAGCTGCCACTCTCCAGTACTGCCTGTACAGAAAATGAACAGATGTATTTTTGTAAGCCTCCCACAATGCTAAAGTTCATGTTTTCAGTTATTATGAGTTCCTTTATAAATTATGACTGTCAAACCTTTGATTACAGCAGTGGTTCTTAACCTTTGGACCCCCACCATGGACCCCTATTTCATAAGATTTTATCTCAGGGTCCCCATCCGATTTTTGCTTTTAGATATTAACCCTCATGTTGTGTTCCCGGTCAAATCTGATCATTTCAACGTTTTTGTCTGTGAAAAATGTGGCTAATTTGATCAGATTCATCGAAGCTTTCATGACTTTGTCCACAAAGAGGATTTCAGCATACAAAATAAATTGTATTGATTTATATACAATTTAGTGGGTTTTATTCAATTTTTGTACACTCTTGTGTTCCTGGTCAAAAATGACTGATCATTGGGAATGAATGGGGGAGACCAGAATTAATGGAAGAAATTGAACTCAGGTACATCTATATTTATCAGATGGACACACGCACACACACACACACACACACATCAATAATAATAATCCAAAATAATTAGAACTCAAATTGAAAATGTATGAGTTATTAACAACGGGCCATGAATAAGAAATAGAAGTTCAAAGCGTCTAATGTTCACAAGAAATTATGTCCAAAAAAATCCAACACAACAAGAGGTGATAATATATCGATATAACAAATATAAAAATATATATAATATATATTTATATATATATCATATATATAAATAAAAAACATATATATATATATATATATACTCACATAACATGAAACAAACACAACATGAGGAAAGTTTATGAAACCAATGGCAAAAATGTCATTGTGTTACTTATGGGTTGACTTATAGTATAATAGATAAGTTCCATTTTTGCTGGGGACCCCATGGAGCCACCACAAGGACCCCTGGAGGTCCCTGAACCCCACTTTGAGGACCCCTGGATTACAGGATGGTCTACTTTACTGTGATTAGATTACTGAAGCCCAAACACTGTAAATGAGAATAATCAGTAGGATCAGACCGTGGTCACAGGAAGTAAAAATGTGAAATTGAACTGCTGATGATGTTTGCATCATATCCACTTTTTATAGTCTGAGGGAGAAAGTCATCACTCACTGTAGGTTGTAAAAGCTCACAAATAAAAAACCTGACGACACCGCCTACAGACTTACTTAATTGAAATGGCTCAGTGGATCAGTGGACCATGACCTGTATTTTACAACTACACAATAACCCCAGCGCAGCTACGACATGGAGGGGTCAAACAAGCACCTCGCTCATTAAAACCAAAACCATATACGCATGAAAAGGCCTGAGGGCTTTCACGAAAAGGGATCTGCTCAAACAAACGCACACGCACTCTCGCACAAAACCCTCCCTAAAGAAGCGTAAGTAGAGCTTATCCCTTCTTGGAGAGCTCTGATCTGATCTGGCACCCACCGCCTCTCATCCCTACTTCACCTTATGGGTCAAACGCGCACATACGCACGCACTTCATCAGGGCACGGCGCCGGTTCTTGGCTGGCGTGCAGATCAATGACAGGTGGAAAGGTGCTAGGGGAGCAGGAGGTGCAGGCCTCTGATCTGGGCGTGGCTCTGGCACGACTCAGTGACCCTACAGGCCTCCGACTCAGGGACACGAGCAGCACATCAAGGTTCTCCAAGGGAGCAGCAGACAGTAATTAGGCTGCTGCTACATTAGCTATTCGTTTCAGGTCGGGTTTAAGAAAATCCTGAGTGAAGTTATGCATAAAAAGACCTCAGAATCTCTTTAATACCCTGAACAACTGTGTTAAAACCTTCACTGGTTTCCAGAAGATGTTGCTGAGGAATCAATGTGCAGGGATCAAGAATGAATGGAACAAAGAAAACAATCTTCTAACATTAATAATAAATAATAATAATAAATCTTTCTAACATTCTCCGTCCAATTCTACTGAATATAACTTCTTTATTTCTGTAAGTGCATAACCACAATAAATAGGATAGGATGAAGGATGAAGATAACAAAACATTTTTTTTGAAATATAAAGCTGTTCTGTATGCTTAAAAATGATATATGCAATATCTAAAAAGGGTCAGTGATAAAACTGCGATGTGGTGTAACCCTAAAAACTTGGCACGAGAAAGTTTTACTCTCTTAAAAAGGTTTAAAAAACAATTTAGAAACACATCCCCTCAACAAGTTTTATATTCTAGGTGGATTATATGTTTAAAATATGTTTTACACCATTTGACATTTTGTGTCAAAAGATCATACAAAATCATGATTTTGTAAAAAAAAAAAATATACAAATGGTCTTTTAAATAACAAGAAACCAAAGAGACCACAAACTGTACGTCTTGAGAGATCTGATGAATGCTTCTGAAAACTGTATTTTTTTAAAAAAGTTTTTGACCTTTTCATCTTGCCAAACATTATTTATAACTGGCCCATAAACCATAAAAATGTCCAATTTTGAGATTTCACCTTTAAAAAACACTACCAGTGTTGTACTCAAACAACCGTCATATTATTACAGATGTTTCAAGCTAAGGGATAACATCAGGGACTCCTATTCAACTCCTAAAAGGTGTCAACTCTCCGCTGGGTTTTAATAAATCAGTCCAAAAAAAGTTGCAAAGCTGCACAAGTAACAGGAGACAACTGTTCCAGACCACTAACTGCAGATGCTTACCATCATGTCAGGATATATTTATCTCATTATAATAATATCTAATTATCTAATATTTATCAAGTCAGCCATTTTATTGCTGTTGAGCTTTATTACACCATAAAAACTAATTATAACATACATAATCAACAGTGATGTGTCTCATACAGACAATAAAGCTGGAGCCACCTCAGCAATACCTACAATTAAAAGGTTGTATACATCATTAAATGACCAATACTGATAACAATATCCATTTATCACTCGAAATGTTAGCAAAATATATTTTAAAGGTGAATCTATCTTAAAATATGACATTATCCACTAAAAAAACAGGAATGTCACCATCTTGATTGAGGTTCTTGCTGCTGGATGTGGGCAGGCTAGTGGGACTTTTGGCAAACCGCCTCATGAGAATATATTCACCAAATTTAATGACAACTTATCCAATAGTGAAGCTGTCAACCTCATACTAGCTTAAGAAGAGAATTCAGGGGATCACCAAGGTCATTAGGATTCATTCTCTGTCGGGACATGAATGTCTGAACATAACCTCTCTGCAATCCATCCAGTAGCTGTTGAAATATTTCAGACTGGACCAAACCAGACTGACATTTTGCCCATTTATGGAAAAAAAATCTGAAATGAATGAAAGAATTTGAAAAATTAGAATAAAAGACATGACATCATTTTAAACATTGGAATAAATAGAGTGAATATCTTTACTTATACTCATTTGCAAATGTTGGCTTTGTTGGTTTCACAAAAAGATTATATTTTAAAGTAGGTCAGTTTAAACTGGATTGACACACAGCACTGCTGACAGAATGGATTTTAAAGGGTCAGTTCACCCAAATCACAATAAAAAAACATATTTCCTCCTCCCAATCTGTTTGAATGGCTTGATGCCACGTACTGGAAGGATAAATGTGGAAATATTTTTTTTCATTTGTTTTCCTACTTTGTTTGAGACTGACCCTTTAAGAGCTTCAGCAGCCTGTTGTGCTGAGAGAAGTTAATACCACGTCCTCATGGTGGAAATAGATGATTAGGTCAGCAGCCAGTGAGTGTGGTTCATTAGTTTGCGACTTTGATTGTCTCGCAGGTATAAGGCTCTCTGCTGAGTGACTTATGGCTGTAATTTAGCCTTGATTACATACACCATTACTTGAACTCTAATTAGACTGTCACTCAGGGGAGGGATGACGGATGGACAGGATCATGTTTACACGGTTGATGACAAATAGGCTGATTTTTATGGAAGATCAGGAAATCAAAAACACATGGAAACTGAAGAGCGACGACGGAGGGGAAACGTGAAGCGGAAGACACCCAGAATGGTTTGATCTGATGGCTACAAATTCCACAGTGACTCGTGCACAGGTTTGAAAGCACTTCTGGAACCTCTTCATTTCATACATGGGGATGCAGAGCGGTGCATTCATCAGGCGGTGCAGTCCCTGCTTCAAATAATGAATCACCACTCCGGCTCCGGCCCTGACCCCGGGGTCACGCTTTTATAGGCGACCACTTCATCACGGAACAATCTGCAGGGCGGCTGTGGACAAAAGACACACAGCCTCACCTGATGACCTCGTGTCGTGATCCGTGGAGGGAGGCCGGAGAATAAAATAAACAGGGAATAGAAAGAGTTATCAATATAAGAGCGGGAACCATATATATATATATATATATATGTGTGTGTATATATATATATATATATATATATATATGGGTCAGTGACAAATAACGTTTGGCAAGATGAGAAAATCAAAAACTTTTTAAAATACAGTTTTAAGAATCATTCAGGTCTCTCAAAATGTACATTGTGTGTTCATGTTGGTTTCTTGTTATTTAAAAGTTCATTTGTATTTGTATTTTTTTTGTTACAAAAATCATGATTTTGTGTGATTTTTTGACATGAAATGTCAAATGGTAGTCCAATTTTAAATATATAATCCACCTAGAATATAGCACTAGCTGATGAGGTTACACCACATGGCAGTTTTGTCACTGACATACATCCATCGCTCTTCATAAACGTTTGTCATGTTGTCGTGTTGACAGTAGTGTGATATAGTAGATAGTTTAGGGTGGCTTTGCTAGTATTATAGTAACTATTGAGTAATTGGGGCAAATAATAATTTTCTTATTCCAGGCTCAGTTGAGCATTTTGTAGAATTTCAACTGCACTGCTACTGTAGAATGAAGGATGTTCATCAGTGAAGGGAAATCTGATTCAAGGCCAAAAACTTAAAGACGTTGATATGTTTGACATGTTTTAAGATGTTTAACTTTAATAATAATTAGTGTCTGATATGTTTTTATACAAAAATTGTTAAAATCCTTTCAACAAAGGGTGCATTTCTGTTTCTGATTTTGTTTTTTTCAAAAGAATGATTTATAGTATTTTTAGTTAGTTCTTGAGGATAACAACATGCGAATTATTTTCATTATCTTTTCCATTTCTGAAGGGAAGTTTTAATATAAAAGAATGTATTCTTGGTATATATAATCTTGATGCTTCTGCCTTTTGTTTCATTACTTAATGCATTGACTGTTGATCTATATCATTTTCACTGCTTGTGTATTGGTTCATGCATTGGGTAGATTGTTTGCACTGTTTGTGATGTGTATAGAGATGGAATGAAATACTACTGCTACTACTACTGCATCTCCTCCTTCTACCTAATTAAATGTTTTAAAGTCTATGATTATGGAAATATATTTTATTTCATTAAACTTATGGAAATACTAATTCTCAGACTTTGTGCACTGGCATCTTCAAACTGTCCACATCACACTTGTGTAAGTTAAATGTTGCACCAGGTTTGACTCTCAAACTGTTTGTGATGTCACAAATCATACTTGTAGGCTTAAAATTAGATTTTCATTGAGCTTAGAGAAACTTTACAACTTTCCAGATGAATGTGAAAACAAACTCTACACATGCATCATTCTGCACAGTGAAGCTCAAACATTCTACTGGAGAGCTGAGGAAATAGTTTTATATAAACTTAGAGTTTTTGAAACATATTTAATTGCATCTTTCTCCTCAGTAAACTCTGAAATAGAACGGTCACTCACAATATCAGATTTCCACTACACGATTATTGTGGCCAAAAGAATTTATAAAGCTATTATCACAACATCTATAGAAAACTTCAAACAATTCTGCCAAGTCCATTCCACTAAACACAGCAACAGTAAATCTTACAAACTCTGTCCTAATGTTGTCTCATTTAGTTTGGCCTCACTGTTTGGATGACTGCTATTATATTACATTCTGGGTATCCTGCTTTTACTGTGTCAGCACTTTTTCATATGTCAGATGCTACATAAATAAACATATTTTAAAAAAGCTGGTCAACTTATATAGTTATAGTATATTCTGTCCTATACTTGTCTATAACAGCATATATTCATATTGCACATCTGTATATTTGTTCATGTTATCATGCTTTGTTTATATTATTTTGTTCATATTATCCTATTTATGTACATAACTTACTCCAAACTACACTATACTATGTTGTATCATAGTGTAAATACTATATATCTAGCACTATGCTGCTTCTTGTACTTAAGTTTAGATGCTAATTTAAAAACATTTTACATTACAAAATTTCTTTACCTTGTCTTTATACATTTATACATGTGTAATGACAATAAAGTTGTTTAATCTAATCTAACCTAATCCAATCTAATCCAATCAATGAAGTGTTGATGACAGAATCTCACACACCCACACCCATATATATATATATATATATATATATAATATATATATATATACTGTTGTATTGACAGATTTAATCTTATATTACATGTTTTGTTTCTCTAAAACACTAGAACAGAAAGTTTGGTCTCGTTGTGAGAATGGATGTTGGATCAGTGCAGGACAATGCAGGGGTTTTATGGCACGGGTCACATCTGCTATGGGATAATGACAGGGGTAAGCCAAATGGAACATGAAGTATGTGCGCGAGCATGCGCGCGCGCGTGCAGATGTGTGTGTGTGTGTGCGTGCGTGTGGTTGGAAGAGGGGAACTAATGAGTCTCCTATGAGCTATTATCTGTACCTTAGCTCCGCACTCCGCAATAATAAAAGCCAACATAGCAGAGCTCCCTAACCGGCCACTGCAACACAACACACGCCTCTGCTAATGCAAGTGATAAAACATCCGCTTATGATGCACAATCCTCTGCCGGGATCAGACATTATAAATCAGCACTTTGCTTCTTGAGTAACTGTTATTTGAACGAGCTCCATCTCATGTTGTAAAAAAACTAGGAGCAGAAATCTCTGAGGTGTTTATGCATGATACCTGGTCCACATAGAGCAGGTCCTCTGGGGTTAGGTGCAGCCCACTATTGGCAGCTGCACTATATAGACTAATACTGGCTGACTGCTAAGCCAATTATGTGAGTGTGATAAACCCGGTTCCAAATGGCACCAATGACCCGCGCATGTTTACTGATAAATAGCGAATCTCTATGGCTACATCAGCATGTTCCCGTAACTGCTTATTTATTCGTAGATAATCAATCACGTGGCAGAAAGTTGAATAAAACGCATAAATCAATCATAATAGATGAGTGATAATTGCGCATAGGAGGTGTGGGGTCATTATTAGCGCGCTGGATCCATCTCATCTCATCACACACACACACACACACACAGAGAGAGAGAGAGAGAGGGGGGGGGGAGAGAGAGAGAGAGAGAGAGAGAGAGAGAGAGAGAGAGAGAGAGAGAGAGAGAGAGAGAATCCCCGTGAGATGAGCCTGCTGGAAAGAGACCAGAGTAATCCCGCGGAGTGGAAAGTGAGGAACATCTCCGCTGTCCGCTCGGATAAAGCTCTATTCTTCTCACCCCACGGTGCCAGGGTTCCTAAGTAAGTGGGCGCAAAAACAAAAAAAGTTTCCACTGATTCACTGAGGCTGGCTGCTTGGCTGCTTTTGGGGGTCAACGCGCACCGGACGCGCATCATGAAGGAGGAGGGGGGCAGCGGAGCGCACTGACTGGAGACCGCGGTGCCGGAGTATGTCGGGATGTGAGCTGGACCCGCGGTAGAATGGCCCCTCATCCCACATGGATCTGTGAGGGATGGCAGCGTTTCACCACCACCATCATCACCATCACCCTCATCCGAGCGCGGACCTGCGGCGCCTCTTCCACCGGCTCACCATCGCGTCCTCTCTGAGCATCCTCTGCTTCTCCCTGGTCTACCTGCTCACCGGCTGCTGCGAGTCGGAGCTGGCGGAGAACTCTGAGATCAAGCCGCCCACGAGCCAGTTCCTCGCGTCGGGATCGGGATGGCCGCGCGAGAGAAACGGCTCCGGCGTCTCCGCGAACGGCGCCGCTGCCGCGGACGGAGACGCTGGCGCCGGTTCGCTGGAGGCGAACAGCTCCGGGAAAGAGTGGACAGCGACGCGCAGGCTGCCGCAGGCGCTCATCATAGGGGTTAAAAAGGGTGGCACCAGGGCTCTGCTGGAGTTCCTGCGGCTCCACCCGGACATCCGCGCCCTGGGCTCGGAACCGCACTTCTTTGACCGACATTACGCACGAGGACTGGACTGGTACAGGTACGCGCACGTTACGCAGGGAAACTATCCGAGCAAAGTTACTGAAACTACTGAACTGCTATTTATTTCAGTATAATATAACTTTAATTTCAATTTCTACACGTTTACTCTCACAGTTTAATTAGTCCATGTCCAGATGTTTTTTTCTCTCCACTACACTCCATTAAAACTTCCTCTCTTTGACTCTCTTCGTAATTTAAAAGGACTTTCCTGCTGTTCCTGTTTGCGCTAGTATAACGGTTTTATACCATCGCAAACTAACTTTCAGAGCCAATTATAATCCTTCAGGCTTCCAGTAGAAAAATTGAATCTCTTTGTGTTGTTTGCATACCCAAACATATCCACAGCTATTCCGCCGGGGTTTAGGTGACAGTCAAAGAGACTCTGCCATCTGGCTATGCCAATCTGTGCATGTGTGCATGCGTGTGTCTGCAGGGCCTGCAGTCTGTGTGTGAGCATGTGTGTGTGACTGTGTGTTTGTATGTACAGTAGGGAGTGAGAGAGGCCTCACAGGATGAGTCCTCGCAGAGCTGCGGAGTAATCATCTCCGGAGCCGGAGCCAGATGTTACTGTTGTCATGTGGCTCTGTTCTCAGCCTGTTCTGTGAAAACTTGGTAATACTCGAAACACACACACACATACACATACACACACACGAGTGAGGTTCAAGGGAGCAGAGTCAGGGCTAATCACCCACAAACATGTTCAAAATATGACTCTAGATTAAAAATGCATCCAAATCTGGACGGTGTGGCCAAGTGGAAACTGTCTTATTCTATATTTCTGGGAGCCTCAGCTGCAATATTAACCTACAACAGAGATAGTAAAGGATGAATCTCTGCTTCCTGGTTCATGTTCAATGTTCATGGGATCACATGCACAGAAACACAGTGTCAAAGTTGCGCTGTAAAATCAGAGAGGAGCCATTGTAGCCCCTCCTGTCTGCTCTGCCAGTGTGTGTGTGTCTTCACACCAGGTGATGTGAATGTGACATCAGATTGTCATGTCTTCCCTGGGGCCAGATGGGGCTCGCTCACATGTCGAGTCACTTGACATCACTGTCGGCTCTGTCAATTGACCTCTGACTCCGGGTCACTCTATGCTGGGAGTTAATGATGTGTTCACAGCACTTCATAACACACACACATGCACACACACATGTGCACACACATGCGCACGCGCACACATGTGCACACACATGCGCACGCACACACACACACACACACACACACACACACACACACACACACACACACACACACACACACACACACACACACACACACACAGAATACATCAAACAGATGAAATCTGTCTCTTTTTGGGTTGTTTACATGGACAAATGCAAAAAAGTCTCTTGTGTTTGAACAATTCTTACTGGTTTATGAAAGGATGCACCCCATTTTTTTCTTACAACTTGGGTCTTATTTGTGTGAGTTTCTATCAGTTATGATATATATATATATATATATATATATATATATATATATATATATATATATATATATATATATAAAATATAGAAAAAAATATAGAAAAATATATAGATTCGGCAACAGAGCAAAACCAACAAAATCAGATGGTGCAAAAAGTCACATTAACTAACACTTTAAAACCAAATGTGGGTGCACCAGAAAAATGTTAAAACTTGTTTCTTAATGGATTTGAATCAAATTGTGCACAGTTCACAAAATAGAAAAGGTCAAAGTTGAAGGTGGATGCCTCTGTAAAGGGAGACTCTCAAGGAGCTGCTCTCACCTGAAGGTGGAGGGCATGGAGATATAATAATATCTGGATATGGCGCCACCACTCAGACTCTCAGACTCAGCTAGTTGTGTTGCGTTGACAGGACAACAAGCTCAAATGGTCAGTGACTCTTTATATTATTAATTTTTGATCCATGGAGACTTATATTTGTAAAACTTTCCTCAAGTCGAGATGTGATTTCTAAAATTTGTGATGTCAGAACAATGTTAAACCTCTATTCCAGGCCCAGGGGCATGATGGGATGCGCCAGGTGTCCGGTATCCACATATTATAATACATCCATGGTAATGAGAGACTCATGAACTGCTGTGACCTGCAGGGTCACAAAACTGATGGGGGGAAGCTGAGCTGTGCGATGCATGATTATAATGTTATATGTGCAGTACACACACAAGGCTCTGATGTTCTGATTATAATGTTGGAAAACATTATAATGGTCACAAATTGTACTGTTAAACAGAAATCTGAAAGTATATCAGTATCAGGGTTGCAAAATTCTGGGAAGTAAGAAACTTTTCATGGGAATTAACAGTAAAATAAATGGAAATATTAAATGGAAATGAATCCAAATTTTACAAACTTTAATGCTGGCCCTGAACAGGAAAACTAAATATATATACAGTACAGGCCAAACGGAAAATCTTTGTATATGTTTGAACACTATGGAAAGACATACATGAAGAATGACACAGAAAAGGGGTCAAGGAGTTTAAATAGGAAGCAACTTTTGTTTGAGCTTGAAAGCTTCAATGACCTGGATGAGTGAGAATCTACACAGACATCGATACAGAAAAGGCAGCAGCATATTGCAAAAGTGTCAAAAATGTCCTCAAGGCTCTGAACTTTTTTTTTTCCAAGATTCCCCAGCCTAACTTCCCATGGAAAATTTCGGGAAATTTACAGTGAATTTTCCACCCCTTTGAAATCAGTAGTAATTTTTACATACATTTAAAGGAATTATTGCAGTATGTTTGCAAGATTATTCATTTGGGGAATTTTGTCTTATTTTGTCTGTCAGGAGCAAAGCATGAAGTGTGATGAAGCAGATCATGGATGGATGAGTTCCACTAAAAGTCAATATTGGTTGTAAGGGAGCAGTAATTCAAACCCAAACCACAGTGTGGTGACTTTAACCAACATTTAAACATTAAAACACTCCCTGCATTGTGCCTAAACCTGACCAAACCTTAACCACAGTAATGTCAACTCCGAAGACCTTTTTATCTTTTAAACAGCAATGGCATCCTGCTGATAACGGCGCCAGATCACAATGATTAAATGTCCTACTGGAGAACAACATGGACTAATGGCTTACAGTGGTTTGTTAAATTTCGAGGCCTGTTGAACGTGTAATGACAGCTCTGTTTGGGTTTTACTTGCACCTTTTACCTTCATTTATTCCATCAAATGACTTCAGTTAACTCGTCATCTAAATGTGTATTCCCCATCTTACTTCTTCTTAGTGATGCTGTGTTTCCTAGCGGTTCATTTAGTGAGTTTAACCCTCTACTGCATGAAATATTCCTTAGACATGCTAAGAGATGTTATGAATGTTTTTATTACTGAAATGGCCTAAATAATAGATATATTTAAGAAATATAAGAAAAGGTTGTAAACATAGACTCAGGATAATTTCATGCTATTTAAGTCAATAGGACTCCATTAGTTTGGATGTACTAGGATTTTATTATATTTGCATATAGTTGCCATATGCCAACAAATATATTTTAGTATATTAGAAAAAAACACTTATAACATCTAAATTTAATTAAATTCAAGTTTTAATATTTTTTATTTGGTGAAAATTTCCCAAATTCTGTATAAAAGACAACCTTCAGTCATGAGATAGTGATGCTCACATGTCAAATGTCCATGAGCAAAAGGGACTGGCAAACCAGGTCATGTGACCTCATAAATTGTATGTCCTTTAAAAATAAAAGCCCTTTTTTCACAACTGACTGTAAAAACATAGATTTTATTTTATATCACAGCTTTTAGAAGGATGAAGATAAAGTAATTGTTTCCTTATGGCAACACTATGAAATAGAGGGTTAATACCATTACAGCCAAGATTAAATGGAATAAGCTACATGAATAAGACTCCAGTTGTAATAAATAAAGGAGATTGAACCTTTTAGAAGGTCAGCGGAAGCCAGTTCATATCACAAGAAGCAAATGGAAGGTCAGCAGTCAGAGTTGCATTTCTGTAGAGATGCTGTTTCTCTTTTCTTCCTTTAAACCCAATCAGGGAGAATCAAATGGAGGATGGAGTATACTGTATCTTCCTCAGAATCACTCCCCCTTCTCTCTGAGAGTAAAATAACATTCTGCTTCATGAGGGCAATTGAGATCAGAGCCCCGGACAAAGCTGCACTAATGGCGTTTGGAGCGGAGATTGGATATGGAACAGCAGCGGCGATGAGCCCGGAGATGGACTGGAAGGTTCCTCCTCGCTGTGCTCTGTCTGGGATCGATAGCTCTATCTCCTTGCTGTGACCTTGGGTTGACTCCAGCATTAGAGTGGTTAGCGGTGGTCAGCTCGGCTTCTATTACAATTAGCAGGAAGCTTTATCCTACATTGTCATAATCCCCCCCCCTCCTCATGACCATCCATTGGGTCAAGTTACAGTAGCTTTTCTCTCTCTGTGGCTATGGAGGAATCCATTAAAATTGCTCAGCTGGAAATTCAGTGATGCTTTTACACTGAAGACAGGTGAATAGTGAAAAGAGATGTAGGGGGGTGACATGGATGGGAAAAAGAGATAAGGCTCCAGTGAGCTGGAGGTTAAAGGGTGAACGTTGTTACCACAACCTGGAACACCCCTCCTGACCCCTGGTGACCCCTGGTGACCCCTGTTTCAACCCTGGGGACAGTCACCTGAGCGTGGCTCGTGTGTGTATCCATGTGTGACGGCCGGTCCCTCCGGGTCCCGTCACAGTCTGGGCTCCTCTCCATCCTCCAGACAGCTGGGCTGCTGCTGCTGTTTTGTTGTGGAGGTACAGGCGAGGTTCGTCCATATTTTATTGACTGTGAGTTACCAGCAGATCTTTAACCGGAGAGGTCGCAGCTCACATTTCCGTGAAGAAGCATTTTTCAGAGAAAAAAAACTTTTCCAGCAAAGCAGGCGGATTTTATCTACTTATTTATTTATTTTTGAGTCAGGATGACCTCAACTACTGCAAGAAGTTTTTGGAATTTGGAATTTATGAGGTTTTCAAATATTAATGTTGAAAGTAAAACAATCTCTGCCTCATTATTTCCAAAAATATTCATCTCTACACAACATGAAATCTCAAATTTATGAAATCATGATGCATTTTGCTTATTGTGATAACGGTAATGACTATACTTTTCATAGTAAATGAACTGATGTTGTATTATGGCAGTAGCAAAAAGAAGAAATTAACTTGAGTTGATACAATATTTTAATTTGTATGCAAAATAATTATTAAGACCATCAACCGAACTATAAGTCTTGCAAATCTCTGCAGCTGCCCACTGGACCTAGAGCCCATTAGTGCAATGGCCCATTATCCTTTAAATAAATACCCATTACTTAAAAAATACACAGTGGAGTCATTGGAGTTCAGTGTCTCCTGGTTCTGTCCATGGTGCTGAATCACTGGGGATGTTTTATGGTGTGATACATTGTGGTGAAGCTCCGGTAAGGTTTACACATTAAAAAATATAATATAAATTAGTTAGGGTCAGGATTTGGGTTAAAATGATCACTTGAAACTTGTGAATCTAAGTTAACACAACTTATAAGGTCCCACATCGTAGAAAGTGAATTTTTAATTTCTGTTCTATAAATACTGTCTCACACACCTTGTATTCAATAACTGTGCCTTAAAATGAGCCATCAGAATGTTTGTGAAGTTGTGATGTCACAGCGATCATAACAGTCATGGACCACTCCCCCTCCCATTCACAGCCATTTAAATCAACCGATCAGAGGAGAGGCTCATTAATATTACTTTCTTTCTAGTTCTCTAGAGTGAAGCTGGAGTGAGGAGGAAAAAACTATAGGGATGTGATTTTTGGTTCTTAAAACCACAAATTTATATCAGGGATATCACAAGTTCAAATTAAATACAGAAAAGGTGTAAAACATGGGAGCTTTAAAGTTCGCCACGCTGTGTTATTGTGGCAGCAGTAAACAGCACGTCAATTGGAGCCATAGGTTCATGTTACTTGAACGATCTCATCAGTAAAACAGTTATGATAAATCACATGTTGGGCATAGTGAAAAGCGCTCTCATCTTTAGTCTGCTAATGCCATAAAACTAAAATAGTTCAAATTCTTCACATTGTTCACGTGCATAGAAATATTTGCAGATACACACATATGCTTTTGAAACATTACATAAAACATACAACATATGCAATTCAATAAAAAATATATCTAGAAAGAATAAGAGGCAAGAAAAATAATTAGGCACTTACCACACAGGTGGGTCTGGCCATATCTTCCATTATTGTTGTAAAACAAAGTGCTCACCTGTGGTCTTGGATAGTGCTACTTCCTAATTAAAGTAGTAATAATTAACCATTGAGGGTTGTGGCCAGGTGGCTCATATATATTGGCCAATTAACTCATATGGTATAATTTTGAAATGTCAAACATGTGACCTTGTGTCAGACTTTTTGATTGTTTCTTGTCTCATGCAGAGAACCATGGTCAGTGTATTTAAACCGTGTCATTTTGAATTGCAAAATGTGTGTAAAGCAGAAAATGTGTTTAGAGTTTTAGAGACTTGAGAAGAGGTTTTGCTCTTTGTGTGTCAGTTTTAATAATTGCCATGCATGCTGTGCATGTCATTTTAGTGTGTTAGCAATTAGAAAAAAGCTGTAAGGCTTATGTGGGTTTTATTTATTTTTTATGCGGTTGCTATGACTTCATCTTCCAACATGGCCCCCACCCTGTGTAGTTCTCTGATCTTTCATGTGTCTGCCAGCAGCAGTTTATGAGCATTGGGGGTTAAACTCAAGACTCAGAGATGGATGTCTTCAAGCTTGAAATAAGTTTGGAAGTTCGTAGGTTTTATAAAATAGTAACTTTTCTCAACTAATGAGACATGTTTCGTGTGTTTTCATCCCGAGGCTTTTGGAGACACCTCCCAGGATGCCTGTGAGCAGAAAGGGACGACCGACATTACTCAGCTGCCCAGATGATACTGGACTCATTTGCAATTCATATTGGACTCATTAAAGGAGGCTCCTCAATTCATACCCATACATTGGAGCCTTTGTCCTGCCATGACACAGCACATGGTGCTACTTGTGTTCTTGTGTCCTTACAATGGAACATAATTGCCATGCAAATCACAGAAGAATAGCACCAAAATGTTGTTGATGTTCGGCAAGAATCAGTGGGCGGAATCAAGGGAAAAATTAAATTGAGCAGTTGAGATTGTGGTGAGATTTTTGATCTACAGAAGAAGAAAGAAATTGGTATTGAATAACTGATATACCTTTTTAGTAATTCTAGGACATTTTGGTGCTCACATGTGAGGTAATTGAAGCTATGAGACAGGATTAGAATTTTTTTGTGTAAGTTGTGGGGTTCAGGTGTGTGTTTCCATGTACTGTACCGGAGGTGATCACCATAAGGCCCAGACGGGTGGGGCGATCTGGCTCTCATTAAGAACCTCCCCTGGGGCTCGAAAAGCAAAGATGTTGGGGGGGGGTTCTGGGGCCCCTCTATGATGGATGTCTCCTGGAAGTGGACGGGGCACAGTGACAATGGACCGACCCCTTAATGGTCCCCCACACAGAGGAAATGGATGAGCGGTCCCCCCAATAACACTCATGATAACACACTCATGCATGCATCTAGACGCAAGTGTACACACTCAAATCTCCCATTTGACTTGTATATAAGCAGTCGGTTCTGGGGTTTTTTTGCATGTCGATTATCCTGCTCTTTGACAGTGTCAGAAGGAGCATGTTACAAAAGTAATAAATTACTGAAATGCATTGATTTTTGGTGTAACACAGTGGTGTCAGGCATTACAGGAACAAATGGTAATATTTTACTCTGTAAAAATGTCAGTAACATGCATTACAATGCGATTTTAACTTGGATTGAAGTGATCTTTTTTTTCATTTTTTTTTTTCATACAAATTAGCACTGCAAGATCAGCAACAGTGAAATGAGTGAACCTGCAGAAATGTCAGATATCACATTCTCCAGATGGACACACACTCATTACTTTACGTTTGTGAAATATAAGGATTTGAAGAACATCACTGTCAAATGCACTTTGTGTGCTCCACCTAAAGAACTGTCCATTTCCTGAAATAGCAGCAGTAATTTAACATTTACAGCCATAGCCATAGTAACATGAAGTTTTCAAGGAAGCAAGAGGAGCATGAGAGTAGAGATAAAACCACAAAACAAACAAAATTAGAGATTCTTCAGCATCAAGAGGATAGGAGACTTGTAGTATATTGTTGAAGACATGAAAACCACTTTCAACAGTGGAATCACCAGCTGAATGAAAACTTAACTCAGTAGGATCCTTGTTGTAACTAGCAATCCATATTTCCAGTTATTTTGGTGAGAGTAAAGTAATGAAATAGTAGTGTAATGGCTTACAATGTAAATACAGTAATATTGTAATGTATCAAATTACTTTGAAAAGATAGTAACAAGAAATAAATAACACATTACAGTTTTAAAGTAACTTGCCCATCACTGTTCTTTGATTGGTTATTGTTTCCTACTTGGATCAAACATCAAAGATAAACCGACCAGATTTGTATTTATTTGATCTGGCGCATCCTCCAACCCACTGAATCCTGTGCTGCGTATCTCCTGCTGTACATCTGATGAACACTGCAATTGCTTCACATTCGTTAACACCTACCAACCCACCCACCCCCACACACACACGCTACATAACACAGCATGGTACTGATGAGGCTTCAGAAGGGTCTTGGCTCCCCCAGTCTCCACCTGCCACTCTTGGTCCCAGATGAGGCCCTTTGCTGCATTACTATTCCCAGTCTCTCCCCTCACATTTACACCAACACCTCCTCTCTTTATACAGCATGTCGCCCCAATACACACCCTGCTTACTGCTCCTGGTCTTACATGGTCCATGGGTAGTCATCCTAAGCCCCCACAGGATCAATAGCCAGTGGCCTTGGCCAGTCTGGGTGAATCCACCGGGGAGACCTGGCTGAAAAATTGGGAAATTGACGACAAAAGAGAGCTTCCTCAAAGGCAAACAGAGGCTTATGATAAGCTGCTGGATAATCCCCGTTCATCGTACCGGTCGTTTGATCTCACACTCACTAGTAAATGAGCAGTGTAAGGACGTCGCTAAAACAGGGGTTTTTAAACTGCCAATTAATTCAGCTATTTATTTTTTTTTTGGAGGGATTTCATCTGTAGCACATGGTGTCACCAGCCGGTTCTGTTCACCTGCCAGAGATCAGCTCTACTGGAACGTTTTAAGAGGTTAATTCTCCTCCCCCTTCATGCACCACGCCACCAAGTGTGAGTCACTTATACAGCAGTGAGGAGACAGACTAATGACGTCCCACTCATAAACACATGTTTGTTGGAAATGACGACTAAGCCTGAATGTCCTAAGGCCACAATGTTCAAGTATGTAATAATATGGTTTTGTGGAAGCCTAGTAGAGCCAGGCAATTAAAAAAATGTATATATTTTTTTATTTTTAAGAGCAAAGTTTAACATTGAACTTAAATAAAACATTGGCAAAATTTGTTCGCTTTTAGCACATAAACATCAAGTATTTATGACTTTGAAGAGATTGTGCAGAACATTCTGTTCAGGTGGTGAAGATGAAATTTAACAAACTTAGAAGATCTGCCTCATTCATGCAAACTGAAAATAGCTGCAAGTGTAGCTGAGCATGACCTGAAATAGCTGCATGTGCACGGTTAAAAGTTGGAAACACACTGGAACATGAAAGGAGTTGACGTTTTTCTTGAAATGCAAAATTTTAAATCTTAATGATTTGTTAAGTCGTTAATAGAAATTTTTATGCCTGGCCTTAATACTCTTTTGCACAGTTTTCACCAAAAGCAATGAGGAATTCAAAGTGGAAGTAGGTAGAAACTGTTGTGAGGAGATTTACGCAAATTGTTATGTCAGCACTTTAAGATGATTTTTAGGTATTTTCCTTATCTTATTAATGTTATGAACCATTCCTCAATCTTCAACCAAGTAATTTTAGGAGCCAAAACCTGACCAAACGTCAACCACAGAGGTGTTGTGTTACTCCCCTGGAGACTACTGACTGCAGCAAGAACAGCCATGTTTGCCAGGAGGCTGGTAGGGATGTGAGACAAGAGGAAAGATAAGTTGCAACACAACACTGGTCGATCAGATGCCAGTTGAATCATGCTTTACAGATTCATTCAGACCAGAAACAGCCTTTAAAATGATTCAGGGACTACTGTACTGTGGAGTGCTGCAGCAGGTACTGATGTGACGATGAAATACAACACAGGAGAGTCTGAGAAGGAACAGATCCATGTTTGAAGGTTTATCATTTGCCAAAAACAATGGATAGTGGTTTGTGGAACTTTAAGACAGAACTGTACAACTTTGGAAAGTTAGTTCTAAGTAATCTTTTGGTGCAACAATTAACATAAATCAGTAAAAAATCATGTTACAAAGGCATAAAAAGAACATATATGATCAAGTCTGGTTAAATTACCTTCAATGTAATGAGACACTGGTCCCATTGGAATGAATGAGGAAGATGCATTTCTCTCAAGAAGTGCTGTCTTTTAGCAGTCTGTGGACATTTATACATTTACATTTTTAATAAAAAAAATACAGAAAATGACATCTCAGAATCTTAATAATAATAATAATAATAATAATAATAATAATACATCAGACTTATATAGGGCTTTTCCTAGTGATATTTACAATAGAGACTATAGAGACTATACTACTATATATATAGACACACACACACACACACACACACACACACACACACACACACAATACTACAGTATTATTCATATAATGATATATTCTGTACATTTTCATTGATGTTTTAAAAAAGAAAGTTACTAACTTTTCTTTCCATTTTTTACACTGTCATTGTCATAATTATGAGTGGACTTTATACTGTACATTCTGTTCAATAAAAAAAAAACAATAATCATTTATAATATGTGCTTAATCAATACTGATACTTTTGCTATTATTGAATTTATCATGTCTAAATTTCTACCAAAATCATTTTTATAATCTTTACAGTTAACAATTATCTAGTGATGAAAGTGAAACTTATTCAGGTTTACAATGTTTTCTCTCCTTATGTAGAACAAGAACATATTAAGTTATTATTAAAGAGAACACCTGTTTTATCTGTCAATAATTATATCTGTGCAAAGCTCATAGCAGAAGCACATTTATAATAGATCTTTTTCCTCTGATGGTGCTCTTAGGGGCAGTGATTAGCTCTTTGTGCTTAGGTAATAGTACAGGGCTCTGCTGGCTCGAAGGCTATTCACAGACAGATTGCTAATGGAGGCGTGTTTGTATCTAGCTCCATCATTCCTTCATCAGTCACCCGGCCCTTTCATTTAAAACACTCTAGCAAATGCTCAGAGACATGCATAGTTGGATGAGCACACACACACACACACACACACACACACACACACACACACACACACACGCACACGCACACACACACATGATCTTTAAAAGGTCTGGTGAAAAATCCACCACACCCACCCATTATATCTTCAGAGAAAGAGTGTGTTATTTTGGATTTAAAAAAATGTGTCTTTGTGTGTGTGTGTGTGTGTGTGTGTGTGTGTGTGTGTATTAGGCTGTGAGAAATTGGTCCTTTGGGAGACCAGAAGCTTGATAGCAAATGCTTGGCTAATGACTGAATAATTAGTGTATGTTTGTGTTTTGTAGTGTGTGTGGGTGTGTGTGTGTGTGTGTGTGTCACAGACTGTGCGGCTCCTCCTGCCCAGGGTATTGGAGTTAAAAGGGAAGTCTTGGAGCTAAGTGGCAGTAAGAGCTGTCTCGCACCGATCAGATCAAATGGTAGATGACTCTGTGTGTGCACCTCTGATTCATTTCCGAGGTTTCCGAGGTTTCAGAGGGTTCCAGAGGGATGGATGTATTGACAGCAGGTCGTATTGCAGCAGCATCTGAAACCTTAGCCGACGTGTCAGAGGACAAGCGGACCATCCTGTCCTCACTGTCTGTCCCCTCCGGTCTCTTTCTGTTCATCCTTCTTTTATTCACGTCTCATTTACCGTATAACTCCTCAGGAACATTTTTATTGACTCTTAGGTTTGTGATACATCCCTAAAATAGGAGAGCACATTTAACAGAAAAATCAAGGACACCTCAGCAGTTGTAATGACAGAGACTACAAATTCACTATGAAACTTTATTTAGTCGCATGGAACATAACAATATCATGAGTATATTTTAATTAGTTAATTATATAATTTAATCAAAATGAGAATTTCTTGTGGTTTTATTACCAAATATTTTCATTACAGAAACTACTGTACCTTTAAAACAAGAGAACTAATGCAAAAACACAGTAGAGAAGAAACAAATGGATGATAAAATCAGTCAGTCATTTTTTATACCTGCTTATTCCTCATTAGGGTCACAGGGGTCTGCTGGAGCCTATCCCAGCGCGTTACAGCGAGAGGCAGGGATACACCCCAGATGGTCGCCAGCCAATCGTGGGGCACACACACCATTCACTCACACACTCACACCTACGGGCAATTTAGAGTTGCCAATTAACCTGAGCATGTTTTTGGACTGTGGGAGGAAGCCGGAGTACCCGGTGAAAACCCACGCAGACACGGGGAGAACATGCAAACTCCACACAGAAAGGTCCCAGACCCAGGACCAAGGAGGTCTTGAACCGGCGACCTTCTTGCTGTGAGGCAACAGCGCTAACCCCTGCGCCACCGTGTCGCCCGGATGATAAAATAAGAAGTTAAAAACACTTTTAGGCAATGTTTTAGGCAATATTTTTATTACTTTAAATTCATTTATCTAAATGCCCGCCATGTTGCATCGCCATGTTTCTACAATAGCCCGGAATGGACAAACCAAACAATGGCTCTAGAGATGGCCACCATAGATTTTCCTGCATTCTTGGGGTATTCATTTGGTTGCAATCTGCAAATTCACCACTAGATGCCAATAATTCTCTGTTGTTTATACCAACTTCTCTGATAATTATCAGAGAAGTTGGTATAAACAACAGAGAATTATCCGAAAACTCTGCTACTCTAAGCTCTAAGGAATGTTTTAGTGTCTTTGAGCTCACTGTTTTGGTTTCACAGTCCACAATTGTACTGTTTGACTCTCATCAACCCTGTTTCTAGCAGCAGGCATCTGTTTTCAGTGGAAACGTTCTGGTGAACCTGATGAATTCTGCATCACCTGCCACACAACCAGCAGACTTACAATTAGCAACTAGCTGATGAACAGAGTGGCGCATGACGGTCCAGAAACATAAACTAAAAAATGAATGAATTCTCTGTGTCTGCAGCATGTGTAAATTGGTGATTAGAGACTTCAGCTTCTACAAAATGCAGCACTTGTCTTTTAACTAACTATTGCATTGGCCTCCCTCCACTGGCTTCCTGTCCAGATCAGGATTGATTTTAAGATTTTATATTGCTTATTTTTAAGGTTTTAAATGGGTTGGCGCCCATTATAGCTGAACTTTTACATTCTCATACTCCAGCTAAAGCACTGAGGTCATCAAATCAGATGCTCCCCACCGTTCCTAGATGCCAGGCTCATAAATAGAGGCGACCGAGCCGCTGCAGTGGCTGCCCCCAAACTCAGGATTAGCTTACATATACACTTAGAAAACTGCTCAGACTGAAAAAGGGCCTGCACTTGATTTTTAACTGTACTTTATGACGTTCGAGTCAGTCAAGCGTTACTTTGTTTGGAAGTTTTGTGATTAATTCATAAACTCATCAGTGTAAACACAAAAATACCATATCAGTTTATTTTTATGCCCAGAAACCATTTGTTTTAGAAAGGTAAGCATATTTTTCAATTATTGGATTCAATTACTATTGGAAGCAGTTGAATTGTCTTATTAATTATATAGGCATGGTAAATAATAAGTGTCTGCAATAGAAACAATGCATTAAAAAAATGTATTGTGTCTAATCAAAAATGCTTATTCCTCTAATTGTATTTGAACAAGAAGAGTTGCTGATTCAGACTGTGTATGACCATGCCCTGAGGCTGTGTGTGTTTGGTCAGTCAGGTGTGTTGGCAGGTGTGTTGACAGATGTCCCCATGTCCCCAGCAGGTCCTGTGGGGTCTCTGGAGCCATTTATCTCTAAATGAGTCCCATCTGCTGCACTTCTGCTGTGGCTGTAGAAGTGAAGCACATTCAAGGAAAGATTTCTGTGTTCAAGTTGCTCCGCTGTCAGCCGCCTGAGCATCTGGAGGGCTACTATCTGCAGAATATGACGCATGTCAGAGTGATTTATGGGAGGTTATTGAGTTTGTGGTGGTGGTGGTTTGGGTTTCTCATCACCAATATACATCATTGAAGGTAACCTCACTTTCCCATCAATCAAGTATATGTTCAACCTCTTAATCCAATTCCCCTCTAAATCACAAACATAAGCAGTTATAAATATATAAAGCAACGGTTATTTGAGGAAATACACTACCTGACCAAAAAAAGTCACCATCTGGAAGTAAGTAGAGTCTCCTATTGGATAATTTCTACATGGGTAGTTACCTTTCAGATGCCAATAAGCTACTGTATTTAACCCCAACTGATGCAATGAGTACCTTCTCATTTCTTAAACAACCATGTGGAAAGACACATCCCATGGTTGCGGTAAAGATGTTAGTCTGTTTGACAAGTGTCAAATCATTGGCATCAAGCAGAGAAAACGTCTAAGGAGATTTCAGGAACTACTAAACTGTCTGTGCAGGTTCTTATTTCATCCAGGTCATCTTTTTCTTGTGGAGGTAAGAACACAGCAACTGGACTCCTTAGTTGGTTTGAAGGCATTATTGGTCCATTGTCGGTCCAATACATTATTAAAAACTGGAAGGACAATAGGGAACTAGAGGGATGGTTGGTGCATCAGAGTAAGACGAGAAGCAGATGAAGCGAATGACCAGGTTATTCCATCAATGGATTGTTTATTTCCTGATGGCACAAGCGTATTCCAGGGTGATGATGCCAAGATTCATTGGGTCCAAATAGTGACGGAGTGGTTCAGCAGCATGAGACATCATGTTGACACATGGGTTGGCCACCACAGATTCCAGACCTTCATCCCAATGAGAATCTTAGATGTGTGTTGGAGAAGACTTTGTGCAGTGGTCCGACTCTATCATCATCAATACAAGATCTTGGTGAAAAATGAACTAATCACTGGATGGAAATACATTTTATGACATCTCAGAAGCTTATCGTAACAATGCCAAAGTGAATGCTACCATAATTGAAGGTGGTCAAATGAAATGTGTGTGTGACCTAATTTTTAGGTGCATTTTTTTTGGGTCAGGCAGTACATTTTTTTACTTTCTTGAAAACGATTAGTTTAGTTTAGCATAACAACTGTAAACAGGAGAAAACAGCTGGTCTACCTTTGTTCCAAGTATAAAAATTGGATTTCTATTAATCACCTAAAAGCATATTTTATTCTGTTTGTATAATTTTGTAGACAGTTATGAATCTGGAGAGAGCTGAAATCTGGTTTTCATCCTCAGATCATTGGGGTTAAAAAATAAAAATATTTTGGAGCAAAACAGATTGTGTGACAGACTGTGTTCAGATTTGGGTGAAGTGGAAAGTGAGTGCTGTTTTCTTTTGTACTCCACAATGATGATTTAAGAGAGTTAATGTTCTGTGACATTGCTCAACAAAACCCTGAAATATTCTGGTGGTCAGATGAGAAAAAAAAAATGCGTGTTGTGTGTGTTTATGTCTTCAGTTTCAACAGTTTGGAAAAGAATTTAGGATAGAATGTTTCACTAGTATTCCTTTAGATTTTTCAGTCAAATGCTTTAGTTGCATTTCTGTTTTCCTTAAATTAATTTTTGTTTTTTTTAATTTTTGTTTTTTTTATTTTTGGTTACAGTATAGACCTATATGCT
This sequence comes from Lepturacanthus savala, assembly GCA_030544235.1. Lineage (NCBI taxonomy): Eukaryota > Metazoa > Chordata > Actinopteri > Scombriformes > Trichiuridae > Lepturacanthus > Lepturacanthus savala. The sequence continues at coordinate 5,802,340 of CM060471.1, forward strand.
GTTTAGCATGCTATATGCTAAAACTAGTTTGAATAAAAATATATATATTTTCTTCTGGTTCCACCTTCATATTCATTGGACAGATATGAGCGTGGTAGCAGTAAAAAAAACTTTCAGTAAGAAGAGAAAAAGCATTTTTCCAAAAAAACATTGCACTATTCCTTTAATATTAGCATTGGTATTATATACTGCATTATACAATGTTAAACAAGTCAAGATCCCATGCATCAAGGCGACTTATGAAGAAGTTGGTATAAAGTAAAACACAAGAATTTTCTATTAGATTACTTTACCAATGAAAACCTTGTTTTCAGCTCAGAAATGAAAATATTCTAGATATATTGTGCTACATTTTTGACAATTTATTTACGATTCCCTATAATATATAGACATAAAATATTGGGCAACCTGGGGATAGAAGACTAGTTCAAATGTTGCTGCTCTGCTCTTCTGTTGGTGTTTTTACTAGTAATTAGTGTGACAGGGCAGTGTAGGCCAGGAGGCCCACGCATAAAAAGAAAGACTGAATTAACTGTAGATCACTTAATGAAAACAAAGTGGAACGGGCACATGAACAAGCAGGCAACAAAAACCAACAAACAAAACTTAAAACCAGATTTAAATACAAATTTAACACATTAGGTGATGGAGAACAGATGAAGGAAACACAGGGAGCAGAGCTAACAAGGAAACTCAGGGCAGGCATGGAAGGAAAATATTAAAATGGAGGAAAAACACTAAACAACCAAAACCCCCTAAACTAGAGCTGCAACTAATGACTAGTTTGATAATCAATTAATCCACTGATTATTGAAATGATTAATCAATCACATAAAATGGTTCATAAAATGGTGTAAAATGTCAATTAGTGTTTATCAAAGCTGAAGATTCAACCTAACTTTTTTTTTGTCCAATCCAACAGTCCACAGATCATCATTTTAATATTATAGAAGACTAAAGAAACCAAAAAATATTGTGATTTGAGAATCTGGATTCTCAAATCATATTTATAAGAGACATATTTCTTCTTGACTCAAATTGATTTTCAAAATAGGTTGTTTATTAATGTAATAGTTGACAATCGATCAATTGTTGCGTCTCTACTCAAAACACAAGAAAACCAGAAATTACTGTGACCGACTATGACTGAATTTATTTCAAGAGCTTATAATATTTTTCTTGTACTTGCAGAAGTATGATGCCCAAAGCTCTGGATGGACAGATCGTGATGGAGAAGACGCCTCGCTACTTTGTTACCGTAGAAACGCCAGCACGAGTCCACGCGATGTCGCAAGATGTGAAGCTGATCGTAGTTGTCCGTGACCCTGTGACCCGAGCCATTTCTGACTACACGCAGATCATCTCCAAGACCCCCGACATCCCTGCCTTCGAGAGCCTCGCCTTCAAGAACCGAACCACAGGTACGACTCCTCTGGTTCTGAGTTGTCAGGTGGACTGTGTCAACCTTTAGTCTTAGCTCACTTCTTTCATATTGTCTTCACAATATCGATTCATCAGTCAATCACAATTCTTGTAGTCTCCATGTGGAATCTCCGAACTCAGAACTATACTATACTATCCCTATTTTAGAGCTTCAGGTAATATGAGGCAACTTATCATCATCAGATAAAACAATCTTAGAAAGATTGGTCAATGAAGGGAGCCTTCAAGCATGTTTCAGCAAAGCTAAAAGTTAAGATTTAGCACATTAGAAGCCTGCAGTTTATTTAATTGAGCGCCAACAGATTCTTTATTACGACAGATAATACAAATACCTTTCTCCTTTCCCTCCTCTCAGCACATTTGGCCTAATGAATGTTTAGGCATTGAATGAATGAATGTTCATTTCTAAACAGTTTTTTTTTTCATCTCCAAGAGCACCTCAAGGTTCCTGGACTTAGCACACGTGAAATTGACTGAATTAAGTATTGATAAATGTCAGAGAGGCAGGTTTAGAGATGCTGATACTGGTGATGATTTTGAATACTGTCTCTCTGCTTTGTGTCCAGGTCTGATCGACTCTCTTTGGAGCCCGCTGTGGATCGGCCTCTATGCCCAGCACCTGGAGCGTTGGCTGGCCTGGTTCCCTAGGAGTCAGATCCATCTGGTCAGCGGCGAGAGGCTCATCTCCGACCCGGCCGGAGAACTGGGGAGAGTCCAGGACTTCCTCGGCCTCCAGAGGATTGTCACGGACAAACACTTCTACTTCAACAAGACGAAAGGCTTCCCATGCCTGAAGAAGCCAGAGGGCAGCAGTAAGCCGCATTGCCTGGGGAAGACTAAAGGCAGGATGCACGCCACCATTGACCTGGAGGTCATGCAGAAACTGAGGGATTTCTACAAGCCGCATAACCAGCGCTTCTATCAGATGGCAGGCCAGGACTTTGGGTGGCAGTGACCCCTTTGATTTCATGAAACCTGGTAGCAACCAGTGGCTTCTGTTAGCATTACCCTGCATTGGGTAAAAGCTTGTGAAAATCTGCCGCTTGAATGGGACAGATCCAAAAACTCAAAGTTCAAAAGATCTAGAGAGCAGAGACAATTATCTGACTCTGACCAGCAGAAGGGGATCTCACAGACTTGGTAAAAGAAACCCAGTGTCAATACATTCACCACCATCAATCAATCATGTTGTTCACGTGTTCAAGTGTGAAAGAAAACAGCATCATTTTATATATCATATATGTTCAATAAAACAGATGCAGTTTGTGGTACATATAAGGGTCGCCCCTCTCACCTCTGTTGTTTGGTAGGATACTTATTCTGATCAAAGGTGGTGTAATAAGCATTTGTGTGCAGAGTTAGTCATGAATGTTTGCTATAGGTTTTGGCTGCATTAGTTGAGTGGTGAAATAACCAGTGTAGCTTTTAGTGTCTCCATTCTGCAGTTTAATCCTGACGCTCTAGTTGATAGGTTGTAGTGGCACAATGAACCCAGGACAGACACATTTCAACATTCCTCAATTTATGTAGCTTTCTTCTTTTTCACAACCTGTTTGTTCTACAGTCTCACCGGTAAAGTATTTAAAGGCAATCAGCACATACATATAGTATCAACCTTCAAGCATTGTTCTCGAAAAAGGGGGGATGAATGTTTCATGTGGCAGCAGCAGAGGGGAGAGTGAGAGAATCTTTATATGAGCTCAGATTTGACTGAGTGGTTTTGTATTCTTGAATAATGAATGTGGATAAATGGAAGTCGGAGCTGGTGTGGATCACTTGCAGATTTCTGTGCGAGGTCTACGTTAGCGTCTGACTGCAAAACCACCCTACTGTACCTAGAGTGAAGTGAAGGGACCACCAAAACACGACTCAAATCAATGTGAGAAGGTCAACCGAGCGTATAAACGGCCATTTCTTTGGATGTGATTTATGAAGCTTTCAGGCTTTATTCCTGTGAGAAGGCCTGCTTACAGGGTTGTCTATTTTCAGTTTGCATGTATTTGCACTAGTTTGAAAGCATACAAAAATAAAACTATTTTTAAGCAAAGAATTTGCATTTGATTGTTGCACCCTCTCACACACTGCTACTGTAATAAGGTCTCATCAGCTTCTAGAGGCTGAATTGATGTTAGACAACATTACAGCAGTAAATGCCTAATGTAAATCTCTTTACATCATAGACACAAAGGCTGCAAATTGCAAATTGCTTAATAAGTTTAGTTTTGATGAGATTGGACGTCCCGGTAATGGGAATGGAAATGATTTAATGTCATTTCTGAGTTTTGTTGTTATATTGGATTGTATAGATGCTTCTAAGTTTAAAAAGGTAGTTATATGACAATAATATATACTGATATTTACAATCCTGTGGATTCCATAAGAGAAAATAAAGGAATCACTACTTACAGAATAAGAGAACAACGCCATCTAGTGGACAATAAAGGAGTGACATGAAAAACTCCATCTGCAAACATGGTAAAAACAAGCTGCTTCTTTATTATGACCACCTCATTTCCCTTTAAATTATGGATTCTCATAGAAATGTATAGCTTTATTAATATCAATATAGGTTGCAAATAATTCTCCACAAAAATATAACTCAAGAATACACTAACACCCACGAAAAGACACAACAGTTCATGCTTCAGTATTTACTGCAAACGAGGGCTAATAGAAATAGAATTTAAAATGGAACCAGAAAAAAACAAAAAAACTGGAAGTTATCTAACATTGCAATCCACTTTCGACAAATTAATTAGGTAAATAAATATATAATATACATTTTCAAATGCACTTAAATAACGACAATCCTTCGCAATCAGTATAATTCTGAATTAACGTAACAGCCAGATATATAAGAAAAGTATCCAATTTATCAAGTAAATATTACACAGAGCTTCAAAAGAGGTGCGCTCCTCTCGCTGATGAATTTTGGCAGTATGCACAGACAGCTACAAGTTTCCTCTAAAGCAGAATTAGATGGAGAAATACCGTTGACACCATTAAAATGTGCACAGAGCATGCTGTTTGATCAGAGGCATGCTGCTGTAGGTAAAGGCACTCAGCATGGCCTGTCTGCTTCCACCCTCTCATCCTTTATACCAGTTAATCCTCTGAAGCAACAATCTTAGGCCCTCTGCTACCCTCTGTTACTACAGTCCCTCATCCTGGTCCACGGACGCAACATTTATCGGTTCTTCTTCTTCCTTGGTGAGACACAGTACTCTCTGAATACTGCTGTTGTAGTGTAGTCTAGCAACTAACACCTGATGAGACGAGTTTTAGGGCATTTTCAAATCTGTAGTTTCTGAGTTTGTAAACTTGTAGCATTTGATTCCCTTTCTTTTCACATCTAAACTCAAACTAAACAAAATGCATCACTGACACAACCACATTAGAGCAATCACACTGTTTCTCAGTCAAATATGTCTAAAAAAAGGTTTTAGCTCAAGAAGACAATGTAGTTTATTGCTGGTCCAGTCAGAACTCTTATATTTCTCCGTCCTGTTGATTTTACTCATCCTCACCCCAGGATTCAAAGCAAACCTGTCTATGGGATTGCTAGAGTACATCTTGTAGTGTCAGGTCAAGGTTTAATCACATCCCCAAAATAATCTGGAATGACTCGGACAGCACATACCGTCACCAAGGCCACGATCAATCTTGTAGATGACATGCAAAAATGTGCAGCACAACCAATATGTGGTTAAACATCCAAAACTATTAGGATCTTGCCTAACTGAATCACCATCAGGGTCGGCACAGTATTAGAATTTCTCATTTCAATCTTGTCTGATAATATTAGGCAGGACAGACTAATTGCTACTAATACACTAAAACATTATGCAAAGGGGGAATCGCTCCCGAAATATAATGAGTTCATCCTTGGCCAATTCTTCACAAACCAACAAATGGCATCCAGAGTAAAACCTCCTTGGCAAAGGTAATGAACAACACCACAGTTTGTTTATGGCCAGGAAAGATGCTGCTTCTTCTTCTGGTCATAATCACACTCTTGATCTCAGATCTGCAAATAAATGAAATAAATCCTAATAAAGGGGAAAACGAATCAGACCATGCAACACAGGTTTGAAAACACCCTCAAGCTACTTGATTCGATTTTCTATTTGTTTAGCTTGTTTGGTGGGAGGCAGTGTTTTGTCGCTCCGATATACAGTATATATATGTACAATCTTAAAATCACCAGGTGGATCTATTTTCACCCATTCAGCAAGAGCTTTAGCAACTTTGTACATTTTCCTCAATAAATAAAATACAACAGTCAACAAACCAAGAGACTTGAGAGTCAGAGTGTGCTAGTTTTGGAGGAAAGTTGGCGTCTATTGGTCGGACTGGTTCCAGACCGCGTTGTCTCCATCTTGAGCTTCATCTTCCTACTGAGCCAACTCCTCAGCTCCACCTTTAACTCACAGGGTTTAAGCAGTGACCCTTCTTAGCTGTATTGCTTGAGTAGAGGTATCTGTTTACACCTACTAACACAACTGTAGGGTCAGTGTGATGGGCTCAGTGGTTAAAAGACTTGCTGAGCAGCTTCATGTAGCATTTTAGCATAAAAACATCATCACCACATTGATTCGGACACATTAGTTTTGTTACTGTAAACAGACAAGACCACGATTGAGTCTTATATTCATGTAATGCTATACAAATGCATGCTAGCAAAGAAGGTTCATAGTTTATGAGTATTTTTGCATTAATTACTTTGAAATTTGGCACCTTCTATATGTGCTGTGACTTTCTTTATCACTCAGCCCAACAACAATAGAATGCTAAAGCCTGTAGCTAGCCTAGTCTGTGCTGTTCCTAAACAAGCTAGCTAACAACAAAAAACTAAAACATCAAGGGTTTCAAAGACCTTTGGAGACTGTTTAGAGGACAACATTGATAGTGACTTATATCACACACTTTTATTTTTTCTTTTATTAATTAAATGTACGCACTGAACATTATCTGCCCAGCACCAAATGGCCGACAGAAAAGTTTAGCAATTAGCTAGTGACCATATCGGCCCTTTTAGACACTAAACACTCAATTACATACCTCAGGGTTTGGTGGAGCGAAATGAAGAGTATAGAATATTTAATTTACATTCTTTCAGGTGTCTAATATTGACCCATGTCTGCTGGTAAACAGGCAACTGTTCAGTCCAGTTTAGAACATTTAGCAGCATTTAGCGCAACTGACTTTGCAAAAATGGGATATAGTCTTCACCAAGTATGTTTTAATCAGTATGTAATTAAATCGAAATTAGAATTGTTGTGTTTATTACCTTAGATTGAGCTGTTTTTCTCTACATAAGGAGTGGGTCTCCCCCCATGAAGCCGCCATGTTGCGGCACCATGTTTCTACAGTACAGAATGGACAAACCAGCGGCCCTAGAGATGACCTTTCTCAGGCCACAAGCTTGTGGTATTCAGTTGGTTGCAATCTGCAACTTCACCACTAGGCACCGCCAGAAACTAGACACTGTACAATCTCCAGAACCTTCGACCATGGTCTGATTTACTTTACTGTAATTACTCCCCTGTATCACACTCAACACAGCATGCTGATGTTTCAGAATGCTACATGTTGTTCCTCTAGCAGTATTCCTCTCCCTGTTGATCGGGCAGGTCGTTGAGGTCCAGGAAGATGGAGGTGTTGGAGAGTTTGCGGCCGTTAGACGACAGGTCCAGCAGCTCCTCAGCAGTGCTCGGCACAGAGCTGATGTACATGTCCCACACCTGCTCCGGAGAGTCCAGCTCCAGCAGCTTCTGCTTTATCTTCAGGTTCTTCTCAATGTTCCTGCGCTTGTGCTTGAACTCCAGGATGGTTTTGGTGTAGCGGTTGATGGTGGTGACCGAGGACGCCATGCAGGCTGTGAAGGAGCTCCACGCCAAACTAAAGGAAAGAGAGATGAATGGTTTGAGTCTAACACATGTCCCTGTGAATGAGCTGAAAAATTAATCTAATGACATGTATTCAGACCTGTAGACCACAGAATAAGACAAATAAAGAAAAGGGGAACAAATTTGAAAATTCTTCATAATCTTGTTAAATTCTGATTTCTTAATTTCACAAAATAAAGAAAGATAATATTATTTCATGATCCTGACATAACATTTACAAATACCAATTTGTCAATATATACAATTTTATGATAGTAGTGTACTCACTATATAAAGTGATTTCAGAATCATGTTTATGATGCATTAATGTGTTCATCATTTTAATGTTTCAGCTGGTAATAGCGGACCTAATTTGAAATATTTCATATTCTGCTGGGTAACCTCACCTATAAAAGTATATATACAATATAAAGTATATATTATAATATATAATAATAATTATAATCCACTATCATTTATAATTTGCATAAGTAATCTAAATCTGAAATAATATAACTATTGTAGAGAGCAGTGGTTCTGCTGTAGTTGTTCTTGTCAAGGACTCCTACAAGCTCTGTTGTGTTTGGTTTCATTTATTTCTCATTATGCTGTGTATTGTAATTCTTTTATACTTTTTGTTATGTGGAGGGAAATCAAAAAGAAATCACTTCAATGTTGTATTATTTATTGTTAGTATTCATTGTTATTTATTATTTATTTATTGTTAGATGATAATTGAAAGTCTACAAATGCATTCATGGGGTCTAAAGTAAATCTGGATCATCAGAATCCCCACCTTGGTCATTATATTATTCTAGAACTCACATGTATGACCAGCTGTAGTCCCACGTCTGAGGTTTCCAGTCCTCGGGGCCCAGACTCACAGTCAGCTGGAAGGCTGTGGTGAACATCATGTGAGCTACCATCCCCAACAGACCTGCAGCACAGAACCATCACACTAACACATCACACTAACTCCTCTGAGAGAAGAATGACTGCACTTTACTTCAATCACCAGTTGGTGGCGGTATTACACACAGAATGTCTACTCCAGTATTGTGCATGAAAAAACAAAAACAAAAAAAACCCATCTTGACTGGATGAAAAACAGAGATCCACCTTCATATCATATTCCAGTATGTCACCTATAAAATCACCCTGCACCCGAAAATAACATCATACCTTCACAAACTAAATAATCAATATTTTATTTAAACATATTCTGCAGACTACAACTTTTTTACTGCAGCTTTCTCTGTTCTGCACTGTCAGTAGGTTTGAAATTCTCTTTATGTCTTATTCTGCAACAGCATGATGCTGCTGTAAATCTGTAATCAAATAATAAAACATTTGGGCAGTCCAGATGTTTTCCTTCCAACTTTCACTGCTTAAATATTAGTAACAAAACTTTCAATATTTGTACATGAATTGTTAATAATTTATACATAGAAAACAATGGAAACAACACAAAGAGACATGTTAACGTATTGATGAACATCTTTGACCTGCAGACTGGAAGTTAAACCATCAAGCTTTTGATTAAAAAGTAACTCAGGGGGGCTACTAACACCATTTAATGAAATACACAGTTGGTAGATAAATGCTGATTTACATAAACCTTTTAAGTATGTATGTATAATATGCTTGTCCCTTTTGCTCAACAATGGTGCTCATCTAAGCACCATTGTTGCTGCAAAGGTTGTCTTTTTTCAGAATTTTGGAAAGACATCTGGCAAAAATATGTAAATATTGAAAATTCCTAGTGTATACAACCTAATGGAGTCCCATTGACTTACATAGCATGAAACTATACTGAGACTATGTTTACAACTTTTTTTTCTTATGTTTTTTTTTTTATTTAGGCCATTTTAAGTAATAAAACCATTCACAATATATTGTACCATGTCTAAGTAACATTCCATGCAATAGAGGGTTAATTATTATGTAAAAAGGTCATTTAAAACACCTTTGATTGTAGAGGAACATCTGAATACTCCACCTCCATGTGGTTCATTGATTGAACGTAATTTCATAAGAACTATTAATTTGTGTTTTAATGGATGATCTGCTGATCCACCTGAGCTCTGCTGTGCAGCCAAATACACACAGGATCCTGGATCCTTCCCTATCCTGTATTTCTGCACAGTTTTTGATGTGAGATGAAAAGTGAGGGAGCTGCAGCAGGTCACATGACTGCTGATAACAGAAGTGACGGTGCAGATTAGCTCATTTAAGAGCTTTTGTCTGCGCTTATACTTCCTCTCCCTCTTATTGTCCCCTTTTCCAAAAATACCCTCCTCTCCTTCTCTTCTGGCCATGGTCTGTTTTCCTCTGATCCCATTCTTTTTGTTCTCTCCCTTTTGTGTTTGTCTTCGCCTCTCATTTACGTGCCAGATTTTGTCAGATGAAGCGAAGGCTCTCTTCACACGCTACATATCTCATCGCCTGTAAAATAAAGCTGGAATAAAACCCCTCACACAGAAAAAACAAGCATGTGTAGCCGACCAATCCGATTACCACATAAACCAGCCCCCAAAACCCCGGACTGAACGAGAGCGCACCACATTCACCCATAAATTCCCATCTCATCCCTGTCCCAGCTCATGTATGTCCTATAGATCTCCCTCCTGCAGCATTATCATAATGTTATGCAGATCAGAGACAGCTCTGTGTCAGGATGAGTGGAACAAATCCGAGATCTGAGTCCCAGCACGTTCGTGTCATGTGAAAATTATGCACGTCCCGCTTGCACAAGGACATGTTATTCCGTGTGGAGTCGATAAATGTCAATCCAGGTTGTTTATTTTTAGAGCCAAAGTGCTTTGCAAGGACGTGTGGCGTCCTGGACGTGACGCCTCTTATTACAGACAGAAAAGTGGGTAAAGGATCCGGGTTCAGTGTCCTCAGTAAACACGGCCGTGCCCTTCAGCTGCCACCAGGGGGCAACGGGTTTGACAAATTATGAATGAATAAATGACAGGAAGGAGTTTTTAAAATGTAGAAACAACTCTTCCTTTTTCTTTTTCCCCCTGATTGATAAAACATTTTATGTACAATACGTAATGAAAATTTTATGATATATGTATATATATATATATATATATATACCTTTCTGTGTGGAGTTTGCATGTTCTCCCCGTGTCTGCGTGGGAGTACAAAAACATGCTGAGGTTAATTGGAGACTCTAAATTGCCCGTAGGTATGAGTGTGTGAGTGAATGGTGTGTGTGTGCCCCACGATTGGCTGGCGATATATATATATATATATATTAAATTAAAATGTTCTTAATTGGCTCCCTGTAAATGTTAAATTACTGCTGCTATTTCAGGAAGTGGACAGTTCAAATCCTTATGTTTCACAAATGGAAAGTAATGAGTGTGTCCATCAGTAGAATGTACTATCCAATGATTCTGCAGGTTCTCTCATCTCCATCTTCTGTCTGATGAGCTAAAAGGAGAAAGCAGTGAAACATTTTTTGTGCAGACATTTCACTGCTGCTGATCTTGCAGTGATTTTAGCAAATTTGAATGAAGAAAAACACAAATGACCACTTCAAACCAGGTTAAAAACGCATTGTAATGCATGTTACAGACATTTGTACAGAGTAAAATATTACCAATGTTTTCCTGTAATGCCTTACATCACTGTGTTACAGCAAAAATCAATACATTACAGTAATTTATTAATTTTGTGATGCCTTACTCCCAACACTGCCTAACAGTACAGTGACAAAGTGCCTCTCTGTAGACAGAGAGAGAACAGGGATCTCAGCAGTTCACTCTAACACTGACAATCTGTGTCAGTCTGTGAATCATTGTGTTGTGATGCAGATGGGAAAAAAAAAAATTCTGTATGCAGATCTGCAACCTATAAAATTTATGTCATCAACCCTTTTAATTAACTGTTTTTTAATTATAGCTTGTTTGTTTTTGTTTTTAATTTCATTTTTTGGATTTTTATCTCATTTTATTTATTCTTTTTTAATTTATCAACTGTTTTTAAATTGATTGTGATGTTTTATCACTTTGAATTACCTTGTGTTCAAATGTACTATGCAAAGAAACTTGCCTTTCTCCCTGTGTTTCCTGTGTCTTTGTGCCATCATACTAAGAAATTTATTTGAAGACAGATTCAGAAACTGCACAGCTGTTTCTTTTCAGAAATGCTTTGTATTGAAAACGTATGGTGAAGAATGGAACTGTTATATCTCATTAAGCAAAACAAAATCTGCAAAAGAAAATGGCAGCTGTTTTTGGAATCTAGGAGCAGAGCCTGACTCTATGAAAGTCTCCATCCATCCAGGTGCATCCAGTAGTGATATTTTATTATAGATCTTAGATATTCCTCTGTAGCACAGTGAGTCACAGCTCTGCACTGAATCCTTCCTTCATCACACTGGGATTTATAGACTGTTCTGAAAAACTGAAGCTATACACTATATTTATGGTCTATTGTTGAAGATGTAGACAGGCTCAGGGCTGAGAACCAGGGTAGTGATGTCAGGAAGTAGAGAGATGACTTGCTTGTTTTATTCTTTTCATGGGATGTGTTGAAATAACAAAACAATATAAGAAAATATATATTTCTAACTCTACATCATTGGTTCGGATAGTTATTAAAAGAACAATCCATACTTCCTTTACAAACTTTGCAGCACAAACAGTTTAACTAAACAAAGTGCTGTTAAAGTTAATCACTCACATGCCAAGTTTCATCTCATACTACCACTTCATACTCTCACATCACCCCCCTGATGATTGACGGCTACGATAAAGGTTAATCTGCTCCCTTTATTGTTCCACTGGTCCTCATCACCAGAACCACTCAATCTATTCACCCCATTAAAAACAGAAACAACTTTTAAATGACCTGCTTAATTTTACAAGAACTAATCGTTCGCTGTGATGAGCTTTTTCTTTTTATTAATTTAAAAAAAAGCACCGCTGGAACGGATGCTATTAAAAAACCTGTCGAAAACTTTCCCCAAACAAGTACACGCTTAATATGAACTTTAAAAGGTTCAGCTCCCTATTTACCCAAACAGCTCACTTCTCCAGACAGCGAGCGTCACTTATAAATAAAACATGGCCCATACAGTGGAGGTTGAGAGGTTCAGTAACTGTTGAAAGTTGGAGTGGGCACCATGCCAGGGCGAGGCCATGAAAACACAACTCAGTGAAGCTTGAGTCTGAGAGTGTTCGGCAGCGGGAGGGCAGGCTGGGTTCAACTCCTGTCAGCAAAAATGAAAAAATGAGGCCACCATGACAGGATGACCAATTTCCAGCCATTTCTCTCTGCTACTGATATACAGAATATTTAAAGTCCACAAAGTCGCAAATTTCTCCTGCCAGAGGTCAAATGCACCTAAACCCAAATATTTGCTGCCATTCTTCATGTCTCATCTGTTAGGAAACAGGAGTCTGTGCAGAGATTTTTGCTGTTTGCAAGAATACAGGTGAAGAGGGTAAAATGTTAACTAATTGATATATCTATAATGAAACTTTTTTGGTGCCTTAGAGTCAAAGGTTGTGAATGATATATGAACAAAATCCCCAGTACAAACCTACAGAAAATATTATCAAGCATGAGAAAATAGTGATTTTGAGAAAGCATCAGAAAGGGACACCAGCCCATTTCTGATTTCAAGAGAGAGATTTCAAGTTTAGCTACAAACCTTCCATTTGTACTTTTTGTACATTTGTTCGAAGGATCATTTACTAAAACAAAGGATGTGACCATATTTGGGTGTGACAGATTAGTGCAGCAGAAAAGCCTCTCATACAGACACCCAAATACCAGTCAATAGCTTTCGGTGGTGCTAAAGTTCATGTGAATATTGGACTAATCTTCACTAAATGGCCAGAAATCCAGATGTTGAAAAATGTCTGCTTGATGTGTAAATGTTCGACATCACAATATATGCTGATATCATTTCAAAATTATACATTGAATTGATTAATTGATAAACTCCAGTCAAAGACTATTAGTAGATAGCCTGTGATCACAGACTGATCACAGGCTGATACAAACTAATGAACCTGTGTCTAATGAATATGTGATATCAGTCCACACAATGAGCAATCATCCTGATTAACTCTGAATCAGCTGCTAAATGCAACAATTGTGCAGAACTACCCCCCCCCCCACACACACACACACATACACACCTACACATGATTACAGAGCTGCAATATACAGAAAATCCTAGGCTGACCTCTAACCTCTATGAACACATCCATCTGCCTCTGAGCTGAAACCTGCTACCAGACTCTTCACCTCTCTGACCTGCTGTGCCGTGGCAGCAGCTACAGGTCCATCAGAGCATGGACCAATACACTCAAGGACAGTTTCCTGCCTGGAGCCATATGCAGATTAAAGATTTAACTAACAAGCACAGAATAACCCTTCACCTGCAAGAGGACGACTGTCTTCCTGGGGAAAACATCCTGGATCTAGTGCAATAACAACATTTATTGTAGAGCAACATTTATTTAATCTGGTGCAATAATTATAATACTGTTAACATTACTTTCTGTACAATCACAGTAACAGTTTTCTATTGCCTCTATGCTATCATAAATAATAAAAACTGGTATAACAGCTGGGCACTGTTGTTTTTAGCAATTTTACTTAAACATGAGGAAATAACTGTTTCTAAGGGCCTATTTTCAGCTGCGGATGACTACACATTTAATTATGAATATTTCCAGCAGCAGGAAGGTGAAAATGATCATTGATGTGTTTTCATATAGTTCTTAGGTTGTAACAAAGATGTATGACACTGAGGAAGAACAATACAAAAGACATAAAGGTTGCTGGATTCATTTTTAGATAACTTGGCACATTATGTGTATTGAATAGAATGGAAGATTTAGAATTTGCAATTATCCCAATAATGATTTTACTGTCAGCTGAGCTATGAGAGCAGCTGAAGATGAGACCCTCAGCTGCAGGCCCGGAGTCAGATTTGCTCGTCTGCCAAGACTCACTCATCCCTAACTATAGATCAGCCTGTTACAAGCCAGCGGAGCCAAATTCTGAGGCACAAACCATATGACAGGGCCAGAGGTGCAGAAACAGGGTTATTCTGCTATTTGTGGGGCAATTATGCTCCCATCTCTAATTAACCTGTTAGCTGCTGGTAAGAGGATGAGGTGGACATGGATGATGATGATGATGAATTTTTCCACCACTCGCAAAAATTCAAACCGCCAAACTAGTGATACACCGATCCAGGTTTTTCTGACCCATTCCTATACCGTGTTGAGTGTATCGGCCAATATCCGATACCAATCCAATATTACTGGTGAATTAATGAACTGTTGCATGGGCATGGGAAGGAAGCAACATGCCACAATGACAGTAAAGACATTTCTTTTTAATTTTCTGTGCAAATGGCAAGCAGGATGAGTGTCTTTTGAACCAAAATATAGCAAATTTGATTTTCCATGTGAATGGAAAGTGAATAATTTGACAACAATCATTTTTTGGAACAATGCCAAGCGCTGTCTGAAAAAATGATAATTTTTTTCTGGTAGTAAGTTTTTAAAAAGTTGCATAGAGAAACAGTGTAATTATTAAAGCAATATAAACAGGAAACACGGCTATGTGCAATTACATGTGCATATAGCTGGCAGGTCTGCATAGAACATGCACCGCGTCTCAGATAAATCCAGTGTTATACACATACCCTTCAGTAGCGGCACATGAGCGGGTTGTTCAGAGCCTGGGGAACACGTCAGAGTGGGGTGGGTTGTTGTTTGAGGTGTTGTATTTAGCAACGTTAATATCACCCCTCACAATTCCCCCATGCAGATATCGTGTACAACCGTCAGACTTCTTGTCGTATCAAGTATGAAATGTTTCCATATGACAGACTTGGCTTGGTCTGGTGCTGTTGCTGTGTTTGCTAGCATGCTGTGCTCCATGTTGCTGTGTTTGCTAGCATGCTGCTCTGCATGCTGATGTAACCAGCTAATTACCAGCCTACCTACCTGCAAATGTAGAATCAAAGTGACTGTATTACTTTTTTGATATTAACTAGTGCTGTCATTTTAACGTGTTAATTAGATTAATTAATTACGCCACAATTTAACGCGTTAAAAAATGTAAAATTAATTGTGAGTATCAACGGTGGCGAGCTCAGGGGTGAAGGTGAACCGGAACTGTCTGGAACTACATTCCGTTAAAAGATTCACGACCAACAGCGTTCCGTCATAAAAGGAGAAGAAGCTCCCTGTCAAACTCCCATGTTAAATAAAACAATGTACTAAAGTCACATTAGTTACATTATCCGAGTGCTGCAACAATTCCAGTGTGCTCGTTTCAGTGTAATCTACGCTTTTTCGGTGTCTGTCTGTGCCGTTTGGCACGGAGCGACAAGTCTGAGCGCGTCTCTGGTTGCTATGCAACGTGAGGCGAGCCGAGCTGAACAAATGCGTTTCTGGTTGGCCGATGGACATGTGGTCACGTTATCAGCAATTGCTATATTGAGCTTAAGTGCCTATTTGAGACAGCCTTATTTTATTTCAGAATTTTATTTATTTAACTGAATCGCTGTATTTGTTTTACATTTTTGAAGACAGCTTTATTTTATGTATTTAACTGTATTACTGTATTTGTTTTACATTTCTGAATAATGCACCTGGTCTAACTGGTTTAATGTGCTTGACCTTTACTTTTGGATTTAATTCATAAAGCACCTGCCAACATAGAATCAAAGTGACTAGATGCTATAACTGTATTGCTGTGTATGATATTAACGTGACTGGATTGGAACGCTGGATCGGCCTCATTCGTCTGATATCTGATCCAGCTAATTGGTCAATATCAGAACCGATATCTCTCATCTCTACAGCAAACAAACACTGAGGTAGTGTGTTGACCTCAGCAACCTGAAGAATTCTGAACTAGACACAATCAGGGTTTTAAAAAAAGAAACACCTAGAACCTTTTACTCCTGGCAGACTGAGGGGGGCGGGGCATCTCAGACAAGGTGAAACTAGACGAAAATTTCAACTTGAGAAGTGTCTTCAATTTGCCAAGACACATTTGAAAGTGCATTTTCATTTCATTGCACTGGTGATCTACCTGGGGTGTATTCCTTCCTCTCGCTCACAGTGTGCTGGGATTGGCTCCAGCAGACCCCTGTGACCCTAGTGAGGAACAAGCAGGTATAGAAAATGGATGGATGGATAGGAGTCCTGTATCCAGCCCGGTTTCATGTCTTTTGAGGGTTTTAAGGATCAGAGTTGGCAAACAAACTGAGAATCCTCCATTCTTTTTCCAGCATCTCAGTGAATTCAGGAAATTCAAGCTGTTCTACAGTCTCGCAGCATCTTCACTGGTACCAGCAAGGTGTTTAAGGTGTTAAGTAATGTGGATCGTGGTGTACATGGGGAACCATCCTGTCTGTGGCTCAATGAGACATTTCTCCTCGACCTGACCTGCCGAATCACCAAAACGCTGCAAGTCATCACGAATGAGCTGAGTATCCTCGGCTGCTGAATCACTGCCCAGAGTGTGGTGGTCGGGATCACTTTCACAGAGTGGATTAGACAGAAGGTCATTGTTAATTCCTCCACAGAGAGAGGCAGGCAGACTGCAAACTGGCTGAAAATCTTCTTGGGGGCCGAGCGGCTGAAACTGGCCTGAATTATGTTATCTGGACGAAAGCCAACATGGACACAGCAGGACTCAGCTGTCCTGAAGACCAGCTAAAATCAAAACTCATTTTCATCCATAAATCAGTGTTGTTAATGTTTCTGACTCTTGGACTTACTTGAATGTCAATTTGACAAGTTCTGGCACTGTAGCTTGATTGGTGCAATACTTGTCTTATAGTGAGGCTAAGTGGGGTCTTGAAAATGATTTTTGTTGTTACAGGTCAGTCACCACAGTCTCACAGCATGGAGCAGATGTTTAGAGATGAGTAGGATCAGATGTGACAATCCTCCTCCCAGTAACTTGAATACATTGGCTTTTTTTCCACTCTACCATCTTTTAGCAGCTTCAAATCTAATAGAATTGTACTTTTATTCATATAATATTAGTCAGGCTGATCAGATCATCTTCACCATACTTTTGACCAACTATCACGCAGCTGTTTTAGACAGTTGTTCAGATATTGTGATGTACAAAAAGTAACTCTGAAGATCTCTTCATCTTTAGAAAATGTTAAAAGGAAATTATCCTCATGTTTAAATTATGATGTCTAATTACTTCTTAAGGTATACACTAAATATATGTTTTTGTGTACATATATTTCTTTTTTTGTTGGATTGTTGTCTATCAAGTGCTTTTCTGTTTATTTGTTGGCGTTGTATTACTTATTTGTTTGTTATATCTTCATAAATTATGCTAAGATTATTCTTTTTTTGTATTTTAACATGTATGTATGTATAGATTTGTACTTATACTTTCTGTACATATCTTCTTTACTCCTACATGATAAACTTTCTTTTTTTTAAGGGACCATTCATTATTTATTGTTAGAGCCACTCTGATCACTATTGCCTACCTGTCTACCTACCTGCCTACCTAGTGGTAGGTAGCTATCTAAATCTATCCCGTCCAATGTTTCCTCTCTGCACTCTCATCCTCAATTTCATTGCGGCCCATTTTGTGAGCAACCTGTGACTGTGGGTAGGGTCAGCAGGGTGGAGTTTTATGGGGGGAAGGGGGTCCGTTTTGCTGGTACTTATACTCTGCTAACAGTAAAGTGAAGCTAATTTTATCTAATCTAACCTAATCTAATCATATTCTATTTATGAATTTTACCCACTGGACCTTTAAGTGATTGTCAGTTTGCGACTCACCTGACAGGACGGTGAATATGGCGGCGAAGGCGTTGAGCTTGAGGCCGTCGATGACATTGCCAAAATGACACACCTCTATGGACATGAGGATGCCCCCGGTGGCCAGCAGCAGGATGTACAGGCACTCTGCAACGATGCACAGCCACAGCACTCCTGCAGGAAGGCAGAGACACACGGAGAGTGGGTGATGGCGGAGGAATAGCAAAGAGAAAGCGGAAAATAAATTTTCACGTTGTGGTTTGGCGGGGGCAGGCGTGGTTAAGTGACTGATGGCAGGGCTATAGAGGCAGAGTCATAGAAGAGCGGTGGGGGGGTTGGGGAATTGAGAAGTAATATGGGTAAGCAAGGGCAGAGGAAGAGGATGGAGGGGAAATGAAGGAGGAGGAAGAGGAGGGGAAAGTGTCGTCCCCCTGACCCCGTCACCCACATCATTAACCTTCACAGTCACAGAGAGGATATATGATCCACCAATGAGATGAGCAGCCTCCTGAGTTCAGGTCAGTGTGTGGCAGCACCAAATATCCACGGATTAAAGAATCTGTAAGTGTAAGCTGTGGTGTAATTGGATATAACACCCAAGGGCAGGTGGCTGTTGTGCAGCTAATTAATCAAAGGGTGGAGTAAAGTAATGAGCCTGTTACCCAAAATACCTCAGTATGAATGATGAATGGAGTTACATCCTTCAGCTAAAACAGACCTTTTAACTTGCTCGAAATTGAATTCCACGCCGATGTAAAAGTTCTCCAATTAAATGAATAGCAAGATGGCAGGGAGGATCAAATAAAAATGTTATTAAAAGACATTCAAAGGCCTAAAAAGTAGCTGCAATTAAATTCACTATGCCAGAGCGAGCTCCTTCGTTTTTTCGCTTTGATATATCTAATATTTTAATCACACGGTATCAGCGTGAGGCGTGGGGGCAGAGGAAGATGAAATTACAGCAGAAGCGGCTGAAGCTGTGAAGTGGGTCTAAGGCAAATGGGCTGTGTGATAACAGCTGGTTCAGTGTCTCACTGTTTCAGGGTCAGTGTCTGGACTGGTTCGGGGAGAGCAAATCAGATCTGCTGTTTCCAAAGGTAGAAAAAAACCAAGGCACATCAGAGCTTTGGCAGGATTAAGAACAAGGAAATGTCTTTTTTGTCTTGTGCTTGACAAGGGAACAAAATGATCTACAAAAACAGCGATAAGGAGGATGAGACTGTTGTTGCTGAATTTGACATTTTGGGAGATATAATTATTATATCGGCTAAGCTTAGCTTAGCTTAGCACAGGCTTGGCTCTGATAATTATCCTGTAATTTGAATAAGGTGAGATGCTGCAGGTGAGCAGAATAAAAATTTCAATTAATAAATATGACCATGAAACTTCCCCAGTTGATTTCTTGTAATACAAAAAACAATTGTATTCTGATGTGTTTAAATATGCAGGTGATTAATGAGGATTGACGCATTATCTATGTAAATATCAGCTAATTTGCATACACCTCCAGAACAGAAGTGAGAAAGTTGGATAAAGACAGGTTCAAAGTTATTGTATCACAGTGGGAAAGTTGGAAATATGTTTGTATCTCACCAATAAATCAGAAAATACTGTCAACAGTAAAAAAAAAAAAAAATCAGTTCCTGGCTGAAAACCGTTTTTGAGAAAATATCAGAAATCAACACCAACTGATGATGAGATTTTGAGTTCAGCTTTAAACCTTCACTTTTCCTGTTTTTTTTTTTTTTTTTGCAGTTATTATCACTTGTCATCACTTGATGATATAGTTTCAAGAAGCCAAATTTATTTCATAATTTACATCTCTTCTCTCAAGGTTCTCTCTGCAGCTCTAGAAAGAAAAGGTGGTTACAGGTTCATTAATATTAATGAGCCTCTCCTCTGATTGGCTAATTCAAGTGTCTGAGTGAGAATGGGAGACAGGCAATGACTGTATAGTGACATCTGTCAATCAAAGTGCGCTTTTTCTGTGAATTTTGACTCATGGACTGATATTTATAAAACAACTACAACTTCTTATTCCTACAATAATATTAACATCTACCTTTCTACAACATGGTCCCTTTTGCATTTTTTCCTAGTCAACAAACAACATAACATCAAAATGACGACAGCAGAAAGATATGTCACACACTCCTGATTTACACTGAAAGCAGCCCGATTAACAAAAACAATCCAGTCTGATTATCAGACTAAACAACTAGGGGGGGATGAGACTCAGCTCGGGGGATGTGATGAATTTGCTAGAAAAACACTTTCCCTATTAACTAACAGCAGATTAGTAAAAGTGCACACACTCCCAAGGTATATTGATTTTAAGGTGCAGAAAAGGGAAAATGTATCTGAGGCAGATCCTCTCTGAAGATTCTTCAGTGTTACCAGGACAGGTGATCTGACTCTCTGATTAAACCAATCAGGAATAATCCTTTGTAACTGTTTTGATCAAAGGACTTTTTTATTTCCCAGTCACAAACTGTCCCACAGAACCCAGCGGCATACCCAGATCATTTACCAGATGGAAATAGTTTCGTTTTGGAAATTAGTCCAATATTGAGCCAAATTATCTTGAATTATCTTGTATACCATAACCTTAATACCATTAGTATTTTGCTGATTTTCAGTTTTTGTTTTTATTGATTTTAGTCAATTTAAACTTGCTTTAATAAAACAAATTAAATTGAGAAATGGGGAAGGGGAAGAAAGTCAAAAAAACTTCAAATGAGCAAAATGATCTGTCAATAGAATGAATTAACAAGGTAATATGACTCAGTATTAGATGTACGATATCAAAAACAAGATATTTTCAATTGGTAAGAATTCAAACATCAGTTTGAGTTGATCTAACATCCGTATCATAATGTCTTTCTAGTAAGAACAAGGCATTCAGGCAGGAAAAATTGGTAGGATGAATTTTATTGGACCATCGAAAATCCTTGCATGTGCAAAATGGAGCAGCCAGATGTTGAGCTAACCTTCTACTGTGGAGGATCACTCACTTTGATTGACAGCTGGACGTAATGATACGATTGGTTGAATATATAATGTATGATAATGATTCATGATGATCCCATGGTCCTTTACCAGCAGTGAGTTATCATAATGAGCTGTTCACATGATGCTGAAACAGTGGTTGACAAACATTTGTTTCCAGCAACATTTAATAAACACGTACCTCTTTCATTGGAAGGTGCAACATAAAGGAAACTTCTGCACTTCTCACCTGTAAAAGATCACAAGATGAGACATATTAGACATGTCATCAGTGGAGGACGAAATACTTGGATTATTTATTGGATTTAAAGTAGAGATGCTGTCACCAAAACATACTCGATTACAAGGAAAGGTCTTTAATTCAAAATGTTAATTAAATAAAAATTCAGAGTAATTATTTGTAAGAGTAATAATTTGAGATACTTTGGGTATTAATAGTAAATATACTGCATCATCATAATCTTTCACACAAAGTGAAAATTTAAAACAGATACAGTGACAATTCATTAGATTATTAAACTGTAATAATGATTTTAGCATAAAAATATGCATCTGAAAACAGCTGTCAGATTAATGTAGTGGAGTTAAGCATAAAGTAGCATCACAGTCCCTTTTACTCAAGTGAAGTACAAGTAACTCAAAATTGTAGTGACTTTCCATCACAGTAACTTTTGGTCTGAGTTTTCCACATTCATGTTCTGCATATTTTACTTTGTGTGACATGGATAAAACTGAGATTTTTAAATCATCATTTGATCCAATTTCTAAACAGATTTCCTTTGTATGTCTGTGGAAATAATGACCCCTCCCTCCTTCAGCTTATCCAAATCTCTCTTCTGATCCAGCCTGTAATCGTGTTCTGGACACAAGTCTGTCTGAGGGATTTTACCGTCAACAGAACAGATACTTGTAGTGAGGCAGAGACAGACACAGAGCTCTCAGCTCTCTACATGCCCAGCCCTCAGCTCTCAGCTCTCAGCCCTCTCAGCTCTCTCAGCTCTCAGCCCTCTCAGCTCTCTCAGCTCTCAGCTCTCAGCCCTCTCAGCTCTCAGCCCTCAGCTCTCAGCCCTCTCAGCTCTCTCCTCTCATCTTACAACCCAGGGGCGATTTTAGCATCTGGTCTTTAGGGATACTCAGCCCCCAGTGCTCATAGAGGCACATTATTTTTCACTAAATGAGGCGAACTAGTACATTTGTAAATGTTGGAGCTCTATTCATTTTGCTTTGAGTAGTGTTTTCCCCTCCAACATTCAATTTTGACGTCCTTATTTCAAAAGGCTGTGGCTTTAAAATCATACCTTATAATCTCGGAAATATTCAGCGCAGCTGCCGGGGTGCTGCCTCGCAGATCCAGAAATTATTAGCAGCTAACGACTAGAGCAAAAAGCAGAGCCCTACACAACTCTAGCGGCAAGCAGTCGTGTGACCATGCCAACTAATCAGAAGAAATATAGCTGATAAATGAGCTGGTCACAAGCCTTGTTTGAAGCACGGTTGCCAGACACACAGGGTTGCCAGATTGGCCGGTCGCAGCAGAGTATTGTGCAGGGGCAGAGCGACAGAACTGCACAGTTGCACTAGTTTTTCACATCATACAATATTTTTAAAATGTGCTGAGCTTGGGGGTCTGAGCTAATTCACGATGGTGCCATCCCTAAAAATAGCAGAAACTCGTCCCTGTTATAACCCTCAGATGTTTGCTCTCTCAGCTCTCAGTTCTCAACTCAGTCCTCAAATCTCAGCTCACATTCCTCAGTCCTCAGCTCTCTCAGCTCTCAACCCTCAGCTCTTAGCCTTCAGCTCTCTCAGTTCTCAGCTCAGCTCCTATTTCTCAGCTCTCTCATCTCTCTTTGCTCTCAGTTCTCTGTTCTCAGCCCTCAGCTCTCAAGTCTATGCTCAGCTCTCAGCAGGCTCAGCTGGAACTGGCTCATGCATCAGTTGGGCAGCAGTGAGGCTAAGTGCTTTAGGTAAGAGAATAAAACACCATCTGTGAATTGTACAAGAAGCCTTAAATCTCGTTTTTATGTGTTTTTTCCAAGATATCAATAGTGCTTAGAATACTTGGGGGGAAAAGAGGGGGGGGGGGGGGGTAGAGAGGTCCAGAGGGGATTGTGTGAATGTATAGCGTTTGTTTGAACAAAACAAGCAATTTGAATATATTTGAATATGTTATTAGCCAAGGATGAATTGTGGTAATCAAAAGATGAATTATTGAAATAAACAGTCATTAGACCTTAGAGAAAAACAAAGATCCTCGGTTCATTAAAACCTTGGATCTAATATGGTTTAGGTGATACGAGGTTTTTATAGGTATGTTTAGAGGAAATTAAGTTTATAGGGCCAGCTGCTGATTTATATGCACATATCCAGGAAAGGACAAATAAATAAAAATACAGCTAGTAAGATATAAGAAAAAAAAGACAAAATAGATAAAAGATGGAATATAAGAAAATTAACAAATATTTATTTACGCATTATATATTTATAAAATTTATGAAGTCAAAAAAGAGGAAATGCATTTATATATTTCTGAAACGAATGACTAAATATGGTGTTAGTGTTTTAGATGAGGATTTAAGTATTGCGTGTTTTCTCCTCTTCGTGCGCTCCTCTCCCGGCAGCAGCTTCCTACAAACTTACCGGTCATGTTGATGTTCTGCTCGCAGGAAAACCAGATCCCGGTGTGAAACTTCATCATCAGGTACTTGTCCTCTCCGGTCTCCCAGATGTACTGAACCAGCCGCGTGTCGTTGATGTTAGAGCTGTTGAACCTGATGCAGAACGACTGCTTCCCGGTGACCGGGCCGGTGCAGAACGGCTTCACCACTTTCCGCGTCCCCTCGCACCAGTAGCTGGTGGTGAGCGCCGACACCGCGAGGAACAGGGCGAGGAAGTTCAAGGTGAGAGCCAGCGACGCTCTCCGCCGCCGGTCTATCCCCATAACGGCGACCGGAGAAAGTGAAAGCGCGGAACTTAATCCCTCGCCCCCGTGTGACACCGGATTCCTGCGACTTCTCCTCCTCAAATCCTCATAATCCGGTTGTCCCCGTTAATATAATATCCGCCGCGGCTAATTATCGCGGCGCGTCTGGCTCCGACCGCGCGCTCTCACGTCTGCTCCTTGAGCGCAGCGCACTCGCTCATTTTGTAGACTGCCCCCCTCCCACCCCCCCCACCACACACACACACACACACACACACACACACACACACACACACATAGACGTTCTAGGGTCCTTGATGGAATTTCTTTTTTGATCCTTTTCTAGATGGTGCGTCTTAAGTACGTCAAACAGTTAATGGATCTTTAAAATAACGGTGGCACCACTGAAACAGGTGGCTTCTTATTAGCAGCTTGTTCTAGTATTCATTTTACCAAAGAACAGATGACATGATTCGTTGTCACTTTCCCACTGTAGCACATTAAACGCCTCCAAAAAACGAGAAGCAATTAACCACATTTAGGCTTTTTTAAAGGGCAGCTCCGCCCATTTAGCATAAACCTTCTATTAGGTTCAGGGTCTCACAACAGACCAGGGCTAAATATTTAATATATAATATACTGGCATACTAAGTCATAATAGGCTTATACTGTATGTTAATCCTATGTTTCCTCACATTATTTACCATTTGTATTCATCTAAACATTCAAATCAGCCTAATATTGATGGATAATTCATACTATGAATGAACATGACTTTAAAATAGTCATATTCATTGCATGTCTGTTTACATTTTAACCTAGGCTACATTTATAGTAGATTACAGCTTCACATCTCTATTGGCTATCTATTGCATGCATCTGTAGGCTCTTATAATATTCCAATTTTCACCCTTTTCTCCTCTTTGCTCTCTGCCTTTCTTGCTGGAATAAGAAATGCTAAGTTTGATTGATGCTGCCTCTTAGCGGCACAACAGTGTTTACTTTCACTTTTAATGAGTTAAATATATGAGCATTTCTGTCACGTGATACTGTGTTGATGTCATGATAATTATATGGACTTTGTGTATTTGGGTTTTCAGCTTTGTGTAAAATTTTTACTTGCTGAAGTGTAGCCTAAGAGGAAAAAAATTAAATGAAACAAAGCTAAAAGAATACAGAGGTTATGACTTCAGTGGTGGCTACGGCTCTGCAGGAGACAACATGTTTTAGTAACAGGTTTCACAATGGTGTAATTTTTTTTTTTTTTTTTTACAATAACACTCATATGTTAAAAATTGACCTTGACTGGTGACCTGTTTCAGAAATGGAAGAGTCAGTTGAGTGAAAGCAATCAACTGTTTAAAATATTTGCAGAGTATCATAAATTGTAAAAAGCTGAATTTGAAAACAGGCACCTGGACCCTGGGGGCCTAAAGGCTCAGTCTCTGCGTGGAATTCATTTGTGGTCATTTTAATGAATTTCAAATGAGTTTATTAATATGGTGATCACTACTAATGTACGATATGAGCTGAAATGTCAGAAGCCTGGAAGCGACAGTTGGAACTAATCTTGAGGACCTGTCCAATAGCAACGTCTGATGTACAATTTATGTCATTATTTAATAAATAAAAGTATGTTTTTCAAGATATTTCTAATTATGAATGATAATGTTTAGAAAATGAGTGAAAGAGTATTTTTGCCAGAGTAGGGTCTTCTCATTCACTGTCTCTAAGTATTCACACACAAAGCAAAGTACTGTTATATCCCATGAAATTAGACCAATGATGTCTTCTCAACATATTTGTCTATGTGAGTTGTCAGATGCTGCGTCTACTCCTGACATTTTTATTACATTTTTAACCAAAAGCATGATCTTTATGCAAACTGTTGTTGGTCCCTAAACATAACCAGACCAT
This sequence comes from Lepturacanthus savala, assembly GCA_030544235.1. Taxonomy (NCBI): domain Eukaryota; kingdom Metazoa; phylum Chordata; class Actinopteri; order Scombriformes; family Trichiuridae; genus Lepturacanthus; species Lepturacanthus savala. Next base: position 5,828,316 of record CM060471.1, read on the forward strand.
AAACATAGCCTGTCACACCATATAACATCATTATAATAAGCATAATTTACAGTGATGTGTCTCATTCAGACACTAAAGGGCACCTTCTGGTAGAGTCCATAGCAACCACCGTAGCAACAATAGAAACCTAGACAGCGGAACAAAGAATGTGAAAGTAAACACACACATATCTCAGTAGAAATGTTATCAAAATGTATTTTAATGCAGGAACTATATTCATAAAATATGACATTTTAAACTGAGAATAACAGGAATTTCATCATCTTGCTCTTGTTTTTCATTGCAGGGGCTTGTGCAACTGATCATCATGATGCTGGATGTTCAATAAATCAACCAATGTTATTGCTGCTTTTCATGTGTTTTGTGTTTGTTTTTTATTTAATTATAACTATTCAATTATCATTGCTACATTTTTCTGCACAATTAAAAAAACTGACAGCAAAATGTCTCAATATCACAAACAAAATTCTGTAGGACTTTTGAGATGATATTGTTATAAATAACTTCATCCAGAATAACACAAGCACATTTAAAAATAAATAATTTTCTCCCATATTTAAATATGAACTCCTAAACCCAAACAGTTGCAGAATATAAACACTCCTGCCTAAATAAAAGATCCATTTTTTTTGGGCCACAACATCTGGGACCTCAACAGTAGCTGCAGATCCTCCTTGAAAGGAGAGAAAATAACTGCTGACGGCCGGAATTTATCACTCCACAAACAGACAGATAAAACCGCCACGTAATTGCCAACAGGGGAATAGCTCTGCTGGAGTCAGGTCCGTGTGGGCTGGACTATAAAACATGGTTTGTTAAACTGTGTGAAACCAGACCGCCAATAATATATTAATATTCCAGTCTGTCCTGAGCTCTGAATATCTCCGACAGAGTTTATGGTGGATACGTGGTGTCGGTCAGTAATTTCCTCTGACTTACTGTAAATGCTAGATAGGAAAATGTGTGTGTGTGTATTGTGTGTGTGTCTGTGTGTGTGGTGGAGCAGCATAAGAAATATGTGTTAACCTTCTATTGTATAATGTTGCCATATGACAACAATTACTTTATTTTCATTTTTCTAAAAAGCTGTTATATAAAATCTATCTAGGTTTTTACAGCTAGGCATGAAAAGAAGGCTTTTATTTTTGAAGGACATACAATTTATTAGGTCACATGACCAGGATTTCCTGTTTACCAGTCTCTTTTGTTCATCGACTTTTGATATGTGAGCATCATTGTCACACAATCGAAGGTTGGATTTTTATTCAGAATTTTGGAAAATTTCAGCCAAATAAAAAATTTAACTCACTATTTGGGGTAAGTAAACTTTAATTTATTATTATTATTTTTTTTAACATTTAATTCAAATTTGATGTTATATATTTTTTTCTAATATGTTAATATAGATTTTTTGCCATATGGTAACAATATACAAATATGCAAAATTCATAGTGTAAATAACCTAATGAAGTCCCATTAACTACCATAGCATGACATTTTTTCCTTATATAAAAAGGAGGCTGTTAAGAACAAGATTAGTCATCATTCTTTTCTTGTTGCCCTCCCCTTTCTTCTGATCTACACTACCCCATTAAGCGCACACACACACACACACACAGAGGCTGCAGCATTTCATGCGATACAATGCAACTGCTCCATTTCAGCCTCCTTCACACTTCCCGGCGTTGAACTGTAATCATCATAATTAATATCAGTGATGTATGGACTCCGCTGCTTCCTATCACACCCGACATATCCTCATATCCTGTGTGTGTGAGTGCATGTCACTCCCATGGGACACCAGAGATAATCAATAGTGTGGTTGCAGTGTCCACAGTGTGTGTATCTGACACACACCACGCCTGATTAGCCCCCTCCTCCCTGTTTTCCAGATTCAACACAGGCTCTGTGTCACCTTCAGGTTGATCTATTGGGTCAGAGCAGAGGGGGGCTGGACTCACTTTGACTGGACTATCTCACCAAGGGCCGGTGCTCTGCTCCTTCTCAGGCCTCCAAGCCTGGAGAAAGACTCCCAAGGACGAGTGGCGGCGTGATATATTCTCGCCCACACGCTGTGACCTTGCGTAGGCCTTATATAAAAGATCTCAGGTGTGACGGCGGCTTTTATGAATGCGTGATGACGAGCGATAGAGGTTAGGAGATAAATACTGTTGCTGCTGCGCCTGTGTGATGTCACAGACACCTGGCGTCTCCTTACTTCAATGTATGATTTGTGTCGGTACATTTGAGTCAGTTTGGGAAGTTGTCAGAGCATCAGGCTGCTTTACATGAGACACAATGATGCCTGAACTCATGTCCCATTTCAAAACTATAAATCATAATGGATCAATGAGTTCCATTTTAAACCTTGGATGCTTCTTTTAAACTTCTTCTTTCATATAACGAGAAAAAAAGTGACTAAAGCTCTCAGATAAATGTAGTGGAGGAGAAAGTACAATATTTACCTCCAATGAAGTAGAGTGGAAGTAAAAAAGTAGATGTACCTCAGAATTGTATTTAAGTATAGTACTTAAGTAACTGTAATTAGTTACTTTCCATGACTGTATATTAATATAATATTATTCCACATAAGTTTAGAATTATTTCTTACAGTGCCTGTATGAAACCAAACAGGAAATCACATGACATGTTCTCAGTGTAGCAGAAATGAAAATATATAAAAACAGAACCTGTCTTTCTCCTGAATTGTCATAAACTTTTTCATGAAAAAAAAATAATAAAAAATAACTTTTGACAGTTTGACACTAGAGAACATTGCTAAAAATAAAAAAGTTAGGGAAATAGCCAAAGGGTGTAAAGGACACACGTTCACATTTATTCGAGTGTCTATTGAAACAACAGTTATAGTCCACATGAACAGTGAAAGGGTTCTTCCTGTGATTGCTCTTCCTGTTGGGTTTAGAGTAGAGCAGATACAACAAGAACAAGTGCAAAAATACAGACAAATGCAGAAATCATATTCATTAGCAAGAATAAAGACAACTGCAGGAAAACATGCAGAAAGCTCGACAAGTCCTGAACTGATCAGTGATGGAGAACAGGTGAAGAAGATACAGCAAGCAGAGCTGACAAGGAAAACTCAGAGCAGGTGTGGAGGGAAACAAGAAACAGGAGGAAAAGCAAAAAACACAAGAATAGCAGACAGAGCAGTGACAGAGCAGGACATCTCCTGTTCATGCTGGATATTATAAAATCCTTCAAATGTGCTTGCAATGGAAATAATCGACAAAACCCAAAGTGTGTCCACACTCATTTAAAAGTAGATTGTGAAGCTCATATGCAGCTTCAGCAGTCTAATTTAATCATTTTAAGTGGATATCTGACAGATTTACATTTTTTTTACCATCAAATTGCCTTTTTATGGTCCCCGCTGAGCAAAAAGAGGAACTTTGGCACTAAAAAGGCTGTAACACTGTCACAATATATCTACTGGACTTGACTCATTTGGATGTTGAGGTGTCATTAGCTTTAGTGGTGGAAAGTAACTAAGTATATTTACAAACTGTACAATACTGTACAATGAAGCATGTTGATACTTCAGTATTAATACTGAAGTACTATTAATTCTTTAAGAACATTTTACTGATGATATTATGGACTTTTACTTAAGTATATTTTTTATGCAGGATTTTTACTTGTAATGAAGTAGTTTTTTTCACTGTATAAGTACCTTTACTTAAAAGTCCTCTCTGGAACTCTCCTGCTGTTCCCAGATTTTTCCTCTGATTATTTTTCTCCATAGATCTATCTATCCTATTGGCTCAATCACCTTGTTTCAATCAGGTCCATAAACATAGTACTAGCAGCAGGTGGCATTGTACAGCTGTCCTGCTCCTACTTCTTTTTCTTCTTCTTGAAATTTATTCGCAGATGACTAACCAATTAATAAAGATCCATCTCACCACCTTCGCATACTTCAGGTTCTTTGTCCCTAATGCTAACAAGTAGCCTCCTCAACCACCATTCAACAACATAGTGCATGAATTGTAAAAATATTAATCATTTATATAATTCTTAGTATATTAAGATTTCTTTTAATTTTATTTTTCTTTAAAAAAATCATATGACCTCTGAATGTAGGTCCTCTTGGTCTTTTCATCTTCATCATGCAGGGTTGTTCACACAGATCTAATCCAGGTCATCCTCCTGATGGGATTTCAGCATGGCACAGTAAAGGTGATTACACAGGGAAACCCCTTTCATCATGTGATATAGAATGATGGGGCAGGGTCCAGGGAAATCTCCCTTTTTTCACAACCCAATGTTGATAGGTTAAGCATAGTTTATACTTCTTCATATGTAGCTACGTATGCAGACCCCTACGCTGTAGGCTGACGCGCGCTGTGATTGGTCAGCTCAGCCATGGTGGTCTTACATGTCGCCTCCGCAAACAGCTTCTCTGTTGCTTTTGCTTCAACATTTGCAATAAAAACATTTGGTCTTTGATATCAATGAGCTCTAACACACACGCTGCATACTGGTTGTATGAAGGAGTATTAGGACCAGGCAAAAAAAATATCCGGTACAAAAAAGAAAAGAAAAAAAGGCAAAAAAAGTGTGGTACATACAGCAGGGAATATGTGTTATTTAAGGGGTTATGTTTGTTTTTTGCCTGTTTTTTTCTGTCGCCTCAGCTTCAACATTTGCAATAAAAGCATTTGGTCTTTGATCGATGAGCTCCAAACACATGTGCTGCATTCAGGTACAAGGAAAAAAGAAAAAAAAAACAGGCATGTCCAGAGTGAGTGTGTCCTTCTTTTTTTGTCTGGTGTGCAATTGCTACTGTGAAGAGGAAGCTGCTGAGCAGCACATTCGCTCTATGCAGAAATAAAACAGGTCTGCGTCACGTTGATGTCGTAACTACGTAGACAGAAGTATAAACTAGGCTTTAGACCCCATATCTGCACTGTTCTGTTGATAGTTTTAATCCTATCAATTACAAAAATTCAATTCTGTGTAATTTTACAGAGCTTTCCCAAGCCTTGTTGGAGCTCCAGGAAACACACAGTGATTTATGTTCATTCAAAAATATTCATGAGCCTCTCTCTTCTGATTGGCTGATTTTTTGCTTGGAAGACAGAACAAATTTGTTTGATGGTGGAGGGCAGGTACAGGCTCACAGAGCTACTGCATGACATCACTAAGTCAAGGAAGCACAAACAAGCCACAAAAAAAAAGTTTCTAAATCCATGTTCTGTTTTTTCTGAATGTTTGATTCATGAGACAATTTTTATATTATCTAGAGAAAAACAAATCCATAAAAGTGTCTATTTGCATGATATGCGACCTTTAAGTAAAAGATCTGAGTACTACTAACAGTCGGCATAAATATTCAGAGGGATGATTATAGCAAGAAAGTAAAAAAAACACTCAAAAATTATATCCATAAATCACAACCTGCATGCAGATAAATTGTTTAATGGAGCATTTAGGTGATGCTCATTAAGTTTTGGGGGAAAAGCTCAGTAGTCATCAGTCACTAGCATGTATTATATTACTATATACTTGAACTACAAAGTATATGCTTGAACTACAAACTAGAGTAATAGAAAAGCCAGTGCACCATGGAAATAATGGAAGCAGGCTTATTCCTCTGAGCAGCCTGCATGCGTTGTTGCTCACATAAAGAGGCTCCTGAATGCATCGTGGTGCAAGGCTGGATTATGTCATCAGGACTTCTCTCCTCCATAGGCTCTTTTCTTAAAAACAGACATCATGTACCTTATTATATAACAAGAGCAGTTAGGTTTTATTCTTCATTAATTAGTGTTTTACAGATCAATTTTATCATAGCGCCCGGGTGTCTAATTTTAACACGTGTTATAATTGAATGAACGAGCTGGCGTTACATAATGAAGATAATGAAAGTAATGGTGAAAGTAATAAAGTTTTATAGACATGTCAGAACTCTGGACACATTTCCCTTTAATTATCTGATAGGCACATGTGAGTAAAACCAGTAAAATACCATTAGATTAATTTAACTGATTTAATTTCACTGACATTATTCATATATTTGTGCTGCTGGGGTGTGACTTTCTAAACAGATTTTCTCCACAAATATACAGAAGTCAGTTGTGTTGCTGTTGTTTAATTAAAGCTGCCTGACAGGCCTCAGCAGGAAGTGAAATATACTGAGTGTATACGTAGGAAAACATATTTACAGGTGAGTCACTGCTTTCTGTCGTCGCTTTCCTCTGTTGATTCATGTTCCTGCTGAATTAGCCTGAGCTGTAACTAACAGACACACTGTGACAGATGCTGGCAGCGACTCATTCCCCTCCATCCTCTAACACATTCATTTACATAATGACTCTCTCTGTAGCTGTATACTAATGTTATATACTCACGTTTTAGATGAAGAACTCAGTGAAGTACCAAGTCCATTTCAAGAATGGTTGTACTGCCATGTGTTTTACAGTAAATCACATGGATTTACAGACAACAATGGAATGGCTGGTGACCATGTTTGTAAAACTGCAGTAGAAGTGCCCACTTGGGGGCATCCAAGATGGTAGAAAAAAACAAGATAAAATCCTTATAGTGACAAAATATAATAACATGACATCTGACATCCACTGGTCCTTCTCTCAGGTCTATAAAGAGAAAACTGCACATGAAAATGCAAAAGCTGTAGGTGAGACATTTCTTTTGTGTCTGTTTGTAGTAGTAGGAGATGTTTTAATTGATGAGTTTGTGGTTTGTGTAGAGCAGAGGTAGAGCACGCTGGTCACGTCAGAATCTACAGGAGTCTGCCTGCAAGTTAACTGTTTATTAGCTTTTACATACCTTTTAATATACCAACAGAAGTTAAACAATGATCAGAAAAGAAATCTTTTTTTTTTTTCAAAGAATACTACTAGTACTATCACTCCTGTCTCTGCAAACATTGCTCAGGTGTGGAGGTTTCAATCTGATAGAGAAAGTTAAAGGTTCCAGGTTCCAAAACCTGACATCAGGACCCCGCCCACTCATTTAATTCAGTCAATCAGAGAAGAGGCTCATTAATATTAATGAGACAGACACAGAACAACCTGTTCTTTCAAGTGCTGCAGAAAGAAAAAAGACAGGATAAGTGTAGAATATAGGACCTTTAAATTAAAGACACCACTCCTAGTAAGCTAAAATAGCTTCCTCCATTTTGTTCCATGTGGCTCTCTGTCCCCACCACATAACAGCAGGATACAGACTGCATGCTCTTGATCAACAAAAGAAAGAAAAGAGTAAGGGTAAAGCTTTTGTGTAGATTTAGAATATTTATGATGCAATTACATTGTCAAGTAAGCTGCAAGATGCATCTTAGTAGATAATTGTACTACTAACATTGTGTGGTTTAAATATAAATGTTTTTTCTGGTACACTAAGCAGACACTAACACTGGCTCAGCTGCAACTGAGTATTTACTATACAGTAAATAAATGCATTTGATTGCAGCTTGATGGCTCCAGATTGAAAAGAACTGGGAATATGTCTCCGTTTGGTCCTGTCAAGATGATTTTTAACTTAACTGACTGCTAGTGGAAGAACAAGTGTTGTTCTGCCACAACACTGGACACAATACATCGTCCTGGCTTTCATCCAAACACAGGAAAAATGCTATAGTCAGATAAAACTGATGCACATAAGGGCTTAAAAAATTCATCACTTCCTTAGTTCCCATCAATTTTCCCTTTGTATTTGGCATAAAGAGCCATGTGATGTTGCTGCATGCATGAACTGCATTTTGTCAATAGAGTATGTTGCAAGGGATTAAATGTATTACTGTAAGAGCACAAAATACACCATTGCTTGTGGAGTGCCAGGTTTTAATGCTGTGGGATTTGTGTTACCCACAGAGAATGAAAAGTGTAATGGAATAATTATCTCAAAGTGGAAAAAAATTGAGCTACAATAATTCTATTCATAATGTAATTAGCAGATCAAACATGTTCACTGGGTGATTGGTGGTGAGACTGCAGGCCAGGCAAAAACTACTGGATGCTGTATCTGTATGTGTTTAAACTGACATCAATAAAATACTCCTGTCTGTTGTCTGTAGCTGATGTCTAGACACCATGTACTGTATATAGACATTATGTTTAACCCACTGAAGAGTGTTAAATATTCTGGCAGTTTGTGAAGACATTCTTTGGTCTGAGTTGCTGGACTCAGACCAGTTTGCAGGTGAAGATACTGGATGTCAAGGTCCTGGGCTGGTCTGGGTAGATGTGGTCTGCAGTTGTGATGCCGGTTAGATTTACTGTTCTGATTTAATTCGTAGGCAACAGCTTCAGTGAACATCCCTGCAGTCAGCATGTCAATATCAGGCTCACTCAAGACAAATCTCCAATAATCCTGCTATTTAATCAGCATCTTTATATTCCACCTGTCAGGTGGATGGATTATCTTGGCAAAGGAGAAGTGCTCACAGACAAGAATTTATACTAATTTGTGAACCGTATTTGAGAGAATAAGCCTTTTTGTTTGCATAGAATTTCTCAAATCTTGACAATTGTCAATCGTTTCAATTTTAATTTGCAATTAATCACATGATTGTCTATAATTAATTGTGATTCATCATACATTTAACTGTTGTAAATTTACCTTAAAGGGATATTTTCCAATATTTTAATACTCCCATTAACATGAAAATTGACAAATAAACTTTGCAAATGTTGGTTTATATTATTAGAGCAACAAATTCAGTTGCTGGTCATATATTAAAAGGATCTTGAAAAAGTTTATTTATTTCAGTAATTCCTTTCAAAAAGTAAAACTTGCATATTATATTCATTCAGTAGAGACAGATAGAAATATTTCAAATGTTTTGTGTCTTGTATACGTCTGCCTGGTGGTTCTTGAAGCACTGACTCCAGCTAAATTTTCCTCTCCAGGGTGTGGGTATCTATTGTTTGTGTACTTTTTTCTGCATCATCTTTCTACATCTTTTCCTATTCATCTTTTCTAAGTTACCCAATTTGAGGTACTCATCAGTTGTCAGTATAATCATCAATATTAAAAGAAATAAACACTTAAACTATGTCATTCTGTGTGAAATGAATGTATAAATTCTACAAGTTTAATTTTTTGAATGGAATTATAGAGATAAATTAAGTATATTATGATATTCTAATTATATCACCAGCACCTGTATACTCCAGAACCTGTATGCTCTAGAATGTTCTCAATAACAACTTCCAACCTCAACCTTCTGCATTTAGTAAAAGTTCTAGCATTATTATAACTTTGATAGTCCTAATAAAAATGCCTTTAATGGCAAAAGAAGGTTATTTATTCCATTATTGTTTAACTTTTGTTTTGATTTACTTTCTTCTTTCACAAAACATACAGTAAATTTTATGGCTCTGTGTATTTCTACTGAGAAAGTTTACTTTTCTGCTCTGTGCTTCCCGCTTTGACCTGTGTTCCATTAGCCTGCTGCTATAATTAGCTGGTTTGTGGACATACTATGAACCTGCTACACCCCAAACACACACACACACACACACACACACACACACACACACACACACACACACACACACACACACACTCACACACACACACACACACACACACACACACACAAACACACATATATACACACAGATGCGTAGACACAGAGAGAGATTATCTCATCTACTCCATGTTTCCCTCTGCTGATGATGTCTGCTCAGTCGGGCTGATTATGAGCTTCTGTAATGACTCACAGCTCTAATGCTTCTCATTTGGAAAATTGGACAATCGTTTTCAAGGTTGACATAGTGCACTTTCAGGGAAGGCTTGTTTGTGACTGTCTGACTGGTGTGTGTGTGTGTGTTTCTCTGCTCTATAAATGTCAACAGCAGTGTACAAGTTTTAACAGGGAGCATCCTTAGCAACGTGTCAGTCTCTCGCTCCGTCATTCCTGAATGTCAGACCTTCTCTTCCTAATAAACTAACCTGACCCGAGGTAGAAACTCATCCTCCCTTAAATGTGATTTATGGCTCACAATAATGTCCAAAGTGCATCACTGACTCGTTACCTCCCTGGCTAATGGAGGCGATTCCTCTGAGCCAGTTTGTGGGAGTCATTACTTCTTTTGTCCCAGCTCTGGCTCTTAAAGCTCCAGTTCAACACAAAGTCATTAATCAATCCCAAACACGCTGTATTCACGGCTCCAGTGGGCTGTCAGAGGGCTGAGGAATGGATGAAGTATTCAGCACCTGTTTGATGAGTTTATTGGCTTTAGAAATCATACCTATAATTGCTCCTTTGGGGCAAACTAATACCCAGTAGCCATAATTTACTTATTTACAGGAATGGTGAAAAAAAGCAGTCGTGAATGCATTAAAATGCTGCTGACTGTGTCCTTCTTTGGGTTTTGACATTTTCAATAATTCTCTATAGACATGGCAGCATGAATAAAACAGCTCAGGAAAGGAGTTATAAGAGCTATATCAACTTCCAGGGGCACAATTTTAAAATTCCTGCAGATGAGGAGTCAAATCAAACATTTGTGAAGACTTCTCATTATTTCAGGCTCCAATTCAAAAAGCACTATGAATGCAAAGTCACATAAGGTATTAATCTCAACCACAACTCTGTAAACTATAAATGGGAAACATATGTTGGACATTAATATACACTGGATGTGACCAACTATTACATGAGTCATGAAAAATTCTGGTCAACATGAAACAAAGACTTTTCAGTTTAACATATTTTATCTTGCGTAAGGTTACATCAATTCATAGTTTTACACTGGATCCCAGAATATCAATACTACAGAATTTAATAACAATGAAAACAAATGAATAATATTAATAATGTCAAAATGCTGCTAAATATATATTAATTAACTAAAAATCCAAGTACTCACCTCCAAGGTTGCAGGTTCAAGACCTGGGTCTGGGACCTTTCTGTGTGGAGTTTGCATGTTCTCCCTGTGTCTGTGTGGATTTTCTCCAGGTTCTCCAGATTCTTCCCACAGTTCAAAATCATGTTGAGGTTAATTGGTGACTCTAAATTGCCCATAGCTGTGAGTGTGTGAGTGAATGGTGTGTGTGTCCCATGATTGGCTGGAGACCATCTGGGGTGTATCCCTGCCTCTCACCTGTATTGCACAGTGATTGGCTCCAGCAGACCCCTGTGACCCTAGTGAGGAATAAGTGGGTATAGAAAATGAATGAATGAATAAATGACTGTCATACTGAAACCAGAAGGATTATAATAGATATAATATATATAAAATGTTAAAGGGCAACTAGTAGGATTTGACAGCATATGGGTAAAATTTGACAACAATATACAAAAAATAGAGGTATTCATTACTATATGTGAATATATATTTGTGTATAATCTCAGACCATGATGAATTGTTTATTTTTACGAGATGTGAGAAGATGTGATGTTAAAAATGTTATATCCATCCAGTAGATTTTATATATTTTAAATGCTTGTAATTTACTTTTTTTGTTTTGTCATAGAAAAGTATCAATATACTTTCATTTTACTTAAAATGCAAAAATATAAATATAACAATTTATTGTAATTCCTATGGACACAGTATATTTCAGTTATTTTGATGTGATTGTTGAGTACATGAAAGATAATAAATGTGAGTTAACAGAGAAAATTAATTGCAGTCCCTAAGTGAGAAAATAAGTGGAGTTTACTGACTGTCCCTGAAGCTAGCACTAGCACCATGTGTATGTTCTATCGTCGGGCAGCAGCAGCAGACAGGACAACGCTGAACTTTTATAGGCTTGCAGAACACATTTCTTCTTTGGAAAAAACGGTAAGTTCAGCAATTTGAATCTAATCTGAATGAAGTAGTAATATGTGACTTGTAACTTTAACTTAAGAGGTCCCGTTTTGCTGCTAACTTTAGATAAGCTAATCGCACTTTGGCTAGCTGCCTTTTACACGTGTTGCAGCTAACTGCATAGATATACACTCACCGACCACTTTATTAGGTACACCTGTCCAACTGCTCGTTAACACTTAATTTCTAATCAGCCAATCACATGGCGGCAACTCAGTGCATTTAGGCATGTAGACATGGTCAAGACAATCTCCTGCAGTTCAAACCGAGCATCAGTATGGGGAAGAAAGGTGATTTGAGTGACTTTGAACGTGGCATGGTTGTTGGTGCAAGAAGGGCTGGTCTGAGTATTTCAGAAACTGCTGATCTACTGGGATTTTCACACACAACCATCTCTAGGGTTTACAGAGAATGGTCCGAAAAAGAAAAAATATCCAGTGAGCGGCAGTTCTGTGGGCGGAAATGACTTGTTGATGCCAGAGGTCAGAGGAGAATGGCCAGACTGGTTCGAGCTGATAGAAAGGCAACAGTGACTCAAATAACCACCCGTTACAACCAAGGTAGGCAGAAGAGCATCTCTGAACGCACAGTACGTCGAACTTTGAAGCAGATGGGCTACAGCAGCAGAAGACCACGCCGGGTGCCACTCCTTTCAGCTAAGAACAGGAAACTGAGGCTACAATTTGCACAAGCTCGAAATTGGAAATTGGTCTGATGAGTCTCGATTTCTGCTGCAACATTCGGATGGTAGGGTCAGAATTTGGCGTCAACAACATGAAAGCATGGATCCATCCTGCCTTGTATCAACGGTTCAGGCTGGTGGTGGTGGTGTAATGGTGTGGGGAATATTTTTTGGCACTCTTTAGGCTCCTTGGTACCAATTGAGCATCGTTGCAACGCCACAGCCTACCTGAGTATTGTTGCTGACCATGTCCATCCCTTTATGACCACAATGTACCAAACTTCTGATGGCTACTTTCAGCAGGATAATGCACCATGTCATAAAGGTACATGACAATGAGTTCACTGTACTCAAATGGCCTCCACAGTCACCAGATCTCAATCCAATAGAGCATCTTTGGGATGTGGTGGAACGGGAGATTCGCATCATGGATGTGCAGCCGACAAATCTGCACCAACTGTGTGATGCCATCATGTCAATATGGACCAAACTCTCTGAGGAATGCTTCCAGCACCTTGTTGAATCTATGCCACGAAGAATTGAGGCAGTTCTGAAGGCAAAAGGGGGTCCAACCCGTTACTAGCATGGTGTACCTAATAAAGTGGCCGGTGAGAACACATATGTTAAATATATATTATACATATTACATATACATATATCAATAAATTGGAAAAATATGGTATTGGGGGTCTAGGGGGACTTTTGAATGCTATTGAATGCTCATTAAAACCAAAAACTGGTTTGATAAAAACAAGCTGTCAGTAATACTCAGTAAAACAGAAATTATGTTCTTCCGTTACAGAAAAATAAATCATCAAGCACAGGTACAGACAGAGGATATTGAACTGGAAAGAGTACACAAAATTAAATTCCTGGGAGTGATAATAAATGACATGACAAATGACAAGATTGACTTGGCTAACACATAAAAAATGATTAGATCCATTACTCATATTACAAAAAAGAGCCATCAGAATAGTACATCATGGTGGGGATCTGGAACACACCAATCCATTATTCTTAATTCTAAATTAATAAAAGTTAACAATGCTGTGGAATTTCAAACAGCAAAATTTATTTACAAAGCAAGGAATAATTTATTACCAAGCCACCTACAAAAAGTGTTTCAGGACAGAGAGAGAGGGTACAAATTGAGGGAAATGTCAAATTTTAAGATCCAAAGATGAAACAGTGTCCAAATATCAAGCAGTTTAAAAATAAGCATCTCTACAAAATACTGGAAGGAAGGGACTTGAACGAGAACCTTGTTGTTGTCTGTTGATATTGATGCTGTGTTGTTGCCTTTAGCACTTTATCTTCATAACTGACTATGAATATAGTTTCATACAGATATTCACAGGAAATAATCACTGGTGTACGTTATTATAGGAAAATATAGAGTGGGGGTAGAAATTAATAAGTATTTTATGTCTTCCTATTCCTTTTCTCATCTTTAGCTGTTTATTACTATTAAAAATGTATAGAAAGATACTATAAATACTATACATTTAGTAATTAATGGAGGGGGGAGATGGAAAAAGAGAAAAATGGGAAAGGAGAAAAATAAAAGTTTTATTTCTTATAGATGTAATTAACTGTTCAGTGCTCACATATGTTATTGGAATACAGATTCAAATCAAATTGTATTACTTCATATACCCACAACCTGAAGATCAATTTTGATGCAGAAACTATCGAGTTAGTCATTAATTTCAGTCTAAATATCCCCAATACAATGGAACACTGGAATATACAATAAAGTGTGTTTGATTCCAGTTGCCTCCAAGTGGCCTACTTTTCAGCAAGCTGATTTAGTGGAGAAAGAATCTCATCCTCCGGCTCCTGGTGTGTTTTTTGGGAGGTTAACAGGGTCTCAGGTGGTGGGGCGCACTTGCCAATTACGAGGCAGATAGAAAGTGTAACAGGAAAACAGGGACAGTCACAGGAGTGGAGGAAAAACCTCAAAGCCAGGCTGTTACTGGGGAGCTGAGGCCTGAGCCAGATGGAGCAGACAGGGATTATCTACCTCTGAGACCCAGAAATATACATCTGCAAAATCTCAGCGGGATGAGCCGCGGTCTCAGCCGGCGGATTTCTTCAGAGATTGGAACACCTGTGGGACTACTTAGCGGAGATGGTGCTCAAGTTATTGAGAGTCAAATGTCAGAAAATGTAATGAATGAATGTCGCAGGCTGTTACAGCTTTGGTTTATGACAAGATTACTGCAACCTTTTGACACGATAAGTAATGATATAAGGGCTGTGGTCTCCAGGCCAAAATCATGGAAATTTATAGGGTCGGTTCACTCTAATTAAAAAATCATGTAATCTCGTTATTAATCAGATTTTGGGGTTTCAGCCTTCAACTATGATATTTAAAATTCAACAGTAACATGTCTTTACAGAATCTGTCTAGGTCTGAGCGTATATTGTTTCTGTAAAATGTGGAAATTTAATTCACGTCTATTGTGTTGATGTGGAGGCAGAACACTCGGAGAGAATTAAAAAACCTCTTTGTCGAGGAGGTGTTGGGTTCTGACAGATGGCTGTGATTGTGACACTGTTCCAGGTTGGAACTCTGACAGCTTATGAATCTCTTGTCAAAGTTTTTGTTTTAGTATTATATAAATGTTAGTAATCTTTTAATTTGTCATTTCCAGTTAAAATGTTTATCTTCAGAAGTAGAAGATAACAGCTGTAGTTAATTAACATCAGTTCAGGGATTTGGTGACAGGCCAAACTAAAGCTTCCAGTGATGATTTGACAATTTTTCCCTAAACTTATTTCAGTATGGATAGGAGGAAATGGTTTTTTTCAGAGTGATTGTTTGAGAAGGCAGACTGCATTGCTGCTACAGCTCAAACTAGGTGCTTTTGTACCATAAAACATGATTTTCTGATACATCATGTAATAAAACTTAACGCAATTACTGATATTTCGTCTTTTAAAGGTACCATACTCCACACTTCAATGTTCAACAAGAATTCCCATAACCAAAAAAAAACATTTCCAGAATATTTTGAGAACCAAATGTTCTTCCTGGGGTAGCGCCCCTTTGCTCCTTTCAGGGAATTAAACAAGGGTTTAGCTACCCTAGGTTCTTTATAACTATTAGTTATTAGACTGGTTAGTAATAAGTAATGTCAGACTGTTTTAAAATAACAAGACAGTTTACTTGAAATTCACACACTTAAAACATACACACATACATTTAAATGAACTGTAAATTAGTCACTCTTGTTTCAGTTATCAACAAAAATACCTATACCCCTGGTAAGGCTTTCAATTCACATTCAAAATCTCTTCACAGTAATATACTTTCAAAAATACAAAAGGAAACTTATAAGCCCGGCAAACTAATTTCAAATACCCCAAAGTCAGCGCTTTTGACGAAGTAGAAGTACTCGTGTGCGTAGCATTCCAAGCAAGCGATGAGCGAGCGAAAACGAGATGAGGGGCGATCCACGAGCAACCTCGGCTCCTCTTCTCAGCTAATGCTGTTTTCAGCGGTGTAATCTTCAACTGTAGCTAGACGATGTCGTCTGGCTTCCTCCACGACATTTCTGTTCTCCTGACCGGCAAACACTGTCTGTTTTCCGAAGCGCGCCACAAAGCTAACTCATAATGAAATTTACATACATTTGAATGGCGACTGCACGAACTTTTACCGCCAGTAGCAGTAGATCTTCATAAACAGTCCCAAAGACCTTGTAGCAACGAAATAAGTTCACTATTCGTTCACTGCTGTTACTACTATGTC
The DNA here is from genome assembly GCA_030544235.1 of Lepturacanthus savala. Taxonomy (NCBI): domain Eukaryota; kingdom Metazoa; phylum Chordata; class Actinopteri; order Scombriformes; family Trichiuridae; genus Lepturacanthus; species Lepturacanthus savala. The sequence continues at coordinate 5,844,565 of CM060471.1, forward strand.
TACAAATCGGAAATACATGGGTTACACATTTCTATTTTCACTTATCTTCGCCGTCTACAACTTCACACGCACACATCCCTCTCATCGCTCTCTCCTCCGTCGTCTCTCTTCCGGGTTGCTACTCACTTCCTGCAACCTCTCAACTCTCAAACTTCTGATTGGTTACAAAAATTAAAGCATAACGAAATATAATATTCTGACATTCACTTCCTTCAGAAAATAATAGTCAAACAAACACATGTCCAGATCTCCTGCCTGCATATTGTATTACATTACACGTTTTAAACCTGTCATCATATTCTCAATGTAATGAACCCCTATTATCATAACTGGCAAATGTTTTGAACCTTTTTAACATTTTAACTACACCTTATTTATTCTAATTATGAACTCTATTTATTCAAATATTGATTACACAAACTATTTATTTTTAAGGAATATCAAATTCTTACAGGGCTACACTGGGTAGAGCAAACAGTTTACCAGAGGCTTTTTGTTCATGAAAATGGTTTAGGGTGAACTAAAATAGTTGTTCGTTGAGCGTAAAACATAAACAATGAGCTGAAAGATGCTAATCTCCAAGTTTGGTGATTCCCATTGTTAAAAAAAAAAATCTGGACCGGCAGCATTTGAAGGTTTGTTTGAAATATAGTGGAAATGTAAAGCGATCAGATGTGATAAGAAATTCTAAAAGAATTGTTTCCTGTGATATTCGATTCATGATTTAATAAAATGCTATTGAACTCTGACACTAACACTAAAAAACTGAAAAACCATTAGATTAAATAATAAATCAGACTAAATAAGGAAGTGTTAAACTTGTTAGAGCTAACAGCAGCTGGGATAGATGTGTTGTATCTGTTGTGAATCTCAGTGTCTCAGACCTTTTTATTTGCTTTATATTTCACAGCTTTACTCACCTTCATGTAGATGAGATATTGGCCAATATGGCAGTTGTGGAGGGTCAATAAGCTTTTAGTTGTGGTTCACTTAGATGTTGGCACTGACCTGAGTAACACAGGGACTGGTGTATCAATCTTACAGCTGGTTGCTGCTCGGCTAATTCAATTAAACCCAGCCCGCTGCATTTTCCTCTTTGGGGAGAAAGAAATAAAATAATTAATGCTTTAACTTTAGCTTGAAATTGCAAATAGTGTTTCCCCCTGTTTGAAAGCAGGGCAATTGGCTTCATGTTGTGTTTTCAGGTGGAAATTCAGAGGGTTTCAATCAACCTCAAAGCACATTAGATCAGTATGGATGAATAACTATTTCCAAAGTTTTTTAATTAAAATGTTCACCTGATTTCACTGATTTATTGATGGATAAAATGTAATTTCTTAAACAATCAGACATTAATACTAATGAACGCGTCTATTTTTGTAGCAATTCTCAGCAGAAAACAAATTTCTATTCCAAGTGCTCAGAATTACCTGAACAAAGCTGAAGCAATGTCTTATGTATCCACTAATACAACCAATAAGTAACAAAAATCAGTTTGTTGTACAGCTGTGGTTGTTGTTGCTTGGCTACAGCCAGAGCTGCTGCACAGAAGCTTTAGGTGGATGGATATACTAAAGAAATATTTCCAGAACATTTAGTATTTCTGCTTATAGTTTATAGTTATATGTTACTTCTTGGTTGGAACAGATGCCAGCCCTCCAGGACCAGGATTGCTTACCCATGCTGAAATCCCTAACCTAACCCACAAACCTCAGGTCTAACCCCTAACACTGATAAACTCCAATCCTAAACCCTAATGCTAAAACTAATCCAGGGGTGGTCAACCCTGGTCCTAGGGAGCCACTGTGGGTGCAGGGCTTTGTTTCGACCAAGCCTTTACACACCTGATTCTTCTAAATAATCATTAGAGTCCTCAATTAGGACCTTCATTAGTAGAATCAGGTATGTAAAGGCTTGGTTGGAAGAAAAACCTGTGGCTCTCTGGGACCAGGGTTGCCTACCCTTGCACTAACCTCTAACCCCCAACGCTGATACTAACCCCTAACTGTAAGGCTACCACCTAACACCTAACGCTAACTCCTAACCCGTACCTTACACTGATGCTAACCCCTTACTTCTAATGCCCTAACCCTAACAATGCGGTCACAGAACAAAGTGGGGAACATAGAACCCCAAGAACATAGAAATGACCCCCAAACTAAGCTAGACTCAGACATATCCACACAGAACCAGAGAAAGCTGACTCTTTCTAAGTTACTTTCCTGCACAGGTCATCACTTTCCTCCTCTGCTTTTGTGTAGCAGTGAGCCCACAGATACTCAACGGTGCTTTCATGTTTCGCTGTTAGCTTTTCATGTGACAGACTGATCCCCACCTCGCCCTGCTCGCAGCAGTCGCTGTGTGGAAGGAAACACTTTGCTCACTCCCACTAGTAGAAAAGAAGCCGTCAGCACATTAAGTCGCCGAAGCCCCTGAAGTACCAGCAGCTGTAAGGCTCCAGCTCCTATGGCAGCGATTCAGCACAGATACTGTCAGGCTGAAGGTTTCAATGTGTGTGCTGCGCAGTAAAGGCAGCTGCAGCTTTATTTTACCATCAAGGACAGTTAAAACATTATCAAGCATCTGGACCAGACAAATGTGGAACACATTTAATATGAATTATATTTGTATTATTATTATTATTATTATTATTATAGATCATTAATGTCTCTAAACGATTAAATTTACTTTTATTCCATTTGCCAACCAGAAGCAACAATAAAACTGATTATTTATGTTTTCACGCTTTTTGCATTCAAAATGAAAGTTTCACAAGCCCTAAGAGCCTGAATAATACCTGGAACAGTTGTTACCATCCTGCAATGATAACGTTCCCCAGTACTCCAGTAAATAGGGTGAGCTTAGATATGGCTTAGAAACAGGAGATATTCTAGTTCACAGCGTCACGGTTGTGTTGCAGCAGAGTTTACCTTTGTCATGACAAGGAATGAACTCATTCGAGGTGAGGTAAGGGAAGGTTATGTTGTTCCATCGGCCTAAATCGATTCAGATCCAGATTAAAAAATGCCTTTTTTGAGACAAAGAAGTCCACATAGAGTGTGTCCTCTACAGAATTATTTGCCAGCTGCTGCTGTAAACTGAATTCATAACCATCAACAACCACCAATAACGTGTGAGCTCTCGCATCCTGTCTTATAAAGGTTCATGTGGGAATGAAGTGTTATTGTCGGGTAAACAAACTGCACAAACACACGTTCTCATCCTGTTGGTGTGAGATTCACTAACATCATTACAGACAGTAGCTGGTGAACTTTGGTCAGTTGTGGAGAAAAGTCCAAGTTTTACTGACCTGGAGCCAAAGTAAGGACCAAAAGTAAAGTCTGTATTATGTGTGTTCAGTCTGCTGCTGAGATCCTTGTTTTAAGCTATAATCTTGTTTATCAGCTCATTACACCAGACGTACACAGTCTGAGTTCTTTATGTTCTCTACTGGCAAAACCACAATGAGATGCAGTATATCCACAGATTCATCATATGCAGTAAAGTTAGACTGAGGAGAAAACATTTAATATGCAAATCATAATCCTCTTCACTCCATTGAGGTATTTCCTTCACATCTATGAACAAACAGTTATGCCCCAGTTTTACGATGCCTAGGACATAACATGATATGGCCCCATCTTCCCCAAGTAGCCACTAACAGGGTTTTATTTGAATGTAAAGGCAGTGACTTATTTATAAAAGCAAATAAGCAAATAACAAAAGTACATAATGCTGAGTAATGTGACTTCAGGGTGGAATAAAGCCAAAATAATAAACAGAATGATCGTCTCTAGGAAGTAAGAAACTAACCTAAACAACCTAAGAAAACCAATGACAAACCTCCTTAACTAAAAGAAAACAAGATTAACAAAACTGGCAGTCGACCTTTACTTACTCAACAGAAACTAAATGCCCAATGTAAAATTGTGGCCAGTTGGGAGAAGAGATGGATGAGGAATGCCTGCTGCCTCCAGACAGCTGCCATCTTAGCATCTATGTCAGCCAATTGGGGACCAGGGTCTAGAGCCTTCCCACCAATGGCCATGCAGGTAGGGCACACGCCTACTTTCATATGGAATTAGTAACAAAAGAAACACAAGGCACAATTATACATGAGATTTAATATGAAATATATTACATGTGTAACAACACACACACACATGCTCACTTTAGGCTCTTTGGGAAGTTTATTACACACAAGTGCAGCAATATTCATCATAAAGTGTTTGAAAATAATCTTTTTTTTTTTTTAGATTCTTTGTGGTATAGATACTAGATATCTTTATTATACAGTAATGAGAAGTAATGGGAGAGATAGAGAGTTAGAAGCCATGCCGCTAAGGACTGCTCCGACTGGGACTACTTCCTGCTTTCGTTCATTTTGTTTTCTTAATTAGTCCCAGATTTCCGGACACTGTCTGCACATTGTCAGACTAAGACAGTGAAGAAGCATCTCCGTCCTGTCATATTCCTCCACAAAGACGCCTCATCCCACCTAGGAACAAACAAAAACAAAGTGGCTGCAGATGGCTTTCAGGCAGCATAACACAGCAGCGTGTAAGTCACCCTGAATCACAAAGGTGGGTGAGATGTTGTTTAGCGGAGGACAACAGAGACATCAGATCGATATGAGCAATGTACGGCTCTGAAAAGGGAAAAGACTGCAGGCTGATGGGAGAAAACAAGAAAGCCATGTAAACAGAAAGAAAAGGTTGGATCGTGAGTAAAAGGAAACAGCTGGTTGGCTGGACTCTTGAGTGGGAGAGACGTGAGCAACAAAGGAGACAGAGTAATAGATCCATTCTGCCGACAGGAAACAAGTGAAGACAGGAGCTGTGAAAGGAGGGGACATCTTGTTGAATTGAGACATGGCAACTCTTCAGCAGCTAAACTCTGCTTAAGCTGCTGAGAAATATCTGTCTCAGTGGACGAGCCGATATGAATGTGTTGCAATCAGAAGTATTTTAACTAGGGCTCAGGAGAAATGTGAAGGGAGCTGAAGCTGGCATGAAAAAGTGTTTTGACAGTGATAAGACGCTGTAGATATACAGTAGCCAAGATGCAATAGCTGCCAAGTAACCAAGCTAAATAGAGGAGCTCACTGTGGGATAAGAGCGTTCTGACAGCCAAGGAAGCAGGTGTTTAGAAATGCAATGCAGAAAATGACACAAGTGATTTATTTTTTCCTGACATTTTAAGTTATTCCCTGAAAGCAGATTCATTTATTTTAGGTCAGGCTTTAAATCTGTGGCAGAGATTTAATGATCTACAGTAGCTAAAAAACAGTGTCCCAGTTGCACTCAGCTCCTAAAACATTTCGGAGACATAGGAGCAGAAGTTTATAATGTTTCAATAGGTTAAAGTTAATAAATTCTAGTGAACCATTGTGATACATTTTTGTTACTTTTCATTGCAGGAAAGCACAGTTTTCTAATTTTAAGCAAAATGGCTTTAAATATGTGCATTGATACATTTGAAAACTGGGCCCAGTGGTGCAAAAAGTTGTGTAAATAGATAACAAAATAAAGAACATAAAAAGAAAGAATTTTACTGTGGGTCAAATGTATCACAAAAATTTTTGAAAAAACTTAATGAAGGTTTGAGATAAACAAAAAAAAAGCGCCTGGATCACCTGATCTAATCCAATGTATGGCTCAAAAATGTTCTGGGAATGTTTGGTTTTGTTCCCTAAATGTTAAAACATCAAGTTCTATGGTTATGTTTCAAGAACATTGTGGGAGAGTTTGTTGAATGTTCCACTATGAAAGTTTCCTTTTATTGTTCATAAGATGTTAACACCAAGTTTTTCTGACAGAAGAGAGAAATGCCTAAGGAGCATGAAACAAATCCTCATGAAACATCTATTAGAAGTCAACCACAGAACAAACTGTGTAACATTGTTTGCCAGCAGCAACAAATTTGACCTCAATACTCATCGTTGTGGTTAATTTGAGAAATGTTTCTCACACAATTATGTGGATTGTGAAGCTATTTCCAAGCCTAACAAGAAGAAACACTCCTGAGGAAACGGAAGACTCCTTAGCTGATTGCTCCAAAATGATGAAATGTGAAGACTCTTATGTGACCTCAAAACCCCACATCAGTTGATCTTAATTTTGACACGACATAACCAGGCTGACACTGTGTCCGGCGCTGTGACTCATCAGTATCAGGTCTGAAATATCCTTAGTTAATGAAGCGCTGCTGCCACATATCTGGCATGTGGCATGCCGGGACAGGATCCAGATAAGAGCTGGTGAAAAGAGAAAGTAGATCAAGTTGAAAGAGATTAGGTGTGCAGTGGACAATCTGAGACACAGCAGTGACTGACCTGAGGTATGTAATGAGGCAAGAGTCAGTGACAAATGATGTCTCTGCTGGACGGGAACATGAGGTTTGAATGGAGACGCCAAAAACCTCAGATCAAAACCAACAGTGACAGCAATGCAAATGACTTGAATAGTAAAGTGTGATTCTTAATTCTTCAAAGTCATTCTTTTTAGAAAACACTGATGGAACAAAAGTCAGAAAAGTATCAAAATAACACAAAACTTGACTTGACAAGGAGTACGGAACAAAAAAGTTCTATGCAAGTGGACCACACTATGCTATCACAGACGTCACCAGGAAAGCAAGATGGTGGTGCTGTAGTATGTCCTAATTGGGTCTTCTAGTGGCCAGCTTCCTACATAGAAGCTACTACTGTGGCAATAGAGTAGCAGCTAGTGGTTAGCAGGCAGTGCTACTAAGGTTGCAGACGCAGCTAATCAGACCAGAAAGTAACACACCTGGGGAAGAATGAGCTAGCTGAAACGAGACAAGAGTTAGATTTCAAAATAAAACAGGAAGCCATGAGACAACAGGACAGAAACTAATCAATCAACCAGATTTCTTGGACATGAAAATCATCAAAGCTGCATGTTGTGATTCGATTCAGGGCCAGAGTAGCCTGCCTATCACCAGACTGAATATCAATGTATATTGAAGATAAATTACTGTCTGCCGCCATGTTGGATCCACAGTCACTTCTCAACAAAGTCCCCTCTGTGTTTCGTCATTGTCTTGCTGGACCTTCCCCTGTTCTATGGTTGGGTCCCTAGATGAAGGAAAAAGTTTTTTTTTATTTTTAGTAATGTTGTGGTTACCTTTAAAGAAACATTTTACCATTCACAACTTGTTCCAATGGCTGCTTCTGCTCTCTTGACCCCTTTGCACATTTTTCTGTTGTAAGGTGTATTGTATTTTGGTTTGTTGTAAAGTCCGATGATGTGTTTGCACTGTTTGAAGAAACCAAGGAAACATTTCCACTAAAGTGGACAATGAAGTTAAACTGTATTGAATTTAATTATTTTTTCTTCAATATTGAAGTTTGCCGTGCAAGGAATCAGTCTGTCTGTCCTTCAGAAATCCTGAGAGCCATTCATTCCTGCAATTTGGACACGCTTAATATTTGAGTGAGTAGCTCATGCTGTCTGAGTGCCAAGTATGTTTGTGAGGATTATGGAAAAAACAGGATTTTGAGCTGATGAGTGAATTTGAACAAGGAATTTGCATTAGTGAGATATGTCCAGTAGCCGTTTTATATGGCTGCAATTCTGGAATATTAAAGCCATACTGGCTGTATGGTAAACTCTGCTTATGAGTGAGATTTGTAGAACAGAGCATGAGCTTCATCATATTAATATTAAATTATTATACATAAATATATATCTGAGTTGTAATCTTTTCTACTCCTTGTGGCGCCATGATTCAAAAGTTTCGTACAAATTGAAAAAAGGATCAACTTGATGAGAAATGGAAAATGTCAAGAGGCAAGAATGAGCAGATTTTCTATCAGATTGGTGGGAGTGGCGAGGGACGGCTGAGCCAAGATTATCTGGTCTAGACAACAGCGAGGAACCAATCACTCTGTTGACAAGAAGGTGAAAGCTCAGTGACCGCGGCAGGACAAGAACCATGTTTAAGCACAGCGGCCATGTTGATCCTATATGATACAGAGATGCTCTCATGTCAATCATTGACTTGTTTACCTTCACAGACGGAGACTGCAGACTCATGATGTATTCCACTGGGAACTGACCTTTCATTAAACTCCTCTCCTGAACACTGATTGTCCTATTGTAGCTTAGCAACCTTACGGCCTATGAAACTATGGATTTCTTCACGTTGAAATGGTCTGTATGAGCCTGTAATAAGAGATGTAGAGAGTTGAAATCTTTGCACGAATACCACATCCACTGTTTAAATGTTTGTTTTTGTATCATTTTGATAAAGTCCCATTACACAACAGCACAAGAACAATGCTGATTATTTATTTGCATGTCCTCGACAAGGGTCAACTGGTGCAGATGTTAACTTTTTAGCCTTAAGGCTGATTTATGGTCCAGAGTTGAATCTTCGTGCCGCTGTGTCTGTGTTCTGCAATTTCACCAGCATTCAGTAAAGATTCCATCATCCTAGTCTGCAACACCTTGTTTTGTCAGACTGCCTCTCTCTGCCTCTCATGCGAGGTGGTAAATTTGTGAGTGTCCTGTATTGTCTGTTGCCATGGGAACCAGGGATAAACTGATGTTTAGGACTGATGAAACTAACCAAGGTGCTGTGGTGACACACCCAGAGAGCTGTAGAAGTGAGTGTGTACACCTTTGCAAAGCAGGCTTATATTTTATTATTTCTTTTATTGTTTTAAGCACAGCATGTCTAAACATTTCCCCCACTGTTTTCTACCATTATTATAATAATTATTATTATTTGTTAACTTAAACAACTTAAACTTAAACCTAAACCTAACACTGTTTAGGTGCTGGGTCCCAAGTCCTACTGTAGAAATACAGGGGTGTTTTCTGTAAACCAGCACTTGTTTTATGTTTTTATATGATGAACTGATTCAATTAATGCAACTCTTCTATTTTTTGTGTCAACAGCTGAATCATTTTATACAAAGTCAGGTTCACATCGCCAAACTGCCTCCTTACCGTGGTGGAACTGCTCTGGTGACACTTGGTGGTACTGACAATGATGCTTCATGGTGTATTGTAGCAAATATTGTAGATATTAAATGTATTATAGTGTATGATTGTGGGATTAGTTATGTTGTTTCCTTCTGTTCCCTTCTGTTCTTCATGTTCCCCTGGTAGGTTAATAACCACTAGAGACCTGACCTTCCCTGTTTGAGGTAATATATTTGGTTTCTCCCTCATGCCTGTTGTTTCAAATGGGGATTTCATACATATACTACTCTATAATAATATTAGTCTGTTTTGTACAAAATCAGTCTCAGAATTGGCCCCATTCTTCATGATAAATATCATGGTTTAAAGGTTTCTTCTGTCCCTTAGCAGGGCTGGTGTAGTTGGATTTCAGTAGTAATCTCTGCACACACTACAACATACAGTACAGATAACTTTGATTTTATTTATATATAAACAGTATAAAAACATGCTCAGGTTAATTGGAGACTCTAAATTGCCCGTAGGTGTGAGTGTGTGAGTGAATGGTGTGTGTGCCCCACGATTGGCTGGCGACCATCTGGGGTGTATCCCTGCCTCTCGCCGTAACGCGCTGGGATAGGCTCCAGCAGACCCCTGCGACCCTAATGAGGAATAAGCAGGTATAGAAAATGACTGACTGACTATAATCTATTTTTTAGGCCTTTTATTGAAGCCACTGCCACTTGAGTGAAGTTGTTTATTTCAGACATTGTCAATAATATCTATATTTTTTGTTAGCAGTCTTTTGCTCCAGTTTATTCTGGGTCTTGTGTATTGAATATCACTTGAATGAAAATAGAGAATTTGAGAGAGAAGGTCAAAGCCTGCTCACCTCTATACACCTGTTCAGGCAATGTGTGAAATGTGTGTAAATGTCTAAATTGTCAATTTTGGAAAGTTACAGAAATTGTTAAAGGCAGCCCCACAAGTATGTTGTTGGAAAGATGTGTTTCATCATGTCTGGTAAAGTATACTTATGCCTCAAGGTGGGGGCGGAGCTTAGTGATCAGAAAAATCACCTGCACAGTTTTTGTATTCGCATACATTTATCAGCATTTGCAGACAAATTTTAATTAATAATGATAATTTAACTTATATTTATCCCAAGACTGATGTGCAAATACAGATAATGATGATGAAACTCCCACTCCTCAGGCTCTAGTGTTCCTTTCTGGGTTTGACTGGCACATGCTGCGCAGAGTGAACCGAGGCATGAGGCAGCAGCTTGGCCGATGCTGTGGAGAGCAAAGTCAATCACATTTTGCTATGTATGGGAGCGGGGGGGGGGGGGGGGGGGGGGGGTGTTGGCAGGCTTAGCTATATTAGTTAGGCTGGCAGTTCTTCATCCTGGCCTACCGTGAATTCCCCAGCTGATTGAGCAGAGTGGGGCGCCTGGATGATTGCCTGAGACCTTTCAATTTACCACTTTTCACACCTGGTCCCAGGGGAGGTGGAGGAGACAAAGTACAAACCCATAATAATACCCATATAAAATTGTGTGTGATGGTGCGTTGCATACAGTTTTAATTTGGAACACATATAACATTTCCAATTACAGCTATTAAAATATGTGCAAACACTTGTATGAGGTTATTAGTGGGAGCCTGTAGCACATCCCAGTGGAGTGGAACAATTCATGTTCAGCATAAAGTTCTACTGATATGAAAATGTATTTTTAATCCTTTCAGATCATATCCCTGCTTGTATTGTTGAATTATTTAACTATATTTACCAATAAAAAATCCCCCCAAAAACATGTATTATATGTTTCCATATTAAATTCAGATACAAATCCATTACACTTTCTTCCAATATAAAAAATATCTTGATCATCTCATTCAACCAGTAATGTCAATGAAGGCAAGTGACCCTCCATGATAGAACATAACCTGAACGTTTGCTAAAGCCTGATTTATTCTGCACATGCTAAAATGTGCCCACTTTTCAATGTTCCAATCAAATTCCTCCCTTTGTCCAGGCTGTACATCCTGTTCATACCAGAAAGAGGTCACAGTACGGCCGACAGTTACACTCAAAATGCAGTTTCAGGTCAACTTTATAATGTACAATGGGTAGTTTCTAGCAGAATTTTCTACAGCCAGTATTTGGTCTGTCCATGCTAGGCTACTGTAGAATCGTGGTGGTGCAGCATAGTTTAATTGAATTATATATTAATTAACTAATGCTTTTGACTATAATAATCCATTTCTGCCAAGTTCGTTCCACAAGTTGCTGCTAAATCTTACACACCTCACATCTCTCACTTTGTAGCTGATTGAGCATGGTATTTAACAAAAGACTATATTAGGATGTACAGATGCGGAAACATCTAGGGAATTGCAGAATGATCAGAAAGAAGCTCATACACCCTGAAACGGTACAGAGAACAGAAATCAGGGTTCACTGCTGCTCTGACCCAGATACTTAAGCTCAGAGCACTGGAGCAATTCCTGGAAAGAAGATTCCACACAATGACATAATTAGACATGCGGATAACTTGGTGGCTGATACTGGTGAAATTAATCAGAATAGAAGAATGGCTGCAGGAGCAAGTTCGGCATGGAAAAAAATAAGTGGGGGAAAGATTAAAAGCTCTGAGAAGGAAGAGAAGTATGTCAATTACTAATTTGTGTCATGTGCATTTACTGTAACTTAAAGCATTTTCGAGATAAAAGAATTTTTAAAAAGTTACTTTTGCAGGTTGTTTTTCCTCCGGCATCTGTCGATACCCCTGCTACTTCAGGGTTCTTACAATTGATTACTTGTGCTTACATCCCTTCAGTTTCTGCTGCAACAGGTATATGCAACAAGTATATATGCAGCATCTTCGCACGCACATTATGCACAGTGCATAGGGAACCAATTGCCTGAGAGGGGGGGGGGCACCAAAAAATCAGGCTTGTGAAAAAAATCATCCTAATAGGCTAGGTACTAATAATGGTATAAATATGTGTAAAGCAAGTTAATTTTGCTTGAGAAAAAGCTGAAACTGCCTGCAGTCATCTCTCCAGCAGGTGCCCTCCCCCTACCTCTAATGGTCTGTTACATTATGCCTCAGTTTTAACTAAAGTTTGGCAGACTGACTGTTTTAACTTGGCCCCAAAGACATCAAGAGGAGGTGAGAAGAGGAAGAGAAAGCGAGATGATGCTCATGCATAGCTTGCAGCTAAGGTAATGTTTTAAATAAAAAATAATCTACGTTTTGTCACCATTGCATGTTTACGCCAGGCAATACTGCTATACCGTTGTTTAGGTTAAAAAGTGACTGCTTAGTTGTTTAAAAACACAAACAGGACACATAGGTACTTCTAAATGCATTTAATTGTAAATAATTCAATTCAATACATATTTATCTGTATTAAATATTTATGCTATACATTAAAATGACCTAAATTTTGAATGTTTCTTGTTGGCAACGTTGTTTATTTTACATACTGACCACAATTTTATATATAGAGATAGAATGTATAATACACTAAATGTATATATTTTATTGAACCTTCAGTTTAAGATAAGTTTAAATAATACAACGCTTTTCAACAACTGCCCTCATCATGACAACTAAGGATATGTTTGGATGAAAGTCACCAGTTAAAAGGGTCACTCATGTTAACTTGTGTTAACTGGAACACTTTGTAACGTTAGCTCCTACTAGCCAAGTTCAGACTGTGGTAGACATGTTGCAAAAGATGAATGCTGACTTGTTTACATTGTGTAAATGTAATGATATGAGTAACATGGATATGGATGATTGAACACAATTTATCATGGATGGTCACTTGATTGTTTTCAGCTAATGTTAGCAACTGGGGGATAAGACTGGCATTGTCTTTGTCAGGTTGCTAGCTAGATAATGTTATGCTAATTCTGATGAAGCTTAACTAGCAGCTTGCTTCCAGAGGTGCAGTGAAGTATCCTATTAGCCAAGTTTTCTTCACATGATGCTACATTTCAAGGCCTCTCTATAAAGACTTAGATATACAGTATATGTATATACTTAGATATATATATATATTTGAAAAGTACCAGTGATTTGCACTTAGGCCTAAATAAACCTAATTAATATATACAGGTTTTTGTACTATAAGTTCAAAACTGTATTTCAGTAGAATCCTTGAATAATTTGACTTGTGTTTCTGAAGGCCAGGTCAATGCTTAAATACATGAAAGACCAAAATTAGTTTACATTTGAACTGTCCAATCAGAAATTACACATCAGACAAGAAGTACCTGCTGTGAAAGCACCCACAAGGTCAGTGACATAGACTTTTGACTAAATTAGTGTCAAGAGTATAAAATAATCAATATCAATACATTCATGCTAATTTTTATCCTAATGTATGTATGACATATAATGTGTGTATATATATATATATATATATATATATATATATATATATATATATATTTCTTAAAGAAAATAGCAGACATTTTATTCCATGAATATAGTGTACACGTTTTTAAATTGTATCTTAGATGGCAAAGGCTAGAAAGACAGAGTGAGCGGATAAGATGAGAAAAGACCAGGAAAGAATGTTGAGAAAGAAAGACAGAGAGGATGAGACAAGAAAACTGAATCAGTGGAAGCAGAATAGAATGAAAGGAGCAATACAGGAGTATAGGCAGGTGATTGTGAATGGTGGGGTCCCTAACCTAAGACTACTGGCTAAGGCATGGAACGTACACAATTCTACACTCCAGCGCAGGGTGAAAGGTGATGATGATCCTCCCTCAGCAGGGAGGATGAGGAAGAACTGGTGGACATAATAGCTAACTTAGGGAAGAGAGGATTCCCCCCGAGGATGTCAGATGTGCAGCAGCTGGCCTACCAGTTTGCTGAGCGGAAAGGGATCAGGGGATTCAGCACAGCAAAGGGAAAAGCTGTACAACTGGTTCAGAGGGTTTTTGAGGCAAAACCAAAGTCTCAGAATCAGGAAGCCCGAGGCCCTCTCAGCCAGCAGAGCAGCTGGATTCAACCCCATGGTTGTGAAGACCTGGTTCCAACAATACAAGGAGACAGTTGACCATATCAGATAATATCTGGTGCTGTGATGAAACAGGGCTCCAAGATCACTTTCTCTTTACTAGAGTGTTTGCTGAGGCTGAGTCACCATGTTTTAAAATCACAGCAGGAGAGAAAGGAGAAACATCAATCTTACTCTCTTGCATCAATGTGTGTTCAGCCCACCCCCACACACTACCTGCAGTCTGCAGACAGAGCTCTATTCAAGAGCTTGAAGCATTTCTGAAGGCTTGAGGACGACAGAGAGCGCAGGGAAGTGGCTTAACAGAGCTTTGTTCATGCCACTGTTTTCCAAGGCCTGGAGGAAAGCTGCACATCCGAAAATGCACAGGCTGGATTCTGTGGGTCGGGAATATAGTCATTCAATCCGGATAAAATTGACAGATGACGGAGAGACTCTTTGAGCATGCTTGTCTAACCAAGGTGGATGATGATGACTCCTTCCAGGTTATTCCTGGCCACACCCCTTACCACCCTCTTCATGATGCTGTCCAGCCTGAAATTCCTCTGCTACAGCCATCTCCACACACTGCACAGCCGTCTCCACAGCCTGCCATTGACCCCCGTGACCCCCACCACCTCTGGCACAGGAAGTGTAATTGGTCATAGAGCCAGACTTCTCCTTCATCTCCCTGATAACTATTCCAGTGAGGGAAAGGCCATCCACTAGTCGTCAGAGGGCAAAACCTCCTTCATACAAGCTGACAAGCCATGAACATTTGCCAGGTTGCTATCTATTATTATAGCAACCTGGGCCTATCTGTTTATTATTGGCAATTTAGTGTTAAATAAATTTAATGTTAACTGTTTAGTATTACTATTACTGTAACAAAACGATTAAACACAAAAATAAATAAATAAACCAAAAAATGTCCCACATTAGGGCAATCCACCCACCCCAGTCAAGATTGTTGCTGCTGCTGTCTACAGCCACTCATCTCTGTCTGTTAGTTCTCTCTCTATCAGATGTACTTTGGCAACAGCCCATCCAATCAGTCCCATTCAGTCCAGGACAGAGAATAATAAAGAATGAAGGTTTTATTTGAGTGTACTGTTGTGTGATCTGACAAGAAGAAGAAGGGCACAACCATAAAACCAGACATCAGCTGCCAGGAGTAGTTGTTTCAAAGATGGTTTTCCCTGGTTTTCATCATGCCCGCTAACAAGAGAAAGGCAAATGACACAAGAAAGAGCTGCATGCAAAAACAATCAATGAGGCCAATTGCATCACTGATTACAGGCGTGTTTTATAGACTCCACAGTATAGCTGTGTGGCTGGAAGGGTGTTCACAATCGCATTTCGCATCGCAATCTCATTTTAGTCATCTACTACTCTCAAAAAGTCGAATAGCCATTAGTCCTGGAGATATATATTATATTTTTTTCATCCAATAAAAACGATCAATTCTCATCAAAAAGATTTCATGTACAACCAGTCAAGGAGAAACTAATGTCGATGGGGCACACCTGGGAGTATGTGAGTCCCTGATTGGCTCTGAGAGGCTGCTTATAAATAAGAAATTAATTCTAGACCAGTTTGGAATTATTAGTTATCTACCTGCAATCTTGTCTGATCTGGAGATACAGATCAGACAAAGTTTCAGGATTTCTTATAGGGAGTTTATCCTTCTTTAAATACTTTAAAATTGATTTAAAGGTACAATGTATAAGATTTAATAGAATTTAGCAGCACCTAATGGATTAGACTACTTGTATGAATGTTTTAAGTAGCATATAAGTCAATCAAAATAAGAATTGTTGATTTTTATTATCTTAGACTTAGTTGTTTTTATCTACATAGGAAATGACTCTCCCTTTGTAAAGCTGCCATGTTGCAGCACCATGTTTCTACAGTAGCCCAGAATGGACAAAACATTGGCTCTAGAGATGGACTTTTACCACCATAGGTTCTCCCGAATGTTTGTGTTTTCAGTAGGTTGCAATCTCCAACCTCGCCACTAGAAGCCGCCACAAACAACACACTGTACCTTTAAGATGTCATTATGTAGAAAATGAGAAAAATTATGAGAAAAATAATCTAGGTTCACCAACAATCAATGTTTTATCAAAAAAACAAAAAACAAAAACAAAAAAAACGCTATAAATGGAAACATCTAAGTTTTCTCAATACATTTGGACTTAAATCAGATTTAGAGTAAATATACAGAGGCTGGTGTCATGAAGAAGCATATGTGCAATTAGTCGTCTCTCTGCATTATTGCATCCATCAGATCCTGTATCATTTTCAAAATAACTTCTATCTTCTCTGGGTTTTAACCTTGTCATCAGTATATGACAAACCAGTGTTTTGGTCAGCTGTTGTCCTGTATATCAGAGTGTATATCAGAGTATATGCTTTCCTCCTCTATCTCTGACAGGGCTGCTTCACTCCACACAGTTTCCCTGTATGAATGGACTGTGTGTTCAATGCCTGATGTTTCAGACGAGGTGAAAGACAACGTTAATTAGACTCTGACGGATCACGTCGGCATGTCTGGAGATTTAAATAATGAATGAAATTGGCACTCTGCAGGGGGAAATTAATAAACTATTCAACGGATATAACTGTGATCATCAAATCGGAATTACTTAGACATTCACACAATAAAACTTGTTTTATTTTATCATCTTGCTTTTAGTTTCCTGGTTATTTTTCTGTTCTGCCCTTTGTGCAGGAGTCAGTGCATCTTCTATTGCTTCTATTAAATACCACAAGGTGTATAACCTTCTTTCAGTCGGTCTTAGTACACCTGCCCACCTATTTTCAAATTCCACTACTACTACATCAGTTGAGTTAACTCTGGTATGGATACATTCTACATAAATATGCATTATAAAATTAAATTCTGGTCATTACTTCCAGAATGTTTCTGCAGTTAAGCCTCCCTTGTGCTTGGGTCCTGGAGGAGGAGGATCAGTGAAAGCGGTGAACAGGTGTGAGCAGGTGTGGTGAAGGGGTTTGATCTCTCCCTCTCTGGCTTCATTCATCTCTCCCTGTCACATCCAGCTGTGGCTCTCTGTCGTTCCCTCATTGTCATTCCGGAGTGGAGCCCGTCCTCCAAACTTATCTGTAGAGGATCCGAGCTCTTACACTGATTACACAGATGATCCTCAAGAAGGAGGAAGCCAGCTCCGTGTCAGAAATGATCTCCTAGGTGACAAAAAGACACTGTGTCGCTCCCTTAAGGGGTGTTCACACCGGACAAAAATTCGCCCGACAGGGCGACACGATTACATGTTAAGTCAATGGGAAGAAGCGATTTTTCGCGGTGCGACGTGACGGACGCGATTTCACGACGCAATGGACTCGAAGTGCCGAAAAATCTTGCTTCACGACGCGAAATTCGCGTGTCGGGTCAAGTTGAAAATATTGAACTTTTCAGGTGAATTCGCAGGATGACGTAGCGCAACAACCAATCAGCGTTGAGATTCGCTCCACGTCTCCATGACAACGAGAAATTCACTTATCGCTAGTCTTTTACTTTTCAACGGACTTCAACGGACAACGGAGCCGCATCGTCCAGGAGGAGCTCAGGTAGAAACCAGCCGAGCTTTGTGCACCTCCAGAGGGTATTATGTACCCAGAAATGACACCGGAGCTTCTGACTTTCAGAGCTGTACAACGCAGTGACAGTGGTGATCACACACATGGATGATGAGAGAAAACAAAACAGACAGGGACGCGTTGATGCAATCTGGCGAATTTTCGCAAAACATTTAATTTGTTGCGCGACAAAAATCACGTCCATCCCGCGAAAAATCGCGTCAATTGACGTTTGTTTCATCAACTTGATGTTTTAAATGTCCATCTTTCAAAAGTCTCATATTGTCGAAAGCAATATTTTTTCTTTTCTATTTGAAAGGACTGTACAACTGTACAGTCACTGCCCGCAGTGCAGTCACAGCCAATCAGAGGAGAGGGTCATTAATATTAATGAGAAAGACACAAAATGGGATCATTGAAGATACAGTGTGTAGTTTTATCTCGTGGTGAGGTTTCAGATTGCAGGAGCTGACTGAGCGACTGGCCGCCTGATAGAGACATCATTCAGTTTGTCTGTTCTGGGCTACTGTAGAAACAACAGTTATGTCTAACATATCAAAATCCAAATTCGTATGTTCATTGAATACTAATTATAAGATATCATTGAATAGTATATTATATTTCTGTGGAGGTTTTGATGCTAGAAGCCATGGTGTTAAATCTTTCTTTTATATTTCAAAATGGATCTGACAGCCCCTTAAAGTCCATTGACTTTTCCAACTTTACTTTTCCTTTGGGCACCAGGTGCTACTTTTTGGTAACTGGTACCTATTTTTTAGCTCAGCTCTGATAAAGGGACAGCTATCAGAAACACTGCAGACCACTGATTCACAGATTACCTATGTCATTCACTGCCACTGAAACACAGTGTTCACACATCAGGAAACATTAACAAATATAATATTTATTGCTGCATCACCACCGCATAGGTTTTTAAAGACAGCAACTGACGATTGGAGACTTGTTCGCCAACACTTGACAACCGATAGAAACAGGTGTTTTGTTTCACTGTTGCATTTTTTTGCATTACAAAGAGTGTTTTTTCAAGACTTTTATGATGGTATCAGCTGTGTAGATGCCTCACCGGCTTCATCCCCCTCCATTATTGCTGCTTCTGCCACAACAATGGAGGCAGAAGCAGCAATAATGGAGGCAGATGGAGTGAGGGAGGTCTGAATTATTGCTGTTTCTGCCACTAGGTAGTTACAAAGGTTCCTGTATGTAACTATGATCCACAATGATCCACAACGATCCACACTCAAAATTCCGGCTATTTGAGTGTGCCAAGTAAGCACGTTTTCACACACTGCAGAGTGTGAACATACTTAGTAGATTAGACTGTACTAGACTTGTAGTCAAGACCGCCTAAACCAAGACCAAGACACTACCAAGACCAGAAAGTATCAAGACCAAGACTCATCAAGACTAAGACCCGTTGAGCTCCAGACCGAGACCAAGACCGGTCTTGAGAACTACCAGTCCATTATGTACTTAAAATATTAAGTGTAAATACAGAAGAACACAATTTGGGACACAGCATCAGTGTTGTTCTATTTATTTATTTTGCCTTAAGCCTATTTAAAACTTTGCCGGTGTTTACAACTGAGTTTAAAAAAGGGCACAAAATTCCTTGCAAATTATGAGAAAATGCTGACACATTATCAGTCATTTCACAAAAATCAGATTTTCACAAAAAAAATGTGAAATCCTGGTTTAACTGGTTAGACTGTGAGGCATGTTGGTGTTGGCTAAAGGATAAAATGTCTTTCCAGCAAACCCATTAATATCTGGGCTGCTTTCAGTAAGATATTAAAGGATAATTGCATTTTATTACAACTTTGTTCATTAATTCATAGTTCATTGGGCTCCATCGGATTTGATAATGTCTCTCAGTAATTGACTGTGAGTATGGAGCTACTAATACTAATTTACATGATTATGAAAACAAGATCTACTTTGTCATCCAAACCATAGTGTTGGTGGTAAATAAAGCATTTAATGATTTTTGATAAATGCTTCTTTTCATCATTATACACAGATAAATTAATGTTTGTGGATAACCTTCACCCAAACATGCTGGGGCACGTATTCCCCTGCTCTGGGGGGAAGATGACACCTTTTACTAGACTAGTGTCGCCCTGTTCCAGCAGAAGTAGCTGAGTTAACAAAGTGCCCTTCAGACAGCCATATGGCAGCGGGGCTGACGTCACGGTAGATAAACTGCTCACAGTGACTGATGCTGTTGGGCTTGGTAGCTCAACACCATTAAGAAAATGAATGGACAAATAGGAATGATGAATGTGAATTGAGAGATGCAGGTAAAACACAGTTAATGATTAAAGAGTAATTGCCTCTTTAAAGATGAGTTTTAAAACTTGAGGTAATTACTTTAGGTCAAATAAAACATGATGTTATTTTATGGCTGCTAAAAAAGATGTGTTTTTGGCCGGTAAATGGTCACAATTTATGCTTCCTGTCATTGGCTAGAATATTTTGACTATATTTTGATATGATGTTATATAATATTCTCTGTAGGTAATAGTTTCTCAACACCCTTACAGGTCTAAAGCAGACCTCATTTTCACAAAACTCTAAAAACAAATCTGAAAACAAGACACATAAAATGCATAACCCTGCATATCTCCTGCAATATGCTACATTGCCTTCAAAACTTTCACACACACCATCATATGTGGCAACATCACTCAAGTGTGGAATGCAAAACACTACTATTAAGTACTATTACGTTTTTTTTTTTTTTTATCAATTCCTAATTTTTCATCCATTTATTTACTTTACTGGTGGGAATGGACTTTCTGCTACACATCTAATGAAGTCAATTGACCTTTTTTTCAGATAAGCATTGCTGATAATTCTTCAAAGGGAAGTGAGATGTTCCACTCAGCTGATACACTTTCACTGACTCAAATAGGATTCTGTTCTTGCCTCTGTCTTCCTGCCATTACACATGACCAGACGGCTCCATGATGTAATCAGTAAAATGGTTCTAGTGTCCCATCAGCACAGTTTTTCCCATAGGCAACAATGAGCTCAGGGATTAACCCGATGTGTGTGTGTGTATGTGTGTGTATGTGTGCATGGGAAGTTCCACATTTAATATTAATGGACAAACATTTATTTCCCATGAGATTTTGAAGATGAGACTTCCAGGGAGAGGGAAAAAAAGAAAACTTTCCGTTAAAGACTATTTCTCCAGGCTTTCATGCAATTAATTGTTAAGGGATTGGAAAGAAGCCAGGCGGGTTCATACTCTCTGCACTCATTAGCTGACGATAAGGGCTGGCTAGTAAGCTTTTTTAGTGGAGATCTTTTGTCATCCTCAGGGACTGTGGTGAATTAGCATGAGGCTACCTTTATGCGTTACATTTGGCGATGTAACAAACACCATCAGTCACTGCTGGGCTGATAACTGTCACCTGGAATGACCTTTCATTGAATTCTAAAGGCAACGCAGTAGCATCATACATTATCCACATTTCAGTGCATTATAAAGACTCACACCATATATTTTCAGTTCCCCCCCTGCTTGTTAAAATTTCAGTAATAAAAAAGCCCCTCAGTTTTATAACCTAACTGCTTCTTTTACCCTCGACATCACATCCATTATAGTTCCTGAGTGGTTATTACATCGTTAAAAATAGTCTAATCATGGGGATAAGGGCCAATTTCCAGCTGTAGCCACCACCTGCCTGCTTGTGCACTGTCATATCAGTGAGATGAAGTGGCTGCAATCGCTAAAGAAAGAATAAAATGTCCCCTCAGAGCAGCACAACCTGCTGCTTTCACCCCGACCGTGTCCCTGTGTACAGCTGCTTAGTTAGCCAGAGGCAAAGCTGAAGGAGGTTAATTCCAGGCGCGATGATAATATCTGCGCTATCAGAGATTGGCGCCGCTCCAGCTCACAAGTTAGTAAATGAAGCTGTCCTGATACATGATAATGATGAGCACTTTGGACAGAGGAAGATTCATTTGGGGCGGTTGGACAAATATGTGGCTGTTCTTTCAGATCAATCAAGATGAGTTTCAAACAGCAAAGAGCCTTCTGTGTGCTAATGAGTGTCCTGTGCAAACAGTTCTTTTCTCCTGTCAAGCAATTAAGCTTCTTAGAATGTGCAAGATCAAGAAGTGTATGTGGATGGACCTTTAGAATAACCCTCATCACTTTATTTTCAATCTTTTTTAAGGTGCTGTGATAAACCATCAGCCGAATCAGTCAATTCAGGTTTCATCTGAATCTGTAAAATGACAAATTTCCATGTGGTGAAGTTAAATAGCAAGAGAATGTTTTTAACTGTCTGAACCCCAGAACTAGCTGGAAGGTTTGGATGCATGATTTTCGACTGTCCCTGAATGCTTCGATCAGGAAAAGGAAAGAAATATAACCTTTCAATAGTGAAAATTTGATTCACTTTATGTTATGGATTATGGTGACTGGGGTGCATCCCTGACTCTGACTCTAAGTACACTGGGATTGGCTCTAGCAGACCCCTGTGACCCTAATGAGTCACGTGTCATGTATTCTAACTTATAGAGTCCTGGGGAGGTGAAACACAGAAATTTGCAAGAAATAAATAAAGAAAGTACAAAAAAAGCACAATTTTGTGTCATATATATATATATATATATATATATATATATATATATATATATATACTTAATTTATTCCTATATAAAGCCACCAACCTCCATATCTTGATAATGGTCAGGGGAAACAGACACAAATTGTTCATTTGGATTTCTTTTTGATTCTCAAAAAGGCACAAATACATAATATCCTTATTCATTGACTTCATCATCTGTTGTTGATAGTAATTGATCTAATTGATATAGAGCCCCTAAAGGGACATTGGTTAAAAAAACAACCAGGTTTTGTGAAACAAAGATATGCGAGATCTCGCAAAAAAAAAAAAAAAGTGAGATCGAATAGAAAATGAAATAGAAAATGACTATCTGACTGTATAATTTACCTGGACTATTTTGTTTGTTGTGTTTATTAGCACTATCACTAATTAATAATGATAACCACTCATATAGGAATAAATTAAGTTTAGGGTGTATTGGTCTATGCATTGGTTTTGTGTAAAAAAAAAAGATGAAATGATGTATAGGAAAAGGGATACTAAAGTATGTTTCATATGTAAATAGAGACATGGCTTATAAAGGAGATGTCAGAATAGCTGGAAAACATAGGAACAACTTTTGCGAGATCTCGTATAGATTTTTCCTATCCTTCATTTCTTTTCAACCATATCTCTTTAGGGCCTCCATAGATTGATGTCAGGTGTATTGTGAAAGAAAATAATTTGTAGTTGTTTTCTGTCTGGTGAATCTGCTTTGTTCCTGCTGTATCTGCTTCTCAATGCACCCTGTTTTTATACAGCTATGTCACCCTGTAAAAATATCGGCTTGATTACTTGACCATAATCTGAACAGATCAGAGGGAAATGTTCCTCTTTGTAAAGAAGGTTCCTGAGCATGTGCAGTGGCATCTGCTTTATAGGTTCTTTTCTCCTAAGGGATCCAATCTTCTCACTATTTTTCTCTTTGTCACTATTTCTAAACAATCTACTAATCACTCTCTTCATGGTCGAAGGAACATGTCACCCAGAGCAGCAGAGTGATTCATCGGCAGGTTTTTAATAGTTTTTGGACCCAATGGAAGACTACGACACGGAGTGATAAGATATATCACACACAATACTTTTTAAGCAAGATGAGTTTGATTCTACTGCAGACATGAGATTTGTTGATTTTAAGAAAATTCTTCAGACATAGAACTGTACAGAGATACATAGTTTTAAATAACTGTCACAGTGGCCAGCACCAATATCAAAAGGTTAAAGAACAATGCAGATAAAAGCAAGCTGCTACAGATGCTGCAGAATTCATGAAGGGATCAATGAATTCCAGATTGATTAAATATCAACATAACAGGGTTTGCTCCATTCAGCATGTGTGAATTTGCATCATGGAACGATCCTGTGACCTATAAACCTATTGAGGAACTGTTTTAATGAGCGATGAGGCAGAACAGAATATTGATGTTAAACGTAACACACGACACATGGTGCAACATGTTCATTTCTCAGGTAATTTATTTAGTGCTCATCACTGCAGTCACACAGTATATTAACAATGATATAATTAAATAAGAGTTGAATATTAATAGGAATTGTTAAACAAGATGTGTGTGAATAAACAAGAATTTTAAGTTCAAAGAATTAAATTATAATAAAGAATATATTTTTTCCATTCATTACAACAATGTATTTGTTCATTCAAACCTTCTTCTAAACTCATTTTTGACAGAAAGAAACAAAACTGACCAATGAATTTTGTTTCTTTCTGTCAAAATGTAACTGTATGAAGAGCGATATTAGGAAATGATTAGCAAATGAATAAATAGATAAATAAGCAATAAATAATATGGTTATGGGGGATATAGTTCTATGGTATTTAAGTGGTACTTAAATACCATAGAACTATATCAAATTCGATCAAGTGAAGCCATTATTATAAAATGGGCCAAAAATGCTACTATCAAAAATTGTAACCTGAGAAATAAAGAACATGTCAAAAGTTCAATGATCTGACAGCAGATAGACTTTATCATTGAAAGCTCAGTGACAATTTGATGAAGGGTTTGAGTTCCTTCAGAAATGTAGCCTTGTGCATCCATCTGTCTTGCCTTGGTCCTTTTCGTTTAATCACAGCAAGTCACAGTGAGATGAGGGGGAAAAGGAGCAGTGCAGACCACTTCTTTTCAAATGTAATTCTCCACATTAATTTTAGTTAATTTTTTTCAGAAGTAGGTAAAGCTGTGTTTTAGTACAGGTAATGCTACATCCTACCATGGCATAATGTCCATAAAATGCCCATTAAAGCACACACGGTGTGCTTTAATTATATGAATGTCCAGGCATTCATATAATTTGTAATTTAGTTTTCTTAAAATCTCGTCTTGTCCCGATCTCGTGAACCCAATCTCGGGTCTCGTCTCGTGAGCTGAGCGTCTTGTCACACCCCTACTCATTAGTGATGCCAGTTTTGTTGCCACATGACTAATATTACTGTTAGCTACTTTTCAAAATAGTACATTGCACATGAGTTTAGCTGCATTTTCACACACTATTGAACTTTTGCACTCTTGGTCATGACGGAGAAGTTTTGTAAATATGCAATGTCATCACCTGAGGGCGGCGGCTTCTTCATCATTAGAGGATGGTTGAAATGAAATAATGAAAATCTAAAATACCAATAGTTTAACTGTTTGTTCTGAAGCTTACCGGTACTCAGATAGCTAATAAAACATTTAGTAGCACCAATCCCAAACGATTCCTGTCGGAGGCTTTGTTGCAATTATAAGTAACATTCAAAATAAAAGTCCTCTGCTTCCATCGTACTATTATTGGGTGAACAAATGCATGTTCCCACACAAGAAATCTACAAATATGGCCGTATCAAACTTCTGATCTCACTCTTAACAAAAAAGTGACACAGGCATAATGTCAAACTATCCCTTTGGGACCAGTTATCTCAGGGATACAGGTAATTACACAAACTTTTTCCAAATGGTCTTATAATAGAAGAAAGATTGTGCTGTCACTATCGCTCTGAATTTTCAAGTGACACGCTGTCTGATGTCCGTGGTGGCAGAAGCGGGACGGCTCCCTGCAGAGAATGTGGTCAGTGCCACAGAAATGTCACCTGTCACTGTGCCGCCAAACTTTGTCCTCAGTGGATTTCTCCAAGGCTCCTCCAGACGTTTCCACACAAGCTATTACCCTGCTGTCTGGGAGGTGTCTGCTGCGGCGTCTGTTTGACTTTGTTCCCGTTAACCAGCTCCGCTGCTGTGATGTTTATTCTGTTATTTCTGTATTCTGGCAAGTTTTGTTCTTCCTTTGTGTAGGTACTGCACTGATTTCAGCATAAGGTCTTTCTCTATGCTACAGCTGCAATACACTGGAGGCTGTCTGACTTTGTGCCTGTACCCGCATTAACATACCGGGGTGACCTCTGACCTCCCGATCGTGTGGAGCCGTAGTGGAGACGAGCTGCAGAGGAAACCACCGGGTGTCAAGGAGACCGAGGTTCAGCAACAATTGGAGATGACAGCTCATTCATCATGGCTGAGGTATCCGTTCCACTGAATAGAGCACATTCTCCACCCTACATTGGGTCTGACCCGCTTAATTAAAAATGGGAACACAGTAAACAACTTCAATGATCGCCGTGAGACCGCATTCAAAAACAGTCTTGATGTTTGGCATAATTCGTTTTTGTGAATGAAGATTTGAAGTCGGCTGTTAACTTTGAGGACAAGCTTTGGCTTTTTCCTTTTGTTCTGCTGGTTTGTTTTCGGTGCTGCGTGGTATGTAAGTGTGTTTGTGTGGGACTGAGATAATGCTTTATTGTCCACTGCAGACAACAATAAGCTGGATGTGGTTTAGAAAGACTCATGGCTGACTGGTAGAAGATTATAGTTCATCCTACCTTTCATAAACATTTTAGTGGCAAGTTTTTCATTGAGAAATAATGGTGTGTGTGTGTTAAACTGTGAGCTGCTGGTGTCAGACAGTTGTAATTTGGTTTTCCCTCTTAATGCAATCATACTTACACTATCGTTCAAAAGTTTGGGGACACCCAGACAATTTTTTGTTTTCCATGAAAAGTCACACTTTTATTTACCACCATGAGTTGTAAAATGAATAAAAAATATAGTCAAGACCTTGACAAGGTTAGAAATAATGAGTTGTATTTGAAATAATTTTTTCCTTCAAACTTTGCTTTCCTTAAAGGAAGGTCAGTTTTCTAGTTTCTCTAACCAGCTAATATGTTTTCAACTATGCTAACATGATTGCATAAGGGTTTTCTAATCATCCATTAGCCTTCTGACGCAATGAACAAACACATTGTACCATTAGAACACTGGAGTGATAGTTGCTGGAAATGGGCCTCTATACACCTAAGTAGATATTGCACCAAAAACCAGACATTTGCAGCTAGAATAGTCATTTACCACATTAGCAATGTATGTGTATTTCTGATTACTTTAAAATTATCTTCATTGAAAATAACTTTTCAAAAATAAGTAAATTTCTAAGTGACCTCAAACTTTTGAACAGTAGTGTAGATGCAGATCAAAACAGTTGCCCTGAAGCTTCAAAGGATTTGTCCTCGATCAGATCACAAACAAATTCTAAAAGGCTAATTTATGGTGGAAATATGAGCTGATCTCCATCTGACCAAACTACAAGGTGCATTCTGCAAGGTGCACTTTGCATACTGGCATAAGGATGAGCTAAACCAACCTTTGCAAACAGCTAGTCTGAGAATAAATTGACCGACCTAGACTTGTGATGGAAATCAAGGAGGAACACACAAGTATCCAGGGGATCAGGACATCTGGACACTACAACAGTTTACTGCACCTCTCTATAAGGATGTTTTACTGTAAACAAGGAGCTTAAATTCACCAACCAAGGTCACGTTGTCTATTCTTTGATCGCATGACATAATTTATCTCTGAACATTCGATTCCAGCATATCTCTGTGTGACCTTGACCGTACTGGAAGACAGACAGTTTTATCAAAGCAGGTGCCTGAAACATACACCCTTAACAGACAAAGAGATGAACTGCCTAGAAATAATCAGGCAATGATATATTATAGCCACATCGTAGATAACCCAGAACCTGACCAGGAGCAACACTGGGTCATGTAACCCTTAAAACTAGCTTAGAAATTTCCTCGTCCAAATTCACTTTCTACTTGATATGTAGTGCAGCACATTTACCCTCCGCTATTTTATTTGAGAGTCTGAATGCTGAGTGTCTTTGTGTCCAATATATAGTCTCCTCAGACAGTCCACAGTGGAATAAAAAGGTAGTATCCATGGAATTTAAATTTATTTCAACAATCCCATGATGCAATGCTCCAAATTCCATAGACACAAAATGTGCATGACTCCACAGCTGATTGTGAGGATTAGTGAGTGACTGTAACCTTGAAGTACTTCTTACTGTTAAATAAACTACACTGTCTATTAGTTAATGAGTTTGTGAGAATTAACTTGATTGTGGTTTGTGTTTTCTAAACTCAGAGGTGTACAACAAAAACTGTACAACAATGTTTTTGCTAGTTCCATCACTTGTAGCTACGCCAGTCAGAAAATATAAGGTATATAAAGATCTGTGATTATAGGCATAACACCCTTAAAATTAAGTGTGCATAAAAACTAGTCAGTAAAATCCTTGTTGTGACTAACAGCAATAATGAC
This sequence comes from Lepturacanthus savala, assembly GCA_030544235.1. Taxonomy (NCBI): domain Eukaryota; kingdom Metazoa; phylum Chordata; class Actinopteri; order Scombriformes; family Trichiuridae; genus Lepturacanthus; species Lepturacanthus savala. The sequence continues at coordinate 5,872,425 of CM060471.1, forward strand.
AGAGATGAGTTATATTTAGATAAATCTATATTTCCACAGTAATATTGTAATGTAATAAATGACTTTGAAATGTCAGTAACAAGTAATAAATAATGCATTACAGTTTGTAAGTAACTTGCCCAACATTGAACATTACCCACTACCACAGTGCATAATGATGAGAAAATAAACAGTGCTTTCAACTATTTACTGGTTCCTGAGCACCTGGGTCATTCTGAAATTGCGGGTACATTTCAAGTTTAGAAAAAAAAAATTTTTTTTGGTCTTTTTTCTGTAATTTTTTTTTCAATTCTCAGAGAGAATACTTAAAATTTTACAATTCTAGTATTTGCCAAGCTTAACCATCTAAGATTTTTATTATTTTAAATGAAAATCTAAGAACTAAGAGTATATTTTGTCAACTCTGTTATGGACAAAGTGGGTGAAATATTACTTGTAGTCAAATTCAATTCATGTTAAAATCACTCCTCCCCTGAAAGAACTTTTGTCCCTTTATCCATTTATTAAACTTTTAGTTTACTAGGATAAAGATAATTTTTTTAGGAGTCAAAACATTGAAACATATCTTTGAAAAGTTGCCAAGAGCGCTTACATTTTCTCATTTTATAGCTTTAAAAATTATTCAAATGCATTGACATTTCCTGTAAGGAGAAAGTTAATCATGACACAGCCTCTGATTTATTTGTAGACAATAACATGTATTTAATTGTCATTTTTTTTAAACAAAACATGGGCAAAAACAGAGTTGACGTGACATGAACAGAGTTGACATAACAGAATTGACACACCATGAACTTGAGTCCAAAAACTCCAACATTACAAATTTTAAAACTTTCACAAATATGAAAACATCTCACATTAACTTGTATCAGAACATCTATGAAATTGACTTGATTAATTGTTCATTTGTTAAAAATAATCCTTAAAACAAAAATATAAAGGCCTATAATCACAACTTGTAGGCCACCATCTCTTTGAATCCCTGGGGGGACTCTCTGTCTTCCTATCTGTTTCCGTGTTTTTGAACCAGGGGATTCAGTCGTCTGTGTCAATCTCTGAATGCGTTTCCTGTATTTTTGGATAATAGTATTCTTTTCTTTCATCAAAAGATTCAATCTTTTATTTTCTCTGTATAACTTGGAATTCTCTCGTTTTATTCTTTTCCGTCCTGATGTCCTTTGTCTGTAATGAGCAAAAAATACAGTATATTATTTACCAAATTAATTTAACATATCTGCAAGTATTTTATAGTTTTTCGTTCATCATGTGGAGTATCTAATAATGAAAGAACTACATGTCTAAATCTATAGCAGTTTACTATACTGTAATATTAAACTCATTGACCTGCTGTCACCTAACCATCCTAACCTGGGTAACCAGGATCAGCATCTCGCTGTGCCCTGTACTGTCGCTGTCTTTCTGCCGCTGACAACATTTTCATGACCTGGAAAGTAATCATAAATCTTACCTTTACAGAATAAAATACCCATAACTCTCAATATATTTATAAAATAAAGCAAAATGGTTACAAGTGACAAAATCGTGCGACTCTGTTAGTCATCGTCAAACTCTGTTATCATTAAAATCTTGGCACTTGCAACAGAGTTGACGATAACAGAGTTGATGTTTTCCACCATTTTGTGCCTTTACTCCATGTGCTATCTTAAAGCCAGACAACACATGTCATGAATAAAACCGCAATTTTATGAAGTTTTATCAAATATATATTTTTTTTAAAAGGAAGGAGAGGTTCATTACAACATCACATAAACAGTTTTGACGCATAATTAATCTACTCTTGGTGTATTCCGAACATTTTGCACAAAATAATGAAGAGCAAAAGTTAAACTTACCATAGTTCCCTCCAAGGAAGTGAAGAAGAGGAAATGACATCATTTGGTGCAGGTCACATGATTTTTTTTGAATGCTGTTGGGTATTTTTATGCAGTTTTGTAACAGAGATAACAGAGTTGACAAGACCCCTAGGACAGATACATTTTATATATTTTTAAATATTAATATTGCCTGCATTATAAAACAAAATGTTCTGTGCAACTAATAATATAAATATTTACAGATTTAGCATAAAAAATTGGCACATTTTCAGCAATTATGTAATGTTTATTTAAGTCGAACATGTGAATCTCTATGCTGGGACAGGCAAAAATTGATGGTGTGGGAATCATTTAATGAATATTTAACACATCAATTGTGCATAAAATGTACATTAAACATTATTATGGGTGAAAATACAGTTTATTTAATGATAATATTTGAAGCAGATTCTGTTAAGATTTTTTCTGGGGAAAATAACTTAAGAGTTTTTGGTGGGACACCAAATGTACCCGCAATTTCAGAATGACCCACCTGCATAGCCTGGTGAGAGACTGAAAAAGGAAAAGAAGTGTATTTCTAAATGTGTTTTTTCTTTTAATCAAAATGAACCAGGATGTGGTCTTTGTGGCAGCATTTGTTGTCTGCCTGACATATTTTTCCTGCCTTCTTAAGACACGGTGCACCTTTTGCCCTCTTTTATGCTTCCAATCTTTTGTCCGGGTCTACCTTTTTTTCTCTTTTCCTCCGCCTGTCGGCCCGGCGGCCCGTCAGTATTGTGTCTGCCCTTGGATGAGAAGCAGAAGCAATCTCAGGCATCCTGATCTCAGGTAATGAAAGAAAATTGGTCTCATCCTCCTTTCCTCTCCCATTCTGAGCCTCCTGACCTCCAGGGAAGCCTATCCACCATATTAATGAATGTCGAGTTAAAAGTAAATAGCAACATTAAATCCTGTAATCCGCTGCCTGCACCGTCTGCTCGTTTTAAACATTCCAAAGTCCTGAGGTGTATGCTTCATTCAGACAAAATCAATTGCACATGACATTATTTTTCTATACGGATATAATTAAATTATGTCTCATCCCTGGTAGTCAGATTCATGTGGAAATTCTTTAAAGAAAATAGAAACTGGGGGAAGACAATCGATTAGCAGAATAATTAGAGCACAATGTCCTTGAATTGAATAACAATAATAATCGCCTTGACTTTCTTTTATTACTTTGCAGCAAATATCACTCATTGAAAAAGCAGCAAGAAATGGGCCAAACTGAAGGGCAAATGTGTGATTTTAATATTTGTTGGGACATTTTTCTTTTTTTCCATCCAACTATTGTGTGTGTGTGTGTGTGTGTGTGTGCCAATTACACCCAACTCTTCAGTGAGCATGCACACAGAATCTAGCAACTTTGGAGCCTTCCCTTGAGGACCTATGAATTAATAACTCCAGTAATTAAAAACTGGTGTCTGTTATGAGTGCATAATTTCATAACTCGAGATGCTCATAAAGTTCAGGGATGTCGCACCCCCAGTTATAGACACAATACTGAAAATTACAATGCAGTCAATTTTTTGAAACTTTTTCAAATAGCAGCTTATTGTAGGTCTATAAAAGAAAGACTAGAGTCAAAATTAGCACACATAAGCAATGAATTTTATAACTTTTGTATATTCACTTATGGAGAAATAAATTGTTACACTTGAAAAAAAGAGGACCAAGGTCAAACACACTATACAGGCAGATAATTAGGTTTATTGTAGTGAGGCAAGGCGGGCCGAAGGGGGAATCCAGAGGGAACGAACATGGTGGTGAGGCGAGGGAAAGGAATCCCAGGGAAAATGGGACTAACCAGGAGGGGGTTCTCAGGGAGGCCAACCCGGACAGATAATGAAAACAGGGAGGCAGGAGTAGGTGATTTGTAGGAGAAAGGAGAACAGGAGAGAGCAGTGTGGAGCAGGGTGACTTGGGAGTGAGCGCAGGAGATCAGAGTACGTAAGCTGGAGCCTGACTTGGATGTGGGACGGATATACTTCAGTTACGTAGGTTTGTAATTTCATACCATGTGATCGTGGGTGTGGTAGCTGAGGGGGAAAAGTGGATCTGAGTCAAGGCCTGAGAGTAGAGAGAGGATTCATAAAAATTCTTTTTTGATGAATGAATGAATTAGGCCCTCTAGTTAAGTGGCGTCATACTTTAATATGGTGTCAAATATATTGATAACATTATGAGAAATTGAATCTTGTGCCACAATACTATATTGGATCTTATGGGGGCCCCCTCTTGGTGGTGCAAAATGGTTTAGTCCAGTCAAGCGCTTCCTGCACTGACATGAATAGAGGTCCACTGACATTTAGAGTGTACAGGGCCCAGAATTTGGTGCTATGCCCCTGCACGTAATAAATATGTGGTAGCACATCTTTGCAGACATGGACAGTGGTACGTAATAAGCACACATGAATTTTGATGTGACATCTTCTGTGGTGTAGATATGAAAGTTTGTGCAAACTTGCATTGAAATCTTCCAGCAAACAGTCTCTCACCCTCTATCTCAGAGTGAGAGAGACGTAATCTCGCGATCACGTGATTGTGTGACGATCATGACACCAATCAAGACCTCTGTGGTTCTGAGGGGAACGGAGAACTTGAAGCCTTTACAGGATGGGACCCCGTGAATCCAGCGGTTACTGCCCCAGTCCAGTGAAAGACTGTAATTATTAAGCTGAGACAGGCTCAGCAATCCACTGATTAACTTTCCATTCACAATGTTCTGGTGGTCACTTAAAGTTTCTAAATTAAACCACTGACATCAATTAGTTGAAGTCAGCTCAGATGAGGAGCTGTTTGTATAAACTGCTGTCAAGCAAGACTGAACATCTGAGAACTTCCAAAGCAACAGAGGCAGAGCTGCTCTGTAATTGGCTGAGCCAGCTCGTTAAGGGCTCGTTTACAACTTCTCCGCGTGCTAATGTGGCATCTGAGTGCCCAGCAGTTGCTTTCATCCAGACCACCACCCCTGCCTTCAGAAAACCAGACCCATGACTCCACAGCAATTAGTACCCATCAGCCTGTAAACAAACTGCCATGCTAGACCACGCTAAGTTGTGTTTGTGAGTGAGTGAAAAAGAATGTAGAGTCCTTGTATTTGTGTGTTTTGCATCTGCTCTATTACTGTAAATAGAACCGTAACCAGTCACATTACGAAATAAATAAGTGAACAACGGCAGATAAATAAATTTACAACTTGCGTCTGTGCTTCATAGACAGATAGTTGGTGCAATCATCATTTGTTTTTACCAACTTCTGATCTGTAGCAACAAAGACACGTTTGACTTATTTGACTCATCAAGTGTATCGTATATAGCAGTGTTTTCTGCCCTGTATCTTTTAAATGTTCCTGCAGTCCAACACACCTAATTCAAATGATAATCTCATCATCAAGCTCTGCACAAGTCTGATAACAAGCCATTCATTTGAATCAGGCGTGTTGGAGTGGGAGGATATCTAAAACATGCAGGCTAGGGGGGCCTCGAGACCAGCATTGGGAAAAAAAACCCTGATATATAAGATGGATCAAATGCAGAGAATACATTTTGTTTAAGTGTATGCAAGTACTATGAAATGACAATGAAGTAATCTTCTCCTTCTTCTACAGACAGGGAAGAGTTAGTGTCCCCACCACCCAACAGAATGCCCTCACAAAAAGATCCCCTCAGGGCAGCCGGTGGATCAGGGACAACCATCTTTTGTTTGTGAAGTGGATGGACACCAGAGAGGTCTCCCTCTGCTCCACCATCCACCCAGTGTACAGTGGAGACAGTGCAGCACTGGAAGAAGACAGGTATTCATATTGCTATTGGTCCTATCTGAATATGATAGTGTTTTATAGATTTTTGTGTGGAATATTGAAAACAAACTCACCTAAATACAATACTTACCTGAATGCTTACCTAAATACTTACCTGAAGCCTGCCTGCCTGCCTGTCTATTCTATCTAAGGCAAGGCAAGGCAAGGCAAGTTTATTTGTATAGCACATTTCAACAACAAGGTAATTCAAAATGCTTTACATAAAACATTAAAAGCATCAAGATACAATTTAAGACAGTTGATTAAAACAATTTAAAACAGTTGATTAAAATAAAAAAATAGATATAATATAAAATAAAAATAAGAAATAAAAATTAAGAATTAAAATTTATAACTTAAATAACTGAAATTAAAACAAAGAACAAGTTACAGTACAGTGCAGAGTAATTAAGAATGATATTAGCAGTAGGCAGCATTGAACAGAAAAGTCTTCAACTGTGATTTAAAAGCAGTGAGAGTTGCGGCAGACCTGCAGGTCTCTGGGAGTTTGTTCCAGATCTGTGGAGCATAGAAACTGAACGCTGCTTCTCCATGTTTAGTTCTGACTCTAGGAACAGAGAGCAGACCTGATCCAGATGATCTAAGAGGTCTGGATGGTTCATAAGGGATCAGCAGATCTGCAATATACCTAGGCCCTAGACCATTCAGGGCTTTATAAACCAGTAAGAGTATTTTAAAGTGAATTCTTTGGCAGACAGGAAGCCAGTGCAAGGACCTTAGAACTGGACTGATGTGGTCTACTTTTTTAGTCCTAGTCAGGACTCGAGCGGCAGCATTTTGAATCAGCTGCAGCTTTCTGATTGACTTTTTAGAGAAGCCTGTAAAGACCCCGTTGCAGTAGTCTAGTCTACTGAAAATAAAAGCATGGACAAGCTTTTCCAAATCTTGCTGAGACATAAGACCTTTAATCCTTGATATATTCTTCAGGTGGTAGTAGGCTGATTTTGTAACGTTTTTTATGTGACTATTGAAATTCAAGTCTGAGTCCATAACTACACCCAGATTTCTAGCTTGGTTTGTAGGCTTTAACATTGCCGATTGAAGATGAGCGCTGACTTTCAATCGTTCTGCCTTGGCTCCAAAAACAATTACCTCAGTTTTATCTTTGTTTAATTGGAGAAAGTTCTGGCACATCCAATCATTAATTTGTTCAATGCATTTACTCAGTGTTTGTATTGGATTATGATCTCCTGGTGATATACTGATGTAAATTTGTGTGTCATCTGCATCTAACCAACTAACTTGGGAGTGAGCCATAAACTTACTAACAAATTAACTTACAAACTAACTCTAGGTGATGGGCCACAACAAAAGATCTCTGTCCCCCGACACACCACAGTTACAGAGTATAACAAGTATATGAGGGGAGTGGACACATACGATACGATAATCGGGACAAACTCAGTCCACCAGTTTTGTCATCCACAAGACACGTGCCAGCCTGTAGAAGCCAATGACCCGGGAGCAGTTCCAGGAGGAGCTTGCTGCACACCTGCAAAAGACCAGGTCAGCACCTACCTGTCCCCACTAGCAGTGGACAGATGAAAGGGCAGAGAGCCAGCATGGGACGACGGCACTGCAAACTCTGCACAAAGAGCACTCCTTGGAAGTGTGAGAACTGTGATGTGGGCCTGTGTCTCCAGCCAGACAATTTAGAGTCTCCAATTAACCTCAGCATTTTTTTGGACTGTGGGAGGAAGCCGGAGTACCCGCGCAGACATGGGGAGAACATGAAACTCCACACAGAAAGGTCCCAGAACCCGGACCAAGGAGGTCTTGAACCTGCGACCTTCTTGCTGTGAGGCAACAGCGCTAACCCCTGCTCCACCGTGTCGCCCAGTTGTGTATGTCCTTTGCATATAATAAGATTCAATTTTTTAGTTTGCTGTGATTAGAGTGTGTGTGAAATTCATTGTAGCTTCCATTCATAAGCTTAGATTATACTTCTGCGAATGTAGTTACACACTAACCCCTACACTGTAGGCTGACGCGGATCTCTACAAAATAACTAGCATCATCATAAGGGATTGGTGCAGGTACCGCGGTGATCGAACATGTCTCCTACACAAACGGCTTATCTGTCACTTCCGCTTCAACATTTGCAATAATAGCATTTTCTCTTTGATATCGATGAGCTACAAACACACTGCTACACATAGACATATATACGTAGACGCCGCATGGAGCGGATCTGGCTGCTGCTGTGCTACATACAAGTAAATGGACCTAATTTCATAAAGCGCCTCTCTACAAGAAACTTGTGTTAATGCCTCTTAATTATTCATTCACACATACATTACTATACTTGACAAACAGTGAGACACCAAAATGTATGTATTTAATTTTGATTTAAGATTTAAAAAAAGCCCAAACCTCGGTGAATATCAAACTTAATAAACTGCGGGTGGAATAGTCTACACTACCCACAGTGCTGAAGACCCTAAAAACTAAAAGTTAATTAAAAAATGTATTTAAATTTTGCCCAATTTCATGGCATTTGCAGCAACACAGCCAAGGTTATCCACAAGAGAATGTTCAAGATGGCAAAATTTGCCATAAGAATTGCGGCAGGGTTAATAAAGTAAATGTAATTTAATATGGAGCAGGTTAACAAATAGAGTACAATCAAGCCTCAAAGAACAAAGACAGTAAAAAATAATTTACACGCACGCACACACACTCACTCATACACACACACATACTCAATATGTACACTATAAACATTTTTTTTTGCAGAAATGGTACTAAAACCTTTTAAAAAGAATGGTTTTGCACATTTTTTTCTTGTGTTGCCACTCTGCAACTGTAATGTGTCAAGTGGTGCAGCCTTAATTTGTGGAACACAGAAACAACCAATGACATTAGCACATAGTGATGGTTGTCGATTCCAGACTGTGTTTCCTGAATGTGACCACCCAGACCAAACACATCCTCAACACCAATGTCTGCCCATACAAACTGACTGATAAACAGCACCTTTATAGCTTGCCCAGACAGTGATGGGCGAATAAAACACTCAGCTGATCTGACCACCCTCACTCTGTCCTCAGATGGAATCATCAGTCCCCCCTTGTCTTTTAGTTGGAAGTGGTAACCCGAATCAAATGATGCAGGTACAGCATCAGCCATCAGGCTACAGCGGCACACATCACAAAGCAGTTTTTTCAGAATTTGGCGAACCACAAATCCTGAAATGTAGACAAGGGCATTGTCAACAAGGCCACCAAAGCGGGTTGGCAGGTAGCTGTGGTCAGACACAATGGCAGGAATGTTGGCGAATGGGGATAGGATCTCTTCAGTAGCTTCTGCTGGGGGGGAGGATGACGTTGCTATAGCAGACAGGGAAACCTGTCTCATCTTGTACTGCCACATTTCCTGACATGCTTGGAGACACCCCACATCGCACCATGAGCTGGCGGAAAATGGCTTGGAACTGGCATGCTGAAGGGTTGTTATTCCAACCCCCTGTGAAAACATAAACATAAAAAACATCACTTTCACATGAATTACCATTTTAGTTTGCCTTTTTTAAAAATAAATATTAGAGCTATCATTTTAACGCGTTAATTTGATTAATTGATCGAATTTAACGTGTTAAAAATTTTTACGCAATTAATTATGAGTATCAACGATGGTGAGCCAATGCTTGCGCATTTGAATTTTGGCCCATTGGAGGACCCGTAGGACCCGCCGTGCTAAGTCACCTCTGCCGGCAAATTAACAACAATAACAGACATGGAACAGACTCAGGAGGATGAGGCAAGTGTGTCTTCAGTCACTGAACGCCAAGTTTATTTACAAAAAGAACAGAGACGGGACGATAATAAAAATGCTGTGATTTGGAGTTTTTGCAAAAAGACCACCTGACCACCGGAGCAACTCCAGCCTGACGTACCATTTAAATGAGAAACATGTTCAGGCAAGTTAGATCCTGTGGGTTTTTTATTTCAGAGGTTGATACTTAAACCACAGACCTTCTTTTGGGGTTGAGATGTTGCTCCTCTGATCTTTGTTAACCTCTGGTAAATAATGTCATGTTCTCCTGACTTACTGCTGTGTCAGCAGCAGATGTGGCCTCAGTGAAAGGTCTAAATAAATGATGCCTGTTGGCGTCTTGTTCTTCATTTTGCCTCATTTAGAGGCGTGTTATACTTCTATTATTCATTTTTGAATTGCCATATTGAGCTTAAGTGCATATTTGAGACAGTCTTATTTTATTTCAGAATTTTATTTATTTAACTGTATTGCTGTATTTGTTTTACATTTTTCTAAAGGGGTGTTCACACCGCACAAAAGTTCGCGCAACAGCGCGACGAGATTACATGTTAAGTCAATGGGAAGACGCGATTTTTCGCGGCGCGACGTGATGGACGCGATTTCGCGACGCGATGGACGCGAAGTGGCGAAAAATCGCGCTTCGCGACGCGAAATTCGCCTGTCGCGTCAAGTTGAAAATATTGAACTTTTCTGGCGAATTCCCAGGGTGACGTAGCGCAACAACCAATCAGCGTCGCGATTCGCTCCACGTCTCCACGACAACGAGAAATTCACTTACCGCCAGTCTTTTACTTTTCAACGGACAACGGAGCCGCGTCGTCCAGGCGGAGCTCCGGTAGAAACCAGCCGAGCTCTGTGCACCTCCAGACGGTATCATGTACCCAGAAATGACGGCGGAGCTTCGGACTTTCAGAGCTGTACAACGCAGTGACAGTGGTGATCACACACACACACGGATGATGAGAGAAAACATAACAGACGGGGACGCGATGACGCAATCTGGCGAATTTTCGCAAAACAGCGCGACAAAATTTAATTTATCACGCGACAAAATTTAATTTGTCGCGCAACAAAATCACGTCAATTGAGTCCAGTGTGAACACCCCTTAACTGGTTTAATGTGCTGGACTTTTACTTTTAGGTTTTAATTCATGAAGCACAGTTCACCAATAAAAATTGGATTTCAAATCTTCTCTTCTTACTATATTCAATTGATTAGTCATGCACTACAAATTTTTAATATCCTAGAATTCACATTCTTTATCAGGAGACCTTTAACAGATATGACATTAAAATGTGATTAATTTGATTAATTAATTACAAAATCCTGTAATTAATTTGATTATTTTTTTAATCTACTGACAGCAATAAAATATATATGGTATACTCATACCTGTTCTTATACTCATTATGCTCAAACAAACAAACTGTGAAATTGGAAAAAAAAAAAATGGAATGAAGGAGCTATAAGTGATCTTGGCTGAAGCGGTAGGTGTAGATGTAGCGCTGCTGCTGAAGCTGTTCAGGGACCATCAGCATCAGGGTGTCAATGTTGATGATGAATCCCAAGAAAATAATTACTACATTCATCTCCAAAGGGAAATTCAAATCTATCAGCTCTAATTCATTATTGATGTTCTGCTCTCAGAACAGGCTCTCAAAACTATGTTAAAATGGCCAAATAATGCAGTCTACAAACAAAGGTCATTGTTAAGTCTTACCTGTGAAAGGTTATTCCCTCAGATTTGGTTTGGGGTGTACAACGATTCATGCAATTCCACACAGCACAGGAATGAGGCATCTTCTCTTCTCTCTTCTCTACTCCGACTCTTGCCACATCCAATATGGCGGAGCCGATGACGTACAGCTCAGCGCTGAATGTGGCGTCTACGTATAGTAGGTCTATGCCGCTACATCCCAGTTGTACAAAGGAGTATTAGGACCAGGCAAAAAAAAAAAAAAAAAAAGTCTGGTACAAGAAAAAAAAACAGAAAAAAAAGTCTGGTATAAAAATTAAAGAAAAAAAATGTCAAAAGAAAAAAAAAATCTGTTACATACAGTTGGGAATTTATTTAAAGGGGTTAAGTTTTTTTGCCTGTTTTTTCTGTCGCCTGAACATTTGTAATAATACATGTTTGGTCTTTGATATTAATGAACTCTAAACACACACGCTGCATCCCGGTACAAGAAAAAACAGGCAACTCAAGAATATGTGGTATAATATGTGGTTTTTTTTGTCTTGTGCTGGACTTTATTTTTTTTTTAGCCTGGCCTGTGGTTGCTACTGTGAAGAGGAAGCTGCAGAGAAACATGTTCCCTCTATGCACAACTTCGAATGCACATGGTCTGTGTCACGTCAAAGGCGTAGCTACGTACGTAGAAGTATGAACTAGATTTTAGATGTAGTCCTGTATAGAGCCCAAAACTAACCCAAACCTAAATGTCCTCTTAATCTGCAATAGATACCAAACAAAAGCCAGATGCTAATATTACATTGAATAAAGTTGCCGTGAGCTGTAAACTCTGCAGTGATAAGCAGACCCTAGATTACAATGTTATCGTAGCGACTGACAAGCCTCTTTCATCCTCTGGGAAATTATCCTGTTACTGCCACCAAGGCTTGCAAACACCATTTTGGCTGGGATGTCAGTAGACATAATACATCCACTGGGATGTCCCATATTTTCATCATAATAATTTTGTCCCTTACGGGAGGGTATATGTATGTCCCACTCCCAAAATAAAAGCATCTTCCTCTGTGTGTGTGTTTTGATTGCCTGTATGTGTGAAGGTGGCGACACCACACTATGAGTGAGAGAAAAAGAGAAGGAGAATAAAACAGCTGTAATCCTGTGGGCTGTATGAGAGGACAGACACAGGCTCTACATGACATGTTGCAGACAATGCTGTTAGCGCATTCTGCTAGCCTGCATCATCACACAAATTACTCAACATAAACTAAGTTAGCAAGTGTTATATTTAATCGAAATATCAGAACAGGCTAATAACATGTGTGACGTGTTGACGATTATATCCGATGATTCTTTTATATTATATTCATATCCGATGATTCTTTTATATTATATTCATATCCGATGATTCTTTTATATTATATTCATATCCGATGATTCTTTTTACATTATATTCAATGTTCTTTATGCATTATATTCAGTGTCTTTTACAGTATATTCGATGTTCTAATGTTAGACTAGATTCAAGGCTCCATATTAGGCCTTGGGCCGTATATTGATGTATGTTATACCGAGTGATTTGGGTTGTACTTCTGCTTATCTTGAGCTACAGTTAAGACTAAAAGGTCATGAGAAGGTCAGGCCATGAATGGTTCAGTTTAAAACAGGAAGTCTTGGGAACGGTTCAAAATACGAACTGGAAGACCTGCATCTCACTTCTCTGTCATAAATTCTCAGTCTGATAAAAAACAACTCCATGTATGTTAAAGGAAATATGTAACCTAATGTATGCAAATGATGTCAAAGGGGCGTAAGGTTGATTCAATAAAACGAGCCGGGACACAACGGGCTTCTGAACTGTTTGTGACACACATAAGGTCAATTCCTGTATATGTGCACAGCATTTCTCTCATTGCAACGGTGAAACAAGAAGAGCGTACTACTAGTGTTTTGTTATTAATTAGAAATACAACCATCGAGAAGCAAGCTTCCTTTTTCCAGGATCCGCAACACATGCCACCAATCATCGTTTTATCTATTTACCAACAACTCCACCACTGCTCCCTCTCTTGCTGGCAACCATGACCTGCTTTTCAGAAAGACATCATTGGTGTAGAAACTCAAACATGTCTAATTGGAAAGCACCTGTCCACTGCGGGACGTTTTCTTCAAAGACGTTTCTTTACTAGATAAGACGAATTAAGGAATGGTGGTGTACACAGAGAATTTTTATTATTACTATTATTACTGCATTCATAATTATTAGTACTATTAATGAGTGTTATTGTTCTATTATTGTTATTATTTGTCAAAAAAGAAATAAACAGTGAAATTTTGAATCAAATCATACTTGTTCTTTTTTAAGGAGCTGTGTTGAACACATTAGATGGGGCGATGGGTGCGCTGCCCTCCCCACTCCCCTGAAAATAAATCTCACTCCCACCAAACTTCAAAACTTGAGAGCCCTGATAAACATATTTTAACGACAAAAGACCCCAAAAGGAAATAAACTCATCTAATCTCAAAATAAAGTGTAAAACTCTAATTTAACCCCTCAAATCCCTCCTATGATATTTCAGCCCATTTAAGGGTTGTCCTTCTGGGTCTTTTCTTCCTGGGACCTGACATGCTGACCCACTGGCGTAACGGAAGTATGTGGGGCCCCCCTGCAGCTAGTAAGTGTAGGCCCCCCATATATATATATATATATATATATACCCACACACACACACATATTCAGTACACCAGCAGTACACAGTACAGCAGTACACAGTACAGTATTTCTCATTTATTTAATGTCTGATACTTGGCAAAAGACCAAATAACTTCTGTAACTCCATGACAACAAAATTATAGCCTAGGCCTAGTAGTGTGAGGTAAGCCTAAGTCATACACATAGAACCAGTGTTTTCAGAAACTATGACAACAATAGCCTAACAATTGGGCTACAACAATAATGACAATTAAGGCAAGGTGAAAAGAAATAAAACCATATGGTTTGGAAAAGTAAATAAGAATGTATTCTGTTTTACAATAAAATTCATCATATTTTGTTTAAATGTTTAAATAAAGCATTCATCATAGTATAAATTAATCTAAATTTGCTCCGCCCCCCCAAAAAAAAACATCTATTTGGGTTGAAAATCACCTGAAAATCATGTGTTAGTAGCCCAATTCACCCATGGATCAGTAAAATAAAGTGTTATAAGTAATTTCACAAATGTTCAGCCTCATAAGATAAACCAGACTGATTTTAGAGATGTTTTAGTTCAGGTGTGTCCAGGTGGATATGATTTTTGGCACATTTAGGCATATTTGGCACATCCTCAAAAATTACAATAATAATTACATATATACCATATAATTTGTTAAATAATTCTATTAAAGTACCATGATACATTATATATAATGATACTATATAATATACAATATAATAATTATCTATCTATTTATGGGCACATATGCGTTGAGCTGGGCTGTGTGTGTAAAGCTGGACGGGAGGAGGGACAGACAGGGTGATATCTGAGACCCTATTGGATCCTATTTGGGTGATTGACACCACTACGAAAGCGTCAGAGCCAATAGAATCGAGTCATGTGATCTAATTTGACGTATCACGCACCACAGGGACACGTCAGGGCGTGATTTACAAAGATATGCGATACGGACGACTTCCCACTCCGTAAATAATCTGGTGTCTGACTTCATAAACAGCGTGGATTGAATAAAAATAACTTTAAAATGATGAAGATTTAGAAGCAGCAGATTGCAGCGTTTTTATGAGTCCCACACTATTTTTTTTATTGAAAAATAGCAGAGATAAGATATAATTTATCGTTGTATCAGTAAAAAGAAAAAGGTTTTTTTCGGTGGTTCACGGAAAGACTGAGGAGTGAGCCTTCATCTTCATCAGAGACAAGCTTGGTACCTCTGTGTAGATCGGAGTGTGAGCAGTGATGGGAATTGTCGTTCACTTTGAAGAACTAGTTCTTCAAAGTGGGGGGGGGGGTCACCACGCACCGGCACCACGCATGCCCACACACACACACACAGTCCCGCCCTCCTCAGGGGGCTGCTGCTGTTTTCTAGCTCGCGTAATGAGGAAATATGATTGGTGACCAGACTGTTCAGCCCATTAAGGACGCCGGCGAACGAAAAGAACGGGTCTTTTCGAGGAGTAGTGAACTAGTTCACCCCGTTCACCAACAATTCGTTCGTTGATTCGTTCGTTCATGACCAACACAACACTAGAGCTTTCTAACGGCACCATGTTTACTGGCGGAGAATACGCTGTTGGAGAAATATGATCACGAAAATACATAAAGTTACCGATTCATGTTTTCGCTATGTGCTCATATTATTGCTTAGCGTTTTGTTAATCTAATAATGGTTGAAATAAACTTGTAGCTTAGTTTCTTGAGGACATTTTGGTGTTACATGCACATTTGGTGACTGTTAGTCAAGAAGGATTAATTATTTATAAATGACAGGGAGGGAACAGGTTAAATGACAGAAGCAGCGAGGTATTTCATAGTTGTATTTTATTATCTAATTGCCATGTGCTAATATTTCATTCATTTCAGACTAAAAAAGAATCAACAATTTCATCTAGGTGGTCATGGACGCTAACTGCTAGCCTTATTTAACTATTTAACTCAACTAGTCTCCTGTTACAGAGGCTATAGCCTACCTGCTAGCGACTCCGGAAAAACAACTGCTGGATTAACTCTCCCAAATATAGATGCAATTTTGGGAAGAGTTGAATTAAACTCTTCTTTTTTCTTCTTCCTCTGCCGTTTTTGAGCACCACTTTGTTCCCTATTGCGTTTCATTTCCACTTTTGTGGGCTATGTTCGCTGCTGTCACTGTAGGCTACAAACAATGCAGTCGTCACAGGCAGAAGCTACAGCGGCAGAAAAGATACATTAGTGTTCCACCAAAAGCGGCAATTGACGTGAAACATCGAACGTTCGAATTTAAAGGGGCAGCGCGCACGGTCAAACCCGCTGAGTTCAGTTATCCATAGTAATCAATTCAATCCTGTTGACGGGAATAAAAATGACACGATCGGCCCCTATTGTCCCGGGCCCCCCCGCCTTGCGGGGGCTGCGGGGGTGTTCGTTACGCCACTGTGCTGACCCCAGCAGCAGCATTCTGATTAACATGCAACTCAGAAGAGAAAATAAAAGGCTAACTAAATTTCATCTTAAAAACTGCTTACAATGGCTTGCTTGGTGTCATTTTTTTCAGTACAATCTCACAACTTACTTTTCAATTTTGACATACTATATTAACACAGTGGACCCAAATTCACACAAAAAACATAAAATCCAAGTAGAAAAAAGTTATATTTTTTACTTTGAAAGTCACAAATATGTAGAAAAAAAATCATTTTTAAAACTCAGAATACAAATATTTTCAGTTTCTGTCCACGGTAAGACAGAGGGGCACATCACAGGCCTGGCACTTCCAAGGTGTGTCACTTCTCTTTTTGTCAACTTGGAGGCAGCGTCTGCATTTCAGCCTGCCTTTGGTGGCTTTTTCACCTGCATTTGCATCTGTGATGATGAGTACAGAAGCGTGCTCAACTGACCTTCTCTGGGGAACAAGTTTCTCGTCGATGCCACAAAGCTGAGACACCAGCTCCACCATAAAGTCTTTGTGTGTCTTTGGCTGCACCTGCCTGGTTTTGCTCAATTCACGGTGCAGGATGTAGGCATTTGTGGACGCAATGTCCAAAAAGTGCAGCATCATGGTTTTGTACCAACGAGCTGTTTTTCGATGGGTGGAGTAATACTGTATGAGTTGGTCTGACAGATCAACTCCCCCCATGTTTTTGTTGTAAGCTACAATCGGTGTGAGGCAGGGAATCCGTTTCACCTCATAGCGTCCATCTCCAGCCTTCACTCTTCTTTCCACTGTCTCCTGAAAATGCAGGTTGAATTGTGGAGCAAACAGACACCTCCCGAGTGTCCATCCGCTCTTTTTTGTGAGGGCATTTTGTCTCCCTTTAGGACACCCTCTTCTGTTGCCCCTGTATGTCCCACATCCTCCAAATTTCATCTCAACCAGGTCAAGGAATAGTTTTGGGCTTGTGTAAAAATGATCCATGTACACATGGTATCCTGTCCCAAGATAGGCAGGATGAATGAGTTCCATGACTGCATCATAGGACAGTCCATGCTGACTTGCATTTGCAGCCTTCCCTGTGTAGATTCTGAAGTTCAATGTATAGCCAGTGCTTGATTCAGCCAAGACGAACATTTTTATACCCCATTTCATCGGCTTGTCCTTCTTATACTGGATTATTCCAGTCTTTGCCTTTGTTGCCACCATCCTCTCATCCACTGACAGCTCCCTGCCCAGGTGGTAATAAGCCTGGCAGGCATTGATGATCTCGTCATATAGAGGCCTAACTCTAAACAACTTATCATGGCCCGGTGTTCCTTTCTTTTTATTGTTTTCTGCATCCTCCTTGGGATCACTCAGGTGAACATTCTAGAATATGGACCGGAACCTGTCTCTGCTCATGACTTTAGGTGGAAGTAACACAGACAAAACATGGTTCTGTCTCCAGTAGTCCTGAAGACTTGGCAGCGACACCAAGGACATGTAGAGCAGGAAACCGAAGAACTGATAAACGTCATCCTTCTCTACATCAGTCCATTTATACTTCTTCCCCGCCTCTTTATTTTTTGCAGCATTTTTATTGGTATTGCTGCAGATGGTCCTGATAGTGTCAGTAGCAAAGAAAAGAAAAAAGAAAGAAAAGATCTCTTGGATTGAGGGGGGAGAGTGTGTCTATCTGGACCCCTGGTGATCTATGAGGCTGGAACCTGCTCAGAGCTACAGCAGCATCAGCATCCTCCTCCGTTTTCCAGGGCTCAGCGCAGGCTTTGGAGGCTCCTCTTCTTCTCTCTCCTCCTCCAAAACAAACGAGGGATCCTCACCTTCATCATCAAAGTCTTCACTCTCTTGCTCAGAGTCGGACTCTGCGTCTCCCTCATCACGCTCATAGAAGAGCGCCACCGCTCGCTCTACATTCATAAGTCGATTCATTCGAATCATTCGAACACTAAACACTATACTACTACAACTACACGCTAACTAAACACTCAAAATATGCTAAATATAACTAATATACTTATTTCAAAATTATCGCTATCGCTACCTGTCTCTATAATCACCAACACACCCACAACTTTTATTTTTTCCCCACCAACCAAATGCGTCTTTTGGTGTAGGATTTTGATTGGATGATGTGGTGTGTTTTTCTGCCAATAGGAAACGTATTGCCGTGTTCTTGTGTGGGCTCTTTTTTTTTTTTCTAAAACTTTACGCGGCCCCAGCGTCTTTTTTCCCGTCTCCTCCCGCACCGACCGTGCAGCGAATGTGTGCAGAACAAGACTACGCGAAACGCGAGACCACTCTGAAAAATTATAGGGTAAATAATTTATCATAACTCTGGTTTTACTTGGCTTATCAACACAATTCAAAAACTGGTATAAAGTTTGAGGTGTTTAGTATCGACATGAACTGACCCAGCATCAGCAGGAGCGCGCCTCGTTGCAATGACGTCCCAATGACGATCACGTGATTATGACGCGAGGGCGCGTCCATAGACCCATGAGTGTTAAGATAAAACTAAATATACACACAACCATAAAGGATCAAGTGTCAAAAGGTTACTAGCATTCAGCTGTGTGGCCAAAGGGAGGCCTTTTTTTATTTAAAATATATATTTTAAAGTACATCATATATAAATCTACCTCCATAGATTAAAACTCTATTTTAACACATTCTGATTCGAATAGTGTTCAGTGTTATTTAAGAGTTAGCCAAGACAAGCAAATTACAGCCCCTGGGCTTCAGCCCTGTAAACCCTGTGCGTTGATTAATATTCTGCTGCATGTCTTCCATGTGCTGCTGGTTTCACAAAAGGATTCAGAGTTGCAAAGAGTTTTAACAGATGGGTAAGTAAAGTAAATCAAATTTATGTGAACAATAATGTTAACACTCTGACCGCCGCACAACGGTCCAGGGGACCTCTGTTTAAATACAATCTACAGGCTTTACCTTCCATGACTTTTCCCCAAAATGTGTTTTTTACATTTTCTGATGCCTAGAAGTTCCCAATGTAAAATACAGAGGTTTATGAGCATTATTATCTCCTAAAATCTGAAGACCGCTACTTAAAAATCATACGTTTTTATCAAATTCCCGGGCTTCGTTTTCCAGCGTCTGTGATTTTTCCCCTTTATTATAGATTTCATCCGGGGGACATTTTGTAGAGTAGGAGAGACAGAGAGAGACAGACAAGGAGAGACAGAGAAAGCGATAGACAGAGAGAGATATATAGAGAGATTTAGAGAGAGAGAGAGAGAGACAGGGAGAGAGAAAGAGACAGGTAGAGTAGACAGGTAGAGACAGAGACAGGTTAGAGACTGCGAGAAACTAGCTAGCTAAAGGCTAAAATAAAAAGTTGATCGGAAGATGGCGAGAAGAACACACGGCGATAGAAGCTCCTAAAAGTTGTTTCCTCACACAATTACCAGACAAGAAGTTTGAAATCGCTTTTTTTAAGGTCAAGTGCAAAAAATAGAACCATTTACATAGAATGATAGAAAACGTAAGCGCATACATTAACACGGCATACAACATACATAAAACACAGTTAAACTTCGAATCTCGATTCAGCAATTTCCCCAAACATCCCCCGGTGCCTACACACGCAATGGTGGCCGACTCATATTTGAATTCGTCGGCATTTCGTTCGTCCACACGCGGACCAAAGTAAACGTTCAAACACATGAAGCGAACCAAATTAAACATTCAAAACACAAAATACCCACGGCTTAAACATGTAAACCACAATGTTAATTCATCATTACGAGCTGAATAAATCCGAAAAGAAGATTCCGGTGTCACGAGTCCGTTAGCAGTAGCAGCACTAAATTTTAAACACTAACTTCCTGGTTAGTGTTTAAAATTTCAGGCTGCTGATTTGCCTGTTCCACGTCGGAGGCGCCCAATGAAGATATTCAAAAGGTGACCATGTCCCGCCTAGATACCAATATTTCTGGTACGAAATATTCGAACAATTTCCACTCTGTGCTTTTTTTTCCCCCTTTTTCCTAACAAACAGACGAGACATGCCCCCCTCTCTCTGGCGGCGGACCGTGATTTGTTTTAATGAATGAAATAGGACCGTGATTTGTTTTAATGAATGAAATAGGACCGTGATTTATTTTAATGAATGAAATAGTGAAAATTGTACATACAAATTAAAAAACTAATGACAAATTAGAAAACTAATGTAAACAGCTAAATAGAATAGTAAACTGTGTGAAAAAGAACAAATAACCATGGTAATATGTATATATGTACTAAATTAAAACGACTTCCTAAAAGTTATAATAAAGTTATCTCCTCACAATGACCAGACCAGGATGTGTTTGGAAAAAAAATGTTTTATTTTTATACACACACACAGCAAGACACTATATACAGAATATACATGGGAGTCCGACATCAGGTCAAGGCTTCGGTCCTTTTCCTGCACCAACCACAAGTCCACTGATATGCCTGAATAAAGGGCACAAAAGTGTTCCCCCTTGTGTTGGCGGTGGCCAAATTGTTTTTTCATTGGCTGCAGGCAAAGCTGGCAGATCCTTGATTTGTGGGGTTTGCGTGTCTTCACCCCACTGTTGCTGCCGCCGCCGCTGCTGCCCTCCCTCTCCATTTTCTGCTTCAGGTTCCACGCCGTGGTCCTTGGAAGCGGATCGGGGCCTTCTTCCTCAGCCCCGAACTTCTCCTGCTCCTCCAACCATGCAGTAGCCGTTAGACCGCTCGCGTCCCCTTCTCCCTTGCAGTAGGTCACGCCTTTGTAATACGTGTGCCCCGTGTCAAGGTTTCGAGCCAGGCCGCAGACGTCGCAGGGGTCCCCGGATTTAACGTCTGATTTCCCCTCCCGACCAGAGAGGACTTCCTGATCTCTCTGAGCTGCGACCCGCCTCCTATACATGGTGCAGCGTGTGGGTTTTGGCTTCTGTACGACCTCCTTCCTCCTCTTTTGGGGGGGACCGGGCATCTGCTCCCTACTGCTGGTTCTGGTGCTGTCTGAGTCTAAGAAATTCAACATATAAAAGTTAGTTAAGCCTTATTTCCAAAACAATCAAAAGTTAATTTCAAATAATTTTTTCGCCTTTTTCAGTATCGGAGCTGGTCTCCGGTTCCGAGGCAAGGTGCTTGATCTTCTTGACTCTTTTCTTTTCGTCCATGGTGGAGATAATGATGAAATTGCTTGTCTGTGTGTTCATTTTTAAACTTAACTTGGACACACCTACCCAGAAAGTGTCCCGTATACAGCAACCACGGCCCATTGTTTAGGCAAATGGTCTATTACCAGTAAAATGTTCCCAATTTGTAAATGTGACGACCAAAATTATGCGTACGCTAAAGAGCCATTACTACCATGGAAAGGGTAGACGAGGTACAGAGTGTGATCATTTAACTTACATGAAAACGACTTGTTGTCTCTGAGTTTTTACAATGAAATACTACTGAAAACATTGTAAATGAGGACAAAAGCATGACTTGAATTTGTTTTTCGTTTTATCAATTTATTTGACATGAATTCAAAAACAAACTATTTACAATACTATTTACAAAACTATTTGCAGTAACTATTTACATATATACAAACCCCCCACCACCCTGAGTCTCTGAAAACAAAACAAACAAAACAAGTCTTTTTAAATAATAGAGTCTCTCAGGGTGTGGGGGGTGGGCCTTGCTGCCTCATCTCCTCAAGCCACTGTTGGACTGTCCGGCATTGAGGATCTGAGGCAGAACAGAAGTTCACATTCCTGTAGGAAATGTGGCCATAGGCTTTGTTCCTAGGTTGGCCACAGCGCTGACAGGTGAACTTCTGTATAACCCGGGGGGCCTTCATCACCTGCCCCAGCTCCTGGGCTCGGCATGCCACTTCTTGCTGGCACTTTTGCCGCCAAGCTGTGGTGCGAGGCACGGTCCCAGCACCACTGGCATGACCAGCAGCGATGGCGATGGGCCCAGGAGCCCAGGCAGTGCTGGTGGAGGGGCCAGGGGCAGTGCTGGTGGAGGTGGCAGGGGCGCTGCTGGTGGAGGGGGCAGGGCGGGCCCTGGTGGAGGCCGCACGGGCAGGGGGGCCGATTCCTGCGACGCCGGTGACGGCACACCGCCGGGCATCGAGACAAGGCTGTGCTCCTGCTCAAGCCGGACGTCCTCAGGAACGTCCTTGTCCTCCCCGATGCCCTCGTCGCAGTTCCAGTCCTCCTCTGCCTCGTTGGTCCCATCTGGAGCGTCGGGATCCTCCAGCTGCTGCAGCACAGCACCCGTCTGGGAGTACAGGTACTCCACCCCTATGAGTTCCCCTGTAGAAACAGACACAGAGTCGTTAATATGCCAGCACCAGGCAACAGTGAAAAACATCGGCAGCAATCGTTGGTTATTTACCTGTGTACTCCCTGGGCTGGGTGTAATTCACGCAGCGTCGTACGTGGGCCACCCTCGACTGCCGCGCGTCCGCGGTTCTCATTCCACCTCACCAGGCCCTCCAACAGGTACACCTGAAAGTGCACATCACTAGCAGATGTACCTAGAAAAAAGAAAACATATGGATGGAGGAGAGTGAGCAAAAAATGAATAAATCCGTACACAAACGCACAGCGCGATGACGCAAAACTCACCTGGGATGAAGCGGCTCAGGTGGAGGTGGAAGAACTCCAGGGAAGTGGTGCCACGGGTGCACCGAAAGACGGGGAGCCTCACCCCGCCCTTGGTGATCTCGCACGTCTTGGCATAGAGCCTCACTCCCTCTGGGTCCTGGATGCAGTTGAGGTGGCAGCACTGCATGCTCCAGATCTCCTCCATCCTGCTGCGGTCGAGGTTCCCACGGTGACACAGCAGTCCCGGTCCACGTACAAAACCTTGGGAGGGGCCTTTCCGGCTGTGCTGTACCGCCGCATCAGCCCGGCTGCCATGTTGGCAAGCCCGTCCCCCTCTGCGACGGTGAGGACGGACATGAGCACCTGCCCGTGCTCATTGCCAACGTTGGTGACCCAGGCGGCCGTGTCGGCGGCAGCACTGGCAAGCTTTTTGGTGACCTGTGACACACGGAAAAGAGAGAAAAAAAAAAGAGCTTTATGTAAAGTACTAAATTATGTGTGTGAAAAGTGCTATATAAAATACACCCTGTCGGCTCAATCGATTTCCGTTATGTGAGAAAAGTATGCTTACTTTCTTGGTGGAGTCCATCTTGAGAAAGTCACCAAAAACGGACGTGATCCTGGCCCTGGTCTCATCTAGCCGGGGGAGAACGTCCTGGGCGTAGACAGAAATCAGCCAGGACATGCTAGGCATTGGGTGCATGGCTGGAAGCGACACATTGGCAGGTGCTGCTGCGCCCTTGCGGAGCACGGAAAGGTATCTAGTCGACCGCAGCATCCACCATCTGGAGTGCTCCTCCAGAAGGTACTGATGGAGGCGAGTCGCACTGTTGCCGAGAGTGCGCTCCTTTAGATGCCCCACCAGCTTCTTGTCGCAGGCCATCCTGTGAGGAAGCAGCACAACAGAAATTACAGAAAATTATAAAATAAGAACACAGAAAATAGCTGCTGCTGCACTTGCACTTACTTGTATGTGAGAACAGCCGGGAATTCCTCACGAAGGGAAATATCCAGCTGTTCCAAGATGCACTGCGACCAGCCCGCCACCTTCTTGTGACAGGAACTGCACTCTAGGTAATCCATGCCCATGAAGTACCAGCCGTCCCTGTCCAAGACCCTCCGGATGGTCTTGTACAGTCCAGCGCCCGTCAGTCTACCCCCGCAGGGAGGGCAGCGTGGGTAATATGCAAATCCCCTGTACGGGAGCCAGAGGAAGAACGGGCGCTGGAAGATGGCGTGGGCTGTAGCAGGGGCCTGAGTGTACAAGACCCGGGCGCCCGACGGATGCCACCACATACGCTTTTCGTAGGTGAAGACAAGCTGTCCGTTAGCTTGCCTTCTGAATAACGCCCGGGCCATCACTGACCGATACACACCTCTTTGCTGGATACAGACGGGGGGGGGGGGGGGGGGGGGGGGGCTTAACTGTGGTCAGGGCGGGTCCAGAGGAGGACGGTCCTGGTGCGTCTCGGGCCTGTACCGGGGCTTCTACTAGTGGCTGCTCAGCAGGGGATGGCAGGAGAGGGAGAGAGACCGTGGCTGCTGGGGCGTCCATGCACGCGACAGGAGGAGCGTCCATCTCCATGGCAGCGGCGACGAGGTCACGGTCGGAGATGGGGTCTGAGGATGGGGCTGTTGGCAGAAATGCAGGCAAACAAAACAAAACACCGGTTATAGACAGAAGACATCACATTTAAGTTCACGTCTGCAAATGATACAGTCACCTGGCACTGGCTGCACCATTGCTGTGGGCGCAGAAGCCGCGGCGGAGGCAGCAGCTTCTGCGTCCCGGGCCAACACGTATTTTTTAAAGGCCTCCATCCTGGACCCCAGGCCGCACTGCCGTTTCCTCAGCCAATGCACATAGCTGCAAAGACAAGGGAAACTAAGACATGTATCAGGAAAACATGACATGAACGCTCAAGTACAGATGCAGCACTTATGATTGGCTCTCCCTGTCCTTGGCCGCGTACATGGTCTTGTATGTCCTGTGGGAATGTAACCTAAACCCCAGCAGCGTGTCACCAACACCCCCATGGATGCCCGGACGCCACTGGTCGATGGCCGCTCCCATGGCTGGGAACAGCCTGGCGTACTGGTCCAGGACATCCTTGTGCGCCATGAGGGGTGTGGTGCTGGTGTCGCTCTCCAACTCCTTCTCGTGGGATGCCAGCACACTGATGGCCCATCCCACGTCGTTGCTGAGCAGCCACTGGAAAGTCTGGCCCCGGTACTTCCCGAACTGCAGCACGCTGCAGGCCAGGACCGCCATCCTGGACCCACAGTCCGGCCCACTCACCAATGCTGCCTTGGCCTCCTTCTTCACCACACCACAGGCAAGGACAGGGCCTTGTGGAGCAAGGCCCGCCTTGGTGGCAGCCTGGTGAAGGTGAGCTCCCCAGGGTGGTTTGGTTAAAAAATGAACTTGGGGACAAAAGACATGATCTGTAAGACGACGACGAAGGACAATTAAATTACAAAAGGAGGAACACACAATAGCATGACTAAATTGATTACAAGGCTGCACACAGGATGTGTGAAGTGTCTTGCCACACAGGTCAAGGGTCTATTAGGGTGGTCACTTCACAACATTTACCTTAATTACGTACACAATTACTCTTTGAATTTCGACCGGAAAATTACATGCATATTCTGCAATATCTAACCTGTAGGAGCCATGCAATTTTTATTTTTTTCAGTGTTGGACCGGCGATTACGACACTACTACGTTGTCCATTCATATTTACATATGTCCATTCATTCACCAAATGGAAAAGCGCACACTTTGAATTTCCACACGAAAACTTCACATATTCTGTCATGAAAAGGGGGATCGGGTATGACAGCTTTATGACGACGCACGATAACTACCGATCGGCTTGGCGTTTCTAAAATTGAGTTGCAATATAATATAAATCCAGAAAACAATGAAATTATATGAGAAAATATGTATACTTACAGTGCAGAACCCAAGAAAATGTAGATTTTGTTTTATTTTGCAATATGCGTACACTCCGCCGCAGACTGGAAAAAGATGGCGATTTTTGAAAATGAATTTCCCTCACAAGATCCAAAATTTCTGGGCGCTGATTGGTCCGGGTAGCTGTGCGGCAGCCGATTGGCCCATTCCACCTGGGAAGTTCTGGGCCCCAAGTGGGACGGAGGAGCAGCGAAGAACTGTCCGCCGAGGATGTTGGCTGTGGCACAGTTGATGACAGCTTGCCAATAGCTGTGGCATATTTCTTTGTTGATGCACTGGCTGGAGAGGAACATCCATGTCTTTGACGGATCATCTTGCCATTTTGCCATGCTTAAAGTACTTGGGTGTGTGACTTGTTTGTCAATTCAATGAGTCCCTCCTACACTAATCCTGCTGATACCTTGCAAGTTGTCCATGTGGTTTTGGATATGTGCCACATGAAGCTACTAAGTAACAAGGCTGAAGCAACTTCCCTACAAACACCATCAGGTAAAATCAAGTGACAGTACATTCTGGAGCTCAACAAACTGCAAGAAAGAGAAGGACTGCAAAAAACATATACTGTATGTGCCAAGGTGGCACATATATGGAGGCAGAGACAACTCACTTGCAAGCTTAGCCAAGATCCCCTGGAACTTTTCTTTTCAGCTGGCAGAGCCCATGGCCTATTCAACAATCCCACAATTCCGCCATCCATCCCTTCCTTCTCTTAAAGAAGGAGGTTTGCAAAAGCCATCAGCAGACATTATTGCTGTATGCACTTAAAGAGTTGATTTACCATTTAACAATATATATATATATATACTAGTCCATTTTCACCACCAGTAGTGTACATGAATTTGGACTGCAGTGTAGAACATTCTGTGTCAGGACTCTGCCCCCCCTGGGCAGTTTTTTGGAATCTATTTTCCTGTAGCCCTCTGCTGGCTGGTTTGTATGTCCCCTTGTGTCTTGTTTTCACTTACAATGTGCTTTTGCTTTGCCCCGCCTCCCTCCTTTGTTCTGCCAGTTGTGCTCACCTGTACCTGCCTTATTTAAGTCAGCTTGTTTCTGTGTTCCTTGTCTTGTTATTGTTCAGCTTCCTGCATGTGTGTACTGACTGTGTACTACTGCCTGTTCTCTTGGACCTCTGTTCCTGTTGGTAACACTGACCTTTTTGTCATCATGTTTAATCCATTTTTTGTGATTTTTCTTCCCTGGGAATTTGCCTTTTGCTTGGACTATTTTGGTACGATTTTTGTTATCTGCCCAGGCTTCCTTATTTCGCAATTAAAGACATTTTTGACATAGCACAATCTGCTCTTGTGTCCACTATGTACAAGTACATGCAGAGTGTATATCTTAAGCAAAGTGCACCAAGGCCGACTAGTGTGAAGCTATATATACCCTATAAAAGTGTTAAAATGAACAACACTCCACTTTGTGCTGTGTTCAATTCAGATGGCTCACATCTCATGCAGAGCCACTGAAGATTCTGGTTCCTGCTGATATAAACCTACTTTTCAAACTGAGGAAAGCAACTCTTCAATTAATACATGATGAAGACTGATCCTTGATGACACAAGGTTTCCCTTAAAAGTAGGAGTAGGCAATTTATTTAATGCTGTAATTGCACAAACAATCCTAATCACCTTTCAGTATACTGTGATTAAATTGGTCTCACAATCACAAAGCTTATTTCAGGAAATGGGAGTGTGAGGTGTTTTTCTGGTCTATTATTCTAAAAATCCAGTTGGACGGAAATGGCTACAAAGCTCAATACTGGAGGGGTCGGTGAAATCATGGGCACCATGCTTCAGATATATGACAGGAATGAGGGAAATTGGGTGAGATGTCCAAAATATTGAACTATCCCTTTATCCCCAAGATCTTGCACATGTTATGCATCTGCATCCATTCAACAACAATGGGAAAATGGGATTTATTTCTGGACTTTTATGAATAGGATACTGTAGCCTCCTCAAACATGCCAGACTGGCTGATGAATACAGAAACACACATGAAAAAACAGCATAGTAGAGGCTTTTAGAAGAAACCTAAAGGCAAATGGAGATTCTGTAGTTGTGAGGGCGATAGAGGCTCGCTCAATAAATGAGAGAATGTGTGAGTGATTTTGTCTGAGCTGCTTCATCAGTGTTCTCTTGCAACAATTTCTCTCAAAACCAGTCATCACTAATCTGATATGCCAGATGGTTAGTTCCACAAAAACATCCGAGAAGTCAACCCTTGAAACTGTTTGGAGAAGGGCAGGACTTTCAAAAAATACTCAGCAGGTGAGTGGATGAATCATCTGTATATCATGGGCTAAGAGAGACTTGGTGACGTAACATAACAGATGCTTGTACAAAAACAGGAGACGGATAAAACATTCTGATGGTAATGAGTACCATCCAGCAAGTATACTGCACCTTTGGATCCTATCAGCTTCTTAGCTATAGCTGATAATTGTAAATTTATATATATTCTTTTGAATCTGTTCCTGAAAAGCCTGAAAGTGACAGCATTCCTTTAAGAAGTTTCATATTCCCTTCTCTCTCTCTCTCTCTCTCTCTAGTTTTCTTTCTTCTTTTGAGTGACACTTCTCCCATGCCATCCTCACTGGGCACCTGACAGATGAAATGAAAGGCAGCTGGCAGGACAGTGTTGAAGAATGTGAAGAAGTGAATAATTTATCTGAGCATCTGGGCTCATGTCCCTCATTCATCTCAGCCCCCATCTCTGTTTCACCATCCGCCCACACTGATCCATCTTTTTCTGTCCTTTTACGTTCAGTCTGTCTTCTCTCATCCCCTCATTCTCTTTACTGGGCTGGATTCTCATTCTCTGTAGATATCACTATGTACTTCTGAGATTTAATTTGATGACAATAAACACCAGGTAATGATTTTTCATCCATTAGTTTCGTATGAGCAAGAGTGATTGGTGGCAGTAAGAAATTTGACCAAAAAAATAAATTGCCTTAATTTCAATAGACTAGTTAGTGTTATAGAATAATTTATGACTGACATATTCAACGAAGTCATATTCTGTGAGTGATACCCTGGCTGGCCCCTTGCTCATGTTCCTCAACTTCATGTACATATGTAATACTAGGCTCGTTGGTAATTCAAGGATCTATGGATCTAGTGGAGGGTGACAAATGTAACAGAAAACACTGAAAGTGGTGATGAATGTCGGCATACTATTTTGATGTGGTGAGCAATGGTTGACTGCTAGCAGGATGTTACTACTGGAGAGAAGTGTAGGCTTGAAGACTGTGGCATTAACATGAGGCAAATTAAAAGTTAACATAATGTTATGACTATGCTGTGTTTGGTCATTGGGTTTTTCATACTCTTTGACATATAAGATATAGAGTGGCGATCGGCATTACAGTAGTCATGTTAATATTCCATGTGATATGTGTTCCATATATATATATATATGTGTGTGTGTGTGTGTGTGTGTAAGGCAGGGTTCTCAAACTCAATTTACCTGTGGGCCACTGGAGCTAGGGTCTGGTTGAGGCTGGGCCTGGGTTTTCCACACTTTTCCTGAAATTGTCTGTGCTCATCACCAATAATATATTATTATTATTATTATATATATGTAATATTCATATATGTAATATATATAATTCCACTGTGTCTCATTGTTGTGTTGAAGTTCCAGCGCCTGCATATGATGTCAGCATGGCACAGTTAGTGATTGGTTGAAGGTCAGAAACCATGGAAACACAAAGTGTGTGTGGTGGCCATTTAATATTAAGTTAATTAAATAAAAAATGTAATGAAGTTTGAAAAGTTAGGCTAGTGGCTAGCATGGAGCTAACGCTAATGCTCCGAAGCTGTTGGCCTTCGAATAACACAGACCTAACTATTCAGCACGGAGGTAGTGCTAACTACGGTGGCTGGGAACCCTCCATGCTGCAAATAAAAGAAACACTGCAAACAAAAAGAAACAGTGCTGCAAATAAAAGAAAACTACACAACGGAAGTGAATTACCGGGGACTATTATTGGCGGCGCACCTGTAGTTTTTTATGTGAGCGAAGAAGAAGAGGTGTTGTAAAGCAGAAGTAATTCGGGGGGCAAATAATTGTTTCTACTTCGTATTCCTTCAAAAAATATGTATTAACTTGCCAATGAAAATGTGTGAAAACGTGTGTTAAAGATTAAAAAAAAAACCCGCACATGCGTGGGACCTCCAGTTTTCTTCATCAATCATCCTTGCATAACCTTCCATAATGGTCATATAGCGGCACCTACTGGAGAAACAATTATTTGCCCCCTAATTACTTCTGCTTTCCAACACCTCCTCTTCGTATTCTTCTTCTTTGCTCACATAAAAAACTACAGGTGCACCACCAATAATAGTCCCCGGTAATTCACTTCCGATGTGAAGTTTCCTTTTATTTGCAGCGCCGTTTCTTTTTGTTTGCAGCGTTTCTTTTATTTGCAGCATTGAGGGTTTCCAGCCACCGTACTAAACTCGCGCGGGACGCACTAACATTGAACTTTCATATCAAGGCGGGGGCATTTGGCCCACGGGCCGTGAGTTTGAGACCCCTGGTGTAAGGTGTGGGACTTGATTAAACTTACATAATTATTACATTAATTATATACAGGTTTTAGAATAATTTCATAAGAGTACTTGTCCCAAAAGCAGCATTTATTTTATGTAAATTAATTTTATTTGCTATCTGTAGCACCTTTTCACAACCCTTCTTCAACCACTGATAGAGGTCTACAGTATACAATTCCTGTGTTTTGATGATGACTTGACTTATGCCTAGTTCTTAAATACATCTATGTACGCAGCTACACCATTGATGCGAGACAGACTTGTTCAAGTTCTGCATTGAGGGAACCTGTTGGTCTGCAGAATCAATGTCTCCTCTTCAGTGACAACCATACAACAGGCAAAAAAAATCTAGACTGTTTGTACTGGACTTTTTTTTTGCTTGTTTTTTTTTTTCATGTGTTTGGAGCTCATCGATATCAAAGCAGCACCTTTAAATAACATATTCCAGACTGTATATACCAGACTTTTTTGCCTGTTTTTTTCTTTTACCATATTTTTTTATTATTTTTTTTTTTTGCTTGTTTTTTTTTTTTTTTTCGTGTTTGGAGCTCATTGATATCAAAGCAGCACCTTTAAATAACATATTCCAGACTGTATGTACCAGACTTTTTTGCCTGTTTTTTTCTTTTACCATATATTTTTTTTATTTTTTTGCCTGGTCCTAATACTCCTTCAGACAACCGGGATGGAACATGTGTCTTTGCAGCTTATTGATATCAAAGAGAAAATGCTTTTATTGCAAATGTTGAAGCAGAAGCGACAGAGAAGCCATTTGCAGAGGCAACATGTAGACCACTACAGCTTATCTGACCAATCACAGCCCTTGTGGTTTGCGTCGAGGCGGCGGGATTCTTTGGAGGTGTGTCAGCCTATGATGTAGAGGTCTGCATCTACGCTGTAACTACGTACTCAGAAGTATAAATTATGCTTAACCGTAAACTACCAAATAAACCCGTATTTCATTTAACCATTGTGTCCCCTTTGAACACTGGGTGTATATTTTGACAAATATGATACAATTTCACATAAGTGCAGCGTCTAATTTATCAAAAAAAAAAAAAAAATCAAGGAAGATGTGACCTCTAAGGTAAAACCCCAAAGAAGAAGAAAAATATTTCCTGTCCACATATGACTGCTTAAACCAGACTTTTCAGGAAAAAAAGTTCACCCTGGAATGTGGTTACAAAAAACTCCTGTTTCAGGAGCCCACAGCTACAGTTACATGTGGATGAAGGTTTGAACTGTGCAGAGAAACAGGTTTTCAAAATGAATGACAAAATGACATGTGACATGCACCAGTATTGATTGTGGTTGTCACACAATCTCCAAAATCATATATATATATATATGACATTTTATCATTTCAGGATTTCTAATGGAGTTATTGTGCAAGTGGTAGTGTGAGTGTGTGAATGGAGCAGGAGCCAGATAGAGTATAAAATTATAAAATATATGGGCCATTCTATAGAATTGGTGCAAAGTCAGAGTTAGAAATATCTTGAAATAAATGTGTCTTTTCCCCAAAACTTTTCATGAATGTTAGTTGTATAATATCCAAGGTACACATTTCTAGTAGTTGTACAGTTAATTCTCATTTTGTATTTCCATACAGTTTTGGAATATTTTTCCTCTCCCAAAATTTGTCACTACCAAAACACAATGAAATATCACATGAAAAAAAGACTTATATTGATCTATTAAAATCTTGCTTACATCTACCTTGTAAATATATATATTTTTTAATTTTATTTTTCAAAATTCTCAAGTAAATTAAAAATGATATAATTTTAACAGTTTTTTAAAGTGTGATTTATCAGAATAATTGGATTTTGAATCCAACTTTTTTTTAAAAGGGCATAAAGTTATTCATAATGATTACAAACTTAGGGATTCATTAGTTTTAATACAGATTGAACCAAACACCATCACAATATCTTAGTTGATAATTCAATACACTTTATTTTTTACAAAACATCCCATGTTTCGGTAGTGACAGCACATCTGACATTAAATATCTGAAAATAACAGTGCTTGAATTTCAGATTACACCTCACTGAAGAAGTACTGGATAGTTTCGGTCTTGACAAGACTGCAAGTGAGAAATCATAACGTTGATTTTTCTACCTAAAAAAAAGAAAACATCTCACAATATAAACTGTTTAATCACTTTTTTATTATGAACAGCAACACAGACAGAAGAGCTTTGTAGAGCTGAAAAGAAATGCAGAGTGATAATTCTCTGTATGCTCATCACTACAAGCAGCGCCTTCCACATTAAATCTCATATGATTTGTACATGTAATATGTCAAAATAACTGACATATTGTAAATGCAAGGTTTTTTAACAATGTAACAACACTGAAACACAGTGCTTTCATTTCATCTAGTTCTATAAGCACACAGTTGGATTTCATTTCTAAAAGTCAACAAAACAGCATTACCACAGTGAGGCTTCTGTTCCAGTCCAAGAAGAAGAACAACAGGATAAAGCCAGCGTATTTCATCAGAATAATGTTCTCTCTTATGTGTGTGTGTGTGTGTGTGTGTGTGTGTGTGTGAGTGAGAGTTTCAATGTGTATCACAGGTTAAAAAGATGAGAACACCTGCTTCACAAAAGTCTACAGTACATGAACACAGAAATAATTATGTGTGTGTGTTTGTGTATGTGCAACTCAGAAGTCTGTTCAATAGTCTAACTTTTCACACACAGCCTTGTACATTGGTGGGTTTATTTGGACATGCCTGCTTGTGACCTGTTGAGGTGGACAGATCACGGTGACAATCTTGTCTGTGGTGTACCAGATCTTGTCCTCAACTAGTGGCCAAAAAAATCTGTTTCATCCAATGTTGTGCATTACTTTGACCTCCACTGCACCTGAAGACAAATAAACGGCAAAAGACATGACTGGTTATGTTACTTATTTGAGTGTTATGGAATATAGCTTATGGGAGAAATAAACTGTATATTATAAATGAAAATTAAAATATCTGACCTTCATCCATACCTTCAATAATCCCAGGATATGGATCATTTTCATATGTGACCATGCACTACTTGCCAACAAGGTCTTATGTGATGTCGTCAACTGGACACAGAGTCCCTTGACATCTAGAGTTTGAGGTTGGGGTTGGTGGTTCAGCAGATGCACATAGATTTCTTGAAGGCTGTGTTGGTGGGGCAATGTTGGTGGACATTGCCTCGAAACAGGGGCAGATTGCTTCTCTGTTGCAGAAACATCTGACCACTCTACAATGTATGATGCCTGGAGTCATACAAATCACCTGATGGATGCTGAGTTGTGCCTTTGATGGTTGGCAGCTTTTCTGGCAGGAAAGCGCTTACTGTTGAAATCTGTTCTTCTTCCACATAAAAGAGTTTGACTTTGGTGAGGGGAGTGCATCATACAGTGCTTTTGCTGTTGGTATGTCAGTACCTCTGGCTACCTGTGAATCTGCTGTTCTCTTTATGGTGGCTCCGACACCATCAGCTGGCCCTTTACCATGATGTTTCCGTAGTGACTGTTTCGTTAGTGACAATTTTAGCTAACTTTGAGCCTAGCTTAAAGAGGCTAATCAGCACATGGTTAGCTAGCACTTTTCTGAACTATTGCACACACATAAAAAACATTTTTTCTGCCATAAAACCCCAAAAAGTTTGTTTAAATGCAGAAAATATGTGTTTGGTAGTGACATCTCTTAAAGTTACATCCTGATTTTCAGACTTTTGAACACCTTTTCTTCAAAATGATCAAAGCTAGCTACTCACCATGCAGCCAAAATATGAGGGACAAAGGAATACTTCCTGATACAAAAATTAGAGGTGTGGCTTAAATCAGTCTTAGCCTATGGACTAAAACCTACAATGTTTCAGTAATGACAAGAAAATGAGGGACAAGATTTTTTACATACATTTTCACGATTTACAAAAAATAGAACAAAAACAAAACAAAAAATATCCATTTATGTTTTTACACTTGACTTTCAAATAAATCAAAAAGACACTTGTAAAAACAACAATAGAAAATTTGACAAAAATCATTTCGCTATCATTTTCATGAATTGAAATTTAGCAGTTGGGGTTGGGGACAGCCACCTCCCAATGTAAAGGAGCCTATAAATTATAATTTTATATATATTAAGTATACTGATATCTTAAATATCATTTTGGGTTTCAATAGATAATTGCAGGATCTTAGTAAATATTGAAAATTTGCATACTTAAATGTTTTTTAAATTATTTTTTTGTCCAGGGACAGCAGTTTGCACCAATTCAGTAGAATGGCCCATATATGGCAGGATTTGTTTTTGCATTATTCCCAGTAATTTATAAGCCTATGTACTTACTTGTCGTCGCACAGCTTTCTTTGTTCCTGCCTGTTGGCTGCTATGTTAGCCCCTCTCTGTGACTCTTAGGTAGCAGTCAGGAGGTTATTTGGGGGTTGTTTAGTTTTATTTTTTAGTATACTCAGTAGCCAAGTACACAATATACTCAGCCGCAAAGTACACTCAAAAACCCTGAGCAACTTCTAAACAACCTCCCTGACTGCATTATGTACCTTGGAATCACAGAGAAGAGTTAGTTAACATGGCTACCACTGGCAGGGACTAAGAAAGGCAGTTGTGCTACAGGTACACTGGTATAAGCAAGGTAAAACCGTTCAAGGCGAAAACCTTAAACAACATTAACGCTTGTCCTACTGATTTTTGGCGACAGTGGCAAGGAAAAAAACTCTCAGTGAGTAAGAAACCTTGTGAGGAACCAAACTCCCTGGGGGAAACTCATCCTCCTTTCGGCTGGGGATCCTCCTATGGCTCTTGGCCCCAAGAAACCAGCGGTTGATCGAGTTGTCCTTTCCTACATCTGGGTCCACCCTGTCACTGATGTAGTGTCCTAACAGGGAAAGAAGTGTCAATAAGCAGTAGCACAATGTGGAAAACAAGAAAAATGCTTATTTAACATAATTGTTAATATGAATGAATGAGTAAATGATCTTTTCAAATGGATGTGATGTCACTCACCTTGGCAGGTTGATGAATTGAGGATTGCTGTCCTGAGATGTTGGCACCACACTTATGATCCTCCAGCTGTGTCTCCTGCACAACAGCACAGACCAACATGATTTCACTTCTATACTGGCTTTACATGGACACTGCACACACACACACACACACACACACACACACACACAGTTAAGTGTGATGTGAATGAATATTCATTACCTGCAGATAATCCTCAAGCATCCATTCCACTGTTCCTCCTTCAGGCGGCAGGTCCAGGGACAGGTAGTGAACCCCTCCTCACTGGTGGATTCTGCTCCACAGCTACATAATCAAAAGCAAAGTACAAGTAACATATAACTGTGGAGGCTCATGACAAGGTTAACTAACTTTTTAATTTAGTTTCATTTTACATTTCAACATTACATTTAAATTTTTAGCCTGCGATGACACACTGGCAAAGATATGAGTGTGTGTTTTACCTCTGGCATGTCCTGGTGTTCTGCATCCTAAACAGCAATGGATCCACTATAGGGCAGCTGTAGGTTGTGTCCATGCTGACTGCTATCAAATTCAGCTCTGAGCCTCGCCATCTTATCTGCTCCAGTATAGCGACCAGGAGCCATGAGCATCCTGCAAACACACACACGTTTATACACAGAGGAAAAACTATGATGGTGCAAGAGTTAACCTTGTAAGCTGTTGACTTACTTTCTCTTCATGATCCTGAGACTGCTTTTGGAACTTAGTGCGGAGTTGTAATTTATGGTAGTGACTTTTGGAGTCGTGATGCCTGTTGATGTCCACAAATGCTCTGAAAAAAGAAGAGAGGCAGTAGCTTTGACTGTTAGCATTTCAATCTTCTAACTCCAATCAAAGGAAGAAATGAGTTTGTGAGTTTTGACTTGACTGGATCAGCATGGCATCTGGATCCAGACTCCAGACATACTGCTGATGGCTGATGTCTCCAACAAAGTCCACCAGTGTCAGGACGCTCTACAGGCAGGAGTTCATGTAGCAGTCCTGTACTGGGTTGGGGAACCTGACAGATAAAGATGCAAAAATTCAAATCACAAATATCACAAATCTTCACTGATTCTTATAGAAATGCAAATGTACTCACCCAAAGCACATTTGCTGCCACTGTCTGGGGGTCTCAGTGATGGTAGTCTCTGGTTCTTGGGTAAATGTTACCTTCTTCTTGGGCGTCTCAGTGATAATGATGGTCTGAGCAATCACTCCCTTCTTCTTGGGTTTCTCAGTAACGATTCCCTCAAGAAGTGTCAGTGAGACTTCTTTGGGATGGATGCCTTCTTTCTTGGGGGTCTTAGTGATGGTGGTGGTCTTTAGTTCTTGAGCAAACGCTACCTCCTTGATTTTATTTCCTGGCACAGCTTGAGATAGCCTCTGCTCTCTCTCTCTGCTCTACTCTCTGCTCCCTCTCCAGGAGGCTTTTAATCACCTTCACCCCATCCTGATCAGAGGCTGGTGTGATACATTTTTCTTCTGTTTTAGTAAAGAAACACTGATTAAATTATTTAAAGACAGAGTCGTCCACAATAATGTGTTTTTGTACAGAGCTCCATTCCATGAAATCATGAAAGACATCATACCTTCCACCACTTACAATGCCTGCAATGCTTTTTAATCTTTTTTTCGGTGCAGAGTTTGTGTCGTCTGAGGTGGTGACACTGGCGATAAAGACAAACATTGAATGTTATTCTATGATGAACTTAAAGACACCTTCAGAAATGTTTTAAGACATAAAATACTCTTTGAATAATCATTTGTGTCAGTTATGAAGTTTCAAATTACATCTACTCCTCCCTCCTTGTTAAAAAGTCCACAGTCTATAAATATGCAAATACTGTTGATTTCCACATCATAATTGTGTAAGTTTCAAACTGGACTATATGGTTCTATATTAACAAACTAATATTAACAAACAGTAGAGATAAAGAAATGTAGTCAAAAGCCTCCTTACCTTTGCTTTTCCTCTTCAGGACTCTTTTCCTTTTTCTATTTAAGGCAAACAAAAACACTTTGTCATCTTTGTTTGGTTAGAAGTGCAACAGGCAAGAGCAATAATAGTACAATATAATAAGTACAAGTACCCTAAAATAGTGGTTAAGTTATGTACTTGAATACATATATTTAGTTACTTCCTATCACTACTTTCTGTTAAAACATACAGAATGACCGAACGACCGAAAACCAGCACCGTTTTGTGGTATCCTTCCTGGTGGTGGCAGCAGGAGTATCTGGGATGTCAACTCTGGTGATAGAGGGGAACAGAGTTCCTCTCAAGATTACTAACTAACTCATTAACTAACCACAAAAATGTTTAGGTGACATAACAATGGAGCTCCATGCGCTATAGGTCTGCAACCAGACACACTCTCCTTAATCTGCAATCGTTCATGCAATAATTTTGAGCCTGCAAATGTGTCCACGCCACAGATTACCACCCCACCCACCTACGCACCCTTTTGAAAAAAAAAATTCAGGTTCAGGATTTTTTTTGCTCTAATCCCTGGTAATTAGGTATTATATATTCTACTGCCACAATCAAGTTGACAATCATTTAAAAACATATTTGCTCCAATTACATTTTCTTCAGATTGTATTTTTTTTTTACATTTACAATTACACACACAAATAAGATGATGTAATTACCAACATTATTACATCAACACAACTCATCAAATTATGTTCACACCTCAAGAGAATTATCTATCAATAAGTTGCCATTTTTATCTTCCAACCCTGTATTTCATTAAGTGATGGTAGCAGGTCCCTGGGATCACTAGAGTGCAGCTGTTGTAGAGATGTGCACTGCATAGTAATAAAATAGTGTAAGGTTATTGCTTCACATACAAGTAGGGAGGGTTGGCATCAGGGTGGAAAGAAAATAACTTTAGAAGAAAACAATTAGAAAAAACCTGAGTTCGTCCATTTAGTCTGCTAAGGTCGGCAGAGAATTTATTCACAATAGTATTAAATGAGAGGCCAGTGGTGGTAATTAAGGGACTGGCAGCATCTCCTCCTCATTGTCTGAGGCAGGTCACCTACTCTGAGCTCAGCTATTAATTTGCCTAGTAGGTGGTAGGACAGGAAGTGTGTGCATCTACCTCATCTACCCACTGGTTTCGTACATGATCAGTCACCTTGGTGGGTACCTCTCATTCCTACTTCCTGACACCCTGGATATGTGAAGGCTTTAATTGTAATATATTAGATTGCACACAGCATCACAAATAACAATATTTGTATTATCTGAGCATTTATGAGTTATTCATTAATGTTGTTACTAGAAAAGTAAAGTTCTGCATAAGGAAACCTTTATGTCCTTTATGCCTTTTATTCATTAACTTGAAACAAATTGCAGTAAACAAAAAAAAAATAATTAAATCAATATTTGATTTGTGCAGCTTTGCTTTAGACCAACAGCAGATTTCCTTCAGAAACTCAGGTTGTTCCTACTTCTTGAAGAAGTTGCCATATTTCTGTGGATTTATGAGCCTCGGCTGCTTCTGTCTTCGCTTACAGGCCGCTGAAATAAATTCATTCCTTGTCATCCATATGACAGTGAGACTCTTTATTTGATGTGGGGCCCTAGGAAATGCAGTCCCCTCAGGATCCAGTCCTGCCTGGATGACTTTCCTCCGCAACTTCCCACTGATGGCAGATTCATATACACCGGTTGGACTGTGTGCAGAGGAGATGCAATTTCTTTCTCACCTCTTTATCTGCACTAAAATTAATGTCACCAATCTGAAAACCTACATTCATAAACAAAAAAAACACACAATAGTTTATTTTTTTGTCTCAAAAAAGGAATTACTGAGTGACTACCCCAATCCAAAAAATTTATGTTGGTGATATTCTGTGTTGAAACGATGTTCTCTCCAGTAGCGAGTAAATAAAACAACAAATTGAGGAGTTAGGCAGCAGAGAGGGATGGAAACTACACAGAATGTGTTAACAAGCCTGCAAGTTTTGGAGGGGTGTTTTAATCCCTTTGCCTGCTTTCATCAGAGCGTGCCGTCATTCGTCATTGATCACTGGTCGTCATGGAGGATATGTGGCACCGCCGGCTCGCTTCCATCCTCCAACATGCTGGGATCTTAATGGAATGATTCATTCAGAGAGCGACACGCAGACAGAGGAAGATAGCAGAACTCCTCAACCCCCTCTGGCTGTCAGCGAGATAGTAAGATGAGTTTGTGGCAGCGCAGCGTGGCCTTAATGGCCTCGACTGTTGTGAAGTGTCAGAAAGAGTTGAGCACATTTCCTTCACGGGTCATGAAACACAACTGTCCCCGAGTCTCCCAGTGTTCCTAACATCAACCAGCTTTGATTGTTCTGATCCTCAGACGTCATTTAAAATGAAGCCGGAGACACATAGATGCTTTCTCATTAGACCAAGAAACAAATAGTACGCTGCTGGAAAGTGAAGCAGACTGACCCTGAGCCTCATCTGCTCTCAGCAACATATCACAGCCTCTAAAACTCAACAAAGGGACAGAGTCAAAGTTTATTTTCAGACTTTACCATCTAGTGTATATTGACATTCCTTTATAAGTGCAAAAAAAACAACTCCCCAAACATTCACAAAAAAAAATGTGATGAAGGGGATTTGGAAGAGGAAATCCTTCTTCCAAATTCTTGGGCCGGAGCGTATGTTCCCCAGGTCCTATGCTCTCTGCTTTGTTCTTTGACCATGGAACATAGCACCCTTTTTTAGAGAATAAAACCTTAAGGCTAAATCTAACTCTTAATGCTAACACTTACATCCAGGGAACATAGGAACCTACTTCAAAAAAGGGTCCTATATTCCCTTCTAACCCTAAGCCCTAACACTAACCTGAAAGCTAACCCATAATGCTAACCCTAACCCTTAACACAAACGGTAACCCCAAAGGCTAACCTCTAATGATAATCCTAACTCCTAATGCTAACTCTAATGAACATAGGGAT
Organism: Lepturacanthus savala; assembly: GCA_030544235.1. NCBI lineage: Eukaryota > Metazoa > Chordata > Actinopteri > Scombriformes > Trichiuridae > Lepturacanthus > Lepturacanthus savala. The sequence goes on from CM060471.1 coordinate 5,912,818, forward strand.
GACCCTGCTGCTGCTTGTGGGCCTAACTGATATTTGCTGAGACTCTTGTATTTCTATTAGTCAATTCACCTCTATCTTTGGTTGTTAGTGGCTCTATCACTGGGAGAACACCAAGTCTCCTTGGATCATCTTCCTTGATGATCCTCCTTCTTGGCATTCTCTATCCTGGCCCCAAATGTTTCTCACTTTCGGCTCTCTGTAGCTCAGGGACTTCTTGCTAAATCTTGGTAAACCTGGTAGACAACAGGTGTAAAGCCAACATCAATATTAAGTCTGACAAAGCCCCAAACATTGACATTGAACTATATGATGATACCAGATACACAGACAATTTGCACAATATGGTTATGGCCAAATTAGATATTTTTAACCTATAAGATGATGTTTTTATACACATTTGGTATCAATGTCAATGTTAACACCAACACTGATGTGTTTTATGTTATACAATTTATTTTAGAGTTCAACATGCCTATTTAAGGGTTGAACTACCTCTTTAACTTGGGAACACAGACAACATCTATAGGATCATGTCAATTAAATACACTGTTTGACTTTTACCCTAAGTTTGTGTATTAAAAACTACTTGTGTAGTGTGTAGTTACACACTGTAGTGTGTACAGTGTGTAGTTTTGTAGTGACTCAGTCCTTCAATAATGCTTCTTTCTTACTTTAAGAATAAAAATAATGTATTTGTTGTTTCTTATTGTAATTATGAGTGGGCACTGTATGGATTATGGCTCTTCCCCATCTTCAGTCTGTCATTAACAGTGTTATTATATGACAAAGAAGGCAGCTGTCTGCCTGCTCCACTAATGAATTGCCATTTGGACGGGACAATCCTGCAGCGTGTTTATGGTCCTCCCATGAAGCGTCAGGCTGCTGCTTCATGACCCTCGGCATGGCAGCTCACTAATATGTCTGACAGCTGGACACAGCATCTGATAATAGATGTTGAGACTGTGCTGTAAAGGGTCAATGACGTGTCATTTCTGATTAAGCATGAAGGTGTAATGAGGGAGTAGACCAGAAGGAAAATTATAGTATAGGTCTAAAAAAAACACCTATAGTTGGGTTTACGCCATTTTGTGACCTGAGCAGTATATGATGTCAGAGATGCTTATAGGACTGTTTTCACCAAAAACTGGAAAAAGCTGCAGGAGACTACTGGCATTTTTTGTTGCCATGATGACTCAAGTCAGTCTCTGTAGAGATTGTAGACAAACTTGTTTTTCTTGCTAAAGAGCAACATCCTGACGTATTATAAAAGGCGTAGGGTTCTTAGCGGCTGTTTCCCCCACCATCAAAATCCAAATCCCCAGAAGACCAGTAGGTGGGATATGTGGAGACTGCCATGATGTCACTTGTTGGTTTGTGGACTCAACCGTCTTGTTCTTTGGAGCCACAAGTGCCTCTCCTATGACCATATTTGTATGAATGTAGAGCTGCTCCTGGCAGTGTTGTATAAAACCTTCCCCCAGTACAGTTGTCATAAATTACGGAATTCTCTATAGAGACCAGAAGTGTGTTTATAACAGGCTGTAAACATTTGATCATGGTGTCTTTGGGGACTGATTCACTTTTGGAGCCTGACGCAGCCAAAGGAACGGTAGCAAACACTTGTGTTGATGTGGGAGTTATTGAAAGTCGACCTACATGGATGGTTCAATCGTCCATGTGTTGCTTGTAATACGTCAGCTGATATATAAATGTTTCTGTTTTATCAGCTAAATGTCTCCTGAGGCCTAAACCCTGAACCCTCACAGAATTAATTGAAACGACCTGGTAAGTGCTTTAGTAGTGAAGTGCTTTAGGCTGTGAGGGCTTGAGGTGGTGTTTTTTTTAATGCTTCAGGGCTTTCCCTGGAAACCCTTTATGTAACCTCACACCACTATGAACTATGGGCAATTCCCTCAGGCAAAGTCAGCAGAGATGGGGATTTAAATTAAGTGGGCATAAAGGGCTCAATAAATCTGAGAGAGAGAGCCTTTGTGCACTTGATGATGTGGCAGTGGGGCAGAGTCCTCGTGGATTCAGAACATCGGTGAATGTGGACATTGGATCAGGACCAAGTGTTAAAGTATAATCTCAGCTGTCAACAGCACAACATCAGAGGTAAAAGGCATTTTGAAAAGAAGAGGAACACCACCTTTAAACTTAGTCCCCTTGTTGTTTCTTTATATTAACTGTATCACACATCCTGTCTGCTTTTTCCTATTTAGTAGAGCTAGGGTAGCACTGTTGCCTCACAGCAAGAAAGTTGCAGGTCCAAGACCTCCTTGGTCTGGACCTTTCTGTGTGGAGTTTCATGTTCTCTCTGTGTCTATGTGGGTTCCCTCCAGGTACTCCGGCTTCCTCCCACAGTCCAAAAACATGCTGAGGTCAATTGGAGACTCTAAATTGCCCGTAGGTGTGAGTGTGTGTCCCACGATTGGCTGGCGACCATCTGGGTTGTATCCCTGCCTCTCACCTGTAATGCGCTGGGATTGGCTCCAGCAGACCCCTGTGACCCTAATGAGGAATAAGCAGGTATAGAAAATGACTGACTGACATCCTTATTGTCCCTCAATACAGAATCATTACTGAAAAATTTGTTTTTTATAACTCTTTTTTTTTTTCGGTAAAATACACTGCCTGCCATTTTTATTATCATAACATTTTTTCAAATCATCAAGAACTTACCCAGAATCCAAAGGTGAATTAACATTAACTGCCCAATGTTTTACAAAACACAAGCACACAATTGAATTTTAAGCTTCATTATTGTTTTCTTTTATTGGACCTCGAATTCTCTCCAAAGAATTTACTGCACACCTTTTACCTTTCTTTAGATGACCACTCATTTTATGAAGTTGCTCGTCTTTTGTATTGATTGTTAAACTCAGACTGTCGGCCTCAGAAGTGCTGAAGCCTCTAATTGCCGATTTTATAGAGAAGTGGACTCTGGAACAACAGAGACGTCACTTACTCTGGAAGCTCTATAAAAATACTTTTTTATATTTTTGGCCCTAACCCTAACCCTAACCCTATTGGCTTCTGTTAGACAAGAACTATTTTAATGACATTGTTAAGATGATCTCTGAGATTATTGGTACAACAGAAGGACCTGTACTGTCTCAGGGAGAGGAGAGTGGTCTGGATGGGAGCTGGGATATTAAGTCAACCAGAACCATGAGTCCATTTGGAAAACAAACAGATACTCAAACTATTTTATTCTTTTATCAATCAAGCTTCTAAATGCTGATGGTTGCTACTTTGAGATCACTTAGTGACTATTGCTGTTGACTTACTGACCTGTAGTCTCTGGCTTTTTGTGTGTTTGTTCACATGAATAGGTTGAACTGAGAAACCACTTGTTCTTCTGGGATTAATGAAGTACTCTGAATGTGAATCTGGAAGTTTAAAAAGAAAATAAAAAACTCTACCTCAGTGCTTCTCAAACCTTTTCAAGGATCTAAACAATTCAGGCCACGACTTGTGTGTGATAATATGTTTGCTTTTATAGATGATTTACTGCATAAAGTGTATGAAACCAATGTCCAAAACACTGCTACATTCGGTCATTATGATTCATGGATGGAATGGTGTCTGGAAGAAACACAAAAAAATGAAAATGTTGGGAATACCTGTGAAGATGTTGACAGTGGAAGCAGCTGATCAACCATTTTTCAGTGTTCACTATATCAGAACCTACATGGCAAATTAGTATCATCTCATATTTACAAAAAAAAATGAAGCCTAACTCAACTCCCATACTGAGGCGTTCATTTTTTAAAATTATTTTCTTCATCTTTGTCTTATGAGAAAAGAAGCGTGGTTCGAAATCGATGAATTAATTTCAATTTAACTGTCCAAATATTAGGATGTAAACATTTATATATCTTTGGTTGGTTGGTTGAGAGGATGCAGAAATATAAATTGCAAACCTGTGCTCTGGTCTTCTGCATGACAGTCTCCACTGATCAACACAGCTACAGAACATGTCATTTCCCTGCTTTGGCATCAGATGGCATTATATTTGTCAAAATATGACAAATAAACAATTTAATGTTAAGATTAAAATGAGCAAAAACAGCTTTAAAAAGTCTGGTCTGCAATTTACATGTGAATTGTTGAGAATAAAACCAGCCAAACAAGGGAGAGAGGATGAGAAAGCGTCTGTCCGTCTCCACAGGGCACCGATCAAGAGGAAGAACAACATTAGCATTCCTCCCCGACACCGAGGCATTACTGAACGTCTAGGCCAGAGCCAATTGATTTTTGCTGCCATTCTCTTATTTCATCCTTTTGGGTGCTCTATGTGTTTGCCCATCTACTAAGCATAAGCTCTTGATAAGCCCTGTCAAGCTATTGGAACAGAACTTTAACCAAGAGGTGATGGAAATTGGAAATGCACGTCTTACTGCATTACATTAAAGTGAGTGACAATACCACGCTGATTTACATTAGTTGTGATGGTACTATCTCATTTTTTTCCATTACCCCGAGCGTACTGTTCTAATTTCAGGGGTGGGGGGGCAGATTTGTGCATTTCTGTCAGAAGCTGGATAAATAGGAGCATCAAAGCAATCTGCTGCCGGGTGCCGAGTGCACAGGCTCATTATTGGGGGGCCTTGGCTGAGGAGTGGCAAGGAAGACATGCCAAGTTAGACTCCCGTTGTGACAGACTGTGCTCTTTAGCTATTAATCAACAGGCTGAGAAATTGAAAGGACAGCGAGTCGCTAATGGAACAATTTGTCTCACTGTGAGGGATTGAATTTCAGTGCCAGCAGCATCCCATCCACCGCTGCCTCCAGTCAGTCGGTGTCACACTCTTCTGTTTTCTAATGCGGATTTCCTCCAAAGAACAGAGGTCAACAGCATACACTGAGGCTTCATTAAAATTAGAATATGTGAAATTGTACCATCAATAAATTACCAGCATCTACAGAGCTGCATGATATATCATTTCAGCATCTTCATCACCATGTGTGCATGTGTGCAGTATAAGTGATGTACGTTTTTATGTTGACAGATGCACATTCCTGGTGGCATGACTTCAGCCACAGAAAAATACATCTTTTAGGATGTTTATTCCTAATAATTCAATTAGTGTACACTACTGTTCAAAAGTTTGGGTTCCCTTATAAATGTACTTATTTTTTAAAGAAGAGCACTGTTTTTTTTCAATGAAGATAACTTTAAACTAACGAGAAATACACTCTATACATTGCTAATGTGGTAAATGATTCTAGCTGCAAATGTCTGTTTTTTGGTGTAATATCTACATAGGCGTATGAATTATATTATATTATTCAGCCTGTGAAAACAACAATAGCTAAAAAAAATGGTAAAACACTTGATACGTTCCAAGAATAAAATAACGAGATGCCAGCTTTGCTTTAAAAAAATGCTGATGACACAAAAGATCACATGACTTTAATAGATCGTAAATATTAGTTGCTGGATTGCCTATTTCCAGCAACTATCACTCCAGTGGTCTAATGGTACAATGTGTTTGCTCATTGTGTCAGAGGGCTAATGTAATGAAAGTTTCTATTAATTTTACAACTATGGTGGTAAATAAAGTGTAACTTTTCATGGAAAACATTAAATTGTCTGGCAAATTCAAACTTTTGAATGGTAGTGTAGGTGCAGATTAATATTTACGATCTATTAAAGTCATGTGATCTTTTGTGTCATCAGCATTTTTTTAAAGCAAAGCTGGCATCTCGTTATTTTATTCTTGGAACGTATCAAGTGTTTTACCATTTTTTTGAGCTATTGTTGTTTTCACAGGCTGAATAATATAATATAATTCATGACTGATAAACTGCCCTTTAATGAAGTTGCTGAGTCTATGAATATAAACGGATGCTGTGTTAATCATTCTGCTCAGTCAAGAAAGAAATATGCAGATGTGAGCATAAGAATAGTTCTCAATTTCCTGTGTCCAGTCCCATGATGAAGTATAGATCCACCATCTAATTTACCAACACACACTCTCTCACATACACAGACACACACACAAGCAGCACAGAATAGATCCATTACAGAGCCGCTGTAATAATCCATCAGAAATGAGAAAAGCACAATAAATGGGTTGTGTATCTGAGACGGTCTGGTAATTCATACATTGTAAATGTGGACGTCTACTGGAATCAATATCCAAGCAGATGACAGCGGTGACATGTTTCATTTTTCACAGGAATGACATGCGGTGTGAAGTAGCCCCTGTTTTTGCATTCTGCTGACTACCCGCTCCCTGGCGGATTTTTAAACGAATATTTTCTGTGATTTCCCCCGATGACAACTAAATGGAAAAAACCTCCCCGATTGATTGCTGCAAAATCCAGGCCCTCTACAGGCTGACACGAGCTGTCAGACATAGATAAACTGCTCTCTCTTGCCTGAAATGTAAATCTACCCGACATACATCAGCCAGCTATAAGGACATTTCTGTGCAAAACAGTATCTATTATTAGAGAAATGCATATTTAAAAAACACACAGCTGTTGAACAGCAAGTGTGATTGAAGTTGGTCGAGTGTGTCTGGTCATCAAATCAAATCAGTGAGACATCTTTTCTCCTTAGTTGGAGTCCAGAGCTGTTTTGCAAGAGAATGAATAATAAGAATCACTAATAAAATATGGATAGAAATCAAAAAGGGAAACTTTAAAAGAGTTGGAAACCATATTCAATTGGGTGAATAAAAACAGTTCCGTTAGTGTCAGGATGTAAAGTGTTAGAAACAGATTGAAGTCAAGTGATTTGATTTCTGTCAGTTTCTCATGGGAAATATTTTATCAAATTAATTAAATGTTATATCAACAATGAAAAGAATGACTCATTGTAACATAAAAGAAGTCGCTCAGTGATGATTACAGTAATAGAATGTAATACAGGACATTCACTCATGTATACTCAGGTACAATTTTGAGGTACTTGACCTTGAAATTTCCATTTTATGCTACTTCGCACTTCTACTGTCTAAATATTGTACTTTTACTTTACTACCACCATTTTATTTGATGATATATGTAAAACGCTTTGTCAGTTTATAGAATATTCATTCTTTACCGTCTCTACAGTTCCTAACACTATACATTAGATTTACCTCCACAATGATCCTTAAGCGTACATCCAATGGTACATATACTGTTAAATAAAACACTAAATGGGTCTATAAAAATACTTTTACTTTTGATACTTTTTAGCCAATGCCTACTGTAAATTTAAAATATAATATATTACATTACAAGTACAGTTTTGAAAAGGAGTATTTTACTTGCATTTTTTTTCATTGTGGCATTATTACTTATAATTTACTGACTCAGAGGAAGTTGATGTTAGTTGAAGTTTTTTGAGGCAGCGAACATGAGGATGAAGACACTCAACATAAAGTCAGAAGAGAGCTGAATTAAAACGAATGAAGTTTTGAGAACTGATGGGAACAAGGTTTATGAAATAGAATAGAAATAGAAAATAAAGAGTGCAAGAAGAGTAAGATAAAGACATTTTACACCAAAGTACAGATTCATCACATAGAACAGCTGAAGTCCACAGGTTAAAGCAAATTGAAGCAGGTATTCAGCTCCATCTCTCGTGGTTTGTGTTGAGTCTCTGCTTCTGACTGGACATTAATGAAGTGGGGAGAAATTAGGTTTGTGCGTTTCAGAGGTTACAGTCAATTTCCAGCAGTAAAAGACTGAGTCAATGACAAAAGAACCTGCTGATTTCATCCACACTCACATCAGACTGTGACGTTGATGAGGAGATTATCCTGCAGAATATGACGGTCTCCTCCACAGCAAAGGTGGGTGATAGACTTGGTTCAATACCTGTTGAACCAAGCGCTGTTGCCTCACAGCAAGAAGGTCGCAGGAGGATACACTGGGATTGGCTCCAGCAGACCCCTGAATCCAATGTTCCCTCTAAGCTGCGCGCATGCGCAATCGCGCAATGCCCGCACATTCTTAGCGCACAAGAAAATCTATCCAGCGCATAAAAAAATCAACATAAACGTACACTAAGTTGCCAATCATGGCATTGACAGTGCTTGCCTATATGTGCCGTGCAGGTTAGCTAGCACATTAGTTTAGCAGGTCAGTAAACAACAGTGCGGTGGAGTTAAGAGATGCTAATACAAATCCTGTATCATGGCGAAACGAACACATCCACTCATCAAGCCAAAGTAAAAAAGAAATGCAGTTCTTTTCAGAAGGAATGCCGGATGTCAGAGTATGTGGAAATTGAAGAACAAGTGGTGAATTTGGGTGGGATTTTTTATTTTTCGAGTGAGAAAGGTCTACTCTGCAAAACATGCAGTGATGCCAAAGTAGAAAGTGAGTTTTCGGAGGGAAAAATGTGGACTGAATGGAAGTTGCACTATCTCAAGTGTCACATTCAAGATAAAAAAATAAAGCGTGCATATCTGATCTTACTCACAGTGGTCCTCAGTTTGCTCAGGGAGCCCAGATACATGAAAAATTCGAGGGAACATTGCCTGCGACCCTAATGAGGAATAAGTGGGTATAGAAAATTAATTAATGAATGAACCACTGGGTTAAAGAGCAGCTTCATCTCAGTGATGAGGAGCCATGGAGCTCTCGGTTTGCCAAATGAATCTATCAGCTTGTGTTGTACACAACTATGATTATATGTGCTATGAAATGAGAGGCCACTATGGAGAACATCATTGAAAAAACAAGGGCTAAAGTTGAGTCTGTAGACTTTGACCAACAAACCTATCTGAGATTAACTCAGCTTATTTCAACATTGTGAATGAATTCATTGTTGTGCATCAATAACAGATTTAGGGACTGACTGAGTGAATAAGAAGCTAAGTAAAGAGTTTACTCAGCAGTGTAACTGTAAGTGGCATCATTATCTCTGCTACAGTATCTGTATCTTCACCATGTTCCATTTTATCAGTCAGTGTCGGCGTTGTTAACAGCAGACCTCAAGGGATAAAAAAATCAATTAACGCAGTGAAGTCACTTTAATTAATAACCATGTGTAAACTACATTTAGTCAGCAAAACTGTTCGTTAATAGTTGACGTAATTTATTATTAGTTTATGATCTCAGTCTCCATTGAGGTCACTTTAATGATGCCTGTGTAGGTCAGTTAAACTTTGGCTGAGTCATGCTTTCATTCGTCATTAATCCAGCAGCAGATGAGTCATGTTTACCGGCTACAGCGTCATTTACAACAAGTCAGACTGTGTTGTTCTAGAGCCACAGCCTTTTGTTTGAGTAATTCATAATTAATTAATTGTATTGTAGGGGAAATGGGGTGGATGAAAGAGTTGAAAAGTACCATTCTCAGTGGTTGTTGACCAAGCTAGGTTTTGAGAGTCCAAAACCTGAGGTGAGGGAGATCAGGAAAAAAACTAGAGAACAAAGAGGATCTGGATTTTTAGTCCAAAGTCTCAGAGAACAAAAAAACCACAAGGATGCAATCATCCAAAAAATGTCCAGAGTATCAGTGAAATAAAAAACACAAAATCCAAAAATCCCAGAACAAAGTCACTGAAGATCTCAAGGGAACGAGACGTATACTTCACTGAGTATGGGGTAATCACCTGTTTGCACCAGGTCTTTATGGAAATTGAGGAGCAGATGGGAAACTGGTGCTTCTGATTGAAACTCCGCCTGTCAATCAGGCTGCAGAAAAGAAACAAGGAGAGAGGAAGAGAGCGGGGCAAGCCACTCAACAGAAACAACACGCCAAACATCACGTCCATTCGACTATAGCGTTTTCAGTCAGTATTTCAGTATATTTTCGGAAGTACTGTCCCTAAAATGATTTCCTTTCCAGAAACTCTTCATCATTTTAAACAGTCAAACTGACAGATGCAGGATAAAGGAGGCTGGTTTTAAACAGGGTTTTTAGATTGATCTCATTTCTCAATATGTTGCCAAGTTATTACAGAGCGGCCGGAAAGAAATTAACTGGATCGGAAAGATCAGCGTGGCTGCTCTTCCATATAAACTGCATGTGTAAATTTGCCCTTAAAGCCCCAGCTACCAAACCTTTATGGATTAGTTTGCTGTCTCTTCCTCTTTCGAAACCTTTCCATCACCGTTAACGGGGTTATCGCTTCACTGGCCTTAAGAACACTTGTATATTAGTAGGTAATTGTACCAGCTCGGTTGCAGTCAGTATACATACTGAATGGTAACTAAATTATATAAATGAATTAAAGGAAATAGGTTACAGACGGGAGCGGGGGCTTTGTTGGGTATTAATCCGACCTGGAGCACCTTAGGAAGCTGCTGTCTTCAGGCTTAGCGCCCAGGCACCTAATGAGCATCAAAATGACAGACAGCTGAGGGCAGGAGGGAAACCACGAGAAGCCGTTGGTGCTGGAGATCTACATTTAGACATATGGAGCTACATTTGTGTCACTTCAGCACTTATTACTTCAGCGCTTATTATTACTATTAATGAGGAGTAGACAGACTCCAACAAAACTACTTTTCAGACTTTGAAAATGTTTATATGGACGTAAATGTGTCAGGAATTTATAATTTCCCCATAGTTTGACACTCTTATGAATACCTTTCAGTGATAGAACGTGACTGTACATTTACTAAAGTAATATAGGCTGCTTCAGTGCAATTCTAAGGTAGTTTAGTTGATTATTTCCATAATGCTACATTATACCCAACTTCTCTACATTTATCTGACAGCTTTAGTTACTATTCAGATGCTGATTTGAGTCAATAGATAATAAGCTTTTTAAAAACAACAACAGATAGTTAAAGATGAAACCAGTATTTTCAACCTTTTGGCCCCAGCTACACTAGACTAGACTTTATTTAACCTGATATAATCATTTACAGGTTAAATCTCCTTCCATATGTCAACTACAGGGAGAACTCAACATGAATATGTTCCATCTAAAAACCTGTGATACCATGCCAAATTTCAAATACCTGCGTAAAAGAAGGTACATGCACAGTGAAATGAGATACACTCAAAAGAATCATTTGTTGGGGGAATGTAAAAAAAATGATGGAAAGTATTTCCATTCAGTTATAACGTGCTCATTTAGCAAAACATTGTTTTGTTAAGTGAAATGTAAATATGCTGGATTGACATGTGTTTATGATACTGTGATTTAATTCTTAGGTTTAATTAAAGGTTTAAACCTTTGATTTTAAGGTTTAGTCCAAGATAACCTTTAAAGGTTATTTCAACTTAAAGAGAAATGGTTAATCCATCATAACTTTTACATGTTAGTTCAACATGTTTGATTTAAGTGTGGGGGACCCAATTATGGGGTAAGTACAACTATATTTAAATTGATACACTCACACTACATAATTTGGTGGAAATACGCTCATATTATTTTTTATTCACCCAACAAATGATTTTTTGGGGGGATTTTTTTGAGCACAACTAATTAATCATGCTGATCGCACAAGATTTATGTGACTGATGTGAAAATAAACAGTAATAATGCAATAAAAGTCAATGCTGACGTCAATACACTGAACAATTTAAACATTTTAATCCTAATTCATTTGAATTGATATCATGTCAGGGAAAAAAACTCAAGGCTCAATCATCTACTAATGTATGTTACCATTTCTAATTATACTGTTCCTGAGTTAAGAGAATTCATCAACTGTTCTCTATGAAGTCTTTCAGGCCAGATTTCACCATTTCTTCACTAAGTTCATTGCTGTAGGACTGTTATTTAGTGGCTCAACTCAACATAACTCAATTTTTTATGTTCATGAATAAAAGCTGTGGGAAATAAACGAGTTATCTCTAGGTTTACAGCTTTTCTGCCAGACTTAAAAACCTTCCAGAGACCCTTGTTTTGTTATTCAATAAAACATTGCTGATGGAAACTTGCTTTATGTCTTTGATGTGTTGAATCATATGGTTGTTTTGGGCAATCTTCAAATTCATACACATCCATTGTGGCTTGAAGAATTAGGTGCCTTTATGTATTTATTTATTATTACACGGATGAAATAGGCCAAGGATCTCTGCAAAGACCTTGTAACATATGGGGAAGGACTTAGTCTGTGATCAAACTTGTTTCTCAAGTTTTCATTTTGAAGACATTGGTGTTTGGTAGATACAATACCATGACCCCAGTATCACAAACAAAAATATGTTCACATACAGTATTTCAAAATAAAAAAAAATACAGAATACAGGTAAGACAGGTACAAGTCCAAGCAGTTAAAACATGAAAATGTAAAGCATCATTGCAAAAACAGTGGGATAATAATGAAGATACGGCTTCAAGTCTAAACTAACTGACTATATCTCAAATAGCTGAAACCAGCTGAAACTACCACTGATACTCTGATACTTAGGTACTATGAAAAAAATGTATAAATTGATCAATATCAATAATTACTAATTGTAATGTAATGTAAAACACTTTACTTGATGGGTGAGTTCATAACACATGTATAGCAACTGTCACAAACTGCAACATAAAGCATTCATGACTGTTTCATGCGACATGAATCAACATTCATACCGATTCATGAATGTGGACGACAGAATAATGACAACTTTTCAAAATAAACGACCAACAATTGCAAAGTAGCATTTCTGTTTTTGCTTACACAAATAAGGGTCAGCTTTTATTGTGAAAAGTTGTCAACTTTTGTGAAAGATTTAAATGTTGAATCATGTTTCATCAAATGTGATGAATGTGTTATGAACTCAGCCTGTCAGTGGATAATGATGATTATTGATCATTTTTAATGATCTATTTTCACAATAATATGACCAGCAAAAAAGCTGAATGTGATGACTTTCTATGAAACTTGATTTGTGTGTTAAATGACTGGCTGATTGGCTCAACCTGTATGCATTGCGTTGTATTGTGTCCGAGGTGCTGGGGAATAGCGAAACCAAAAAGATCATGAATGCAGCTTGTTTAGTTTCACTAAAGAAGCTGTTTAAAGCCCAGTAAGACTGAAACCAACTGAGATTCTTCTCAAACAAGCTTTAGAGGTTTTGAGCAGAATATGGTTAAATTACTGTCATTGTAACGTACTGTTCCAATACAAGCACTGAATTTAAAAATGTCTTTCTTCTGTCAGAAGTGTGATATTGAAGATAATAGACAGTGCTGTTGCTCCATCATTGAAGAGATTTTTTCAGCGTGGCTCAGAGGAAACGAGCAGAACAACTCGACCTGCTCTGAATTTCAACATCCTCTGCTGCCCTTACACAATCTGCTTTTCCATTTACAGCCATCAAATATTAGATAATGGTTCCAACTGAGCTTAAAACATGCTCTGACTTTCATGCTTTTACCCATAAAGAAATGGATATTGGATAATCATATAGTCATGCCAATTATTCAATTTGATAATCTACTGCACCTATTGATAAATCGTTTGCTATGTAGCAATAAAAAAAATATAACAAAAGCCTAATTAATCTAGTTAGTCACATTGGATTGCTATTATTTTGAACACTCTACGTCCATTACTTCAGAAAAGCTGTAAGCTGTGAAGAGAGATCTCCTCCCCATGTCGATAAAGCATCTCAGTCTAAGGTAATGAAAAGACAATTATTATTTTGATTGAATCATATTAATTAAAACATAGTTATGAATATTACATTCTGATTCTGCCAAGTTGGTGCCAATAGATGCTGCTAAATCTTACACATTTGACCTTTAAAGCTTTAAAATGCAGGTTTACTTGTACAGTACATTTCAACAGCAAAGTAATTATCTTTATATAAAACAGACATCAAGAAAAAATATATAAAGCATCATGAGGCAATATAGGAACATTTAAATAAAAACTCAAAAAAGCTCAAACAGAATAAGACAGATGAAGGAGGACCACAGAAATTAAAGAACACTCTAAACTGTAAGTGATTAATTGGAAGCAACACATTTGTTCCAGACACAGAATCAAACGTTTGGTGTCACTTGCACGACAACGTGATGCAGCTGAGTTCAAATCAGTTTTGACACAGCGATTCAGCTCCTGTTGACTGCAGCTGTCCCAGGGGATGCCATCGCACTACGGGATCCTTCAGATGAGCAGAAACCCCACACATCTGAGCAGTCAATCACAGGAGCACATTTCTTCACGTTGCTCAGTAAACCGTAAGATTGCTGTTCTCTCTGTTCTTTCGGGAGCTTTTTTTCTCAGCTGTGATGCGTCTTCACAACCGACATCATGCACAGCATCTCATTTTGGAGTCAGACAAAAGCCTTCTCTCCATCCTCCCATGCATATGGAGGAGATACGGCGGCAGCTCCAAAGTACTCCATCATGTCCTGAGATACACGCTTCATGTCAGGCCTTTAAACCTGCGCTGTAACTCACAGGGTGGCAGTGTTATTTTTCCAGTCTGACGCTGCTGCTACATCACTGGAGACATATCAGTACTGCAGCAAAGTACTCAGATCCTTTAGTAGTCTTTGAACATCTAAAAAAAGTGCTATATAAATTGAATGCACTATTAAAATCATCAATACAGCAATGAACAAATATTCCATAACAAGTAAAAGTCCTGTATGAAAAATCCTAATAAAAGTATCAAAGTAACAGCAAAATGTTTAAACAGTATTAAAGAAAAAAAGACTTATTCTTTCTCGGATGTTTTATTATATGATATCGTTATATTTTGTTAATTATGCTGCATCAATGTGCAGAATGTTCCTGTTGTAGCTGCAGGAGATGGAGTTAGTTTAACTATACAATTTCAAGGTGTGAACACAAGTCAGAGTAATTCAATTTATAAATATTTTAATTATCAAATTTTATGAATTTGATACTGTAATTCTGTTGATGTCTTAGCTTGCATTTGTATATAGAATCATGAATTTGGCACTGCAACAATGGAATTATTTGTATAGAGCTTTTTTGTAATACAATTAAAAGCGTAGGTAGATTATTGTAGATCATAGCAAGGCCTAACCAGGCCTAACCTTGGCTATAAACCCTATATACAATAGAATGGTATCCTGTGTAACTTTGTGCATTGTTTTTGTATTGCCCCTGACAAATAAACATAAATAAATAAATATATGTCAGTGGTTCCTAACCTATGGGTCGGGAACCTCCCAAAAGGTCAGCTGCCTCAATCCTCAAGGTTAGCATCTTGTTTGAAGCCACATTTTTATTTTTGTTGTATAATTTGGCATTTTAACATGAGGGTCTATGGGGTTGAGTCTCTTTCAGAATTAGCCTCCATTTAAGGAACTGGAGTTTTTGGCACCTCTGTGTTCACTTCAGCTGCTGCTTGAAGAAAACCAGTAGTGGGATTATATATAATTGAACAAAAAACATTCAGAACTTAAATTCAAATATAAAATTATGCTATATAAATATATTCAATATAAAAATGAAGAAAGAGACTTCAAAAGAAAAATCCTGTTCAATGAAAGAAAGGTGAAGAATATTGAAATCAAATATAATATTCCCGTATAGTTGTATTGTTAGTTATACTTAATGATTGTTAGCTGTCTCATAATGTCATTATGTATATTTCTCTGGCTGCAGATGAATGAAAACAAAGAACATGGCCATGATTAAAAAAAGACACCAACACTGTCTGCACTGACAGGATTGAATCCAGGGCGTCTACATGTGGAAATCCATACATGCCCATTCAGCACCTTGGCCTTCAGACCTTGACTTATATCAACATCAGTGAACATCAAGTACTGAAAAGAAAGAATTCTTTGTGAATGGAAGTGGCAGCAGACTACTGCTGGTAATTTATTCCAGGCAGCACTTTTTGAGTATGGAGGTTATATATTTTCTCAGAGCTATAACAATGAATTTGAAACATTTTTTTTCTCTCAGAACAGTAAATTGTGTGAAAATCAAAATGGAGCTGCTATGAATGGAAATTTGCTTCATGTAAGGTTATTGGGTCGCACTTTATCGCAGTCACCAAATTACCGGGTAATTATTTTGCATAAAGGTCATACCAAGGAAATAGGGGAAAACACTGAAATATAAGGGTGTTCAAGAGTGACATGTTCAAAAGAGGCATGTTAGAATATCATAGAAATTCTGGGAAGAAGAATGAACCTTTATATCTATAATTTTTAGATAGATTTGTATGTTTGTAAAATATTTGGAACAATAATTTTGAGAGCCAATGCAGGAATGGTCTCTCACAATATCCCTAAATTATTGTGAGTAGTGTCAGTAAAGACTGTGGTTAAAACAAGCTTGAGATCTTTAGTCTAAAACAGCCTAAATGAGACTACAGAGCTTGTATTTACACTTCAAAAATCCTAAATGTGGTGTTGATTTGTGGAGATAATCTTGCTAAACAAGACATGGAAGTATCATAAATTGTTCTGAACTGATAATCCTAGCCTGGCTAACACCAGA
Source organism: Lepturacanthus savala (assembly GCA_030544235.1). Lineage (NCBI taxonomy): Eukaryota > Metazoa > Chordata > Actinopteri > Scombriformes > Trichiuridae > Lepturacanthus > Lepturacanthus savala. The sequence continues at coordinate 5,929,156 of CM060471.1, forward strand.
CTTCATCTCAGTGTAGATTGGAATTCGGTCTGGGAACCATTGGTTCATTTGTTTTTATTGGAGGCATTAATGAAAACCCAGAGACATTTTTGGGGTGCTACGAATGTATATCACCTGTGTCTATATCTCAGTTGTATCAAACATATCCGATGATGATAAAATAGTTTAGTCCTAGCACTAGCACTTTCTAAGGCTGCATTGAAAGGTAAATCACCATCTGCCACTATGTTGGATCCACAGTTATCAACAATCACGTCTGTGTTTCATGATTGTCTTGTTGTGCCCTCCCCAGCTCTGTGATTGGCTTCGTCATTGAGGGGAAAATTTGGTCCTCTCTTCCCCTTTCTTTAAACATCTAGTGTGTAAAATAAAGAGCCTTCTGCGATGCCATCTTGCTTTGACGTCATTCCTTTCGACTGCTTCAAATCTGCGTCTGAGTCAAAATCTCGAGTTCAAGGGCTTTTGTGCTTTTCCAATTCGAAAGGTCAGATTATTTTGATTTCAGAGTGTAATGGAACACAACATAAATTGCAAAATTAATATGCATGCAAGGAAGGATGAATATACCCAGGCTACAATAATCCAAAAACCAATGGACAAATCCCATTGGCTTTTGACCTTAACTCCTGGGTTCGTCTACAAAAATCTGACATCCCTGCAGTGCAGCATTTCCCTACATCATGTAGTTAATTAATATATGTTGTATGAAGACGACACAGATTAACCCTCGACGGGTGGGTGCGTCCTACTCAGATGACGCTTTGAGGCGTCATTGCATCACGATGCGCATTCGCGGGTGTCAGGTTTCATTTTATGTGGAGCGTGTGGACCTCAAACTATATACCAGTTTTTGAATTGTATTGATAGGCCAAGTAATTCAGAGTTCTGATAAATTATTTACGCCATAATGTTGCTGAATATTTTCATCGCATTCTATACACTGCAGGTTCGGTACGGTTTGAGATGGAAAAAAAAGACAAGAAATAGACGTAGATGCTGGTGGTCGGTATTAGAAGTATTAGAAAAAAACAAAAACACCCCCACACTGGTGACAACACCTTTCCTATTGGCAGAAAAACACCACATCATTCAATCAAAAATCCTACTTCTAAACACATCATTTGGTTGCTAGGGAAAAAAGAAAAGTTGTTTTGTGAGTTTTGGAATGATACAGAGACAGTGGTGAAATATTAAGCTAAAATAAAAAGGATTAAAAAAATGGACAATTACCTCAAAGACCTCAAAGAGCTAAAAAATATCATGTTAGTGCGAACACAAAGTAAATTACAAATCAATGACCAGATTTATCTAAACTAAGCTAAAAGAGAATCAACAGACTTTTCACAGCAGCCATATTGACATTAAACACCCAGCTGTTACCAATCACATTAATTCATGTTTTTCCTCCTCCGCTCCTCTTATCTCTCCGCTCCTCTTATCCAGCCCCTGATTAGCTCAGTTTGTATTTGAGTCCAGTTTTCAGTCCAGTGTTCTCTTCATGTTTTCCTGCCTGTCTTGTTTCACCAGTCTGTGCCAGCTTTAGTTCATATTTATTGAATGATCTTCATTTAATCCTGTCTGCAGGCTATCTTTTTACACCTGGGTCCACCTGCCTACATAACAAAAGATTGAGATTGAGCACTGATGTAGAGGGTATGAGGACTTCTATTTTGACAAAAATGCTGCAATGTTACTCAAAAGTGCATCAATGGCTCTAATAGGAGTTTATAAATGAATAAATTAATCTTTCATCTGCACATTTAAACATGATACTTCCCCCAAACAAGTCAGAAAAACAGTGGGTCGTGTCTATATGTGTGTAGCAGTGATAATAATGGATGAGAAGTTGATCTCTGGGAGAATAAATATTTGAAAGTATACAGAACTCGACGCCCCTGCTGACATCTCTTATTACAGCACACAAAGTTCTTTTTCCCTCAGAAACTCACTCCTCGCTCTCTCTTCTGAGATGGTTTTCATGAGGCACAAAGATCCAGCACAACAGCACACAGTGGGACTGTGTGTTTCATCCGTGCTTGGTTTAGAGGTTTAGACAGATCGTTGACTGTAACATGCAGCAGTAATATCACACTGTGCTTGGCAGAGGCGTTACATGTTGATATTTTGCTGGAGGCACTCCAACATATCTTTAATTGGAAGATGAGCTTATTCTGTCCTTTCAAGCTAAACTTGATGAAGAGGATCTACGCTGCTTCCTTCAATCAACTCTCCACAATCCAACAAGCTAATGTCTTTACAATAAAACAAATGTTTGGTTTGGCACAACCTATATTTATTGTCACAATTCTTGAGTTTCAGCTCAAACTGGAATCCATTCTGGATTCCTCTTTTTATATTTGTGTGAATTCCATTGTGGAAATTGTGCTTTAAAGCCATAAAGCCCCCGTGGGTGTGTGGAGAATGACTCGTGCTGCTTCAAACACTGAGCTCAGTGAGGCAGCGTCAGAAAAAGCCTTCAAATTCCCAGCACAAAAGAAGTCATGTTCCTGTGCTCCGGTAATGAACGGCAAAGCCTCCACACAACTCTACTCTGCTGGGGATTCATCAAGTTCCAACTTCTCTTTCAACTCAACTTTCAGGCAAACTTTCCAGTCCAGAAAGGTGCTGTCAGTTTCAGAGCTGTTGATTCACATCAAGTGGAAGAGAAATATGTAAATAAGAAGAATAAGAAAAAGAAAGTTTATCTGCATCTTTCATACACATGCAGTGAGTGTTTCACACAAAGACAAACATGAATGTTAAAGACATCAATGTAACCAAAAAAGTGGAAAATAAAACACTAAATACTGAAAATAAAATAGCAATTTTGATTTGAACATGCATTGATGTCCAGCTTCATCCAGGATTTTGTCCCCAGACACTATGTAGTTTAGTGTTTACTAAGTACACTCTGTATAATAAGTAAATAAATTCAGTAAAAGTACAAATATAGAACCTTCTTTCTTTGCTGCATGTCTCCCCTATCTCTCTCTCTCCAATTATATCCTGTGAGGCTACTGTATAATGCAGGTGTTTATGCCACAAAAAAAAAAGTTAAAATCCCATAGCATTATGTATCACAGCGCTATCCTGCAGCAGCACTTTAATTACAGTGATAATCTATCACAGTGCTCCTCCTTAGTTTGCTTCCCAGCACTTTCATTACAATTCTGTTGTCCCTTTTTTTCTGCACCGATTGTGCAGCCAACATAACAAACGTCTCTTGCTGCTTACTCCTAGACCCATTCACAGACCCTCAGGAAATCCCAGCACTATCAGCTAACAGAAGAGAATCTGGGCCTAAACCCATTTATTCATAAAAACATATAACAGTGACATGCCCAGGAAAAAGGACGAAGTAAAGGATTTATCATATGTCTGCATTTAATTGGCCTATCAACACTATTAACTAATATGTGCAACATAAATTGTAACCTTTTTCTTACAATCACTTCATGTGCCTGTCTCCTTATCTCAATGTATGCCCATGTCTTTCCCAATGCACAATTTGTATATCAAGCCTATGTAACAGTCAGTCAGTCATTTTCTATACCTGCTTATTCCTCATTAGGGTTGCAGGGGTCTGCTGGAGCCAATCCCAGCAAGTTACGGTGAGAGGCAGGGATACACCCCAGATGGTCACCAGCCTATCGTGGGGCCTATGTAACAGTCCTCACCCTCATTTGGCCAAACATGAAAAATCTATATAAGCTTCCACTTTTCCATAGGAATGCATACTTCCTACAGGACCTCCACTATTTAAAAAAAATAAAATAAACATGCAGCCTAAATTATTAAGAACATCTTTTATGGCTGCATCGAAAAGTAAATTATGTTGGATCCACAGGTATCATCAACGTCGGGTCCATGTTTCGTCATCATCTTGCTGCACCCTCCCCCGTTCTGTGATTGGCTCCCTCACTGAAGTTGCAGAGTGAAGTGAATTCAGATGCAATGAAGGACAGGTATACCCAGGCTATTAAATGTCTGCATTTGATCCTGTCTGCCAGTCATCCACCTGACTGCAAATTGTTCTTTTCCCTGTTTCTACAACCTTGGAAAACCAAGGTATTAAGTCATTATCGCACCCAATCTAACTTAGGGTTAATTGCCCCCAAGCATGAAGGGGAATGGGAGTACATTTTTTTTTTTCAAATTAAGTTCCAAAATTACACAAATCTGTCATTGCCCAAGTGTAGATTTGGAAGTTCTAACGTTGAGTGCCAGATCCTAATTTGGATTGGTATCATTAGAAAAATCTAAGGCTGGTGTGTGTGTGTGTGTGTGTGTGTGTGTGTGTGTGTGTGTGTGTGTGTGTGTGTGTGTGTGTGTGTGTGTGTGTGTGTGTGTGTTAAGAAGAAGGGGGATTTGTCATCCGAGGAAAACAGTGACTCTGAATGGCTCGGCTGCTTAAGCTATCCCTGAGGTCACCTTGTTCCTTGGCAGTACAGAGCATGGTAATAATCCACTTAGATGTGGAGCCATGAAAACAATCAATCTTTGCTGCACAAACTGATTTACTGTAAAATCACAGAGGGTTTGGGTAGGCACTAAGCAGCGGACCTCTAATGCTCCACCGACGTATCTGATCATACACAAATGGGATTTTGCTCACATTCCTCTCAGATTTTCTAGAGCAGAGCTGGAAGAGGACAGACTACAATCTTCAGGTCCTATTTCCATTATTCTCTGGTTGTGCAACACGTTTTACTTTCTCTCCGCTTGAAGAGACTTAAAACTGAGAACAGTTATTAGCCTGCTCCCTCTACTTCATCTAAGTAGCTATGGTTATGATATTACCAATGAAAAACAGGTTGAGTTTGTTTTTTGTTTTTGTAACTTATATTCCAAGTGAGCATACATGCCCTGTTTTTGTAGTAGTACATAATTAAACACAACAAAACACACAGCAGGTTCTGATTGGGATAAACAGTATTTTATGGCACCAAACAAGCACAAATTGGCCAGAACCAGAGTAGATGTTTTTTTTTTACATACAGCATGATTTCACTTGAAGTCAGTTTGGTAGAATCTGCAGTGAAGAAAGTGTTTCCAATGGACATATTCACAAAGAATATGCAATGTATATATATCTACCTCAGGCAGAGCAGAAGGATAAAGCCTTGCCTTTCATACATAAAGTCTCACAATCCCTATATTTTACAATAGTTTGCCATCATAAATTCTAGCCATGATTTGTCTCCAAAGATGGTCTATGGTCAATACCTCACCCCCCATTAGTCCCAGTGAGGATAAGTGATTGAAAATGAATGATTGACTATTTAAGATATTCATTAATATTGATGATTTTATTTGACATGTTATTGATGACACAGATCAGTAAAGTAAACTGAACAGCAAAATTGAACAGAAAAGATAAAATAAAGGACATAATGCACATGAAAATATTTGAAAATGTCAGAGTTCAGGGTTGTACATGCAAGACAATCAGATTCTTTTTTTTTGCCCCTGAAGGTGCTGCCTGTGCCTGTGGTGGAGGAGATGGTGCTGATGGGGAAGGTGGTGATAACTATTCCTTACATTGACCTATATGTTTAATATAAGCCATTCTCTGGAGCAACAATAGAAATGTGCTGTTTCCCTGCAGCCCAGGTTGCATTTTATGATGACAAAATCTATAATAGAAAAAAGAACAGATTTGATAAACTGTCCTGGGTACAGTGATGCTTCATTCAAAGTAGCACAAGAAACTGCACCTTTTTTTCGAAAAGCACTTGCTTTGAATTTTTCATTATATTTTGCTAATAAAAAACAAATGACATAGCATAAATTCCTACATACTAATATTAATATGATAGGCCAAGACATGCAAACAACAGAAGGCTCCATACAGACATTGTTTCAGAGCTAGGCATGGACACACACACACGCGCGCAGACACACACACACACACAAATTACAAAAGATGCAGTGAAAGCTGCTGCAACACTGGCTTCATCACTTCACAGACTGAAGTGACCCGCTTCTCAGTATCGTCTGATGCATCTGTGCAGGTCAAACACACACAAGCACACATTTGAAAGACAATATGAAAACAGTTGCTAAAAGTTCTGATAATACACACACTGAGCACATTTTTATTTTAGTACTAGTTTTAGTACTAAGTACCATATAAGCAACATTAGAATGTACCATAATTACTCAGTATAATTACCGCAGAATTTACCACACATTGCATGATAAATGTTTAAAAAGCTAACTTACTGCTTATGTCCACATGAAGGCATATGTCTAGGAAAGCATTTTGTCACAGGGGTCTGCTGGAGCCTATCCCAGAACGTTACGGTGAGAGGCAGGGATACACCCCAGATGGTCGCCTAGAGTTGCCAATTAACCTCAGCATGTTTTTGGACTGTGGGAGGAAGCTGGAGTACCCGGTTAAAACCCATGCAGACACAGGGAGAACATGCAAACTCCACACAGAAAGGTCCCAGACCTTTCTGTGTGGAGTTCAAGACCAAGGTTCAAGACCAAGGTCTTGAACCTGGACCTTCTTGCTGTGAGGCAACACCGCTAACCCCTGCACCACCGTGTCGGCCACATAAATATAACAGTTAATTATATTTATGTTTTGTTGGGTTACTTAGAGACATTAAGTTGAAGTCCAATCAATTGCTCACAAGTGTCTTTAAATCGACAACCACTTTCCTCCACTCTGGTCAGGCTGGCTGCGGCCTACACCAACCATCATATGATCTGAATATAGTTTTAAACAGATGTGTGTGTGGACGGCTGCAGACAGGTTGTGACCAAAGGACCTGCCTGTTAACAGATGACTGTTTTGTCACAAAAAAGAAAATGAAAAAGGTTAGAAGAAAAAAGATGAGATGAGAACTTTGAGCAAATATTTCAGGTACACAATGAACTTCACCGTGCTGCAGCATATAACCTGGTACCATGGTGCAAATAATTATCTTATCTGAATATTCCTTTAAAAATATATACTTTAAATTGTAAAAATCATCAGAACACCCTATCATATTGTGCATCATGAGTTGATTTTATCATCACATCCCTTCACTTCTCATCTCTCGCTATGAAATTGCCATTGTTTCTGGTTCTAAATCATCATTGGATCGTTGCTGTTCTTGTGAAGAAACACACCATTTGAAGATCTTTGAAATAGAAGCCAAAGTCTGGAAATATAAAAGGAGCCTGTGTGTCACACCTGATTTCAAACGCAGCCTTTGTCTCAGCTGCTATACATGATGCACAAATACATGAACGTTTCTGTGCAGGCAGAGGTGGATCTATTTATTAGCCCCTTAGGCTGACACATGAATGAATTTCCCTGCGTGCCTCATGGGGGGAGAGAGCTTAGACAAAGCCTTTTAAAAGTCTGTGTGCTTATGAGGAGGGTAGAGGAGGCTTTGATGGAGGAGCTGCAGTTTGAGGACTCCGGTGTGGATGAGCCTCTCCTGTGAAGTAGATTTCTGTGGGCACTGTGGTCTCAGGGCTGGTGGGGGGAGCTCAGTCCCTCAGAAAAGGCCTGGTCGGGGTTCTCATCAGCTGCTGCTGCTGCTGCTGCTGGAGGCTCTGTGGAGATCAGCTGGATGGTACATGGGCTGATTTTAGAAAGAAGATGCTGCTGTGCACTCTGTTGATGTGTTTAATTTATAATATAACATTATACTTTTTAATAATTCAACAGTTGCACTTCTTGAGAAAGATCCATGACTTTGAAGGCCGTTCCACTACTGAACTGTGTATATGCAAACATCAAAATGTCGTAATGTGAGCTGTTTTTTTCTCTTAGTGTTTAAGCCCTACTCCACACAAACGTGGATATTATTAAACTGAATTTTTTTTATTTAACCAGGTTAAAAAAAATTCTTGTCCATACCAGCGGTCTGATAGCCCTGCAAAATCCACCTCAAACAATGTCATGCACATGCCAGAGTAGCAGGTGGTGATAGCTCTCCTAACAGGAAGGTCATTTTAGCCAATCACAAAGTCTCATGGATACAACTTCCTGTTTACCATTTCACAGTGTGACATCATATAATGTTGACAAAAAATTCGGGTTCATGTTTTACTTTCTTGCGGAAATAATGTTGATCAAAGACAAGAGTAGATTGGGTCAAGTGGGAGGAAAAGACGATATTTCTTCTGGATTATGTAGTATATTATATAGTACAATAAAGTACTGAAAATGGCAGCAATGCAACCTTTTAGATGTTGACTGCCTTAAAACCTCAAAGAATTAGAAGAAACTGTGGTTTACCCTCAACACATGACTCCTGAAACCAGATTTTTGTTATACTTCATCCTGGACTCTGGTTACAAAAAACGTGTATTTTAGGAGATTGCAACTACGGTTATGTGTGGATGAAAGGCTGAATCCATGCAGACAAACACATGGTTTCAAAAATACCCGGGTTGGTGTGGATGACCCGCTAGTGAGTTTGATGCCCAGTAAAGATACAAGATATTTAGGTTATCTGCTAAACTGACTGGGGCTGTGATTTTTCTTGAATGCATATTTCTCCAATAAGGAGGAATTACTGAAAAATAGAGCAACAATTTAATATCAGTAAACAACAAATGTGTTTGTGTGTCTGATGCTGTTGTCCATGTGTGACATGTTGCTGTTTTTTTCTATTATCTGTATATGTACAGTGTTCTGAAAAGAAATTCCCCCTCAGGGGCAATAAATCTAATCTAAATTTAAAGTGACATGAATCCAGACTTGTGTTGTATCATGATGTAACTGCACAGAGAGGAGGAGGTGGGAGGAGGAGGTGAATCTGCCCCCAATTATTCTGGGGCAGGTGGCCAAGTATTACACACTGTTCCTTTTTTTTCTTAATTATCTTCATGCAATAATAATTTATTGTATTTGCAACACTCATGCACAGATACACACACAATAGATGCTCTGGTTCCCTATTAAATCCCCACAGCATTGCATGTTTAGTCCTCATAGGCTCTATTATGTGCTCTCTTATCCACATTCTAATATATGCAGACATCAGGACAAACAACAACGAAAGAATGAAAAAAAATAAAATCTCATGCATAGTCAAAGCAGGAGAAAAAAACACACCCATGGGGGTTAAACAGTGGGAAAGCTGCTCACTGCCTTGTTACAGTTCATGTCTTGAGTTTTCAAACAGAGGAGAAACACAAGGAAACAAAGGCAAAAAAGGTTGTAATTGTTGTTCAGAATTTATAATTTGACCTAAGTTCTCAGGGCTTTTTTTGTTCTCCGAACTGGTTATCTCAGTAAAGAAAGATGAAAGAAAATATAGACAAAATACTGAAGCAACAAATGTCTGTGAGAAGTCCTCACCCTGCAGGGCAGCAGAGGTGGATGTCAACCATCGCTCGATTTTCTCCCTCGCCGTCAGTCTATGACCCAGCTGCTTTATTTATGAAAGTCTGGCTTGTTCTGCTCACCTTGCTGTTATTTTTCTGCGATTCCTGGACTTTTGTGTTCAAATTTAAATTTCCAAAGTGTTATTTTTTATTCATTCATGCAGTTTCTAAACCTAATGCTCAGGGTAAACAAAGAAAACTTCATATTGCGTCGAAGCCACAAAAATAACAAGATAAAATAAAATAATGAGGTGGTTAAAGGTACAGTCTGTATTTAGTGGCATTCAGCAGCATTCCTTGGCAGAAACATAATCTGATATTCATCCATTCAAAGTGTTTTTATTTGTTTTTAATAATAATTTGTGTTTTTATTACCTGTGAATAATTATTAGTCTGTACTTGATTGATAATTGTTTTGTGAATGGAAACCATTGGTGTCTGTTTGTAGTGTGAGCAGCATCGACCAATCACGTTTGAACAGGCTGTGGTTGCATAAAAGTCATGAGGTTACAGATGCAGCCACTTCTCATACAGCGGCAAGTTGTTATATATACAAAACATATATGATACTCATCTCTATACATGTGTACATGCATACACCCTCCCATTCATGTATATGTTTACACAAACACGCATATGCACTACATATATCTGATCTTATACATGTATCTTATTACCAGTGTTTGTCTGATTGTTAGCAAGATAACTCAAAAAGTTCAGCCTGAACTTTTGTCAAACTTTCAGGGAATGTTGGGAATGGGGCCATGAACAAATGATCAAATTTTGGTATCGATCCAGAAGAAATCCTGCTTTCTAGATTTTTTTTTTGCGGTAAGTGGACCTTCAAACAGGCGATGGTTTGGAGCTGGTGGTGATATCTGGCTTAAAGAAAAAGAAAATAAGACCAAAAAACACAGAACATTTGTCAGCCACCATGTATCCTGCACCAATTATACTGACACACACAGTTCCAACTACAACAGCGGGTTTACATGGTTCACTTCACTAAGAGTGAGTTATTATTATTTTTATTTTCATGTATACACCTTAGTTTAAAAATTGTAGAACTGTAGTTGCATTAAGACCCGGGGATGACTGTTGTAGTGTATACTGACCTACATTCAATTACTGTGAGTAAATGTGGCTTTGGAATAATATTATTACTATAAGTTGTGCAACTCGCGGCACTGAATACAGACCCTTGTACCTGATATTAGAATTGTTACACTCATGCCCAGAATTTATATAAAATGCTTACATTCGAAACACTATAGAAGTAATGTATGTGGGGAATTTTTAAATATAGTTTTAAGAAGCATTCATCAAGTCTCTCAAAATGTACATTTTGTGTTCAAGTTGATTTCTTGATTTTTAAAAATCCATTTGTATTATTTGTTTTTTACAAAAATCACAATTTTGTGTGATTTTTTGAGACAAAATGTCAAAAGTTGTTGATAACGTGTATTTTATTATTATTTCTTTCAGGCCCGCCGCTCCGTACAGACTACGCAGCCAGCATAGGGCCCCAACTAGTGAAGGGGGCCTCCAAAATTAAGATTGGGAAAAAAAAAGATAATAATTATTACACTAATAAATAGCAAAAATATTAGTTAGTTCTATGGGAGTTTTGTATACCATCACTGAAATTGGGAAAATTAAATGTTATTTATTGCGTAATAAAAATACTTCAACCCCCGCAAGTCCTTTGTAAATGGTACACGACCGGCACAAAGCTTCGGAGCCACTTTTCTTACTACGCTCTGAAACGGCTTTAATGAGCAATTTTCTTCAGTTAAAAACTTCGACAATTGAAATGAGAGAATATCATCCAAGAGAGACCATGAATCTGGAGCTGAAAAGCAAAAGAGGAAAAAAGAGAAAGACGACAAACTTGCATCCCTTTCTGGTAAGTCTGTGTTATACCGTGTTTGTTTTGCTAACACAGCGTTACGTGATAAACTCCACATGCTAGGCTAGGTTAGCCCAACAGTAAACAGGATTGGACAGAGAATAAAACTCAGCTGTAGCATCTTTTCTCTGCTCCAGGGGTCGTTGGGGATAACTCCCAGTCTGTCCTGGTAGTGAGGAGGAGGAGGGGAGGGGGCGGTGGTTGGGGGATGATTTTACATCTGGCCACAGTGTTGTAGAAGGTGTGTTAAAGTCGTGTGTAGTGAAAATAATGTTCGGCCACATTTGGTTATTCACAAAATGCTGCCATTGTTTTGTTTAATGTGTAGGATTAGTACAGTATATGTTAATTTTAAAGGTATTTGATTTAGTCCTACCATATTAATGTCATTTAAGGGTTCTATTTCATTCTCCTATTATTGTGAAATACAAAGGCTACTATATAGCATAATATAACAAAGTGATGGTTTGGGTATTTTTATTCAGGTTTTACTAATGAGATATTTTTACATTTAAATCATATTCATAGGGTCAATGCTCAAATATATAGACGGACCAACACATCAGCAAGAAGATGAACCAGATGATGAACCATCGACAAGCAGTGCAGTAAGCAGCCAACAACCATCCAACGTGTCTGAAGGTTCAAGTAAACAGCCACAAACAACAACAGTCACCTTAGAAGAAACATCCACATCCACAACTGAAAGCCTTCCCTTGGAGGCAGTTGTTTTATTTATTTGTTATTGTGTTGTTGCTCTCTCTGATTTATTATTTAACATACAGTATATTATTGTATAGTAAAATTTAATTGTTTGATATCTACATGTCTATATAAAACTTATTTTCAACTGTAAATTTCGTGAGCTTCCAGGAGTTCGGTGGACGGGCGGGCCGGGGGGGGGGCTCCCTACAAGTTGAGCTTAGGACCTCCAAAACCTTAGCAGCAGCCCTGATTTCTTTTAAGCTATCTGGTACCAGGTTTTTAGGGTTACACCACATGGCAGTTTTGTCACTGACCCATACTTTTTTCATTTTTTTTTCATAAATTCTTTAATCCACTTCAGTCATGTTCATAACTGCCAAATATTCAATTAATTTCATATTTTAACTCTTTAAATGCTAGTATTCTTGATCCCATGGCCATGTTTTGGTGAAAAAAAACACTTAAAAAATTAGATATTTTCAATATACCTTTTCATCAGTGTCTATTTGTCAGCAAGAGAACTCAACGGCCCGGATTTTCATTAAACCTTCAGTGAATGTAGAGAATGGTACTATGAACAGATGATTAAATGTTGTGGAATGACCAGGAAGAAATCCTGGTTTCTAAATGCAAATGGGGCGACACAGTGGAGCAGGGGTTAGTGCTGTTCCCTCACAGCAAGAAGGTCACAGGTTCAAGACCTCCTTGGTCCTGGGTCTGGGACCTTTCTGTGTGGAGTTTGCATGTTCTCCCTGTGTCTGTGTGGGTTTCACCGGGTACTCTGGCTTCCTCCCACAGTCCAAAAACATGCTGAGGTTAATTGGTGACTCTAAATTGTGAGTGTGTGAGTGAATGGTGTGTGTGCCCCATGATTGGCTGGCGACCATCTGGGGTGTATCCCTGCCTCTCGCCATAACGCATTGGGATAGGCTCCAGCAGACCCCTGCGACCCTAATGAGGAATAAGCAGGTATAGAAAATGACTGACTGACTAAATGCAAATGGACCTTTAAACAGGCGGCATCGTTATGGGCCACCTGGTCTTTATATATTCTATACATACATTTATATCCTGTTCATATCTCTCTCTCTGTAGTGGGATTATGCTTTTTTAAGTAATGTCATTCATTTTGCACATTAATCTAATAATAAATATGGAATTATAATTGATTGTTCAAAGGTTTGTAGTCATTATTTTCTATTGCAGTTAGTGGCAATGACTCTTTTTTCCTTTCCTAAAATCCAATGGAGCCAACTTGTATCATCCATTTAATTCAAAAGGCATAACTGAAAGTTTAAGGGGGGTGTTCTCTTTAGTAATTGTATAAGTAAAGTAATATAAATGCAAATTTCTTCCAAAGTTCTTTCTAGTTTTGAGCATTTCCATATCATGTGAATATAATATGTCTTTGTCATTATTATAATGCCAACACATTCTATCGTGCAGTGTTGTACGTTTGAGTTTTCTCAGGGTATGAGTCCTAAACTTAAAAACGATTGTTTTATTGTTTCCTTTAGATCTTTCTCCCAGATGTAGACAGTGTTCTTCAAACCGTTGATAATCTTGCACATTTTACTACTGATTTCCTCATTGTTGTTAATTTATTTTCACTGTGAGTTTAATACATTCTCCAAGAACAAGTGTAACCTGATCTGCAGATACAGCCAGAAGTCTTTACTTGTTTGAAGGACATCCTAACACCTGTACAGGAGCATCCGGGAGGAAAATCCTTTTCCCATTCTTTATTTCCTGATAATTTGCCTTTCATCATAAAAGTCTTGTTACTCCACAGTGAGGTGCTGGATGATTAACGTTGAATGAGTTATGCAAGTCTTTTACCACTTCACATGAAAATTAAATTACAGGGTTGTGTGAATCTTTTATGTGTTTTGAGTTGAACCACATTGATTTAAGAGACATTTTATGTTTGCTGGTGAACATTATTCTGGTTCCTATTTCTCCTCCACAGTGTTATATGGGTTTGAGGGAGTAGATAAGTGGCTCTTACACATGCTGCCAGTTCTATAGTGACTGAGATTTATAAAACACAACCATGCATACACACAACTTCATGAATCTGATGAAAATAAAACATAATTCTGGATTTGTGCGTCACTTACACACAGTTTCATCCATCTGTTTCTGAAATATCATTCATTAGGTTTGTGCCACTTGCAGGAATAACACTTGATGCAACAATATCATTTCCATAATTTCCAGACTTTTTTTTTTTTTGCATTTGATAACCTTGGCTTTTCAGAAACAGCAGTGTGCCCAGAGTGTTTTCAGGGGGAAATACACACAAATCCATTAATCTTCCTCTTGCCACAGGTATACACAGAATGCTGTGAATACTTTATGTTGACATATGTTGGATTAAAGCATCAGTCAGCAGCAGCCACTCCCCGGGGAGGGCCGGGTGACATACCAAATGTAATCTGTATCTATCAAGGTGCACATGAGTAGTTTCTGTCAGACAATGCTGACGTTACAGTGACATGGTGAAAATATTTGTGAGTCACGCCCTCGATGTGGAGGAATAATCACAAATGAGCACTTAACTTATCTCATCTTAGGAGAAAATGGGTCCGGCCTGACCACATCTGTCACTTTGTTTCCCTGCAGAACAGCAGAGATGAGTGTGCGGCTGCTGCAGAGAAATAATGGAGGTGCCGGTGTGTAGATCATTAGCTCTCATGCAGGATGCAGCCACCATATGCTCAGAAACATACAGGCATTGTGTCATCAGCTTTAAACTCCTCTTACATTAACCTTCTCTTGTGTTAGTTTGCTGTTTCCATCCTTTATGTTAACGGGTCAGTTTTGACCCATGTCTTAAATCAACTGTAAAATACACTTAAAACAATTATCTATCGACCAATTTGTTTCTCATCTCTTGGTTATCTTGTTAGGCTTCCTTATCCATGAAAATACTGGTATATTGATATTAATATATATATATATATATATATATATATATATATATATATATATATATATATATATATATATATATATATATATATATATATATATATATAAAACAACATCTATGTTGTTACAGGTCAATTTCAAACCAAATTTATTTACTTCAATAAAAAAGCTAAATATATTTTTTCAGAAATAGAACTTTGATACCAGATTACATTCCCAGTCAATTTGATACAAACAATTAATTGAGTTGGCTGTCAGTGCACAATGCACTTTTATGCATTTAAAAAAGGGGGTTGGTGCCGTTCCTAACAGAACAGGAGGTTAAATGCAGTGTGTGATGAGCCTCATGCAATAAATGACCCTGGATTCCTGTCGGTGCTGTGTCTTCTCTGCCTCTCTACAGCCTCTCTGCTCTGACATGTAAACCACCTCCTCTAATGCACCTTCATGCTGCAGCTGAATAACTCGTCTCTGTCTCTCTGCCCCCAAAAAACACACTGTCTCCAATCTTCATGTTAATCCTTCAGCCAGACACTGATCCCAAGAGGGACAACACACACACACACCCAGGGGCACGATGCTGACACACACCACCTGCCCTGACTGCAGCTGATCATGTGCCTCAGAAGTAATCAACGTATAATTCACAAGGTTTTTATAACCAAGGTCATGACCAAGATCTGAACCTAAGCTTATGATTTAGTATTTTTGTTTTCTGTGATCCGTGAGGTTCACTTTCATGCCGCTGTGATGTGAGAACTAACTAAGAACTTTACACAACACACCTGAGTCTTATCGTCATCATCTATGCAACTGCATCTCTCTATACTTGATACTGATTGGTTTGTAGATGGGCGAGCGTCGAAAACATAGGCAGAATTTCTATTTCTGAAAGTTGTCTCCCCCAAAAATCTTTATAAACACAAATATATAATTTGTTATGACCCCCCCCCCCCCCCCCCCCCAATATGTAGAAGCCAGTAAGTCATTTATCACATCACTTTTTAGAAGTAGTGCAAAATCAGCCTCTTTTTATCAGTCTGCTGGTTAAGATCAGACCTAATTATCTTTAATGAGCTCCAATGATGTAAGTTCTGGTAGCAGGAGTAACTAGGGGAAGGGAGGGGGCAGATTTTACTAGTTTATCCCTCAATGATTCATCATCTCATCTGCTCTACGCATAAATATAAATAAATATATATATAATATATATATAAATATAAACATTGCTATAACTCCTATTATTACTTTTATTAACATTGTTTAAAACATTTGAACATGTTGAAGGGTCAAACCTGCAAGACAAGTTGCAAAGGAGTGTTAGAGAGCTAGAGAGAGACAGAGAGAGAGAAGGAGATAGGGCCAGATTATTATGGTAGTACAGTTGTATGGGATTTCTTTCATATCTCCTCCTCAGAAATTATTTTCTGAAAATGTACTCTTTATTGTCACCCCATCAATGAAATGGGATTTTGTTTTCCATTCAGGATTTCCAGGTATTCCCAGTCAATGTTGTCTACATTCTTTATTTTTCCATTTTACTTTTTTTTTATCATGTTTTTTTATCATTTCCACTACAAAATGTTTAAATTTCAGCCTGACTCAACTTCTGTACATGGTCTGAAAGTCTGAACCATCCAATAAATGCTTTCACTCTACAAAAGAACCAAACCAGGGTCCAGATTGATCCTACTGTTTGGTCCAAACCAAGGATGGTTCTGAATTCCAGCTCAAGCTAAGCAGGTGTGAAAGAGCTTACTTACTTTTTTTATTCTTTTCTTTTGATGAAATCACAGACTGTCTCATTTGTGTATTAATGCATTTACTGGATATTCTGCTAACACAGATTTTTGTCTCTAACCTAAACACTTGTAACATAGAGCTTCCCTCACCTGCACCTGTGAGAATCCATAGATAGTTGATGCTCAACAGGCAAATTCTGGTCCAGATCTGCATTTAATAATAATTTAATCTGGAACTGATTATAACTTGGGCGACACGGTGGCACAGGGGTTAGCGCTTCTAGCAAGAAGTTCGCAGGTTCAAGACCTCCTTGGTCCTGGGTCTGGGACCTTTCTCTGTGGAGTTTGCATGTTCTCCCCGTGTCTGTGTGGGTTTTCACCAGGTACTCCGGCTTCCTCCCACAGTCCAAAAACATGCTCAGGTTAATTGGCGACTCTAAATTGCCCGTAGGTGTGAGTGTGTGAGTGAATGGTGTGTGTGCCCCACGATTGGCTGGCGACCATCTGGGGTGTATCCCTGCCTCTCGCCATAACGCGCTGGGATAGGCTCCAGCAGACCCCTGCGACCCTAATGAGGAATAAGCAGGTATAGAAAATGACTGACTGACTGATTGTAATTTCTTTTGTCCAGATTGTCATATCGTTACTTGTCATTCAGCTGCCGGCAAAAAGCAGATAGAAAGGTTGTTCAAGTAAAATATCCTGTTCAAAACTAGCCAAACGTTGGCTGAAAAAGTGAAAATAATATGCTTCATAGCCAGAATCTGAATCTGACAGCAGCTGATGTTTAGCCTCATTAAACCTGCTGCTCATGGTGCAACGGCCAAACTCAAACACACTTTTACAAAACAAGGTGGTTACGGATATTCAGAACTACTCACTTTGACCTATTTGTTACTTTTTATTGCATATTTCTTTAGATTAATCAATGATTAGTTCATGAAACGTGTTTTCCTTACACCCACAGAGGAAAACAAAAATGACATGAAGGAAACATAAATGCACACACATCCCCACCCAAAGGAAAATTAAAGCAAATTCTTCCTTAAATGTTCTCTCACTGGCAAATATACTCGTCCTTTCTTCCACTTTGACCATTGTTTCTTATAAAATGGATCCTGATGTCTTACTCAGATGAAGCTGTGTCTCATTCATCTTGTGCTTCGTGCTCAATAACTTCAAAATTATTTCATCCAGGGGAAGGATATTCACAGCTTTTCCAACAGGGGCCGTTTCATTGATTTAGTTCCTCCCAGATTCAGACTAACATGGGGAAGTAAACGTTTTATTTAGCAGTAAATCTGTGGATAAGCTCACTAGGAAAACTTTGAATCATAAGCAGCTTGGGAGGTTTGAAGCTTGTGCATGAGAATATATTTATTTTTTCTGTTTTAATGGTTTGTTTTGATGTAATTTATTTATTTTAATTATTATGGACAGACTTGTGCTTGTATAATGTGCAGAGGAGACTTATAAGACAAGACAAATAATATTTGATGTATTGATGTATTTATCCTTGAGATTTTAATCATATTTTTTTTATTATTTAGTTTTGTTTAGTGACGAGTCAGGCCCTACATTGTCCAGTAAAGCAGTGAGGCAGTGATTGATGTGGTTAATACAGGGGAAAAGGCAGAGGACCCGTCCCCACAGGGACCATAATAGCAATAAGCCTCTGGACTTTATTGTGTTACCCTGACTTTTATGTGAGCACTCAGTGCCTTGGCAGAGCTGGTGTTACAAAAAAATAAATAAATAAAAACTGTCAAACAAAATCAATCATCTAATTAATTGATCAAAACTGATGGTGGAAATAATTAGAAATAGCTCCTGCCTGATTGTCAATAGTATTTAAATTGTGCTGCCACTTCCCCGAAGTCCTGGCACAGCAGGAGTTTATCAGACCATTGTGAGAATAAGACTGAAAATAAGAACTAGAAACACAGACAGGCTGCAGCTGTGACTCTTTCCAATGTACGTGACATTTCTTTGTTGGATGGAAGGACAGAAGTAATTAACACTATTAAATCCACACACCCAGATTGTTGTAATCTTCAGCTCTTCAGCTCCAACCTGTTGTGAATTTTAATACTTAATTAGATGCATCAATGAATTCAATCATGACACCGAGCTCCTTATTTGACATTGGCGTAATTGTCCAACAGCATCACGTCATGCCTCATGACGATCTCTACGTTTCGTGCTGCTTCCTGTCTCGTTTGACCTTTTCTAACCCAGTACGTGACACGACAGACTCCGACAAAAAAATAAATTATTATTACAGATTTCAGCACACGGCTCTCTGCGTTAGCACTGCATGGAAATTGTGATGTCAGGAATCATTCATCAGGGGAAAAACTGTTGGGAAAGAGCAGGAGTGGGATGGTGGTTCATACAGAGAATAGCAGTGTTAAAGACCACTAATGGAACATTTTTAATGTTATGTCATGATATGTGTATCATCCTAATCCTAACCAGACCTTAACCACAGTGTTATCCTACTATAAATCATCATTAAAATAATCATAATTACCAACGATGCACGTCAGATGCTAAAGTGAGCTTTGTCTAGCAGCCCCATAGCAACCACCACAGCAACGACAGAAAACTTGTGTATTTTTTCACAATAACAAGTAAAATATAGGTTGTATACATTCTTTGAATGGAAATTCTGAAACTTAAATGCACGTTTTTCAGTAGAAATTGTATCAAATTACAGCCAAACCTTTTCCAAAGAAAAGAACAGGAATGTGCAGAAGTGTTGCTGGACATTTGTAAGTTAAAGGAGGAGGCCATGAACATTCTATGTACTTTTTGTTATAATATTTGCATTCATCATGATGATAAACACTAAATTATGATGATGTTTATGTTTAAAAAAGAAATCACTAAAATCCATAATAAATTAGGGATACAGGAACAGATTTACCTCCAACCAATCCAATCTTCCGACCAGTAAGATTGTTGATTGGACCCATAGTTGTCTGTCAACAGCCAGAACCACAATCCACCGGATTGGGCAGTTTAGCTGTCCATCAAAAGTCTAAACTATTGCATATAATCAACACCTATTTAGCCTGATTACTGTGAAGAGTGAGGAGCATGAACCTGAAAGATCCACCAGAGAATCCAGAGAAAAGAAAGAAGTGTTTCATAGAAGGAGCAGTCGAGAGGTGGGAGAACGGTAAAAGGTTCAGAGTAATGTGAGTGGTTCTTGGAGATTCTTTTGTTTCCTGGAGGAAACTCAAAAAAAGACCTTGATAAAGAGGCTGTTGTATCAGCATTTCTGTTGGACAGGTAATATGCTTTCTACCTGCGGTGATATTGTCAGGAGGGGAGGGCTCATTAATCAAATTCTGTTCAAAAAATGACAGTGTTCTTCTCCTTTAGTGCAAATTCTTTCTAAGATATACCAACGTTTTTGTGAGAATATGTTATGAGGAAGCTGGGAAGGCATCATTTGTGGAGCCTAAACCGGACACGAGGCTGCAGCCAGGTTTTCATGAAGCAAAGAGCAATGAAACACATTGTCAATAATGTTAAAAAGACAATTGAAGCTCCCCTGAATATTAAAGCTGTGGCCGTAATTGGTGACACAAAGTTGATTTACGTATAAAACTGGTGACAGCTCATAGTTTCAATCATCTGTAGCTCTGCTCTGTTCATTTGACTGATCTGTGAATGTAATTTGTTGTCCAGATTGCAGCTCACCGCCTCAAAAACATGTCATCCTTTATCAGCTGCTCATTTATTTCCCTGTCACTTATCGAGAGTGGTAAAGTGGCAAAATATTAACAAGACTTCGGATGACTTATTTGACAGGCGAGCTGAATGAGAGAAAGAAAAACACGTCTGCCGTCTGCAGGCTAATTGGTCAAAATAGTCGCCGTGGAGCCTGGAACTTTTTCTGTTGGAATAATTAGCGTAAATACGAAAGATTTACTGCACATAGGCTGCCTCCACGCGGGAGAAAAATTAATATTTGATGAAGCAATCTAAAGTTTTCTCCTCGCCGGTCTTCTCTTGCAGAAGATGCTTCATTACCAGCTGCTTGGTTCGCCCACTGAGGCTTTAACGTTGCTGTGATGCAAGATTTATGATTTCAAAATTCAGAGCCAGAAATAAAGAACTCATAAAAACTGACAAATGTTGGAGCCGAGCTTGTGCGTCATAATTCAGATTCTCCGCCATAAATCTTATGAAGTTGAATGATGCAATATTAAGAGGAGTTTCAGCGGTAGTAGTAGCTTGAGGAACGCCATTCCTCATCTACATAACATGTTATAATCTCCCATTCAAAGGCTGCAGATGGCATCAATGATTTCCTCATGTCATTTATCTCAAAACATTGTCAGGATTTCCTGTGTTGAATATCAAGTGCAGACAATCAGACTCACTGTGTCTTGTTCATCAACTTGCAGATGCTGTATCAGACAGTCGGGGAAATGAGGAGCGATTTGAGGAAATAGTTGTGGTTTTGTAAATGAAAAAAGCCGGATGGCGAAGGAATGACCCATTTTAACCAGAGTCCCCTGATCTGATCTCATCGCCCCTCCTCTCGTCGTACATGATGATTGAAAGGATAAAGGACAGAGAGAGAGACACCTGTAATCAGGAATCATTTCAGGGACATGAAATGAATTTGTGACGGGATTTATTTCTCTCGTCTGTGTTTTGGCGGCTCAGGAGAATTCAAGGCTGTCAGCTCAGTGAAAACCTGCTGCTGGTATCAGACAAAACATGTGTGCTTGTTATGTAATACATTTATATCTAATAGTTTGTGTGGCGAGTGATTACTACAGATATTCAAGAGTTCATCTTTGTCAGACAAGGGGAAAAGACACAGTTCAATACAGAGATTAGAATCTGAATCTGAATTCAAATAGTTCATTTAAGTAAAAGTAAAATTACTGTTGTGTAAAATACTGAATAAAAGTTTTGAATTCAGACTCTTATATTATTATAGTATATTATTGTATTTGTCTTTATCACTAACAAACACAAGAGACATTTTTAATGTTGTAGTTTATCATTTAGGAGATGATTTTATATACTTTGGGTAGATTGATAGTAAAAGTAGTGTAGTAGTATCATTTTATATTGCACATAAGTATCGGTATATCAAATATTTGTCGAATAGACATTATATAGCAGCTTTTACATGCAGTGATGACATAAAACAAGACAACAAAGTAACAACTATGTAAACAGTAATCATATTAAAATGTGTTATTTTATGTCAAATGTTCTTTTGAAAGTAACTAAAGATTCAGATAAATGTAATGGAGCAGAAAGTTTTCTTTTTCTGTGTTTTCCACCATCATCAACAGCGAATGGACAATAACAAATTACTGCGTCGCCATCGTTCCAAACAAGGTCACACGATGACACCTGAGCCTGATGATAAATATAAGTGCACCTTGACTTGAGATAAAGGACCTGGCATAAAAAACATCAAATCCAGCAGATTTATACTAATATTCCACAAGACATCCTATAAAACACAAAGAATTTTGTATCATATTGTGATATGTACTTTTTCAAATGAAAATATTATTAAAACAGTTTTAACATAGAGTTGCAGCTTCTAGTCAGCAGAGAAAGTCCTGTTGCCTTTTTACGCCGCACAGCAGCAGCTTTAAAGGTCCCATATCTGCACTTTTCTAGGTTTTATTTGACGTTGTGATCCCCTAACACAATATATTTGCAATTTATAGTGCAAAACTTCAACTCAGTGTAGTTTTACAGAGTTATTTCAACGCTTCGCAGGAGTTCCAAAAAGTACTGTTTTTTTGTCTTTTAAATATTTAGGATCCTCTCTTCTGATTGGCTGATTTTTGCTTGAAATACTGTAAAAAAGAGTATACAAGATTGGGAGCAGGTGGGTCATGTTACGAATCTTTACAGGCGAAGGGAGCTACTGTATGACATCACAAAGTCAAGGAAGTACAAACAAGTCTTGAAACAGCAAAATTTCTAAATCAAAGCTGTTTGCATTTCTCAGTTTTTCTTAGTGTTTGATGCATGGGACATTTTTTTGTTTATATATAACTTATCTTAAGTAAAAAAAACATGAAAGCAGCTATGGGGTCTTTAAGAAACTTGTGGGTCTTTAAGAAACTTGTGAGTCTTTGATGCAAGGTTCTTTTTTTGTGTTTTCAAAAGTGTACCTCATTGTTATTCACTCTCCTGTGATCAAAATTGACTTTATTCCTATCCTTGTTTGTTTCACTGTTTTATTGTAGTTTATTTTATTGTAAAACTCTTTGGTATTTTTATTTTTGAAATCTATAAATTAACTTTTCTTATTCATGTCTCATGTTATGCTGACGAAAGAAGTCACCATCAGACACGTCTTCTCTTGTGCACAAAGAGTTTTATTCCAAAAAGAACAGTGTCAAAACCATGTTGAATCCAAGAACATCTCTGTGGACCAAATCGTAGATCTCTCCATATAATGCTGGGTCTTGTAGAGCCTCTGTGCCGATATGAGGCCTCTCCTTATTCATCCAAAACATAATTTTTATATACTTTTCCACTCAAAACATTCCAGTGTCTATACCTGGTCGAATCTATCTGTATTTGGTTAAAACAGATCACCATTTCTTGTTATTTTTGATGGTCAGTCACCTGGAAACAGTACAGAAAGTAGCACATGTGTTTTTGACCTCTGACCTGGGCTGCAGGCTTTTCAACACCTTTGGCCATTTTTACCCATCACGTGGCCAGCTTCCACTAACCCTAACCCTAACCTTTACAAGATTTACATTCACATAGCTGCTAATTTTACATGACAAGAACAGACAACACACTTTGATCACTTTGTTTGTAGGTTACTTATTCTATCAAAATGTTCTTTGGATTTATTTAGATTTCCGTAAATTATAGGGTGGAAAATACACTACAATAACTTTATGTGGCATTTCAACGTCACCTCCTGAGTGAAATTCAGTCCCAGGAGTTGGAGCAGTGGAACCAAAACCAGAAGCCGTGACTGTTCTGAGGCTTTTTCACGGCACAGTTTGACTCTTTGCAGCAGGAGAATCAGCGGTGTTACTAATAAAATCATGAATGACTCTGTTCTATTCCAGCTGTGACAGTGTGACAGTGATTCAGTACATTTAATAACGGCAGCCTGAAACTAAAATGGAAGCTGAATGGACTTCGCTTCATTGAGTGCATTAGTCACCGTTGTACATATCGAAAATGTCTCCTACTTTATGAAAAAGGTTGCGAATGAGGTGATGAAATGAGAACATTTATTACAGTATAAGCAGGATTTCTTATAAAATCTGATACATGGATCCATTTTTATGTAAAAAAAAAAAAAGGTATAAGGACTTCAACCCAACATTGATCTTCTCACAACCTGAAAAAGTCAATACACCTTTTCTTTGAATTGTTGCACCTAACCTTTTCTGAGGTCTTGCAGTGGTTTTGTGCTCAAGTCTTGAATTTTAATTACATGCCAAAGCTACAAAAGAAGACGTACATTTCACATCACCACAGTGGTATTATACTGATGCTTGGAGTTATGCCTGAACTCTGCACTCATTTAATGGCAATAGACTAACTGGAAAAAATCCTTTAAACTTCTGTGAGAAAAACACTCCCACACATACGCTGCCTTCTTTCTCCCATCTGCCATCGCTTCTTCATTTATCGCCCAGAGATCAAGTAATTGCAGCTTGGACACACCTCATCTCAACCTCGGTTTGTTCATCATCGACCTTTAACCCCGGTGTATGACTCTAGCAGCTCTCTATGTGCTCGGGGGTGATTTATGATAAAAACATGAGTGCTGTTTCAGTGGAAGTAGCATCAGAGGAAAGAGGACAGATCACCTACATTCTGATGTATATATCCATCCACAGGTAGAGTGGAAATTGTGAAAGTAAAATGATAGATTTAAGAAGATTTCTGATATAATTTTGAATTTAAAGGGTCTGTGCAATACTGAATATCTATTCATTATAAAATCATTAAACAAAAGCTATGATTTTTATGAATGGAGGGTTAACATGACTTGATTAACCCATTTAAGACTACAAGGCTTTAAGTCTAGGACTTTCATTGCATTCCTTTAAATAAAAAAATGCAGCTTTTTTTAAATGACATGATAGTAGACAACTTTATTAAAAAATATGTTTCCAAGTGCTTTCTCTCATATGACATCAACTTCCCGCCCCTTCTTCTTGAGAACATGACAAAGACAAACCCTCCCAGAAAAAGGTCATTTTATTTAGATAATTATGATTTTCAACTCTGACACGTATCTATTTAATTAATCATTCAAGTATCTAGAAGAATCCCAAAAAGAATTTTGTGCATGGGATAAATAGTTTTTTGTTTTGGGGCATATTAATGCAAGCAGCATAATAAACATTAAAATGCTATTTTCTGCAAAGAAAACAGTACAAAAGGGAAAAAATCTAAACATAACATGATTATTAGTGACTCAGCTGATAGAATGGGTTAAAGCTTAATTGTTAGGAGTAAAAGAATGAAGATGTGGAAGTAAAGAAAGTTTAAGAGGGTTAAGAGTTAAGAGTTAAAAATTTAAAAATATATTTTACACTTTATATCACCTCCTTTTATTTCTCTTTATCTCTATGTTTATTTCCAGAGTCATCGTGAGAGTGTGTGAGACACTTCGCTGCTAATTGTAATTGCTACAATTAAAGCAGAGAGGGGATTGGCAGTAAACTCAGTCTGTGTGTGACTGATGACTTTGCCTTTAATAACTTTCTGAATCAGTTTATAATTGCTCATTAAGCAAGATAATTAGGACAGAATCAAGGACTGCTAATTTAAATGTTACAAAAAATGAAGGGCAGGGGAAGAAACCTTTGTTTTATTCTGAAACATTTGGAATTTGGAGTTTGAGACAAACAGACTTGAGACAATAGATGCAACACTGCCCTCTACAGATCACCTCAGTGATAGTCTGCTCACATTAGAGAAGTGGTAGTTGAGGTATTTAGATATTAAAGTAATGTAATACTACATTAGTAAGTAAGTTTGTTTTGTTTGTTTTTCCTTTTTTTTCCTATATGATCATCGTTATATGAAAATGTTGTATTAGCTGCATTAATCTGCAGCATGTTCCAGTTGGAGCTGCATGAAGTGGATCTATTTAAACTACTTCATATACAGTTTCATATACTTCATATAGACCTACTAGTTTAGCCCAGTGGTTCCCAACCTAGGGGTCGGGCCCCACTGAAGGGTCAGCGGACGAATGTGAGAGGATAGAAGAACAAACAAAGTTCTGATTAACAAATCTATTTCACTTGTTGGACTTTATCTCTAATCTTGGATTTTGGATGAAATATTGGATCAATTTGAACATTTATTGAAATGGAACTCTGTGAGTTGTTTAGAGGGGAGAAAAAAAACTTTATTTGGTGGAGCTGAAATGGTTATAACTTTGCTTTCCAACCCGGGGTCAGACTTTTCTAATTTCTGTTAATTTCTTGTGAATTTCTGTTTTAGCTCCTCAAACCTCTAATAAACCAAATCTTTCTAGAGCTGATGGTGAGCTGATAAATCAATTAATCAAACAACAGAAAATTTATGAGCAACTATTTTTACAATTGAATAATCACACATTTTTAAGGGGAGAAATCATCTGGTTTCAGCTTGTCAGATGATGATTTTTTGGACTTTTTTGGGGGGGTTTGGGTCTGTTGGTAAGACACAACCAGACATTTAAAGATGAGTTTTAACAGATATTTTTTCACTTTTTGTACAAAATAACTGATCAATAACTAATCAAGTCGGTAACAGCTGTTTGGACTCACTTTCTAAGGGGATGTGAAGATGTGTCCAAACTTTATTAACTGTTTGTTTGTTGCTAATACAGCTTAAAGTAAATCATTTAACTATGAATTGATAACTATGGATGATCACTGGATTTGATTAAAACAGAAATTTTTCATTGTTTGGCGACTGTTGTTTCAAGGCGTTAGAGCACAGCACAGCAGGTGGCACTGTCTCCCTGATACAACTCCTGATTCAACTGTAAGAATAAACAGAGCCTGGCTCGACCTTTAAGTGATGTCATGGGAGCGACCTCTTGATTGATGTGGAGCATTCTCGGCTGCCGGTACATTTTTTTTGTTTGAAACCAGTGATTTTCCAGTCGAGCGGTCACGTGTGAAAAAGCAACAGACCGACCTCCAGCTCTGAAATGACCCAGTGGTGATGGCGGCTGATGCGGCGCGGCGCTGAGGCGCTGGTTTGGAGGCCGAGCGCTGACATTTGACGCCGTTACAGGCCTGCACATCGTCTCTGCTGCGTGGGATCTTGTCTTTTTGTTCTTTAGGAAGAAAAAAAAGAACCGTGCTGTTATGCAATGTGAAGGGGCCTGTAATTCTTCGAAGAGCTAGTACGAGGAGCTCAGCCCCACCTTCCAGGCTTAATGGAGGGATTCCTGCGAGGAGACACGTCCTTTGTCATGTCTGCTCGTCGGGGTCAGGCTCCGGGGCCAAACCGAGGTTAGCTAGCGGGGATAAAAAGAGCCAGTCTTCCTGTTTCCACTCGTGGCCAAATCTGGGCAGGATGGGAGAAACGGCACAAACAGAGCTGGAACACTGTGGTTTGGACATCGGCCCGAAAACAGAGAGAAAATTGATAGTGTTTATGTTGGGGAATGCGCTGCAGGGGGAATTCTGAAGGGATGCAGGATGTGTGTTGATTTGTATCAACATTTTTTTTTCCTAAAGCATATTTCACAGAGTGTTGAATCCATCAGCTACAGTGTTGGGAGAACGAATCAAAGGAGAACATGACAGATATCCAGACACAGAGGCCAGGAGTCCATAGTGATCATTTCAGCGAGACGATGACGGATCATGTGTCTTGATTTAAGAAGGATGAGACCTGGGAACAGTCGGATGATATTCTGATAGGGAACAAATAGTTTAATCCAGTGTTGGGCAAGTTACTTCAAAACTGTAATGTATTATTTATTACTTGTTACTGTCATTTCTAAGTAATTTGTTACAACTACAATATTACTGTATATAAAATGTAAGGCATTGCACTACTATTGGTTAACTTTTAAGTTACTCTCACCAAAATAACTGGAAATATGGATTTGTTGATCTAAATCTAGCTCTATACCTTTGTCATTGCTGTTAGTCACAACAAGGATCTTACTGACTAGTTTTCATTCAGCTGGTGATTCCACTGTTAAAGTGGTTTTCATGTCTTCAACAACAAGTCTCCTAACCTCTTGATGCTGAAGAATCTCAGATCAGGAGAAGGTTCATTTAGTCTGTTTTGTGGTTTTATCTCCACTCTCATGCTCCACTTGCTTCCTTGTTAACTTCATGTTACTATGGCTCCTCTGTAAATGTTAAATTACTGCTGCTATTTCAGGAAGTGGACAGTTCTTTAGGTGGAGCACACAAAGTGCATTTGACAATGATGTTCTTCAAATCCTTATGCTTCACAAACATAAAGTAATGAGTGTGTGTCCATCAGTAGAATGTGATATCTGACGTTTCTGCAGGTTCACTCATCTCCATCTTCTGTCTGATGAGCCAAAAGGAAAAGGAAGTGAAACATTTTTGCTCAAACATTTCACTGTTGCTGATCTTGCAGTGATTTTAGCAAAATATGTATGAAGAAAAACAAAAAAACAACCACTTCAATCCAGGTTAAAAACACATTGTAATGTGTGTTACTGACATTTGTAGAATTGTTTTCCTGTAATGCCTTACATTACTGTGTTACAGCAAAAATCGCTGCATTACAGTGATTTATTACTTGTTACTGTAACGTGTTACTCCCAGCCCTGGTTTAATCTCAGACTGTATTTTGGAAGAGCATTGATCCAGTCTCTACTGATACAGACAGTTTCAATTTTCTTTTGTGTTTGAGATTTTTTGGGGTATTTTTTGCTCTAAATACAACAGAGGTTGATAGAAATATTTTGTGGTGAAAACTCAGCAGTGACTTTCCTTTTCCAAAAAAATGTCTTTGTTACTTTGGATAATCCACAGACCTCGCAAAGTTTTTAGTGGAACTCCTTTCCAACAAAGAATCAGTTGCTATCAAAACCGTTGACATCAAAGTGACCTAGGCCTATTTCCCTGGACAGAAACCCTGCTGTGACTTTTTCTAAATGTCATTTTCAGTACTTCACCAGTCTAGTCACATCCGTTGTGTTAGAGGAAGTGTCTGAAGAGCACATCTCCAAACTTTAGCTGCATGAGTCAAAAGTACTGAGATAGATGGCACCTAGGATAAGAGTAAATGATAATAAATCATTAATGTGATGTTAACCTTAACCCCGGCTGAGTAAATTCTGCTGTCTGGTATGTGTGGAAGTGCAGTGACTCAGGTTGTGTGTTTCAGTCTCTACAATGACTTCACTCATACTCTGGATTCATGTTAAAAAAAAGAAAAGCACAACAAAAGGTGTCTTAAGGTGCCCCATAGTGTAGGACAACATGATAAAATGTCCTCCAGATTGACCTTCCAATAGAAAACATGTAATAAGTTGTTCTCTCACCACTCATCATGACTTTCTGCATGTGAGTGTCCCACTGCAAACAGCTGAGGCCTGTTTATTTCATTTCTGAGTCATTCACTGCCTTCAGCAATAAACACTCAATATGGAACTTTTCCAGATTAAAATCTTTAAAAGTTACTAGATCCTTACTAGAAAAGAACATTCGATAATGATAAATGTGGTCATAGCTTGAATTTTTGTCCATTTTTTTAACTGTATCTTTTAACTGGTTGAACATCTTTCACATCTGCTGAGCAAACATTAGTATTAGGTCAGGTCACAGCCCTGAACACTGTCGGATGTGTCAAATGCATGGATAAGTTGAGCTGTGGTTACAGCTTGATTAGGTCTCAGACTACTGTCCTTGTCCCAGTTTAGATGCACAGGAGGGGAAGCTGATTTATTGTTGAAATAATGTTGGCTTCGCTATAATAGGTGGTGATATGAAATCTATGAGCTCGTTAGAACTGGGCCGATAACGGTTGACCTTTTATGTCACAGAACATTACAAAAGTCAAACGAGCGCTGAGCTCTTATTTAGCACTTTGTCAGTGCAAAAATGAAAAATTTGCTTTAGATTTCACTATTTCAGCAGTTAACAAGTTACCCGGTTTAAATCCAGTTATTCTGTTTAATTTTTCTAGTCTGCATACACTCTATAAACAGCAGAGATTGACTTTCAATCACATTACCTGGTTATTCACACTTTTACAACTTAGATTTCAGTCAAGCTAATATTTTTACTTTTACTTTAAAAGTCTGGTTTTGGTCGGACTAACACAAGAATTCATTATTGGTGTCATGTAAACATGTGGTTTCTTACACAAAACGTCTTTAGTGTTTTTATCAGTATTGTTTGATTGAGAGACCCCTAGTGACAGAAATTGACTTATTGTGCATTTAAAGTTGCTCTAATCAATAGGAACTATAATTCTAATAATCTAATAATCAAATCAGTGAACTCTGCTGTTTGCACTCAGTTCTGTGCAGGTTTTATCTTTAATCAGGAGGCCAGAGATGCTCCCCTTGAAATCTGTTGTTGTTCCATGTCTGCTAGACACATGATACACAAGGAGGCGATGATACATCATTCAAGAGAGAAGCATATATGCAACTTTCAAATAATACTTTGAGTAAAATACCCAATTTTATGCTTTATTATGACAAGCAAACTCTCTACTCAGACAAATCTACATGCAACATCCCAACCTGATGCCTCCAAACTCATAAACTACAAGAAAACCGATGAGTGATTGATGTCCCATTAAATCATTCAAAGTTTAAAACAGCAGTCTGGCTGTATGAGTGTGAGAAATTACAGTGTGCATCTTTACAGTCTGAGCTGCTGTGAACAGCCCAGGTCATAAAATAAAAAAAAAAAAACTGTGTAAACTTGGCAGCGCATAACACAGCCACCACCTCGCTGCTTACAATAGTGTCCAAACCCTTTGACCGTGTCCCTGCTGGTGCCGTGGTCACTTCATTCTGATCCCTCATGTTTGACAGAGCTTCTGGTCCCGCTCATTGTTAAAAGTGACTCCGGACGGACGCCCCGCCATCGCTCTTCATGCTAAACCCGCTGCCGTCGGCAGGCTCCCCAGGCACTGCGGTGTATCGGCTGTGGAGATGGAAGAGGCTGGAATGTGTTTTAATCATGAGCGTTGAAGCTTCTGTTGGGGCCTGTGTACTGTACAGCATAACACTGCTGCTGCTGCTGCATGTGTGGAACAAGATCTGCTAACTATGGGTATTTATGTTAACTGAGAGCTGAAGCTTTATCTTAAGCAGAACATGAGTTCAGCTAGGGCCTGTTAAAGCAAGGAATCTGTGTGTTTATTCAGACACACGTTATGTAATGTCTTGTTCTGTGACATTAGATGTCGTGTTGTTCAAAGAACTGTAACAATTATAATAAGTTATCAAACTAAAATTAGTAAACGGAAAAAAAGAGCAGTTCATTCATCTTCTAAAGTCACTTATTCCTCTTTAGGGTCGCTGGAGCCTATCCCAGCGCATTAGTGAGTGGCAGGAATACACCCCAGATGGTCACCAGCCTATTGTGGGGCACACACACCATTCACTCACACCTATGGACAATTTAGAGTCTACAAGGAACCTCAGCATGTTTCTGGACTGTGGGAGGAAGCTGGAGAACCCAGAGAGAAACCACACAGACATGGTGAGAACATGAAACTCCACACAGAAAGGTCCCAGGAGGTCTTGAACCTGTGACCTTCTTGCAGTGAGGCAACAGTGATAACCACTGCACCACCGTGTCACCCATAACAACAGTTTCTAATTAAAATATAGAAACTACAAGATAAAAAATAGCACATACATACATTACATTACATATACATTTATACACATACATTATATACATTTATATATATCCCTACATCACCTACATATGCACACATACTCTTGCTATCCGCATATCTTCACACGTTCTCATAGGTTCACATATACACAAGCACACACACACGCAAACACTGAGAAAACAGGTTTGTTTACACATCTGGACACAAACTAAAATTGATTTTTAAATTTCTCTCTCTCTCTCTCTCTCTCTCTCTCTCTCTCTCTCTGTATGTGTGTGTATGTGTGTGTAGACCTATAATATACACCAGTATATGGCTGAGGTCATGCTAACTAAATTTGTGTTTCACTGACACCAGGATGGGCGACACGGTGGAACAGGGGTTAGTGCTGTTGCCTCACAGCAAGAAGGTCGCAGGTTCAAGACCTCCTTGGTCCTGGGTCTGGGACCTTTCTGTGTGGAGTTTACATGTTCTCCCTGTGTCTGTGTGGGTTTTCACTGGGTACTCTGGCTTCCTCCCACAGTCCAAAAACATGCTGAGGTTAATTGGAGACTCTAAATTGTCCATAGGTGTGAGTGTGTGAGTGAATGGTGTGTGTGCCCCACAATAGGCTGGCGACCATCTGAGGTGTATCCCTGCCTCTCGCTGTAACGCGCTGGGATAGGCTCCAGCAGACCATGTGACCCTAATGAGGAATAAGCAGGACTGACTGACTAACACCAGGTGGATTTCTGGTTTATACAGAACTGTTATATTTGTTCATATTTCTGCATTGGTTTGTTTACAGAATCAGGGAAGTTTTTTATATTAATTTTGTCAGGAACAAATAAATGTTTGCTTCTGTACCTTATCAAACACAAGGTCTTTAATTTGCATTGTTTAAATATTTATGCGGGTTTATTGTTTATTTAAATTTATTTCTACTATTTGCTTTTTATCTATTCATTTTAATTTGTATTACTTTCTTTCTTCTTTTTTTTTACATATTTTAATGCAAAATTAAATTGTATTTATTACTTCAGTGTATATGGTGCCTACAATATGAATTATTTCTACACTGTAAAACTTTACGTTACTTTAAACGATTATTACAGTAGATTGCTGTGTATTTAGCAATAAGCAATAGTAGTCAAATTATCACTGTAGTACAACACAGTAGTGACTGTAGCAATTCACAGGAGTCAAAGAGTTACTGAATTATTTAGTTTAGTTTAGTTTATTTGTTTTGAACATGTAAAACCAAAATAAAACGTCAACAAAGATAAAGAGAAAAATAAAACAAGGAAAAGGGAAAATAATAGAATCATTTAACATCAATTTGCATTTTCAAAATTAAGTTTAGAATACAAAGATTATAATACATTTAATCACCTAATACTATAAAAACAACTGAAATCACAGTATTTAATTGTTTTTATTTTACATATAATCACCTAATACTGTAAATACAATTGAAATCACAGTATTTATTTGATTTTTTTTTTTTATTTTATTTTACGGTGTAGACAGAATACTGTAAACAGAAGTACTAAAAAAAACAATCACAGTGACTTTCTGGATAGTTGCTGCCAGTTTGTTACCATACATTTTATGGTTTTACAGTGTATTTCCTTTAAATGACTCTGGCAGATCCTGACTCCTGTTCATAGAACATGAATTCTAAACATTAATTTAGATTCTATCCCAGATCTGACCTCGGTGACCTTTCGCAGCCACTACTCACTAATGTTTTATTAGTGTTGTGTTTGACAGTCTCCTCCTGCAGCTCTGAGAGTGTTGTTATTTCTCGTCTCGGCCAGAGGAACAAACAAAACTGAGCAACTTTCTGCTATGATGATGAGGATGATGATGATGATGCAACAGCCAAAATATGCTTTGTAGAGTGTGTGTATACAGAGCTGCCATGTGGAGTAGATAAACCGCTGAAATATTAATTGCTTGATCGTTATCGGAGCAAAACAATGTCCGGCTAAAAGCGCGAATGGAGAGAACCAGACGTTCTTCAGGGAAACTGGAAATACACCAGGAAACAGGACAAGTTATAAATCACTAATATGGCTTTACACTGGAAATACAATTTTTATGACAAAGTTTGAGGAATATTTGACTTGCTGGGACGTCATCTGTTTATTTCATAAACAATCTCAGCAGCGTTTTACGACCTCTTCCCTAAATATAAACCACTGAGATGAATAAACATGTTTGATTACAATAGTTTCCCAGAGCTAATAAATTATCATTAATGCTTTTCAACCGCCAAATGCCTTATAAGAGGTTTCCTGCTTTATTCATAGATTCATTCATCCGTGACAATATGCTAATCTAAAGTTATAGTGGAAAAGTTCTATTGTGTGTGTGACCATGTGAGGTTATTTAGACGTCCGTGCCCTGTGTTTAGACTGAGCTGTGGTGCTGAGTGTGTGTTTGGGAGGATGTAAATGAATGATAAATCTTTGGAGGGCCGAGCTGACAAATCCTCCCGCTCCTCTGTTTTTCTACACAGAGATAATCTCTCTCTGCATCTCCTGCAGGGCCTCCCAGGAAAACAGTGCTATTAATAATGTCAATCTGTATTACATGTAACGGTGATATACTTAAAAAAAAAAAAAAAACTTAAAGATCCCCCCAGAAGTAATAATAAATGAACATGGCTTTAAAAACTACAAAACAAATATATATTTTAAAATTTTTATATCAAAATTCAATCTGATTTTTCTCCTGATTTTGCTCATGTCTCCTAATATAAAATATTAGAGTAAATTTAACCAATATTATCATCATATCCACCTGTCAATCAAGGTGAGTGATCCTCCACAATAGATTGTAAATTAATCAATATTAATTATATTTATTTGTCCTGAATGTGTTTATTACTTAAAATGGCTGAATAAAACTAAATCATAGATATATTAAAAACATTTAACAAAAAGTTGTAAACATAGCTTCAAAAAAATGGAAGAAGGAGGGTTTTTCAATCCATGCAGTATTTTAAATTCTGAAGAATTTTAAACCTACATGTCTGTCATTTTAAGAAGGAAGAAAAAGGTTATGTTTTATGAGCTGGAAGTTGAAAATCTTGCCTCCGGGAGGCTTTAGCGACTGTTTTTAAAAAAATTTAATTGTATCTTGATGCTTTTAATGTTTTATGTGAAGCACTTTGAATTACCTTGTTGTTGAAATGATAATAATAATATTATCATTTATATTAAATAATATTTATTCCTTGGGAGCAACAGCTTTCAGTATGATGTGTTCTCTGTCATGAGCAGACATGGCCAGTGATTTTTATTCTTTAAATAAAGAAAGCTGTCTTTCTTAATTACATTAGTTATTTTATGTCTATGTCCTGCCTTGAGTTGATGTTGTGTACACACCCACAAACTTGACTTTTTCAACATTTTAATTTTTAATTTTAATTTCTTTTATTACTGTGTAGATGTCCTCCAGCCAAGACCCATGATACATATATCTGGTTGCTGCTGTGTCAAAGGTTCTGTAGTAGTGGTGAGTAGTCCTAATTAATTGCTTTTGTTGGCATACTGGATCTGTACAAACAAAACTGAATGGATTTCTCAGCATGGTGATGATGATATTAATATTCTTTTTGTTAAAAAATAGAAAAAGATAATTACTTCAAGTTCTCCTGCCTTTAAGATAGGGCTACTCAATTATGGAAAAAATCATTATCACGATTATCTTGGTCGATATTGAAATCGCAATTATTCAAACGATTATTTTTTAGTCACACAATGCATTTATTCAGCATGAGTGCTGTTGTTTGAGATGGGTAAACAGATTTGTGTTGTCATGTAGATAACATCTCATAGGAAATCTTGCATGTTATGTTTCCATATATAAGCTTGGGTCCTCTACCAGAGCCCTGGGAGTTTGAGGGTTGTTCAGTATGTTAGCATTGCTGTAGATCCTGGTGGTGTGGATTACTGAGTTGATTTCTCACTCATTGCTGACGTATAGCTTGATGTAATCCATGTAGAGCAGGTGGCTGATTATTGCTCCACTTCAGAATTGGTACCCGTATCCACTCTTTGTGATGATCTGACTCAGGGGGTTCAGGCCTATGCAGAGCAGCAGTGGTGATAGTGCATCACCTTGATATATAGCACGCTTGATGTAGACTTGGGCTATTGGATTTGAGTCCGCCATAAGGGTTGCCTTCCACATCCCCATCATGTAATTGATGAAAAATTTACCAAATTTGTAAAGGAAGGCAAACCTTCAGTTGTGAAACAATGATGCTCACATATCAAAGGAGCAAAAGGGACTGGCAAACAGGATATCCTCATGTGACCTCATAAATTGTATGTGCTTCAAAAATAAAAGCCCCCTTTTCACACCTAACTGTAAAAACAGATAGATACACATAGATTTTATATTGCAGCTTTTTAGAAAAATGAAGTAACCATAATCTTGCCATATGGCAGCAGAGTTAAATTACTAATTTTTCCTCCAACTTTTTTCCCGCCTGTATAACCTGTTTAATCAGAAAGACGTCATGATACAGATGTTAAATACTCTCAAACTGCTGTTTCAGATTTTGAGACAGAAAATATTCCGCTTGAAACAATATTGTGTGTCTCATTTTTTTTCCCACCCCAAAAAATTACAAAAAAATAAGGCAACATCTACACCTCCCCTCTCTTTAATAACATGTAAGCATTTTTACATATGTCTCCTTCTCTGCAAAGTCTTGATGTGTGCGCATTGGAAGCTTTGAGTTTCTACACTGCATCGTAGGTGTAGTTGAATATTCAACGAGTTTGACCCTAAACTTGTGTCACAAATCATTCTCGTAGGCCTGCCACGTAA
The DNA here is from genome assembly GCA_030544235.1 of Lepturacanthus savala. Classification (NCBI taxonomy): domain Eukaryota; kingdom Metazoa; phylum Chordata; class Actinopteri; order Scombriformes; family Trichiuridae; genus Lepturacanthus; species Lepturacanthus savala. The sequence goes on from CM060471.1 coordinate 5,965,456, forward strand.
AATCTGATTTTTAATGAGCTCAAAGAAACTTTCCACCTTCTCAAGATGAATGAAAACAGCCTCCTGGTGTCAAACTGCACACAGAGATATCCAGCTGGTGGAACATGAAGAAAAGAACATGTTTGAGTAGAAGGGCCCTTAGAATATTAATTCTTTTGTAAAACATGGAGAAAAGCTGATTGAATGCCTGGCTCAGAAGGACAAACCAGGTGCAGGATGTGAAGCATCTTTCTTTCTGCTTTGTCCGAGCCTGAGGACACACAGAGCTGTTAAAAGGAATTAGAAGGTTGAGTCGTGTGTCACAGCCCTGTTAATCTTCTCAATGACCACTGCTGTGTCCCGCTGCAGGACCCTGGCTACGGTAGAAAAATGCCTTCAGCCAGTCAGTTTAGGAAATGCTGTCTCTAAGCAAGAAAATGAGGCGGATTTAGCCTGAGAAATATTGTCTAAACCACAGACTGTGTCCAGACATTATTACAAAGAAGTACTGCTGCATGATTCAGGAAAAAATCCCAATCTGTGTCCTTTTATCTTCCTTGTTCCTCCTACAGGACGCTTCATATTTACTTATCTGGAGTCACTAATGAGTCAGAGCAGAAAATGTGGTGTCATGACAACCAGAGTTAAGGCCGACCGTGTTTGCTCAGCGTTTCGTCTCCATCAGCTCAGTCTGATCAAACTCACAGGCTGTGCTGTGCATGACATGGTTCTATTTTCAGCTCAAAACATAAGCATATGACAGCAGATGACGATGCATTGTCCACTCATCCTGTACGTTGGTGGTAGAATTTCAGTCGGCACATTTTTGAAGCAGTCTGAGCTCTACACAACACTTTAAAGATGATTCCATGTTGAAGAATCTCTGTGTGTTGCATCTCAGGAAGCGTTCATCCAATCCTCTTCACACATAGCGAGTGTATTGCTGGGCTTAATGTTGGCACTATAACAACAAACTTTAGGTTTTGGCTGCATAAGTATTTTCAAGACAAATCTTTCTTCTAGTATGTATATATGTACACTATAGGGGTATTGTTAATTATAGTGATTTTCCTATTTGGTTGTGAGTAGTATATATGACCAGGTTCAGCATGAAGAACAGATGTGATAAAAACAACAAACTCTAAACTAAACTTACTATTACATCAAATACACTAGTTAGCTGTTTGAAAAGTCTGAGGAGCTGTGTCTAAAATTTCTGCGACTTTTCAAAACCAACAATGTGACATTTACACCGACTTGGATTAGAGATAACACTATTTTCTCATTATAAACTATGCGTACAAACATTAAAAGACATGCATTCATCAAGTATCTATGAGAAGATGCTCTTGGTCGCATTATAGGAAATGTAAGATGAACATTTTGGGGCTTTAAGGGAACAGTGTATTTCTGGTGGTGAAGTTCCAGGTTGCAACCAACCAACTACAACATCTTAACATCTTAAGGTGGCTTCACAAAACTCGAAAGTCTGTCTCTAGATCCATTGTTTGGTATTTCTGTTCTGCTGCTGTAGAAACATGGAGGTAAACCTGCTTCCTGTAGTTAAAGACCTGTAGTGTTATTTAATTGTTTACTGATATAAAGAACTACAGCCTGTCCCATTGTTATCATATCATGAAATTACCGTTGTTGGGAGATAATAATTGTAACACTCTTATAAGGACTTATTCTCTTTTAATTGTTTTTATTTATTATGTGTGTACTAGATAAGGTGTACTTATTATATGGACTGTATTGTTTGTTTTGTGTGTTATATACAACAGATAGAAACTACCTTACTGCTGAATCTGTTGTGCCCATCCTTTTATTTATTTTTAATGATTAATGTAAGTGCACATTGTCCTGTTCAATAAACTATACCCAACTAAACATGTTATACTAACAGCAACAATATACTCATACATATGAATATTATTCCATTCCTGTCAAGTCTGTTCCGCTAGATGCTGATAAATAATACTAAATCTTACACACTGGACTTTTAATCATACTAGGAAATAAAAGTCAGGATAACTCAGCCTTTACTCCTTCATTATTTGTTGAACTTTATGAAAGTGCAACAGTAAATCACTGGAGTAACACTTTAAATGTGTAAAAATCCTAAAGCCTTACAGGCTGGCTAACACCAGACCTCATTTCAGTGTAGATTGAGATGAGTTCTGGGAACCATATATTCATTTGTTTATATTGGAGGCGTGGTTCATGAAAACCCAGAGCCGTTTATTGGATGCTATGAATGTCTGTTAAATTCATCTGCAGATGTCTTATAGCCAATCATATCATACATGCCCAATATCCAATGACGATGAAAGAGTTTAGTGCAAAATGTTGCTCATTTCTCAAAATAAACTTGCGTTAAATAATTTAGAACACTGTCTAAGGCTTCATCGAAGGATAAATTACCATCTGTTACTAACAAAGTCGCTTTTGTGTTTCGTCATCATCTTGCTGCACTCTCCCTCGTTCTGTGATTGGTTCCCTAGATGAGGGCAAATTTAAGTCCTTGGTGACCACATTGAATTTCACAGAGAAATGAATTCACATGCAATAAAGGATGGGTATACCAAGGTTAAAAGCCTTAGGAATCTAGATGAATGAAATTATCCTTCCTGGTATTTTTCCCCGATGTTTGTTTTCTCCGGATCTGGAAAGAAAACAGCGGTTTGCTTCTTGCGCAACCTCTCCCCCCTCAGGGTGGAACAGCACCTTGACGCGGTGCTGATGCTGTAATCTGGTTACGGAGCGATGTGGAGCCCGGAGCGGTGTCTGGTGTTGACCCAGGCTCACCGGTGGACAGGATGTTCCTGAACACCCCCCTCCTGTGCTCCGGGCTCACTCCGTGGCCCTCAGGCCTGTTTGTTTTTCCGGCTGAGAGCTGCCACTCAGCCCCCTCGCCATCCCTGTGCCTCACCAAGAATGTAAACACATGGAGGCGATGTGCACATGTTCCTGTAAGTGCCGCATATGCATTTGCACAAACAAATGTACACTGACCAGTATGTGTGCAGATGTGAAGAAGGAAATGTTGAAAAAAAAAATGGTGTCCGGTATCCGGTTGCACCTGCATGAAGGTTCGTTCCAATAATCCTTCAACTTTGCTTCTATAATTATTAGTAATTCCATGAATGCTTAACAGGTAACTGTTGAGAAATGGTGGAAGCAGCACAGGCCTGCAGCATCAGACGCCCAAACTGTTTATTCACCAGCGGCACAACCTGTTTAACCTTCCACATAGCACCTGTCCCGTCCGCTAAACACTTTTTAACCCATTTGCAAGACATCGTAAACATTCCCAGCGCTGTGTTTACCTGATACGTGTAAAAACACCAGCCTCCCCCACTGATAGCTGAGCGCTGACCTCCACGGAGGATGGAAAAAGCAGGGAGTGTGTGTGTGTGTGTGTGTGTGTGTGTGGGGGGGGGGGGGGGGGGGGGGGGGGGGGGGGGGCAATGTCTTTTAAACCTGAATTTATGGCTATTTGTATAGGCTGAGGTCAAATTCAGGTAACGTTTCATAGCAGGAAGAAATGAAAGATATCACATTATTATTATATTTCATTTATTATTATATTATTATTATTATATTTCAAAGATGCTGGTGTAACTTTAAATTTAACCCTCTATTGCATAATGTTGCCATTTTGCCATTTCATTTTTCTAAAAACCTGTGATATAAAGTTGATTTTTTTACCATTAGGCATGAAAAGGGCATGAAAACATATTTATACACACAATTTATGAGGTCACATTACCAGGATATCCTTTTCACTCATGGACATTTGACATGTGAGCATCTGTTATTTAGAATTTTGTAAAAATTTTCACCAGACAAAATATTGAACTCTAGGGTTAGTAAACTTTATTATTATTACTATGGCTGACACGGTGGGCAGAGGTTAGCGCTGTTGCCTCACAGCAAGAAGGTCGCAGGCTCAAGACCTCCTTGGTCCTGGATCTGGGACCTTTCTGTGTGGAGTTTGCATGTTCTCCCTGTGTCTGTGTGGGTTTTCACTGGGTACTCTGGCTCAGGTTAATTGGCGACTCTAAATTGCCTGCGTGAGTGAATGGTGTGTGTCCCACGATAGGCTGCCTCTTTCCTGTAGTGTGCTGGGATTGGCTCCAGCAGACCATGTGACCCTAATGAGGAATAAGTGGGTATAGAAGATGAGATTATTGTTTACATTTAAATCTATTTGACATATATATATATATATATATATATATATATATATATATATATATATATATATATATATATATATATTGTAAAAATAATTGGTTGTCATATGGCAACAATGTGCAAATATGGAAAATATGGAAAATTCCTAGTGCATAGAATCTAATGGAGTCCCATTGATTTATAGCATGAAACTCTCCTGGGACTATATTTACAACTTTTCCTTACATATATTTTTTTTAAATATATCTGCAATATTTAGATTTTTAATTTTCATATTTTATTCATTTTCTTCTCACTTATTCCTCATTAGGGTCACAGGAGTCTGCTGGAGCCAATCCCAGCACAGGAAAGGGGCAGTGATACACCCCAGATGGTCACCAGCCTATTGTGGGGCACACACAATATTCACTTACTTTAGAGTCTCCAATTAACCTCAGCATGTTTTTGGACTGTGGGAGGAAGCCGGAGTACCCGGTGAAAACCCACACAGACACAGGGAGAACATGCAAACTCCACACAGAAAGGTCCCAGACCCAGGACCAAGGAGGTCTTGAACCTGTGACCTTCTTGCTGTGAGGCAACAGCTCTAACCCCTGCACCACCGTTACGCACTAGACCATTTTAAATTCATTTTAAATTCAAAACATTTTTATCATGTAGTTTACCATGCAATAGAGGGTTAAGAGTAAAATATACATTTCTGTAACACAATTTTAAAACTCCTGAACTAAGTTATTGAACCATTTTTTATATGAAATTTTCCACCAGCTACAGCCTCCAACAGACCTAACAACAGTACAGCCAGAAGATAAGTGGCTTTTCAGCAGCATGAGAAACTAGTCCGATAAGTAGCTTTATTTATGAGCCCATATGTTGAGTGGGATCTGAAAACAACTTGTCTTAACACTTGTGGGGGGCTGTCAAAACACTTTCTGGGAAATAGTAGTTAATCAAGGTAGATGAGGTAGCACTTCACCTGACAGTGACCCTCTGGAATGCAGGGAATATCACTAACAGATGATATCACTTTGTTATTATCATTTAAAGTATAAAAATCCCGAATTATAAGCTGTTTGTCCTGAGGTCCTGATGTTCTAGTCTTTGCAAACCAATATTTAAAATAAAGATAACTACACACTACGTAGGTTAAGAAGCTATCACTTCACTTTAAGAGAGTGCTCTTAAATACAAACTGTGACAGTTTCATATTCTTTAGCATGTTTTATATTGTTTTGTATTGTTTATATTGTGACTAAAGTTGCAAATTACATGTTATCAAATGATGTGAGAATAATAACAGACACTTTTCTTCATCCTTGTGAAGACTTTTTCTTTTAAGCATCTTTTGGCAAATTTGCATATTTTATGACCAGGAATCATTACTGTTTTTGTTTTCTTTCTTTTTGATGAGCAGAATTTTTACACATTACTAGTTGAAGACGTATTGAGAAGAAAATAAATCGGTCTTTTATGTAAATATGTTGGACCTAATGCCAAGTTTCCTTTTAAGTACAGAGCTTTAGTTTTGTTCTGTTGTGTTTAACTCTTGCGATAATAATGTATTATTTACATCTTAACGATAAATTTAATACAGTTTTGTATGAAACAAATAAAGATGAGGGATTAGTGCTTGTACTTCTCCAGGAGTCCAAAATCTTGTTGATACAGCTGGACAGTTGACAGTTTCATATTCTATATTGTGTTTTATATGTTTGTTGCAAATAAAGTTGCAAATAATGTTATCAATTGATGTGAGAATAATCATGGACATACACTGACATACACTTCCCTACATCCTTGTGGAGTTTTTTTTTAACATCTTTGGCAAATTTTATGGTATGATGATAGTTAGGATTTTATGGCAAGAATCATCACTGTTTTCTCATTGCTCTCCTCCGCCTCATTTCCAGCTACAGCAGGAAGCTGCTTTCAGTGAATAAATGATGGTTAATGAATAAGTTAAATTGAGCGTTAAATGGTTTTGATGCAGAACGTGGAGTCAAAGTGGCACTTCACCTCCTTCATCGTCTCTGCAATCAAAATGTAAAGTTTTTCACAAGCACTACCACCGTTTCCCTGGTAAGACCTGAGGACCAGACTAATACCTGGAACGATCGTTGCCATCCAACTAAATTAAGCATGATTTTAGTGCTTCTTCTATAAAATAAGAGACATGTCTCATTCTTGTCGGATTTTCCAAACAAATATACGGAAATATTGAAATGTTTTACTCTCTGGTCCACTTGTTATTTATCAAGTTGATAACTCAGCTGTGCTATTTCATAACAAGTTTGGCAGTGCATTACATTGTTTTGATGAACAGATTTCGACTAATCAGATTAGAGTATTCACCCAGACAATGGCAGGATACATTTTTAATGTGTTAAATTCTTAACAGCAAGTAATTGAGTAACAGTTAGCCATTAAAATCCTTAGTGGGCAGAATTTTTACACATTACCAGTTGACGTATTAAGATAAAAATGAATCAGGCTCACACTTCTGTCTAAATATGTTGGACCAAAGGCAAATTTCCTTTTATGTACAACACTTTAGCTTTGTTCTGTTGTGTTTAACTCTTGTGATAATAATGTATTATTTACATCTTAACTTAGATGTCATGGGAAAAACATGAACGATAAATTTAATACATTTTTGTATGAAACAAATAAAGATCAGGGATTAGTGCTTGTGCTTCTCCAGGAGTCCAAAATCTTGTTGATACAGCTGGAGGATGCAGCCGTGCATATTTATACTATATCAGGTCATTCTCAGAGCATTACTACTGCATTAGAAAGGACAGTTTCTGCTTCCTATACAAACTCAGATTTTATCCACTTGTGGTTTCTGCCAGTAAGTTTTAAATGTGACAAACATTTTTTACAGCCATAATAAAGTGTGAAAACACTGTGTGTGTCTGGCACTGTATCTGGTAACATGAGAAGTTAAAAGTGAACTTTGCAGCTAGTTAAAAATTAAATTAGACAAATATTGCTGCTGCTCCTCATTCCTCTGTAACGACATTCTGTCCGGGCACGCTGCCAGACCAGTTGCTCTTTATACTATGCCGTCACTGAGGTCTGCTTTTCTCAGATGTTTTTTTAATGGGTCGTGAGGTGCTGTAACGAATCTGATCCACTAAAGCTATGAGACTGACCTCACACAGTCTGTCTCTGTCTACCAAACATCCAGTAGTTTCCCATTAGACCAAAATCCCATTAGTCCAACAAAAATCCCACTGCTCCAATGGCCCTTTGCCCCAAAAATAGACACTCTCCATGGACTTAAAAAACTAACTGCAATTGTTGTGGTGCTTATTGTTGCCATGACGCCGATGGTTGCCTACATAGAAACTTAAAACCACAATCACGAACCACATTCTCTCCTCAATCCGAACCAAGTGTATTTGTGCCTGAAGCTAGCCACACCTGAACCACCTTAAACACCATGAAACACCAATGCTGATTCAGCACCATGGACAGAGTCCCTGTGTGTGTTTTTGGGATAACAGACTCTTGGACTAATGGGCTTTCAACCAATGGGTTGACGGGACACAAAATGGCAGGCGAGAACCCAACAGCACAACACAAGAACAGTTCAGGTGCAGGAAGCTGTGTGGTTTAATGGAATGAGCAGATTTTAAAGCCAGGTCATCCATCAGTGTGGCAAACAAATCCAGAGAAGGAGCAGGGGAGAGGGAGGGTCCAAAGTCCTAAGAGACACAAACAGTATCAGGATCACAGGAATGCTGCAGAGCTACAGGAAACACACCACAATCTGGTGAAAGAACAGAGGAAATGGGCCAGTATAGATACTGAGGGGCGGAGCACCTGAGTATGGGGGCGGAGCAGCTGAATATGGGGGCAGAGCAGCTGAGTATGGGGGCAGAGCAGCTGAGTATGGGGGCGGAGCAGCTGAATATGGGGGCAGAGCAGCTGAGTATGGGGGCGGAGCAGCTGAATATGGGGGCAGAGCAGCTGAGTATGGGGGCGGAGCAGCTGAATATGGGGGCAGAGCAGCTGAGTATGGGGGCGGAGCAGCTGAATATGGGGGCAGAGCAGCTGAGTATGGGGGCGGAGATTATTTTTCATGAAGAACACGAAGAATATATATCAAAAGGTGTTTAAAAAGGACATTATAAAGGACCCAAATAAATAATGATATTATATTAAACTATTTTCTTTTTGTAATGGTAAATATTGTACATGTAAATATTGATGATATATATTGATACTGCAACAGTAACATTGTGTTTTACTACAGATAAAAATACTTTTAGTGTTGGAGCTGAGGTTTTCTCATGTAACATATGAATAATACTCAATGTTGCCCCTGTATCAGGGAATTTTGGATTCTTTGGGTTAAAAAAAATTGTACTTGGAGCTTTGGAACTTGCAGTAAATCATGCTGAAAAAAATAACCTTGCTTTGGTCTCCACCAACACAATGAAAGATTTGCAGTTTCTAAGGTTTCTAGTCTCTAAGGGATCGTGGGTTTATCTTAATTGTGTTTATTTCACAATAATGATTATATTTATGAGTTAGATTCTGTGGTTGATCTTTGTTCATAACAGTGGTAGAATTCCATGAATGGTCAATCAGACTTGAGTATTCACTTAAGTTGAATGATAAATGTAATTAAGGCCCTGATGAATTTAGCCTTCCTAGCTGATATTAACACAGCATCACTTTTGTGGAGAGGTTTGGACCACCACATCCATTATGTGTGTTTCATACGGACACACTTGATCTGATACATGGCCCCATCAAAAGCCTCCTTAGCTTCTTCCTTATTGAGCTTTAAGAGAGAATCCCATCATACACAGCACCCTGAAGCCATGTCTGCTTTTCCTGCCTGCAAATGCTCTTACTGCCCTTTAAATCTTCCCTAATTGCATCGGAATACTTTGATACGCCTATTTTCTCGCTGCTCTGAGCTGTGTCTTTACTGTCTCTTCGTTAAGCAGATTGTGGGCATACCCCCTCCCACAGCTGTGTATTGCCGGGCTTATGGAAATTTAATATCACCAGTTCCATCATTCATCACAGTCACAAGTAATGGCAACACTGCTGTGGTGTCAAAACACAATAATATTCCATATTATTTCTCTCCAATGGATTCTGTCGCATTCACACCTCGGGGACATTTATAAGCTACATCACCATGTAATAAAAAATTCCACATGATGCATTGGTGGAGTTGATCCGTCACTACAGAACAGATGAGTGTCTCTCTGCCTTACGATCCTCCTCTTATCACATGTCGCTTTCATCTTCTTATAATTTTGCTCTCACCCTTTCTACATTGAGTTATACTGAAATGATTAATGTAGAGTTCAAGATATTATAGCAGCGAAGATTAGCTTTTCATAGCTCTTTGATCTTTGAGGCATTTTAAAACTGTATTTGTCCCTATAAGCAACTGTACTGTAAATTATTTGCTATTTGAAGCTGCAATGAATTATGTATTAATATAAACATCAAACCAAATCAGTCAGTTTAATGTGAAATGTGACTATAAATCAGGGATCTTTTTAATAGACTGGAGAGTATGAAAATTGAATGCACATGACTTCAAGAGAAATGTCATCAAAATGATTTTTTATGCTGACATTACGTTAAATATTGCATTTTCCATTAAGAATAACAGGATTATCACTATCATGCTGGAGGTTGTCACTAACTGTTCTCTTGCAGGTGTTGTAGGATTGTGTATAAAATTGTCCAGAACTTCGTGAGAATACTTAAAATTTGATAATATGTAAGATGCTGTGTTTTCAGCTTTTTTTATCACCAGTGGAAAAACAAAGCAACAAACTTCTTGCCAAACACAATAAATTATCAAAAAGGTCCCATATAAGGTGTCTCCCATAAAAGGTGAAGTGTCATCCACTGATTGGTTGATCAATGGTTCAATTCCTGGCTCCTCAGGAGCAGGGTGTGAATGTGTCACAAGGATCAGATTCTCCCGAAGCACCTGATATATCAGCCACCGCCATCAGTGAATGTGTGTGAATAGGTGAATAAATGTACTTAACTGGTACAGTTCTGGTAACCATCTGAGTTCTTCAGGCATGTAGAAGAACTACAGTGACTATAATAAAAAAATGCTAAAGTTTGTCTCTAGAGCCAATGTGGTTTGTCTGTTCTGGTTTCTACTGTAGAAATATGACAACTTAACAGAAAGAAACCCGTTCCCCATGTATATATATATATATATATATATATATATATATATATATATATATATATATATATATATATCAAAGGTAATACAACCACAATTCTTAATTTTATTGAATTATACCCTTATTAAAACATGCTTGTGAATATTATATTCCATTTCTGCCAAGACTATTCTGCTGGCCGCTGATTAATTTTATACACTGGACTAATTTTATGCACTCTAATTGAAACTATCAACTGATAACGTTGTTATTAGTGTCTTTGTGGTCAGGGAACTTGTAATTCCTGTAAAAGTGTAGCCTACAGAACAATTCTGCGCTAACGAACTCTGAATAAAAGGCCATGAAGTACATAGAGAGACAGGCTCCATGCAGCCAGCGACTCTGGCTCACTGCTCTGCTGTGTTTGGCTTCAGTCCTGTTAGTTTACACTAGCGCCCCATTAGTGTCAGAAATCCTGCTTGATGCCCAGTTACTGTGTGAGATAGCTAAACAGAAGGGATGGATCGGTGTTTTCCCTCTACTTCCACCATGCAGGTGGTATTTGCTAGTGTATATATGGATCTCTAATCGTTTAACTGCACAGTATTATAGAATTACTCTATATTCAAGTGTGTGTATATACTTGCTGGCAGTCAGGACATAAAAGCCAGGGTGATGTACCCATTTCTTCTTGTGTGATCAGTTTTCCTGGACAACAAAGTTAGTCCAGTTATGTAGCCAGCTCTCCCCGGGCCTTATCTTGATTGGTTGGGGGAGGACAGGGTGGTGATCTGTCAGTGAGGATCCACAGGCGCACGCTCAGTTGCACTTTGTCTATAGGAACAGATCCACCTCCTCCACAGCCTCGCAGTTCTTCAGGGACAGGAAGACGAGGACTTCTTCACCTAGGACGACCCTCCAATCAAGATGAATCATGAGGTGCTAACAGGTCAAAGATCGGGTCGCTGAAAGGACCGTAACGTTGCTTGGATTCATGGAAACCTGCTGGGAAAGATCAAGAAGAATTAAAAAGTAGATATAATCATTAGAGAAACTGTGGGAAAGCATCTGGAGACACTTTCTCTTATGGCAACATAATTCAATCTACTAAATCAACCTTCCTGGATGAGCTGGGAGGTTCAAATCAATCGTATCTAGAGAGGAGATGAGCGAGAGGCCTGGTGAGTCTGGGGTTTAGGTATGAGGCAGAAAAGCAGTCGAGAAACTAGAAACCAGTTGTTCTCAATGTAAACACCATGTCAGTCCTGCTGCCGACCTGGCACAAGAGGACCTGGACCACAGCGAAGGACTTACCTCTGCTGCTGCTCCTCTTGGTCTTCAACCACCAGGTAAGTTAAAACATGCAAATATATTGAACACATTAGGGGTTTAAATTGGCTTTGATTCAGTCTTAGCGTCACACAGCTGAGTCAAACAGCTGTTTTGTAAACCCTTGAACCCAACTGGTCAAAGCAGATGTTCTCTCAGCTGGAGCCAGGTCTTGTTCTGGGTTTATTTTAAGGGGAGTTTTTTGCTTGCCAGTCATCAAGTGTTTGCTCATGATGGAATGTTGGATCGCTGTAAAGTAAAGAGTAATGGACCATAGTCAAAATAGTCAACATTTTTTATATTTTTCCAACAATACAACAGCTATAGAATGCATCTTCAGGCTGATTTACTGCATGAGGCATGATTGTGAAGACCTTGCTAACGGTTGAGAAATGAGAATACAGTTTTTAGCCGATTCCTTTGGGAAGATGGTATCAGACACCACACTTTAATCTTATTTTAGTCTTCTTCCCACATTGGGTTTGTGTTGCAAACGGTCCCACTGCTCATACATACACATGTTCTGCAGCATCTACATCTAAGCTAATTGCCCTGAATATACCAGTTAATGCTTTAAAAAACAACTTGCGATCTTTTTTGGGAATCATTAATGAGACAAACTCTTTTTTTTTCTCAGAGAAATAGAAACCCTTAAAATATGAGTCAAAAAGATCACAGGGGCTTTTTTTAGTTGTTTGTAAAGATTCACTTTCATCTTCACCATTATAATAGAGTGAATTACTAGGGGAGTGGAGAGAGAGACGGAGAGACAGCAGCTATTATCTGTCCTTCATTGGTGATGCCTGATCTAGACAGGATCTTGACGAGTGGAGCCTCATTGAAACATCAGGCAGGAGGAAATCTTCTCAGCACAGGTGGTGGAAATGACACCAGGCAGCCAAATAGACATTATAAAAGGCTGCAGAGATCAGCTGTTTTCTCACTGGGCTGTGAAGATCGGGAGTGTTGGGCTGAGATAGAAAACCTCCTGGCCTGCCTCTGAATTATAAATGAATGCGGCCAACTGTTGCTCCTCACACCGTGTAAAAGCTTATTTGTCTCGGTAACGACAGCAAATTAAGGAGGAATCATAATTTATGTCTGAGTGTTAATTAATGTGATACCTGCCAAATGCAATAACCTTTAATTCAGGTCACACACACACATACACAAACACACTCCCCATCTTTTAAACATCAATAATAAAGGTGTGTTTGTGATGCTGCAGGAATGACACTAATGCCTCACTAACACTAACTGCCTGCATGAATTACAGATCACACACAGGTGGAACTGTTCCCTGGTTGAGTGAAGGATGTGTGATTTAATACTCCCACCTAGTGGATAAAAGCAAACACTGCAACATCCACAGCTCAAGACAGGTGCACTGTAAAATATCACAAGCATTTTCATTCAAATTACTCATCATAATCATTATTTACTCATTTATTTTGTAAATTGAATGCTGTCTGATTGGAATCATTGTTAGTTTATTCACATGTTGCCTAACACACCAGCTTAATATTCCCATAGTATTCCTGGAAAAGTTACTCCCAAGTTTGGGAAATGTTTTTGTTGAATGTAATGTTCCCATAAAGCTTCCTCATGAAGTTCCATTTCTTGAGGGTAGTTTTTGTAAGGTTCCCTGATCTAATATAATATATGAATATTGTGGTCTATGGTCTAATTTTATGGTATTATGTTCACCTGTCATCATTTATGCTATGGGATAATGAAAACCAGAATGCAGCGATTGTGTCTTTGCAAAGTAGTGTCAGTGGAACTTGAAACCCTGGCATTATTGCCAAATATGTTATATGCTATGTGTTTTACTGAAAAAAGACAAACATAATTTTTTCATTTTCAGTTTTCATTGTTTCCTTACTAAAACCCAAAGGTTAGTGTGTTGTGCAGACAAGAAATATGGCAGATGTTACATCAAAGGACATCACAGCTCGGAGGTTATTGTCATTTCACATAGTGTGAGACATGCAGTTGGCAAAAAGAAGACTGACAAGAATAATAATGACAGATTTATACTCAGTCTGTGTAGCTATAACTGCTTTAATGATTGAATCAATCATAGTTAGAAACTCAAATCTAAAATTGTTAAAGTTGCAAGAGTCTTCATTTAACCACTCAAGCCCCAGGCTGATTTTTCAGTTTTCCAGCCATAAAAGATAATAAATATGGAATATCACTACAACCACAAAGGTTATGTACTTAAACCTGGTATCAAAAGAAATGTAAAGGTGAGGTGAATACAGAAGTGCTAGAATCAATTTATGTTACTGATACAGAGCAAATATAGTTAGAATATTGAAAAAAATTGTGTTTTACTACAAATAGTAATCACTGCATTTAAAATTTAAAAGTAGACCAAACTGACTCAAATCATAAAAAAAACAAAAACTGAAATAAGATAAATTATCTGCAATGCAAAGTTCAATGATTAATAAGATACGAGTTCAAAGATCAAATATTTATTGGTAAAATCATAGAAATCACACTAAGGATCATTACAAAACATGAAGAATATATTCTGTAATATGTTTAAAAATTTGATTCTAATGGACTTGATTGGATAATCATACATACAAGTCAAATCTAAATTCAATTTTAGAATAGTCCTTAGTTGCTACTACTGATATTATATTAAACAATTTTCTTATTGTCATGAGGATGTGAAAATTGATGATATATATTGGTGCTGTAAAAGTAACATTGTGTTTTACTACAGATAAAAATACTTTATTTAGTGATGTAGCTGAGGTTTTCTCATGCAATATATGAATACAACTCAGTGCTGCCCCTGTATCAGGGGTTTTTAGATTTTAGCAGGTTAATAAATTATTAATTAAATGAGTAATGGGACAGATGAATTATCTTCAGATCTGTGTAGTCTCTCTTTGGTTCTGTCTCACCACTGAGGAAACATCTGTTTTCCTCAGTTTCCAACAAAACAAGCTTTGATTAAGCCCATCGTATTTTACCGGCCCAGCACCACACAGCTGCTACACACTGAGTGACTAACAGGTGAACATTATGGAGAAAGCAGTAGCTAAAGAGCCACGTATTCTCCTCTTGAAAGGAAAGTCAATATTAGACTTAGATTCACTAGTAGGACCAGAAACACAGCTCCAAATGAATGTTAATGTCTCTGCATGTCTGCTGGATGATTAATAGGCCACTGTGCAATAACAGTCAATATATGAAGTGATAACATATAAATGTTGCATTTTCAACTGGTTCCACTATTGTCTTCTGGCCAAAAAAGAAATAGCAATATAATTAATGCACCTTTGAGGCAGTTTGTTCTCTTGTATCGTTTATGTAATGTTTCTTTACAGACTTGCTACTGTGTCCTGTTCTATATCCATGGAGAGCAATGAAAAATGAAATGATTAAACGATTGCTGTTTTGTAAGATGAATATGTTGATAAACACTTTCTAACTCATGTCATGACATGGAAGGTAACAGGTTCAGTGCTTGAAAGTCTGATCGCTAAAAGGACTGAATACTGGGGCGCCTGCAACAGAACTCTGTCAAACAGCACACTCTCAAAAACTGGTGAGGCTTGTGCCAAATATTCAATATAAATTATTTTCATTGTTAAGAGCTCTGGTGAACGTGAAACATTATTCTTGGTTTGCAGGAATCTACTGCAATGGAACGTTCGACATGTTTGTGTGTTGGCCCCATTCTTCTCCTGGGAACGTGTCGGTCCCCTGTCCTCCGTACTTACCCTGGATCAGAGAGGGTACGTCATGTTTAGATGCTTCAGTTTACAATGAATATAGATGGAGCTTTAACCATACCATATTAATGTTCTTTTGTGCTCCTGAGACTTTCCTTGACACCACATTCAGTCAGTCTATAATTTAAGACTGACTGGACAGTAATAATAATATTAAACTTTTTTTTTTGTGTGTAGCAACTTTCATGCAAGAAAACAATACAAGATAATTATGATCCATTCAAAAATGGAGGGAAAAATGCAGGAAAAATCAAATAATCAGTTAAATGAACAGTGTACCGATTACATTCTCAAGAATTATCGCTTGCACGAAAGAAATAGATCTTATCGAACCACAATTTTGACTGTTGTTAGTCACAAGATAAAATTTTTGTGTGCAGTTAAATGGCCTAAATGTTACAATAATCATGTCAACCTGTGCAGGTTATAAACTATTAAACTGATTTAAAGATATAGTGTGTGGTATCTGGTGGCCTCTAGTGGTGAGGATGCAAATTGCAACCAAGTGAGTATGCAAAGCGTCTAAAAGACCCACTCCCACAGTCGAGAAAACCACCTTAATCTAAGGTAATAAAAGAAAACAATTCTTATTTTGATTGAATTATACACTATAAAACACTAATATAATGTAAAATATACTATTAAAACATACTTGTGAATAATATATTCCATTTCTGCCAAGTATGTTCCACTAGATACTGTTAAATCTTACACACTGTCCCTTTAAGTATACAGAATTCATGCAAAGAGGCCAAAAATAAGCATTTTAATATCCTCCTGGATTTGGGATTTAGCTGTATGATAATGTAAAAACACCTTTCTAGCACAGGTTAAAGCAATTACCCACCAGGTCATCCTTCCTCTCCTCCAGCTGTAATGAAAGAAGAAACCATGCATATCATTGTGACTTTCAATTACCCGCAGGAAGCTCCAGGAGGGCGCACAGGGAATGCCTGGAGAACGGGAGATGGCGACAGAGGGAGAATTCCTCAGAGTCATGGAGGGATCAGTCGGAATGTCAGGACGACCATTACTTTAAAGTCGAGGTAAGGAAGAGGAAGGGAAGAGTTAGAGATGAATGTATATTCTAGTGATTCATGGTGGTCTGTAATCTATCTTGTGTCCTGGAGTAAATTACTTCCCTCATCTTAGGTTATCTGTCTTTATTAGCAACAATGACGTGTGAGTTTTTGTGTGTTTGTGTCCAGGAGGAAGAAATGCTTCGGCAGACTCCCCTCAGGCTCATCTCTGTCATTGGCTACTCCCTCTCGTTGTCCTCCCTCACACTGGCCACTTTCCTGATGGCCATACTGAGGTCAGTGGCTGGAAGGGTTAGATGGTTATCTGATGGTCAAATAGATTAATTACATCAAATTTAAAGGACAATTCCACTTTATTACAGCTGGGCTCTTATTTCTGTAGCTGTGGTCAGCCTCAATTAGCCTTTCAAAGCTCCCGTGTCTGCTCACCAGGAAGCTCCACTGCACCAGGAACTACATCCACATGAACCTGTTTGTGTCATTCATCCTGAGAGCCATGGCTGTTCTTTCTAAAGAAACCATACTACACGTCATGTATTCCAACCTACCCAACGACGACTCTGGCTGGAACTCCTACTCCAGCACTGCGGTACACTCACCACTGCCTTGTTCTTCACATATTAGTGGATTGTAGGCTATTGACTGAGATTAATCCATCCCTAAATGTGTTCCTCAACAGATAGCACTGATGTGTAAAATGTCCAAAGTGGCCTTGGAGTATTTCGTAGCCTGTAACTTCTTCTGGCTCTTGGTGGAGGCCATTTTCCTCCACACGCTTCTCTTCACTGCTGTGCTGACCAAACGGTGTCTGCTGAAGAAGTACATGCTGTTAGGATGGGGTAAGTGGGGAGTTCTTCCAGTGTCTGACTGGGATCAGTAACTGACTAAAGTTACTACTTCCTTGAGATGTAGGAATCCTTCATTTGCTTGGTAACAGTAAAAACATCAAAAACAGCCCTGACTCACATTTGGAAACAGGAGAGGAACAGCGTTAATCTGTGGCAGAGTCCACGTTCCGGTAGTTAGAATCTAATCATCCACCAAAACCACCACCTCTGGATATGGAAATTTATCACCACTCAAAGATAACTATAGGTTGTTTTTGGCAACTGGCATTACAATGTAGGGTAGGAGACTCTGAAATTAGCACCTTGATAGATTGTCAAATAAATTATGTATTTTTCATATTAATTCAATGCATAGAATGTTAATGGTGAATTTTGAGTGAAAGACCCATTGCAAATAAAATGACTCAATCTAAGGGAATAAAAAAACAATCATTCCTATTTTGATTGAATTAATGAGTCACTGATAAATAATGTTTGGTAAGATGAGAAAGTCAAAACTTTTTGAAATACAGTTTTAAAAGCATTCATCAGGTATCTCAGGTATCTCATTTACACAGACCCCTGAGACCCTAATGAGGAATAAGTGGGTATATGAGAAAAGAAGATGAATGAATGAATGGATTGTAACATTTTTTTTTTTTTACACGAAATGTCACATGGTTTAACTGAAAAAAAAAGATAAATGTGAGTGTGACCCTGTAGGTGAATCACATATACTCCTCTGTGGTAATAGTAGCAGATAGACAATAGATTTTTGATAATTTAAACATGATTTATGGATTTACATTGAATTGATATAATTTCATGAGAATTATCTATTGATTGCTTTTCAGGAACACCTGTCCTGTTTGTGACACCATGGACAGTTGTTAAGATTTTATATGAAAACACAGGGTGAGTGTTTCAATTCATGCTGAACGATAATACACAGAAAATGTTCTTGATTTTGAAGTAATCTTTCCCAATTTTATGCCTAAGATGCTGGTCGATGGTGAACTTGTGGTTCTGGTGGATGATAAGGGGCCCGATTACGTTATCGGTGCTGGTAAGTGAAGCATCTGAACTCATTTTTATTCAACCTGAAGCCCACATCACTTCCAGACACACCATGCTGCTCCTCTGGTGCTGCACGTCAAGTCAATTTCAGTGTGATTTCACAGCGAGTTTAACACTTCCTGTGTTGCGAGGCCTTGTGATATTAAAGCTGTAGCAGCAGACACGAGTGTGACAGATCTCTAATTTTTCACTACACAAATCCACACTGACAGCAGGGATTCTGAGATTTAAATTAATTAAACCAGGTTGTGTTTTGGACACATTTCCCTTAACCTCCGACATGTGTTGCAGGTTATTTTCTTCATATTCATCAAGATCCTGATGCTGCTGATGTCCAAGCTGAAAGCGGATCAGGTGAAATTCACCGACTACAGATACAGGTGATTTACTGACTTTACTGAGGCGTGCGACCAAATGTCACAAAACAAGTTTGACCTTGAGCGTCGCGACTGAAAAACAGTGCAGGAGGTTCCTGGTTTAACATTTAAATGTTAATCGCTCATGTACAGCACAAATTTCAAATGTCACCCCCATAAGCTTTTGCCTGTTAAGTCTTCCATAAATGTCACTGCCACAGAGGGGATCTCATGCACACATTCACACAGCTCTTTGTTTTATAACTTTTTTTTTTTTTTGCTGGCTTGTTGCCTGATTTATTAACATCCTGCAGTAATTATGCACCACTGTATGTTTTTTTGTTAATTTGCTGCCAGCCTGGCCAGAGCCACACTGGTACTGATTCCTCTGCTGGGGATCCATGAAGTGGTCTTCACCTTGCTGATAGATGAATGTGTGGAGGGCAACGGCCGTTACGCCAAGAACTTCATCAATCTCACCCTCAGCTCCTTCCAGGTGCGATCAATAACGCTGATTACATACCTGACAGCAGCTTGTTGTACATCCACATCAAACTTGATTTGTAACTTGTGTCCTGTTTTTTCAGGGCTTCTTGGTGGCTGTGCTGTACTGTTTCGCTAACGGAGAGGTATGTGTATGTTTACTGCAAATTTTGTGGATGACCTTGATGGGAAAAGTTGAGGAAAATATAAAAGTGTGAAGAAAACAATTAGGATCAACTTTGAGAACATTATACAGATGTACATCTATACATTCATATGTTTTAATATTGACTTAGGCTGGTTCCAGAGCGCGGTATTAACATGTCTCTGCTTTGTTCAGCTTTTCATATTATTCTAGTATAGAATAGAATAGAATAGAATAGAATGAATAGGGCATTGTGAATATGATGTATTACAGCAAATAGAGAATCCTGCAGTAATTATGCACCACTGTATGGTTTTCAGTGTTGAGCAAGTTACTTTGAAAACTGTCATGTGTTATTTATTAATTGTTACTGTCATTTCAAAGTAATTTGTTACATTACAATATTACTGTATTTAAAATATAAGACCAATTAAATATTAACATCAATTTCAGGTTTATTGTCTGTACCAATTGGTTACAGAAAATCTTCTTCAAGAGGGCTCACAACCACATTCACACATTCCAATCAGGACACATTTTATATTAACAACATGATACAAATGAATAAATAGACTTTAAAAATGAACTTGAGTGCAGTTAACTAGTGCATGGTGAAGAGTGCAACATAAATCTAAAAAGTCTTTTTTGTCCAGACCAACAGTCCACAACCCAAAGATAATCAGTTTACTATTATAGAAGACTAAAAAAACAGAAAATAATCAGATTTGAGAAGCTGGAACCAGAGAATTTGGACATTTGTTATTAAAATGACTCAAGTTGTCAACAATTATCAACATAGTTGGCAATTCATGTAACAGCTTGTGACAGATGGATTAATCGACTAATCGCTGTAGCTCTGTTGTGGTGTAAATCACTGTTTGGAGAAACAATTAAGCAATTAGAGCTTTCTGGGTGGGATTAAGAATTCTACATCAGACAGATGGAAACATCATGCTGCACTAATTGGTTTGGGGGAAACAAATCAAAATTCCATCCCATTTGGACAGAAAGTTTTGAATGACAAAAAAGAATAATCTTGGTGTGTTTCCCTTAAATTTATCCAGTTTTCTCTCTGTGTTTAGGTCCAAGCTGAACTGAAGAAGCGCTGGCAGCTTTTCCTGTTCACCAACCACTTCCAGGTCAGACGTTGTTTCCAGGGCATCCCGCTCAAACTTTGGAAGCAAACCCGCAGGCGGCGCCCAAACTGCTCCCAGCAAAGCGAATCCTACGACGAGGGCGGCGCCTCCACCATGCACCCGCACCTGATGCAGGTGGCCGTGCACGCCGGGGGTGGAGCGCACGGGCTGGGAGAGGTCAGAGGTCAGGGGTTGAGGGGATGTGACGCAACGGGGCTGGACTTTCTGACCAGGAAGAGTCTGTCCAGTAGTGACGGGGAGATGACACTAGGGGAGACCATGGAGGAGATCCTGGAGGAGAGCAAGTTCTGATCCCAGTCAGCTGATGCAGCAGTTGGTATAAACAAATCAGGAATAGTTTAAATCAGTGAGAATACTGAACCCTCTATTGTGTTAATATTACCTAGACATGGTAAAACATATTTGGAATGTTTTCATTACCTACCTTTATTACCTCTCAGGACTCCATTAGGTTGTATGCACATATTTGCATATTGTTGCGATATTCCAACAAATATTTTTGCCATATTTGAAAAAAAACAAACACTTGAATTGAACATGAATTAAATGTTAAAAAAAAGGTTAACAAAAAAAAATATTTAATGTTAATTTACACCAGATAGTGAGTTCGTTTTTTAATTGGGACTAGCAAACCAGGATATCCTGGTTCAATATTGTATGCCCTTTAAAAATAAAATTGCCTTTTCACACCTAACTGTAAAAACGTGAAAACAATGAAGATAAAGTAATTGTTGCGATATAGCAACACAATGCAATAGAGGGTTAAATAGTCATTCAGAAAACCATTGTTCCAACAATGTCAGCAGAGCTGCAAATTACAGTTTTTAAATGACATATGGTCTGTTAAGATGAAGGAGGGAATACAATGTTTACAGAAGATTTATCAAAGACTTAAAAATGTCAATTTAAGGAATTTTAAACTGTAAAGTACTTCTTTTTGCAACAACCCAAGCCAGTCATCTAGTATAGAGACTTTATTCAAACAATATCAAGGATTATCACAAACTCACTCATCAGTTACAGTACTAACATACAACATTATAACATTCCTACTGCAGGTATATGATTCTCACTTTGTAAACCTCACAGTGAACTTCAGTCATTCTCTAGAAATACAGCAACAAAGTAAAATTACTTTTCATAGATTTGTGTTTATTTACCATGTAAAATATAACATTTTACTATGTCAGGACAGTTGATGATATCCATATGGCTCAACATCTGGATGAAATGTGCATCTGAATACAATGTATTTGTTGTCTGAATGTGAATAATGCAGAATGTGAAGGCTCTACGTGCAGCACGTTTTCGGCTTTTAATGTTTTCTATTCTTATGGAGCTTAAAAGGTATTAAAGTCATTGTTGTACAGTCCAATCTATCGCATGATTTGTACATGTAGTCTCACAACAATGTATGTGCACTAATAAAAGAGATTGTCTTGTTGTTTCTGCTGTTGCTTTTCCTGACAGACTAACAGCAGGTTAATGTTTTCATTATAACCACCACTGTATTAATAGCTGTTTTATGGCCAAAAACATCATTCCAGGTAAAAATATGTTAAGGTTTTCGGGACCTGAAAGCAGAATAGAGAAACAGAACAGCTTGATAGTACAATATGGATATTTAATGCAAAAGTAAAAAAATACAATAAAATGAAAAGAAAGTAAAAAAAAAAAAATAGGTAAAACACAAAACTAGACAAGGTAGGCTGAACTGTTACCACACAGGTTAACAGATAAACCGAGTATGAGTGGAGATCTGAACCAGGCTTTTATTGCAGTGAGGAGAGAAAATGATCCAGTAGGTCATTATAATTAGAAATTCACTTAGTTTTCACTTAGTCTCTCAAAATAATGAAAGAAGAAAGAATTATCATTGGGAATTGGTATAAGGTACTGGGGAAAGTATTGTTTGTGTGTGTGGCCAATTTCAAACACTGTGATGAGTCATTATAATGCGAAACTTTATCAAAATATTGACTTTATTTTTCAATACTTTGATTTAATTTCTCAACAAATTTGTATGTGTATTTCAGCCACTGTGTAACTACTAAAATAGTCACAGACTTTTTTTATTTTATCACAGGCACATTTTATTTAATCATATAAAACGACTATTTTATACCTATTATTTATTCATATTTAATCATTTTACAGCAGCGGGTAAGGTTCCTAGAGTTTACACATCTGACATGTGAGTTTTAAGCCCTCCTGTGAACCAATAGCTTGGCTGTCAGACTCAGGGGGTTGGCGCTCCCGCAGCTCCGCAGATTCCGCCGATCCCGCAGCTCCCGGCTCTTTCCGGGTCTCAGCGGATTCTTCCCGGTTCTCCCATGGTTGTATAATATAACTCGATACCAGATTTAAAAATGACCACCATTCAGTTCAATGGAGGTTGCTCGCCTGTCGCACACGCCGAAAAAGTTCCTGACTCCGGGTTGATTTCTGCGTTGTGCGGCCCATAGAGACTGCGCAGTACAGTCAACTCCCATGATCCTCTGGGGCCTACCATCAAGCCGCGGGGCGATGAGAACGTGTAAATTGCGAACAAGTCACATTTGAGTCATTTAATTCACTTGCTGACTACATTAAAACACGTTCGAACAAAAATAAATAATTAGTAATCAACATGGTTATAGTTGGAGGTGTCCTGTCAACAGTTTTATCAGCTTCTCTTTTATTATTGTGGTCTATGGGAAAAAGGTTTTCGGGTCGTATGGGATTTTTTGTTGTAGTATCACGAGTGGCCACTGGGAGAAATCAACGTGTTGCTGAGAGGAGGAACCGTATCCAGGTTTATTATACATCCATAGATTCCGTCTCCGCTACTCATGGCCCGATCCTCTGCGGAGAGAATCGGATTCATCACCCGGGTCCAGCGCTTCAGCGCCTGCCACCGCCTCCACAGGTAGGAACAGCTGCTCTGTTTCATTCTGCAGAGCTGATGGAGAGACGCTGTTCACACGGAGATCTGCAGGATATGAAGCTGCTGATGATGATTATGATGATGATTATGGGTTAGTTTTATACTAAATGTGGTAAAGAGAAGAACCGACAAGACAAACACCGCTGACCCGCGTTTCTACGCCTGCAGAGCGGCGTGTGTGTCGGTGAAAGTCGCTTGTTGCGGTTTCGAGGTGAATGAAACCGGGGACATTAACTGCAGCCTTTTGGGATTTGTAGTTGTTCTCTATTGCTGCGTTCACGTGCTGTCGGTGAAATCATAAAAGAAAAAAAAAACTATCAATGAATGACCTGATTAATTAATGATATAGGCAAATAGTTAAATAGAATAATATAAACCAATAAATATGTTATTTTGTATTTTTCAATTTTTTTTTAAAAGCTAACTCTAACAAAGCACCACATTTCTATATTACTAATTAATGAAGGCGATTTGTCTGATCACTTCATTTAAACACAAGCTTGAAATAAACTAATATTCCTATATTATGGCAGTTGTGTTATATCATAGTGATTAATTGAAATCACTGGAACTTTTATGTATTGTTTTTAAACTTGAATGTTGTGGAATACAAGGTGTTCCTGAAAGCAGCATGTGTCAATAAACCCCTGGCACATTATCCATGTGTGAGAGGAAAACATGATTAAATACAAAAAGACAACCAGACCAGCTGGTTTTAAACAAACCTGTTCCTTTCTTTTGTTTCCTCTCCAGCGTTCACCTGAGCGATGAGGAAAATAAAAGAATCTATGGAAAATGCAACAATCTAAATGGCCACGGACACAACTACAAAGGTTTAAAATGATCTTTTTACTGTTATGATCTTTTTACTGATGATCTTTTAATCTTTTTACTGTTATGTAATACATTATATTTATATATTAAATATATAAAATAATCTACAGCTGCTTTTTCCATGTCTCTTTGTCATTTAATGCTTTTATTTGTGTCCACAGTGGAGGTGACATTGCGGGGAAAGGTGAGTATTTATCATGTTTTAGGGCGTTTTCACACTTTTAGTCCTCTCTTTCTAAACTGTTTTTGCATATTTTGCAGAAATCATTCTGACAGACATTTTATTAAACAGGCTTCATCGCTTCATCATCAGCCAGCTGTTGTTTTTGTACTTCATTTTCTGAATTTGGGGTTCAGAGGTCAATCACCTTCATTTTATTCCTGGCAGCAGCAGGACAGAGGAGCAGAATTTAGATGATTCATTTGAATGTTTTTGTGTGTCTGCTACATTTGAATTATATATTAATCCACACAAACCTATCACTGAATCTTTAAAGACAAACTCATCTGAGAATAATCCTAATGAATAGATGAATTGGTTACAGCTGATGAAAAGAAATAAATATAGGATAAACTAAATAAACTTAATCCCCATTTCCATTAGATTGAACACATGTAGATAACTATAATTTGATGTCATATGATCACATACAGACATTCTGTCTTTTACTCACATCAACATGTTTGTAACCTTCCTCTTGTATAGATCGATCCCATCACTGGGATGGTGATGAATCTCACAGACTTGAAGAGGTACATTGAGGTAAGAGCAACAACTGTCAGATCACTTATTTCATAGCAAAAAACTTCTATAAGGGTATAAAATTCTTTGAGGGTCCTTTGGAGTCATATGGTAGAAATAGAACATCGGTGTAGAAATGCATTTAAACAGGCTGCTCTTATTGTGAAAGTCAGGACATTTCTTATGTTCTCAAAATGTACGAAACCTCGCAAAACTGACACAATAACATTTTTAAACCTCCCCGGCCTCTTTCATCTGTATCCGGTTCAGGCGAGCTCTGTAAACTCCTGCTTTTACTTCTATGTTTCTGCTTACATTTGGTTTAACAGTCATACGTCAACTTAGCAGCAGCAGCTGTTTCAGATGTAGTGGGCACTAAACAGAAAGTGAGAAACAGAAAGTCCTGATTTCTTTTCTGCTGATCTTTCTTTTTACCCCATATCTGCTTTTTAAATCATGATTACATCACTAATGATTACATACAGTCTTCAGTACACACTCATCAATACTCACATTTAGATTAAGCCTTTATTTAATAAGCTTTATTCACATTGAGACTAAAGATCATTTTTTCAAAGGAGAACCAGCCAAGAAGGCAGCAGCGAAGTTACATTACCAGCAGTAAACAACACATAAAACATCAGCATTCAAATGACAAATAATGTTTGGCAAGATAAGAAAGTCAAAATTATTTTAAAATACTTATTTTATAATACTTATTGATAGCATGTGTTTTTAACTTTTTAAAACCTTTTTAAGAGAGTTAAACTATCTGACACCAAGTTTTTAGGGTTACACCACATCACATTTTTGTCACTGACCCAGATACAGACATCGTAGGCCTCTTCATGGTGACACGTAGGTCCAGGAATTAGTGAGAAACACAGGCTCACATTCTAGTTCTTAGTAAATCGGGACTTCTTTTTCCATGATTATTCATCTTGGCTTATAGTCTCTCTCCATTCCAGCCTCTCTGAGCTGTTTCTCGAACAGCTTCCATTGAGAGGTCTGTGTTTATCGTCCAGGTCCGTTTGGCCTTGTCAACACCTTCCTACAAAATGGCTAGTAACACATGTACTAACAGTGCACAGTTTAGCAGTTCATGTGCAAAGATTTCCACCCCAACATGTAAATACAGTATATTATTATATTCCTTTCTGCCAGCACACTGCTGTCTATAGTATGTGCAAAGTAAGTCCTGTGGGTAGAAGCTCTCTGCCTACAGGAAGTGATAACCTGAGCTTTATAATGCAGCACAGGTTGCTGTGTTCTGCAGGATTTTTGTCCTGACGTTGCTGATTTGTGGGCCTCATGTGTTCCTTGTTAAATCTGAGTTTGATCCAGATGTTTTTGCAGTTTTGTTTGTCAGGCTTTGATCAAACCCTTTGCTACATGTTTATGCTACTGGATTCATGTGGACCAGAACCTGAAAAACAAGTGTCAGCCTTTTTTTTCTTTTTTAAAGAAGTGAAAAAATCTCTCTAAAATCTCTTTTGTCCCAACCAACAGCCCACAACCCAACCACGACCACTTCTTTTCATCAGAAAAGTATAACAAGCATTTTTTTTTTTGTAAAAGAGGTGGTCGTGGTTGTAAAAGTCAAATCAAAGTGAACTTTATTGTCAATCCCACTATGTGACATTTGGTAAAAAGGTAAAAAAGAAAAAAAGGAAAACAATACAACCATTTAACATCAATTTGCACGTTCAATAGGAAACAGTATATACCTATTTAATTCTACCCCTCTATCACTTGTGTGAATATGCAAATAATAAAAAATGTAATTATTGTTAGTAATTTACATAATTTCAATAATACTTATGTAAATAACAATAATATTCATACAATATTTTTTTTGATAATTGATAATAGTAATGATACCAATAATAGTCAAGATATAATAATCACAATTTCACAGTAACACCAATATCAACTAGAATAAATTAATTAGTATTAATTAATACAGTTATGCACATTTATACATATCATGTAATATGGTAAACTGGTGAGTGTTCCGCCTCCTCCTCCCTGTATTTTGTGTTTATACCTGTTTTTTAAAGTGAATCATGTTTGGACATTGTTTTAGTTCCATGTGAAGACTATTCCACCATTCAACCCCTGCAACTGATCCTTTTTTTTCTGGTGGTATGAATTTTTTCAGTTTTAAAGTTACTTTTCCTTTTAATTATACTCCCCCTCTCTCTTTCCTGGAATATAAGGCACATACTGTATGAACATGCAAGGTGAATTAACAAGGATAGACATGTATAAATCACAGAAGTCTTGTGGATGTAGGGTTGGTGCTGGTCTGGGTGGTGGGGCTGCTGATCTTTCTGATGTCCTCACCACCCTCTGTAAGGCCTTGTCATCCACAGCAGAACAGCTGCTGCACCAGACTGACAGGCTGCTGTGAGGATGCTCTCTATAGCAGCTTGTAGGAGGTGGTGAAGGGGGAAGGTCAGCTCTCCTCATCCTGTGGAGGCATTGTGCTCTCTTGACAAGGAAGGTGGTATTGGTTGTCCGTGGTGCTTTTCAGTTTGGGATCAAACTGGACAATGGTTTGGTTCATTCGTCTGTTCTGGCTCCATTGAGTTATGAGTGGATTCAAAACTTGGCAGATGTAACTAATTTGTTCTCTGTTGATCAAGTGCAGCAAAACAAAACTTTGTTGAAAGAGTTTTAATAAACTTGAAAGATTCTGCTGTAACAGTGCAGCTCACTGAAAGGTCGCAAAAGACCCCCAAGGACCCCACAAGACCGTTGTCATGGAAACATGGAAAAGTCCCAAAAGCATTAAATGCTTCTTAGTGGGTGCATTAAAAAAAAACAAAAAAACACCCAAACCTGAAAGAATTCAGATTTTTTTTTGTATTTCTCAGCTCTATTTATAGTATTAGCTGCCCATAATAACATTTAAAAGTTTACCAAAGTTTGACCACTGTGATTTTTAAGATGTTCATAGGCAGGAAGCCCAGATATGAGACACTACAGAAAACAAGGTAAACATCTAAACTAACAGATATCACCATGAAACATCCCAGTTTTACCACTTACAAGATATTTTTTGTATTACAAGTTTTGTCAAATTTTATGTTTAAACATGTACATGAGGTAATATCTAATAACATATGTGCTACTTGAACAATGGAAGAAGCCACTTTCAGGATTCTTCTTTTATTTTCTTAACACGTTTGAATCAGAAGTTTTTACGCAGGGGAATTTTGAATATCTTTCTATCACCATGTAAATGAGAAGATTCATTTACAGTAGTTTTGTTCTTTATGTCTTTTGTTCTTCTGAAAATCATTGTTGTCCAATAAGCCTAATGTCCCAGTGCTGTATTTGTATATGTCAGATTCCTTGTATATCAGCTATACTTGGTAAATTAATTATTATTCAGAAACATTTTGGACTCATTGATTGACTGATTGATTGATTCCCTCCTGCAGGAAGCCATCATGGTTCCACTGGACCATAAACACCTGGATAAGGACGTTCCTTACTTCAGCAGTGTTGTCAGGTGTTTATCCTCCTCAGCTCCTTAATGATACATTACAGTGATGCACATGTATTTCACTCATTACATCTCTGTGTTTGTCCATCAGTACGACTGAGAACGTGGCGGTTTACATCTGGGACAACATGGTGAAGGTTCTCCCTCCCAACCTGCTCTATGAGATTAAGCTTCACGAGACGGAAAATAATATTGTCGTTTATCGAGGAGAGTAGAACATGTACAAGTGCCATTTATCACTGTTTACTTTAAGTGTAAGAGAAGGCTTTTGGATATTAAATTCTATTTAAAGTAATGTTGCACCGATCGATCGGCTGCTGATCATGATCGGCCGATATTGCCTAAAAATAGCCTGATCGGCGATCGGAAAACCATGCCGATAAAAAAGCCGATCACGTGACGTAAATTATTAGCGACCACTTTTAAACTGACAAACACGCTACAAAACAATATGTGCATCCAGGGACGGACTGGACCCGTTTTAGTCAGTCTCTCTCTCTCTCTCTCTCTCTCTCTCTCTCTCTCTCTCTCTCTCTCTCTCTCTCTCTCTCTCGGTGCGCAGCGCGTGTAACCACGTCCATTCTCCTGTTTTCGTTGTGTGGAGGCGGGCCATAAAGCAACTAACCAATCATGACAGGATTTTTCTAAAAAAAACCTCATTTTCGACCAATCCTAATAATCCTCTGTTTCAGTTTCACAGCGCACACGTGAGGGGGCGTGTACTAGAAGTGTTTTCTGCCTGGCAACAGCGGGCCATTGGCTGCATTGTATTTATTGCCAGCACATGTCCTGACAGCCCTGGCTTCTTATTGGCCCAGATGGCAGTTTCTGTAATTATTTTTTTAAATACAGTTATAGTATAATAAACGGTGCACCCTCTGCGAGATGAAAGTATGTATGTATGAAAATTAAAAATTCCTTCTGTGATCGGCAGTGATCGGCAATGAGCAGATAAAGTTTTTTGGTGATTGTATCAGTGATCGGGCCAAAAAATGCTGATCGGTGCATCACTAATTTTAAGGAGTAAAATCATGCTTCAAATTCATGAAATGTAAGTGAAGTCTAGTGAATCAGAATGTCTCTTTAAAAAAAAACCTGATTCAGCAAATGGGAACTTGATATACCACAGTATGCTATTTTAAAACAATAAAAGGACTGAGTTAAAAATTTCCAAAACTTGTGGATTCCTGTGTAGCACAATTTTCTTAAGACATTGAGATTCACAACCCTTCGATTTCACTTTTACTTCACTGTTTGCCAACTGTGAAGCAGATGCCGGTTAGATAGACTGATACAGCATCAAATAGCTGAAAAAGAATTTGGATTGTGAGACTGGTATTTCTCTACTAATCATGGATGGTTGTTGTTTCACTCTTTTATACCAAAATAAATCCTAGCGTTCAGTTAGCTTGTAGAATTCTAATTCTTGTGAAGGTGGAAAACCATATGTTGACCAGCGATTTACAACCTGTTGCCACCTATGACCACCGAGTGCACTAAATCCATTTTTTGTGGTATAAATATATATTTTTCCAGCTTTCCTATCATGCTTATCACCCCAGACACTCAGGTTGGGCACTGGAACTGTCCAGTAGATAAAGTATGAATATATGTGGATTCTTTTTTAGATATTTTTTTGATTTTTAGTGTTTGCATCCACTGAACTTCTCAGTGGATGCTCAAATCCAAATTGGTATTCTGTTTTCGCTGTATTGCAATTTCAACCTGATGTTAAGTTCACGTTTAAACATGTTTTTATGTCTGTCTTTATGTGAATGGTTTGTGATTTGTAACTTGTATTTTTTAGTCTGTGTAATTTCTTTCTTAGAGCTTCATTTACTCTTCATTTACAGCTGCTCTACAAAGATAATATTATATATTATTAGTATGCTCTGCAAATAAATTCAACAGTAAACGTGAAGCATATCATAAAGAATTATTCTAATTTAAATCAACAAATTGAAAGTTAAGTTCAGTGCTTTGAAGTAGCCAAATAGCGATATCTAGTGGTACACAACTGTACAACACTCAACTTGTTGCATTAAATGTGGTTGTGTAGCAGTTTTGAAATTGGAAATAAAATGAATAAAAATAGATGAGTGAATTCATTATTTATTGTATATCTACATTGAACAATGGAATGAATTAATATTATATATCTTATTTTCAGTTTATTGCAATACTGCAGAAGTGTATGACTTTTTTTTTTAACCTTCTATATGTTACTTATGGCAGCATAGGGACATCTAAAATAAATGCATCATATTTCAAAACGTTTGGAGAGAGCCATGAAAAACATTGAAAATAAATAAATAAAATATGGTTTAATAGATTTAAAAAGTTGTAAATAGCCTGAGTACTGAATATATCCAAATATTAAAATAATAAGTAAACACAGTTTGGGAGGAATATGTATGTTTAGGATATAAAATGTCAGATAATCAGATATTTAGTAACACCTGTGTTTCCCTATTGCCACTATTTTTTTTTCTGTAGTCTGTTTCTGTTGTTGCTGGTCTTTTATCCTGAAATTCTCTGAGTGATTATTAGGCTCCACAGCAGCTACTGAATGGACCTTGAGTTATGTGTTAATCCGCATTACTGTGGATGTGTAGCCACTAGAGGGAGACATATTACTTCTACTCTAGAGTTTGATCCAGGCTTTTTTGACCAAAATGTCTCCTCTACATGACCTCAGATTTCCATGTTAAGTCAAGTTAATAAAGTCAGGATAAGTCATGTAGCAGTGCTGACAGAACATATAATGCTTCATTCTTTATCAACAGAAATGTGCTGCTCCTCCAGAGATGTTTATGTCATTTTCCATATTTCCCAGCTGTTTCCACACATTACATATTCCATTCTGCAGGAATGGATCCATGTGATTTATGGAGATAATTCTCACGGCTGTGTAGAACTGTAGCGGAGCGTTCAGTGGGCAGGTACTCTGTCTCCACGACATAGGATAACAAATGCATTCTGATTCATTACCCAGAGTTCACTGCAGCAGATGTGTAACTCCACCGCTGTCTCTGTGGGGGTTTGGAAAACTCCAGTGACGAATCTAAACACAACATCTCATGAAGCCATCACTGATATGCTGGCATAGGCCATCTCATAGCCTTAGAACAATACAAACTCCTCTTCAGCCTGTCAGCTAATGTTTGTCCACATTATCTAGTGCATAGTTCAGGCCCTGAAAGCAATTGTGCAAAAGCCCTGAGAAGGGGAGTGTATAATATGTGACAGGAGATTTTTTATCACAATTTAAAATAACACCCATAGACTGATACCAACATTACTACCTCACAAACTTACTACTTCACACATTCATTCTTTCAAGAATGGATACACAGCATAGTGAGTGTCATCTAACTAGCCTAGCTAGCTAACAACACCATAGTTATCAAACATGAACGTAGTGGTTTATAAGGCTCATACCCGAGAAGGGGAGTGTATAATATGTGACAGAAGCATGGGCACTAATTCAGGCTTTTCTCTGATCACATGCATCAAGATTTAAAAGATCTCTTGACATCAAAATATCCACTCCCTCTGGTGGTGGCCTCCAGTAACTACTACACACTGGTGTCATTATGAACATAAAAGAAAGCAGAGAAATAATCAACACTGCACTTTTGTAGCCAACACACTATAATAACAAAACTGACTATAACATGGGAATATCAATTTTTGGTATTATTGAATCTTTCATTCTATTATAATTAAGATCATTACACCCCTTTATCTCTCTATGACTCTTAAAACAGCCCTGAAACAATCACAGCTCATTTCAGAAAATGGGGACGTTTTTTTTTTGGAGCAGGCAGGTCATAGCTTCGCAGACATTTTTTTTAAGGAAGGACGATAATAGTGGAAGCTCCTAGCAAAAAGCTACCAATTCCAGTGTTGCATTTTCAGCTTAGCAAATAAAAAAATGGAAGTCAAAAGACAGCAAAAACAGGGCGTTTAAATCCTGGTTCAGCATTTGGGAGAGAACTGTGTCTTGAAAATGGACTTAGAGCTCGCCGTTTTATCTCCTGGTAAGTTGCTAACTTTATTTTTATGTCATCTAAATATGTTTTATTAGTGTGTGTTTTGATATGTTGCTTAGGTAAAGTTAGCATGAAAATGGGTGATTTATGGCTTTACTGGTTGTTATTAGTTTAGCATTGTGCTAATGTTTGTGACTTGCTAGCTTGCCCAGGCAGAATAGAATAGTAGTCATGGATGTATTATAGACCTGGATAGGGTATTGTCTCTCAGCAGCAAACCAATTTTTCCCATTAGCCACTTGTGGTACTGCAACAAAAAAATCCCATGTGACCCAAAAAGCATTTTTCCCATAGACTGCAGTAAAAGTAGTCCTAGTAGTAAAAGAGAAACCTGTTAAATGGTTGACAGGACACCCAACTATAACCCATATTTTGGAGTTCATGGAGTTTTTATCTATCAAAAACCTTCCTAACAGCCAGAAAAGCTCTACAAAATTCTCTATTCCCAGCGTGATGTCACAGCTGTGTGACGCACCGCGGTCGTGCTGTGTCTCAGGAGCGAGGACAGATTATTTTAGTTAACTTATTTTTGTTCAGATGTTTTTAATGTGCTCAGCAAGTGAATTAAACAACTCAAATGTGAGTCTTGTTCCCAATTTTCAGGTTCTCATCGCCCCGGGGCATGATGGGAGGCCCCAGAGCATCATGGGAGGTCACTCTACTGCGCAGTCTCTATGGGTCACATAATGTGGAAATAAACCAGGAAGGCAGGAACTTTTTCAGCGTATGCACCAAGCAAGCAACTTCCATTGAAATGAATGGTGGCCATTTTTCAGTCTGGTATCCAACTTTATTATACATCCATGATAGTAGCACGGAGCTATGGATGAGAAACAGGGAGGGAGGAATATGGAGGAAATATTGTTCCAAGGGTTCACAGGAAGTTAGAACTACTTAGGCTCTCTATACACTAGTTGGTTTTCCTTCAAAGAGTTAGATGAAAAGAGTCATACCACTGTTATCTGCCTTGTAGATATAAGGCTACAACAGTAGCCAGTTAGCAATTAGCTTAGCATAAAGACTGGAAAGCCCAGCCCTCTAGAGGCCTGCAGTACTCCTAAAAATGGTTTCAACTCCTGGGGGTCTTGGTTTAAACCGGAAGTTGTCCCACTCTGTTGTTTCACACAGCGAGGAGGGATCCTGGAGGAGCTGTGATCCAGGAAACAGGAGAGCACCAGCTGAACTGAAACGCCTCCTTATTGGAAAGCAGTTACAGCAGCTGGCACTTCTTACTGGTTTCATTTTCCAGCCTGGAGACAAAATCACTTTAATGCTTTTGTGAACAGACCACAACATAAGTGAAATGTCATTGGGTTCATGTACACAGCCGATAACAAGGTAGCTATTATATAAATATATATATATATATATATATATATATATATATATACATAGATATTTTTTAACAGAGTTGTATTTTTTTGTCAAGACTCAGCTGCCAACTCAAACCTTTAATTAATCAAATTCCATAAACATGTGTCATGTGCAGGCAGACAACCTGACGGGAACAAGCCAGAGCAGGACATGCAGCTGGGAGGCTATGTCTAAACTCTGATTCCAGATCAAAATCTGACTTTCTGCTTCTTCATCTTCTCTCCAGGCTCCGGCTCTGGTTGACTGATCCGAGATCAGCAGCTGAAGCCTGTTACTATGTACAGCAGCATGTAGATACACATATTATAAAGCTCTATAATTACACTCATAGAAAGTTGGTGGATTATTATGCTTAACAGGTAAAAGCCAGTGATTATCCTGCTGCTTCATGGAAAAGCACTTTTCACTGCACCGTATAGTCTTGAAGTAACTTTCCTTTCATGTTGTGACAGGAGCTGCTCTGTTCTCTTCTGTTTTATGTATGGAGCTGATAGTGAAAGAGACGGGTCAGATAACATCTGCTAATTGTCCTCTAATTCAAACTCATGTTCAGAGGTCAACAGATGAGGGATCTTCTGTCTAAATATCATTTTTCTTGTTTCTACCATTAACTTGTTGTGAAGTTTCAGCCTGTGAGTTTATGGAAATTATAACTAACTTCTGAGAAGAAAGAGATTTTGTTGGTACTGTGGCATGTTGTTAAACCCATCAACGCCATACATATAATTTTCTGTCATGACAGTGAACTGTCGTAAAGTCATGCTGTGATTGTTCGAGATGATACCTTTGGTTAAATTTGATTGGAAGTGAATGATTGTGGGATATATGTTGTGTACCAAAACGTTAGGCCTATTTTCCACGTGGTTTGGTTTGTCACACTAACTGGCCTCTGTTTGTTGATCTTTGAATATTCGCTGTGACACGATATATTATTACCAATTATTCAGGGTTACTCAGGGGATGTTAAAGGTCCCATATTGTACACATTTAATGGGTTTTATTTGAAGTTTTGATATATTTGTGGTTTTAAGAACCAAAAATCGTTTCAGTATCGTTTTACATCTCTCTTAAGCTTCTTCCCTGCAGCTCTAGGAAGAACAGGTTGATTTATGTTTCTCTCTTTAATATTAATCTCTGCTGATTGGCTGTTTTGAATAGCTATGAATGGAAGGTGGGTGAATGTATAGTTGTGACATCACAACATCCTAGAAGTCCTTTGAGAGTCAGACAACATGTTGTTGTATTTATACAACAACAGAGACATTATACCTTTCTATGATATGAGACTTTTAAATTGAACTCTATCCACTGTTAACATGTAAAGCTCTGCTTTGCCTTCATGTTTTTTGTTTTCTACCTTCTTCCCTTTTATTGTCATATATCTAGAACATGATATGTTGTTTTATTGCTCTCTCTGCATAATTATCACTGCCAGAACTCTACATGAATCAGGCGTTTACCTGATAAAATTGACCTTTTAAGAGTCAGCCTTGTTTATAATAAATCTAGTTTGTTGCACTTTCTGTGACATGATGGAATAGTAAAATCTCTGATAATGAAAATAAATTTGACAACTATGTTCTGTACAAAGCTGATAGGGCAAGAGGCGCGGCTATGTATTTTTCTTCAAATTTGTCTTCAGAATGTATTTGCAAGGTGTTTTTCTTTGCATAGTTGAGGTTATTGTTGCTTCTATTACATACTGGATGTTGCTTAAAGGCTTTTTTCCATCTACTGATTTGAACTGGTTCCTGATAAACCTGCCATCTGCAGCAATGTTTTTAGCATGAACATGTTTTGCAAATGATGATAATTTTAAATATTGTCATTTCAGTGTCTAACTGGATAATGGATGTGCATCAGATGAGTTTATTTACAGTGCATGGTATAGAGCAGTGATATCTTCTATATGATCTATCTGTGTGATTGCACAGTATTTATTTTCACTTGTAAATGCTGATGAAGGCCAGATGACATAAGGTGATATAAACATATTGATAATAACAGCTTTAATTCAGGCTCCATTCGAAGCCCACAAGTCTGTTGGATGATGGATGACAACGTTGCTGCTAGTTAAAGATGAAGCTGATGACAGCAGAAATTAAGAAAGGTCAAGTATGTATTTGGTGACTAATATACATGTTTTACTATTTATTAAAGGGACAGTTGGTAAGATTTAGTGGTATCCAGCAGCATCTAGCAGAACAGATTTGGCAGGAATATAAAGTAATATCCATAAGTAAACCACAAAACCAGAACAAGGAGCTGAAAGATGCTAAAAAGATCCACAAAGAAGAGAGGAGGACTGAAGGGTTTGGTGTTGATTACTACAATTACCATATCAACCCTAAACCTTATCTAGGCAACGCAAACTAAGTTTGTTTGTATAGCTCATTTCAACAACAAGGTAATTCAAATAACTTTACTTAAAACATTTTAAAAAATGACAAATTAAAGATTAAAGAAATATAATAATATATATTAATATATATTATCAATTAACAATTGATTATAGAGGAAAATCAAAATTACTTACAGTGCAGTAAAAATAATAATTCAAAAATGACATCAGCAAAAGACAGCAGAAAACAGAACAGTCTTCAGCTCTGACTTCAAAACAGACCTGCAGTTCTCTGGGAGTTATTTCAACATGTGGGGGACATAGAAACTGAACGCTGCTTCTCCATGTTTAGTTCTGACTAAGGGGTCTGGATGGTTCATAAGGGATCAGCAGATCTGAGATATACTTAGACCCCAGAACTAGGGTAAAAAAAAAGCATGAAAGCGACTATTCGCATTATACAGGACCTTTAATATGAAAACATTGTGGCTTTAAATAGGCAGTGAGAGTATTTAGGAACATTGTAAAACCACAGGAAAGGTTCATAGATGTTACCGATTCTGAAACCTAAATATGACCTGCAGCAGCACGACGCAGCCTGGCAGGACTCCATACTGTATATTCAGCTAAAATATAAATTGGCTTTGACGTACAATGTGTTTTTTCGCAAGCACAAGGTCAAATTCTTGAGCCTCGCACACATGCTGACATCCGCTGGATTTGGTGCTCTGTGAAACACAAGCCAGAGAGCGCCCGTCATCTGATCCCCTGTCAGATAATAAGCCTTTAAAGAACCAAAGTTTCCACCACTGATTAAAAACTTAAATGACTCTCCCTTTGTACCGCTTGAGATGACACAAGATAAATGACCCTCGCTGTCATTTTTTTTTCAGTGTTGCGAGGTAAACATGTTGATTCGTGCATGGTTTCCTCCTGCCTGCAGCCGGTGAATGCCGCAGGTATTTAGTGAGGAGATGACAAAATATCACTCCGAGATGAGCAGGCAGACAAGCAGGGAAATGAAAAGTGCTGTGGGCACGGTTAAGTATTTAGAACAAATCATTATTTTTTAATTCTACATATAATTACATTTCATAGGGTTTCATAAAATACTGCACCAACAGATTCTGTATGGCTGCACAACTTAGACACACATCTTCTACAAATAGTTTTACATTATAATGTGGAACTTTTATCTTAGTATATATGTTTAAAATGCTTGAAATGCTATTTTTGAGAAGAAAATATATTCTTTGTTTCCTCATAATTCATGAAAAGAACTTAAAAGAACTATATATAATGTGAGTTTTGACACAGGTTTAGATACATTATCAGTGGCTGTCTGTGCCTTGGAATAGAACTGTAGCATAATGTTACTATATGTACAATGACAATATAATATAATGATGTGACACAACCTAACACTGTGGTTAAGTTGGTTAAGGCATAAAAACACTTGGTTAGGATTAGGAAAGATCTTGGTTTAGGTTAAAATCTTTTCAAATGTGGTTGTTAAGACATTAGAGTAATTGTCTCAATATTAAGATAAAACTGCCTTGATATTACAGTAAAAAATGTCCTGAGAAATTGCTGTGTTCAAGTGTCAAGAAAAAAGTTGCTGACATAATGGTAGAAATGTGCTGACATTACAATAAAAATGTTCCAAATTTACAGGAAAATTGTCCAGTAAAAAAGTCTCAGCATTACAATAAAAATGTCCCAACTTTATGCTGAAAATGTCCAGTAAAAATCATCCTGACAATTTGGTAAAAATGTCAGGATGATTGGTGGCTGGTGGTTTTGAGCATATAATACATTTAAAAATGTTTTGAAATCTAACTGATGATGCTTGTATACTTTTACTTTGATTGATTTACTTGTAATCCAGTATTTTTATCCTGTAGTATAATGTCTTTTACGTGAGAAAAACACACAACTTCTGTTACACCACAGAATTTTTTGTCTCCCCTGATGGGACATTTGAGAAATTTCCAGCCTCTAAACTTTCAACAGCCGTCAGTGATTTGCAGCATACTCATGTTTTTATTAATCGTGTTTGACATCTTGTGGTTGCAAATTAGCTGCTTAGGTGCTATTTTCTTGCACAGGAATGTACTTTCTCTACATGAGGTGTGTGTAACATGAGGTGAGGCTGCAGTCTGTCTCGCTGTGCTGCACCGCTGTCAGATGCTGCCTGTGTGTGAGTGTGTGTGTCTGTGGGTGAACACGAGTGTGTGCACGCTCGTGTGTGTGTGTGTGCAGGGGGACTGTTCGAGCCCGCTTGTGTTTTCTCTTTGCTCGTCACCTCCCTCCCTCCTCTCAGGGTCAGGTAGCAGGCGTAACACACTTTCACACACACACACACACACACACACCCTCTCCCTCTCTCACTATCTGTTCTGTCTCTCTCCCTCTCTTTCCATATCACACACATATACACTCCCACAGCCTCTAGAGAGCACACACATGCCTTACGTCCTCCCCAGAGTCCGCACGGTTGGATACGGCATGGACGGCTGTGAGCTGTGAGGATGGAGAAGAGAGTGTGTGTGATCCAGACTGACTTCCACCAGTACAGACCCACCATCGCTCTGGTACATGTAAGAACCCTCTTCCTCTCTGGTTTCTTTCTCTGCTTTTGCCTTTTATCTTTCATCCTTCAGTCCATGTGCTTCCAGTCTGTCACTGTGTTCTCCAGCGTGCTGTGTTACTGTAACAGACGCCAGGGCTCCGCCTCGCTGAAGGCCCACTCCTTAGAGAAAGAGGAGCCGCTCATACAACAGAGGGCGTCAGAGTGCACAGGGTCATGTGTGTGTCTGTGTGTGTGTGTGTGGTGACATGCAGGATCTGTTAAAGCTGTACATCTGAGATTTACTTTTCACTTTTCTGTTTCTGCATTAGTTCAATTCCTATACTTCCAGCCTGTAAATCAGTTTTATAGGGTTGCAAGTGTGTTATGGTACTCTGTCTTTACTTCTCTCTCTCTCTCTCTCTCTCTCTCTCTCTCTCTCACACACACACACACACACATGGACATACAGACACACACACACATGCACGTACACACGATCTGCAAAAGAATGCAAACACAGACAAGCATCAGCCAGGCTGAAAACACTACAACAGTAAATTATGTCTGCTTGCAGACAGATTTGAGGTACAGCTGAGAGAAGGGTCACACACTGACCCACACTAATAAATATCTGCCCATATGGCCATGTCTATGTAAGCAAAAAAAAAAAAAAACTTTTGTCGTACTTTGACTTTTTAGAAATGTTTTCATTTTTCTTTTTCAATTAGCGTCAATGTCTTTTGTTTCCCCGGAGATTCTAGTGTGACATGAAAGTTCAGTCATTACCAATATGTAATAAAATATCAAGAACAAAAGAAAATGTTTGTCACACAGCTTTCAGATGTATCTCACAGCCTTTATAAATCCCAGGACAGGAACCAAGATAACAATCTCAACTCATGTGCTGTATCGTCGCTCACTATCATGTGGGATAATCTCTAATAAATAATCTCTAGGAGCAAGAAGGTTGATGGACCTTGAGTTAAGATTTTTTTTTATTTAGGGATGAGCAGATTGCAGATGTTCTTACAACCTGCAAAGAAAATCAAGAAGAACAGACTGTATATGAGGAGAATAGGAAATATGCACCCCTCGATATCTTATATCATTGAAAAGCCTGTTTGTTTCCCTCTCAAATTATTATTATTTGCAATTATGGGATGAGCAGCACAGCTGAGAAGTGTGTGAAGTTCCAACTGAAATGAGCCAGTTTATTCCCCTGCTGGTATTCACTGTATTGTTTTTAGTTGTTTGGGGGATTGAATGATTAAACCCTGTCAGTAACAAGGATCAAACAAGACATATGGGTGATTTTACACTTTCAGTGAATCATCAATCATCCCCAGTAGCAGAAGAAAGTACATACGCAGCCACAACAGCCTGATACCTGGTTCCTCCTCATGCTGATCACATGTTATTGTGGGATGGCATTCCACTCCTCTGTGACTCATCTCAGGTCAGCCTAAACCTAGTTTAGGCTATGATGTTGCCCATTCAACAGTGTTCAACAGGGATGAGGCCATTCCAATCTCTTTACTCCCACATTCTGGAGATGCTCTGTGATGACCCTGGCTCTGTGATGACCCTGGCTCCGTGGGAGCATGTGTTGTCATCTTAAAGGATAGATAAAGATATAGGATCACCGCTGGCTGCAGAATTCTGTCTCTATCTTTCACCATTGAGATTTCTTTCAGCCTTTGTTTTTCCAGTGATGGAGATGCTGCCTCCACCTCAAGCTGTTCTCCATCAATGCCACAATCAGCGTAGCATTCCCCACGTGGTTTTTTTACTTTGACCCTGCTGTCCGACTTCCACAGACAGATCTGGACGTTACTTCACATGTTCAGGATTCATAGTCTCTCTCATCGCTGCAGGTGCCAATCTTCTAATCCCCAACAGTAAAAACAACAGTAGAATAAACTCTTTCTCAATGGAAGGGGAATTTGACATTTTACTTTGGACCCCACCCACATCTCAGCTATGTTGCTCATCCCATAAATCCATGATTCTTATACAGTAGATGAGACAGTAGATGAGATGCTATTGTAAAGAGACTTCCCAGTGATATAAGATACAATGCTAATAAAAAAGGGACAATAGAGATATGATCAACACATTTTAGTTTAGCACTGAAAGTAAAGTGAGGAATCTTTCAAAATAATGCCTTGAATATTTTTTATTTATCATACTTATCATACAACTTCATACAACAGAAAAATTAATCAAATCCACGTGTTCTTGTGAGCAGCTTTTCCTTTAAAAGTTTTCCTCATTACACCTGCTCACAGTTTGAGGATCTGTTGTCCTAGAGTTCTTCTTCTTCTGTGGATTTAGGCATCTCAGCTGCTTCCGTCCCTTCATATAATTCAGAATGATTTTGTGAAGTTGAGTTTATATAACATGTGTTGAAAGTTTATGTTGAAGCTAAAACTGTAGTCAGGCCCAATACTGCTGTGATATATAGGTGAACAGACCAGTCATCTGTAGCTTTGTATTTTCCTTTTGCTTTCTTCCTTACAGTTCATTGTAGATTCAGGCAGTTTTCTTATTAGAATAGATGACATTGGGCTGGATAGAACTGCACCGTGGGAGTTCAATTTATCCGTACACTGTAAGCATAAACGTGGCAGGGTCTTGTTATGCAAGAAGGAAAGATTGAAATATTTAAGTACTAAATTAATTAAAAAAAAAACATAAAACAGAGAGAATCCTAATCTTTATTCTTTGCACAATATGGGTTAATTTCAACTCTTTAGTTCTTTACAAATTACTTAAATGAAACAATCAGAGACAACCTGTGTCCGAATAACCAGTTTTACCCTGGTTTATTTCCTGTATTTCATTAGAATAGTATCGAGAATAGTGTAGAGACAAAGCTCTGACTCTCTCTTTATCGCTCTTTCGACGATTTATGACATTGTGACATTAATTACCTGCTCCCACTGTACTCCACCATAGCTCTTTTAGTAGTCTAGTTTGATCTTGTGTTCTTGTCTCCCTCTCTGTTCACACCCATACACACGTGCGGCACACATACATCTACACACACCCACACACACACACATACACACATATACACCCGCACACACACACACATACACACATATACACACACACACAGACAGACAGGTGTGTCAGCCAACAAAGACATGAAAAGCTACATTTTTGCTCCTTTTGATGATACTTGATGTGGGTCATTATTGTACTTTCAGAAAGAATTCTTTGTACCTTTGTGTGTAAATATATATATTATAACAAATTTGAAAGGTGGTATTTAAAGGAATCCTGGTGATTTCCAGATAATGTCATGTTTTAGGTCTACCTACTTCACCACAACCACGGTATTGTTGACTGTTGTCCAAGTATGTCCGGTATTTCGATCGGCCCCTATCAGAGCAGTAACTCAGTAGAACAGAACCCTTCCACCGCTTTGATAGTGTTATTACCTGCAACAATCATGTCATTGATATGATTTATAAGCTGGTATTATTTTAGTGGACCTGCAGCCAGTCGAGCTCATGTTGGTGAGCTGCGAGGTGCTTCAGTGATCAAAGGCTGGCAGTGCGTTCCTCCCTGACCTGTGTCGAGAGTTCAGCAAAAGGCCACGCTTCACCCTGCAGTGGTTTGCAAGCACTTTTTAGTTATGCAGCACACAAACTGCTGTTTGCAGAAGAATAACAAGAAACAACAACACACACAGCGTTTGAAGTACCAGAAAAT
This sequence comes from Lepturacanthus savala, assembly GCA_030544235.1. Taxonomy (NCBI): domain Eukaryota; kingdom Metazoa; phylum Chordata; class Actinopteri; order Scombriformes; family Trichiuridae; genus Lepturacanthus; species Lepturacanthus savala. The sequence continues at coordinate 6,008,049 of CM060471.1, forward strand.
GACAGTTTTTACCAGTTGCTTACATACTTTTTGCGGAATTTGGCTCATTGTGTCGAAACTCTACACAGAAACGAAATGAGACACAGCATTTGTGGCTAAACATCTTAGTGAAAAGCAGCAGTTTAGACCTGGAGATGTAATAATGTGAATGAAAATACTAAATTCTGCAACAATCATGCAGACCATGATTAGTAAATCAGCCTTTTTTAATATGCATTTTTACCCCAAAAATGAAGACTATATTCTGGGGTTCTTTAATATATTTCAGTGTTTATTGATTAAACAAGGCAACAATTCTATTACCCAACAAATCCCCTATAGACCAGCCTCACAAAACCGATCATTCTAATTTTGACAGAGGCAGTATTTAAAGGTACAATGTGTTGTTCCTGGTGGCATCTAGTGGTGATGTTACTGATGTCAACCAACTGAGTACCTCAAGCATGTAGGAGAATCTAGAGTGGCCATAAAAATAGTTTGGTTTGTCCATTTTTAGCTACTGTACATACCGGTACATGGTGGTGCAACAGTGCTCCAATGTAGACAAAGAACAGCGCTCAATCAATATATAACTTAGGAAATATTATATTCCATTTCTGCAGAATCTGTTCCACTAGATGCTGCTAAAATGCTGCTAAATCCCACAAAATCTTATACACTGTAAATGTAATTAAACCAGTAAGAGGATTTTATCCACAACTCTGCTTCTGGAAAATGGCCAAATAAAACTGAAATCCACAGACTATTGGTGAAGAGCTTTGAAACAAGGTCCAGACTTTACAAGGCTGTTGTATTAATATCACATTTTATTTTAATTTGTTTAAAAGGTGGCCTGCTAAATGTTTGAATAGTGTGGATCCTGACTGGGATAATGTGCTCTGGACATGGGACCATAGCTTTTGCAGGTGTGAAAAAGAGAGGTGGTGAACAGCTGTTCAAATAAATGAAAGAAAAGAGGTCATTGGATTAATATCCCAGTTACCTCTGCTCAGACTAGGAATGTTAGGAATTAAATATTGTCTAGGAAAAATGTAAAAAAAAAAAAAAAAAAAAAAAAGAAAAATGAAGTAAGATGTCATGAGAAACCGTTTTCAGAGAGCTGTGAATGATGGAAAGTTGGATAGTTTGTTTTACTGGGAGGAGAAGTGCACTGCATCTGTTTGGCTCCGCAAGTTTGTTCGAACAAACAACTCTGGGCTTCAAGTCAAAACATGAAAACTTTTCAAAACTCGCATTCATAATGCAACAAAGGCAGCATTTAATTTGGGTTTGCAAGCGCATTCTCAACAATAGTGACCAGCTTAAAGAGGCTGAGCCCTGTGATCAGGCTGATGCTGAACCATTCATGTGTCACATTTATCTTCTGCTGCTTCTTTGGCATCGTTGTGCAGATTGATGTTGAATGCGATGGTAAATCCTGCACTGACAGGTGTGTGTTGAAGCCAACTGCAGCCAAAGGAAGCGTGTCAGCTGGCGGATGCTCATGGCGTTTAAAACAGACAAATGTTCTAAATCTTAATTGGACAACATGCCAATTACCGGTGCACACTTAAGAAAGATGATAGCACATTTCCCTGTCTAATTTGCCGCTGTCAGTTGAGAGGTAAGCTTGCTGTCGGGGTATAGAGCTGAGCTAATGACAGCTCTTTTCCAAATGTGCAGATTCTGTGGTCAAGCAGCAACAGGTTTTTCTCTGTGTGTATGTGTCTCTCTGTGTGCGTGTTTTTCTATAACACAGCTTTCCCTTTTAAAACTCGTCCTCTGCTTTTTCTTCAGATGTCACAGTGGAAAATCAGCTCACATCTGTTTTTCCAGGGAAGGAAACTATTTTTATCTAAGCCCAAATAGCTTGTAGAATCTTGTTTGGTGTGGAGAGAATATAAAAGAAGACTGATTGACTGTGGCATGAAGCGTAAATACACAAAGTAGACAATTGCTTTCTGCAAAACACATTTGCATTTTTGGATAGCGTTTTCAGGTCAAGGTCACGCTGCTGTGCGTGATGCATTAAATTTGTTCATGGCCACTTGTCTCAGGCGATAACTTGCAGGGACCCTGCTGATATTACTATTGATGTAATACAAATAATAATAAACTTTATTCATATACTACCTTTCATGCAGAATCATAGTGCTTAACAATAAAAGGAAGAAACAAGAGAACTAAAAACAGGCAAAGAATTGCAAATACTGTGGGATAAAAGCAAGCAATTATATGAATGAACAAAAGAAGCAGTAAAAAAAACAGGTATGTTAAGAACAATAGAACATGCAAAAAATAAAACAGAGGAAGATATAGTAAGAGATGAAAATAACATAATTCTTCCTAATCAGTACATTAGCATCTTTTTTATGCTGATTACACAATTTTGTTTAGTTCTTATTCACCTTCAGTCTGTATTCATATATCTCTTCTTAATCTTGTGGTCTTATATGCATCTATATATCTATCTATATATGTGAAAAATGTTACCTGCATGAAGTTATTGTTGATTTATATTAAATTTATATTGCATATACTTGTATGCTGTAGATTGCTTTTGTCTGTTTGAAAAAGAGATGTTGATCTTAATCATCCTGACTCTGTATACTCAGTGTATGTTGTTTTTAAACAATATAGTGACTCATTCGGTGCATGGGGTAAATTAGCTGTAGCTCCATATTCTGCAGAAACAAATCAAAGAGTAGAATCGCTGTTAGTTGTCTTGGATATTTTGGTGGGTAGACCAGGCAGAGGCTTGTCTCATGCTGAGCTGAATTCCTGTGTAAAACTCTAGATTTGGTTTATGTCACGGAAAATTATTGTGTTTACATCAGTGTGTCGGGTTGACAGACGTCTGTTTAGCCTGTGAGTCTGGTTCCATGTGGTCTGGTCGACTGGTGAGTTGGTGAAAGAGAGCAGGACTCCGACCAGTCCCCCCCCTGCAATAAAATGCAACTGCAAATGCCAGTGACATCTTATTTCAGCTAATATCTGTTGGCTGAACTCTACCTTGATCTCCAGCCTCTGTACCATGTGGTGATCAGTTCTGCATGAAAGACTATTCACAGCTCATGGTGTTTGTTTTATCTGGCTGGAGATGCTGGAGGGGTGGTGTCAACTGCTCAAGGAGTGGTTTTGATTACATAAGACCTATCAAATTGACTTTAAAACTCTCTTTAAAACTTTCATCACTAAGCAATGAAATGTTTACACCTGTAGTTTACATGTTTTTATATGTTGGTTATTCAGAAATATATATGCATATCAATTTCGAAGGTTTATTTCTTTTAATTTTGATGGTTGTAACTGACAGTTAATGAAAATCCCAAATTCAGTATCTGAGAAAATTTTGATATTCCTTAAGACAAATCCTAAAAAAGATTTCTAGCCAAATGAAAAGCATGAACATGAAGTATGAACATGTAAAGCAGTCAATACTTAGTTAGGCTCCTTTTGCCTGAATTACTGCAGCAATGTGGCGTGGCATGGAGTCCATCAGTCCTGAGATTCCAGGTTGCTCTGATAGTGGCCTTCAGGTCTTCTGCATTGGTGGGTCTGGCATGGCTTCATATCTTCCTCTTCACAATAAGGCCAGTTGAGTTTGCTGGCCATTTCATACCATGGTACTTAAACCAGGTACTGGTAGTGTTGTCACTGTGTGCAGGTGCCAGGTCCTTTTGGAAAATTAAATCTGCATCTCCATAAAGTTGATCAGCAGCAGGATGCATGAAGTTCTCTAAAACCAGCTGCATTGATCTTGGACTTAAGAAAACACAGCGGACCAACACCAGTAGATGACATGACACCACAAACCATCACTGACTGCGGAAACTTTACACTCGACCTCAAGCAACATGGACTCTGTGCCTCTCTTCTCTTCCTCCAGACTCTGGGACCTTGATTTCCAGGACCTGATAAATTTACTTTCATCAGAGAACATAACTTTGGACCACTCAGTAGCAGTCCAGTCCTTTTGTCTTTAGTCCAGTCGAGACCCTTCTGGCACTGTCTCCTGTTCAAGAGTGGCTTGATACATGGAATGTGACAGCTGAAACCCATGTCTTGCATATGTCCGTGCATGGTGGTTCTTGAAGCATTGACTCCAGCTGAGACCACTCTTCATTAAGAGAATGGGATTTGTTTCATAATCATCTCCAGGGTGTTGTTATCCCTATCGCTTGTACACTTATTTTTCTACCCCATCTTTTCCTTCCCTTTGCCACTCTATTAATATGCTTAGACACTGAGCTCTATAAACAGCCAGCCTCTTTAGCAATGACCTTTTGTGTCTTTCCCTCCTTGTGCAAAGTGTCAATGTTTGTCTTTTGGACAGCTGTCAGGTCAGCAGTCTTCTCTATGATTGTGAAACCTACAGAACTAGACCGAGAGACCATTTAAAGGCCTTTGCAGGTGTTGGGAGTTAATTACCTTATTTGGGTACGGCACCAGGTGTCTTCAATATTGAACCTTACAATTATTATTATAATTATATATTATATACCCAAGATACTCAATTTGTATGTTTCATTAGTTGTATGTACATATGGGATAAGTTTGCTCACAAAATACTAGTAACTTTATGCAAAAATCTACATTTCATGGGTGTTCACATAGCTCACTATGTCATCTGCTGTTGACCACATCCAGTTGGTGGCTGTGATGCAACTTTTCTTTAATTTGCCAGCCACCTTTAAGCACCATGCCTCTGATTCAGTGTGGAGCAGTTGAAACCCAGAAGAATTATCATAATATATTGCAATATTTTTCCATTCCTAATATATACCACATGTACAGTGGTGTTTTTAGTGAATAAAAACAACTCCTCTCATGCACTAACCAGAAGTGGCCAAAAATGTATTCAGTGTAATGGCTTGTTGGATTCTGTAGTCTGGTTTTGAGTCTATAGAACACAAAAAGCATGAGACACCCATTAAAAAAAACAACGTACAAGTACAGGTTGCATCTTTAAAACCCTTCTCAGCTGCCTGTACTGCCGCTGCAGCTAATATCTATTTGCAGTTTAATGCAGATGGAGAGACACATTTGATAGATTGAAAATATTTTATTAAAAGAGATGACCAGATGTGCATCTGTCATACATTCATACATAGGTGTAGATGTCTTGCAGAAAGGATAACACAGAGTGTGTGTGTGTGTGTGTGTGTGTGTGTGTGTGTGTGTGTGTGTGTGTGTGTGTGTGTGTGTGTGTGTGTGTGTGTGTGTGTGTGTGTGTGTGTGTGTGTGTGTGTGTGTGTGTGTGCGTGTGTGCGTGTGAGAGATGGGCTACAGTTCAGACGCCAGACAGAAGTGAAAAAAAGTGAAAGTGAGTGAGTCAGTCAGCCAAGCTGCAATATCAGACTGTGTGTGTGTGTGTGGATGTCTGCATGTGTGTGAGTGATTATTCCAGGTTGTGTCTCTTGTCATTGCAGCAGCAGCACATTCACACACAGGAGGCAGGGATGAGGGAGAGAGAGGAGCTGAGGAGAGCCATAGAGCAGAGTGACCGACTCCTCTCTAAGGTCCGGCAGCTGGAGGAGCAGAACACTCAGCTTAACAAGGAAAAGAATGAGGTGGCCACTAAATACCGAGCTGTAAGTCCACTGCTCTGCTCTGCTGCATCTCTGTCTATGCTTCTCCTCTCTTTTCATTTTCCCCCTTTAAAAAAATAGCTTCTCTTTTGTTTCACTCACTTGATACTTTCACATCATTTGTGATTAGGTCTGAATTTCTGCTCGATAAGGGATTCTGAACATTGTCATTATACCAACCCCGGGTGGATGAAATTAAGTGGATAATGATACCCTAGCAGAGGGAAGAGAGATGCAGCCACTGTGGCAGCAACTGTGTTCCAGCTTGTTTTCATGCCTCCTTTCTCTTTGTGGCTTTTTATACTGCTGTGTTGACTGTTTTCCAGCTGATCATTTTATTGAGAGAGAGTTTTTTTTTTTTTTTTTTCCCCAAGACTGCTGTCAAATTGCTGTGAGGTTCCATGCTGTTTCCTGGCCCGGGGCTCACTGCATGACTGATTGGTTTACTGCGAGCGCCGTTTGAGTGGCACATCCCCTCCTGTTGGGAGGTACTGCCGCAAGTTTTATTGTGAGAAATACAAACCGTCAATACTGTACATACATACCATGTACAAGTATTTTCATTACTTTTGGTTTCACACCAACATACAGTTTTGATTCACTCTCACTGCTCTCATCAAAATCAGGCATCTATTTTAGTGCAAAATTTTCTTACAAATGCACTGTACTGTACGTGCATACCACTCAAATAGCTGACAGACATAGATAGTGTCTAGGTGGTGAATATAGTGGCAGCTGTAGAGACAGAAACTGAGTTAAAATAAATATAAATATTGAACTAATATTGCACTATATTGCTCAGTCTGTTTGCCACAATAATGATATAAGGTGATTTGTTTTTCACCATTTTGGCATTGACCCCAGGTAGCAGTGGTTTTAACACGTTCCACTCATTTTTTATGTAAATGCAATGCTTTCTATGGCTGCTCCACATTTACTTATAGTTGACGGTCTAGGCTACTTTATGCAAATCAGGGAAGTCCAGCATGACGTGCCGTCTCTGGATTCTGGCACACTCTTTTTGTTATATAACAGAAAGTCTCAGAAACAAGCTGCCATGTTGGTTCGAAATCCAAGAGCAGCCCAAACGGCCAATGCTGGGGAAGTGATGTAATCATTCACATCCTAAAAACACACATGTGGACCATTAGCATCAAGCATAATTATGACTTACTGTAACATTTGCTAAAATCTAGCCATTTTTATTGTATATTTGTGACCCGGTTTAAGAGATTTATGTCCTCAATGGGAACCAATGGAGAGATCCACTTAGTAGCTTTTAGAACTTTGAACTGTGTTTTACGGCCTTCATTCAATCAAGTTGTTAAAAAGCCAGCACCACTCACTGAACAGAGACCATACAATAGCTGACCTTTTAGCTCACTCTACTTTGTAGCATATTTTCCCAATAGATCAACTAAAGCCCGCTGTTTTTTTGAGATTGAATTATTGTATAAGTTAGTGCATCCATCCTTATCAGATTAATTCTCATAGCAGAGAAAAGCATTGAAACCATCTTGTGGTTTGTACAAGTTACTCATTCTCAGACCAAGCAGATCACTGAGCTCTGGCAAACTCTGGTCAGTTTAGTGATGTCATGCGACTGTATGACTGTATTTCCAACTACCGTAGTCCAAACTGTTTTCACACTGCAACCTATCAAGTTGCATATAGAAGCTTTCAGATAACTTCCAGTGGTGATCTCCTTCTTTTTAATAAAAGTTAGTAGATGTGCAGGTCTTCTGGAGGCAAAGGGTTTAGTGTAAGCGTGGACTGGAATGACTGTTGCCAGTGTTTGTGGAAAGCACTGCAGGGTTGCCCACAGCAAGCAGGATTTGGTCATTACTTGTAGCTGAGAGCCTTAGCAGACTCTTCCGATGGCTTGGACGGAACAGGTCGTAAACCTGCCTTGAAGAGTTGGACTGCAGCTCTCATCGCTGCTTTTTGTTTTACTGCGTCTGGATATGACGACCTCGACCTCATGCGTTACGGCTGATCTTTGTGAGTACTGTGACCTTCAGCAGGTATTGTCTGCATAGTCTGTCAAAATCATTGTGGTGGTGAATTAAGGGGTTAATCAGAAAATGTTTTTATTGATATATCCAGGTGTGCTCTGGCTCCAACTGTGTCTTCTCTTTACAACTGAGATTAGCCAACCATAAATAATGAAGATAATCTGTGGCGAGACGGATCAGGCAGCATAATTCATACCTTGGAATCCTTCAGATTTGACTGCAGTGGGAAATGTGACCCCTTGTCAGAGCTATTTAGTGCTGCTGCTGCCTGCAGGAAGCCTTCCAGTTTTCCAGAGGAAGTTTGTCCCCCGCCTCATTATCCTGTCATTTGCTGAAGCTGGAGGGACACTTCACACATCTTTCATCAGGATGAATTCCTGCTTCCTAATCAACCTGAATGAACAGCCACTGAGTCTAACAGACTTGACATTCTTATGATCTTCTTTTTAAATTCTTGAAATGTTTGACCTCTCTAAATAATAAAGAAAAAAAATTTTCCACATTGCTATTATTGTATTTGATGGATATTAAGCTATACAGACTGTGAAGGCTTTACCTGTTTCTTTCTTTTTCTGTTACTGTATGTAGATCTGCACATAAGTGATTAATTGGAAGCATATTTATAAATGAGGCCCCTTGAACTGAAAAATACATTCTCCCAGTGTTTTTGTTCCCTGTTAATTGTTTTTTTTTATCTCTTGCTGTACACCAAATATATGTCAAAAAAATATTTTGCCATCAAAATCCCAGTTTTTTCTCTTCCTGTAAAACAGTTTCTAATGTTTGATGACTCATCCTGTGCTTAGGGGTGATTAAATTAACAACTTTGTTGTTAATTTAAAAAAAAAAGTATAACATGCTAAACACTCCGCCCTGTTCCTTCTTGCTGTCCAATCAAATTTGAGGATTTAATTGAAATCCCTCTTTTAACTGTTCAAACCTCAAATAATAAGTTTCACTGGGTAAGTCAAAATTTGCTATAACAAGGTGTCTAAGCATGGCAAAATGCTTACAATTCCAATGCTAACACTGTTTATGTTCCCCACCCTATTTGTGTTAGCATGCTATTAGCTAATTAGCACTCTACCAGAGTAGTAGTGGTACAGGGCTGCAGATTTTGACCATTCTTTGAAAGTGAACACAAGTTCTGCAACATGTGTGATGATCGTTCGGCTGCTTTGGTGGCTGCACACAGCATGTGATGTAGTGTCTGCTAATGTGGTGCTGTAAGGGATTCACATGCTCCAAGGTCTAGGACACAGCTATTAACATGGTCCAAAAATGAAGTGGTCTACAGCTAACTTGACGCAGAGAGATTTTTATGTGTAACAAACCATCTGGGAAGTCATCCATGGAAACAGTTTGGAAAAGGGCAACACTTTCAAAAATTACTTGGCAGATTTGCCCTGATGAAGGCCTGTGTTGGCTTAAATATGTCAGTTTTATACCTATTCAAATAATCTTTATGTTCTTATAATGAAATAGCCAAGCAATAAAGGCTTTTAAGAGTTTTCTACTAGAAGATTTAAAATCTTTTTTTTTCCTTTTGATATTTGCAACCCTCTACAAAAGAGCATCTTCCAATTTATTACTCATCAGGTACCTATGTGTGTGCACTCAATCTCATGTTTTTCTAATACTTGGCAGGTGATTAGATGAAACTTCTGTCTATCACCGTCTATCACAGGTTGAACAAGACATCATCTTGTGATCAAAAGATCATATACAATGCTGATTGGTCCGAAATACCATCATATGGACCTAAATGAATCGCTTGAAGCCTGTCAAGAAGTTGCGTGGTCTCTTGAATCCAGCTGCCTCACAAACTTAGTGTATAGCTGAATATTTTTAAAACAAAATGAGGAGAGAGGAGGAGTCTGGTGGGGAGAAAGAGACAAGAAGATGTTCCGACTCAAGACGCCACTGATGATGAAAGTGTAGGCAGGAATAGAACAGAGCCAGAAAAAGTACTACTTCCAACCACAATGGCTAAAGCAGTATCCGCTAATCACTGCGATTATACAGTGATCATATGTGACGAATAAAGATAGATAGATTGATTGTTTGGTTGCGGTACGAGGGGAAAGCTACGCTGTGTGTGTATTACAGGAAATTCTAAACTTGTTACCGGGTCAGCACAGTTTAAGCCTGAACCTTTGAAGTTGCACAACAACAGTAAGCAACACAAAATCCACAAGTACAGATGCATGACCCAAAATACCCCTGACTGGCCCTGACTTTGCAGTGGATAAATAAGAGTAATGGCTCAATGGAGTAGAATGAAGTGGTCATCAAGTTCATCACTGCATATATAACAGACTGAAAGGGGAACTCCCCTTCGTAAAATTTAAATCCCAGATCACACTGATGAAGACAAATTATTCATCAGCATGCAAGGCCATTGATTAAAAAAATGTGCCGGTGCAACCAAAGTTGGCTGCAGGTGGAAAAATTAGTCTGGAGCCCTGGCAGTAATAGTGAAGTACAGTTGATGCTGATGGGAATGTCATTAGACATAAACCAGTTCTGGTTAACGTGACCTGATGATGGAGCTATATGAAACGTTAAGAGGTCATGAAATTATTGAGAGGCTTCACTCAAAGCCACAAATATCAACCTCATGGTGGTGCTGGAGGAAATATCAGCAGATCAAAGGAGTCAGTAGAATTCTTCCTCTGTGGACTGTGAATTTCTTTACGATAGTTAAAATGTCAATCTCGTGGTATTGCTGGAGGAAATATCCAATATTTCAGTCTGGAGCAAAGATGTGGACAGGCTAACCGACAGACCAACATGAACCATGGTGCTAGCATGGCTTTAAGTGCCAGCAATAGAAAACCCATCATCTCCAGAAAGAGGAAAAGATGTGACGCCACTCGCACTGGAATTGAAAACATATTTAAAGAATGTTGCAAGAACACAAATAAAACTCAGACAATAAGTGTTACTTAAATGTTGATTATCATTCCAAGATGCGGGTGAAGACACAAGGTTCTTCTTTGCTTCTACTACAGTTCCAACTCTTTGGTAGAAATGGATATAAACTGAGAAAAGTCCACTGTTTACCCCTCAATTACTGCTAATGGGAAATAAATGTGGAGCGTTCCTGCAGAGCTATCCAGATGCCCCAGTTCTGCATGTGGAAAAACTTTCAGCCTGGACTGGCTCTGAAGTTTCTGGGGCCCAAGGCAAACTGTGGGACAAAAGACTGGCAGGGGAAGATGGATGAGGGCAGAAAAGAAGGACGGAGGAGGGTGAAGGGAACTGAATTGATATTCAAGGCTAAGAGCAAAGGAAGCAAATTAATTTATGAACAAATTGGTGAGGAGAGATCAACTTTGAGGTGGATTTTGGGTGAAAGTCCAGACCAAGAAATTATAGAGACTGTCAGATGGACTCCATGACTAATAAGATGTTACTAAAGACAGTGTTTGAGGTTTTAGTCCATTTCAGGCTTTTTTTAGAGTAAAATCCCAGATTGTTCATTGTTAGACATCAAGTTTTTACATTTTCTCTGTATGGACGGCGATGTCATTTGATCTTTAAACCTAGACTCAACTAGCCTAACAGAACTTTCTTTTGGTGCAACCATGGTTTTGAGTAAAATATTTTGACAACCATTGCATGGAGGGTGGTGGGATATAGTTGGCCGATGATACAGTTGTTCATAATCCCAAAAGATGAATATTAATGACAGTTGATCCCCTGAAGCTTTCTCTTGCACCAAGAGCAGGTTAGAGTTTTTGGTATAAAATATGCCAACAATTAGCACCAATTCTTCACAGAATTATCATCTGCACACACACATAATGCACACTCACTGCCACTCAGTGGTGTATTTGATGTCTGTCCAAGACAAAAATACATAAATGGCTTCTTATATTTCTGCTTTTGCCGTCAACGTTTAAAGTCTATCTTCTATTAGTTGTTCAAATTATACTTAAATATGTTTCATGCCATGTTCATACCATTAGAAAATCCCCTTATAATGCACTTACAACGTAAGTGATGAAGACAAAAATCCAAAGTTTTCCTCCTGCGCAAAGTTTATTTAAAAGTTGATCTGAACCTATTATCAAGCTTCACATGTCCAAATCAATAAAATCAAGTAGGCATCTTTCAATGTTAGTCTATTTATTGCCAATGTCCCTCTTTTTCTTGCTTTATTTCCACTGCAGCTCAGCAAGAAAACATAAAGAGGGAATTTAATGCTAAAAAGCCTGTAAATGTGGCTAATGTGGTGTACATATTCTGATTGCTGAATAACTCCAACCGTTGAAGCCTTGTATAAGCTTCACAAACACTTTTAAATGACTGTGTAGGCACGCTGTGGATTCTGTCCCCCATCACTTACATTGAAAGCACATTTGAAGGATCTTTTAATAGCCAGTACGAACAGGAGGAATCTAAGGAATGTGAACAGTGAGGAACAACTCTTTCACTGTACAAGTGGGCATCTACAGTAGTCCAGAAGTCCTTTAATTGTACTAACGTTGGTGATTCTCTGATTTTTCAACAAGTGCATTGTAAGCTCAAAATTGAACAAAATTGGTTTGTTGGACAAACTAAAAGCATTTGTTTCATGACCAAACTGGCAAACATTTCCATCAGTTTCATCTGCACTTTGGTATAGGTTTGAAAGTAATAACATGCTGCTGAACAATAAGCATGCTAAAGATGTTAGCATGTTAGCATTGTTATCAACACATCCTCCTGCAGAACTCTTGATTCTAAGAAGGACTGGGACTCATGATTTTAAGAAGATAGGGAATTTAGATTAAAAGCATCCTGCAGCTGAACCTACAACTTGCTCCTCCCTCGGATCTTATCACTCACCTGACCTTCATGATGTTAAAAGGCAGCTGACAATGAAATGGTGGCTCTCTACCTTCATGGAGCCTTCAGTTTGTACTCTGAGATGCTGGGAATGTGGGTTGCATTTGGCAAGAAGCATCCAAACAGTCAAAGATCATCTGTGTGTCCAGAGGGCTTTTCCTGTAATGTTTTTATATACATTAATTTACATCAATATCATCTGCAAATCTTAATGAATCACAAATAGTAGAGTAAACAGGAAACTGGCTTGTTTATTTGTTCCAAGTCCTAAAGTTGGTACAATCAGTGTCTGATAATTATTGGAGTTATTTGCATGTCTAATTCATTGGGAGCGTTGGTGTTAGACATGTTTGTAGCAGCAACTCTGTGTCTCTGGCTTCTCTAATTCAAGTGGGTGTTCCATGAACAGATCTCTCTGTGCTGCTTCCCCGCGCAAGAACCCAGACCACATTGTCAAAATAACGTGAATTCTCAGAAATCCGGCCTTTTACATGTTTTTTTTTTGGTGTCTGGATGTCATCCACTGCTCAGTGGCATTGGCAGAGTGCTTATCCTTCCGTATATAACTGTCCACTCTGGGGCAGTTTTAGATACATTGTTATTCCAGTTTTATTTAGGTTAGAAAGGTCACATGTGGTCACATAGGAATCTGAATCATATTTTTATAAATTCAGTAAATATGCAGGAATTTGTCTCGATGGCATGAATACAATAGTGTACTTTTCACAAAGATAGTACGAATAAATGTCCATGCAGTAACATTCATGTACAGATGAGTGCACTGATCACACTACATTCATTTTCCTCAAAAAATGAAGTTTCAACAGCTCAAACTTCACTTACTAACTTTTTCAGTCAACTCTATACATAGGTGCAGATAAAGTATATGTAAAGCAGGTACTTGTGTATAGGAAAGCTGTACTGGTTGGGAATGACCTCTTAGATGATGATGAAGGTCATGATCTGTTGTTGAAAACTCAGGAACAAGCTAAAGGAACTGAAGTAAGACTTTTTGATATTACTTGTAATTCTTATTTATTTATTTTTTTTTTTGCTTTGACTAATGGAAAGTTTGACATCTATGGTTCCATTACAGCTGAACAAACTTCCTCTGCTGTTGAAGACCATGTGATGTGGTTGACTGCTTTGGAAAAATCCTGGTGCTGAGATTGTTTTATCAACTGTTTTCACAGTCAAAAACATTCACAATTACAAATCACATTTATTTTAAACTATAGTTCATTTGAGCATCTAGTTCTAGTATTGTAAATGTTAATGTTAATTATTATATATTTTCCCAATTAAGTTGTAACTTTAGTCTATTTTTCTAGTTTCTGCAGGGGTTATTGAAGTTCACTCCTATCTCAAATATTATCCTCCACCATGCTTGATGTAAACTGTAGATAGAGAAATGCTTAGTCTGGTCTTTGTGGGGCTCAGCAGCTTCATTCAAGAAAAACTTGAATCTTAAGCACAATATGCCTCCTTGTTCATGAGAAGATGAATGCTGTGGCTTTGTGGGGTATCATGTGGGTGTGGACGCACAAGACATTTATGTCAATTATAATGCAGACAGGGCACAAAAGGAAGTTTTGACTCTGGAACCCTGCCCTTGTTTTCTCGTCTTTCTGTGGTTTTGATGATGCAGCCGAGGGACGTATTTTCAGACGGAGCGATAAAAGGCTTTCTCCTGACCTGACATCTTACACCGACCACCATCTCCATGGGGGACACCCTTGGATCCCCGGAGACTACAGAGAGGCACCTGTTTCTGGGGGAGGAGACTACAGTGAGCGGAAGGAGACGGGAGAGGTGGTCTCTGTGGTGAATCACTGTGTGAGACTGGACCGAGCACTGGCTACCTGAGCTGGGTTTGTTAGCAGCAGCAGGCTGTGGGCAAACAGAGGAATGTCTGGAATTTAGTAGCTTATACCAGCAGAACCTACATTAACATGTAGATGAATGGTTGATTGAGTAAAAAAGAGAGGGAAGTAAAAGCAAAAACTGGGAGAGAAGACTGTGAAAGAAAGAAAGAACAAGGTTGACAGTTTATGTAGGAAAGCAACAAAAGGTGAGCAGAGCTGCAAGAGAGAGGATCCGCTGGGAGAGTAGAGACTGGAGCGCCATCCTATAAGTGAGTGAATTCCTGCTGAAATCCACCTGGATCAAGAACAGCTGTGCTCTGAGCAAAAGAAGAAAGAAAGAAGTGATCAGAGGACTTGTAGTGGAGAGAACCTTTGTCGAAACAAAGGAAGGCAAGGTGTTCCATCATTGTACAGGTGACGTGTGCAAAACCAGAACTGGAGGACGCAAAACTGGAGGAAGTGTCACCATGATGTCTGTGAGGCACCATCAACGTTGCCCCTCCCTCTCCGATGACTCCGAGGAGGCCAACGGGAACCATGCAGATCCTGGACCAGAACCAGAACCCGAAGAACTGGACTGGGATAGCTATAGCACCACACTGGAGCACAGATTAGCAGCTGTGGGTAAATCTTGATAGATTGTGCCAAATATGTGGAGTCTGTGTACTTGAGAGTTATCATTTAAACCTTAATAGAATGTCCTAAAAATGTTGAGTTTTTTAATTCAACTTTCCTTCTTTGTCAAAATACCAATTTGTGATTTCAGGCGATGCTAAAGTTAAGAGATGTTGGTTGCACACATAGCTGCATTACATCTTGAAAAGTTGCTTCCAGAACTAGTAATAATGTTTACTTATCTTAACTACCCTGATAACTACCCTGTGACTCTCATTCTTTAATCCTTACATTTAAGCAGGACACAAGATTTTCTATCAGTCTGGGTGCAATTAACATGACTTTATGACCTGATGAATTATTGTTTTAATCTGACTATGGTTGGACTTTTAAAATGCATGTAATACACCTTAATCAGATTGAAATTGGACCAAGTTGAACTTCTTGTAGTTGAATTAACACAGCTAGATAATGTGATTGGAATTCAGTTTTCTCCAGCATGTATAAGCCTTAGTTATACTGAAGCTGGATAATACATGAGCATATGCTCCACAACAGTAGAGACGGGACAAAGTAGACAATAAAAAACACCAGAACCAGCCTAGTATAGAGAAAAAAATGGTATTGGCACTGATTCACATAGTACTAGCAAGTATAAATAATTAAAAAGAAAGAGAGACAAAAAACAGACAAAACCCGATTACTATTCTCAGGATGGACAGCACCGGCCCAGACCAGCACATCTATTTGGGAACTGTAGCTGAGAATTTTTTTTAGCTTAATAAGTCATTTAAGTTAAATTTATGGTGACAGAAAAGTCAACAGATATATATCTATAGCCAAATTACTGAAGCAGTGAAACAACAGGTGATGCTGCAGGAGGGAGCAGACCCATTCAGTTATTGGATTTTCTCAGTTGCATGTAAACTGAGACAAGAACAGAAGTCAGACTAGATGCTCTAATCTGATCTAATTTTAAGCATAAGTCGATTAAGCTCTGCATGTAAATGTACTGAGTGTATACACTAAAGTCTATTTTTGAATGTAAGTTATACACCAGTTCTTCCAATGTCGATGCAGTTTGCGGTTTTGGCTTATTACTGTGTCATTTAATGTCAAATGTTTAACCCCTGTTGTTAGGGAAAGATCTTGGTTTGGGTTGAAACTGTAAAATGCAGTTTAACTCAAAATTTTCTTGACATGACTCATTTATGGGTACTAAAATGCTCAACACAACAGTAAAAATGTCCTATAAAATGCCACTAATAATGGCACTAAAATGGCCAAATGTCTGGTCAAAATATCCTGACAAAACACAAAAAATGTCCCATTTAATGGCACTAAAATGCCAGACACAATGCTTCAAATGACCCGTAAAAATGTCTCAGCGTGACAGTAAAGATGTCTTAACAGCACTAAATTGCCCGAAGCAACAGTCAAAATTTCCGGTCAGAATGCCCTGGATTGACATTTAAAGGCACTGAAATAGCTGATTAGACATCCAATGAGCCCAAATCAGCTCGTAAAATTAAAGAAAGTCAGATTATATTGATGTCATCTGAATTGTCAGGCTTTGATGTATGCACTGCACACAACCTGAAAGTGTAAAATTGTAGTGTGTGTGTGTGTGTGTGTGTGTGTGTGAGAAAGAGAGAGAGAGAGAGAGAGAGAGAGAGAGAGAGCAATAGATTTATTTTTGTTTTGCTTTATTAGTTGCACAGTCTGTATGTGATCTTGATCTCCAAAACACTTTTTATGGGATGATCAGATGCCATTTTTCACTGCATCATGCATGTTTGAGGCCTTTGGGGGTGTCAAATTAGAATTATCTGAATTATCTGATGAAGCCTTTATATTCATGCTCACATACCTACATACATAACACATACACATTAACTGGAGTATTTGTTTTCTAGTGATGCTATGTGAGGGGACTAATGATGGCTTGAATTACATCTTTGTAGAGCAACAACAGAAGCTGTTTTGAGTTTGTGGATGTTAGTGGTGTGATGTTCAAAGCTCAGTTTATCGTGCAGTGTGAGTCTGAGTAACATGAAAGGAACACATGTGCAGATACTTGTGCTCTGTGTGTTGAAGCTGTGATGGATCTTGTCTTGTTGTAGCTGCTAACACCTGTTCATTCATCACCAGGTCACAACGTTAAACAGCTGAGCACAGGGAACAGAATGTAAAATGGTGTGAGAACTGTCAGAACAGGCAGGGAGAAAGTGCAAACTAAGTGTTTTTATGGAAATAAATGCAGATGGAAATGTGGTCGCCAGCCTGATCATTTCACAAATGCCCAGATATTTGGGTATGCTATTTGCTCCTTCCAAATGCCTTGCCCATGATGGCTGGTCCGTAAGAAAGTAACCGTACCCCGGGCAGGGCTCGGATGATCAGATCTCTTCACTCCTGTTGTGGATTGCTGTTGACTGAGAGATCTGGTGTTTAGTAGCATTTGCTTATCTGTGCGTTACTGTGCTGCCTCTTCATCTGTACTCTATTAAGTAAAGAAGGGAAAGTTTCTTCTGACTGGAGGGAGGGATTTTTGTGGCATAGTTTGCGGTAAGATCCTCTATGAATTAATAGTCTTTACCTTTCCTTCAGCCCCTTTTTATTAATTTAATCACTTCTGATTTACTTTGTCTTTCTTTCAGTTGTTCTTATCCCATCGATATCTCTCCATTTCTTTCTTTTAACTCATTTATCTAGTTAACCTGCTTACAAAAACTACAGTTTATTTACAGTGTGGGTGAATGAAAATTTCTCTGTTACGTTATATGATTGCATGAAGCAAATTAGAGTAATTTAAATGCAATGGAATCTATCTTAAAAATGTAAAGCATGAAAGAAAAAATATTAAATGAGAATTACTTAATCATACATTTAATATAATTTGTAAATAATAACAAAATGTTTCAAAATGTCATCATCTTAGTGAGAGATAGAAGTAGATTCGAAAGGGTATATGTATACCAGACTTAAATGCATTTTGTGATAAAATAGAAAGTCTTGCTTGCTTTAACTCATCATAATGAAGTAAATTCTGCAATATCTGTGTTAAAATTGGTTCCCTGAAAGCTTCTTTTTCACTCTGCCGTTTTTGCAGTCTGTCTGCCACCAGGCAGGATCTGCTGGAAAAATGAAAGAAGGATTTACAAGATGGCACAAGACTAGATTAGACAAGACAAAATCAGATTTGTCTTGTATAATCTAGACAAGACAAATCTTGTCTAGATAACAAGTTTACCAACCTATAAACAAGTTTACCAACTTTATGTTTTCTTCTCACCCCAACACCAACCCCACTGCCATAGTTACTGATTTTTGTGAAGGAAAGGTGGCAAGACAAGTTTATTTTATAAATGTATACATTTTAATAAGGCAATTCAAAGTGCTTCATATACTACTTAAAAAGGTCAGGGCGAAGTGCAAAAGAAGTGCATTATAAGGACATTTAAATCTAGTTAAAAACTGTCATTAAAGAGATTAAAGAAGCAGAAAATTATATTTGAAGCAATAACATTAAACAAACTATGTTATTTCTACTCAGTGCACATCATTATAATAGCTTCTGTCTGTTCCCAAATTCAATATAAAATTGTGACAATTTCAATTTAGCTCTTCAGTGATCAGGCTGCTTTCTTCTTCTCTAATGTGGTGTCGATCATTTCTTCCTGCAGTGATCCGGCTGCACAAACAATAAAACCAACATGTATAGAACATATCAAATGTTGCGTGTAATAACATATCGATCGGACTTTCTGCGTTTGCAAACCTCCAGGAGCAGGAGAGCGCCCAGGCGTCGGAGCAGCGCTGCGTCCAGCTGGAGAAGGCCCAGCGTGAGCTGGAACGGCAGCTCTCAGGCCTGTCAGAGCGTCTGGAGGAGGAGGAGGCCTGCTCAGCCCAGCTCGCCCTGCACAGGGACCGGCTGGAGGCCGAGTGCAGCAACCTCAGGCGAGACCTGGACGAGCTGGAGAGCTCCCTCACTGACGCTGAACGGGAGAAACAGGTAGATCTGCATCACTGGATGGAGAGAGAGAGACAGGCAGAGTTCAAAGTAGTTTTATACTTTATCCAGGATGCTGATAGTCAACTATCGGATAAAAAATACTGTAATTTTAACGTTGTTGAAGTCAAACTAAAATTCTTAATTTAGGTAATATAAATTATGATACAGCAGCCACAGTGAATATTCCTCCACTTTTCTAAGGAGGAGCTAGATTCATCTGACATAATTTCCAGACTATAAATTGCACCTGAATCTAAGCTGAACCAGCAATTTAGAGAAAAAATTAAGACACAGTTGTTTTAATGTTTAATTACCATATGTAAGGGTTCGTGCACAGAGGGGATTATTGGGAATGAGGTGACTGTTAGGAAGCTTCCATTTTATTAACAATTCAAGAAACAAGTCGCATATGTGGGGTGACATAGTGGGACAGGGGTTAGTGCTGTTACCTCACAGCAAGAATGTTACAGGTTCAAGACCCAACCTAGGGGTTGGGCCCCTCTGAAGGATCATCAGAGAGATGTGAGGGGTTGTGAGATGATTGATGGGAGAGAAAGATCAAACGAAGTTCTGATTCACAATTCTGTTTTCACTTTTTCTCTGATCTTCTTTTGTTGGTGAAATATTGAAATGAAACCATGTGAGAAGTTTAGAGTGAAAATTCCTCATTTGTTGCAGCTGTTAACAACTTAGACATGTGAAATGTAAGCCAAGTACACACTGATCAAAGACAAAAAGGTTGAAACCACTGGTTTCATCTTTCACGTTATAAAGTTTGTTATATCATCCTCTGAGTCAAATCTGCATCATTTATCTGTCAGATAAATGTAGTGGAGTAACATATGAAATAGCATCACATGTAAAATACAAGTTTCACAAAGTACAGCACACAACTAAAGATGCATCACACTGGTGTAAACATCTCTCTAATTGCCAAACTCAACCCAACCATCTCCAAACTCACTCCAGTCAAGTGTTTTGTTGACCGGGTTATAATTGATGATTGTTAGGTACTGTAACATCTAGTCCTATTAACTGATCTGTACTTGATTAAATGCACTTAGTCCTTATCTCTACATACACAGTGGTGTATGTAGAGATAATATGATTTTTAAGACACTCACATTAATATTACTGTAACAATCAAATTAGCAGCAAACACATTGTCAGTCAGTGTTTCCCAAAAATGTAACTTGTGAACATGCTTCCCGGAGAATGTAGGGGATGAAAACATTATTAATCCTCATGGTGTGTTTGTTTCCAGTTAATCAATCTGGTGTTCCTGGTAAAATTTGGTAAAACTCACCATAAAAACTGTAATAATACATATAGCATCACCTCTTGTGATTTTTTTTCTCAATATAAATTCTTGTGAACGTTAACTTTGAACTTTTATTAGTTATTTATGGCCTTTATGTCTCATTGATCTGAACTTATACATTTTTAATTTAAGTTAAAAAAAAGAAAAATTCTGGATCATTTTGACTTTAAGAAATAATCATCACTTTGGCTCAAAGTTACGAAAGACATTTATTTTGAAACCCTTTAAAATGTAAAATGTAAAAAATGTGTGTGTGTGTCTAAAATTGTATGTAAATTAATACAATTTATTTTGCATCCTAAAATCCTAAAATCTTTGTGGACAAAGTCATGGAATCTTAGGTGAATCTGATTAAATTAACCACATTTTCAGAGACAAAAACTTTGAAACAGTCAGATTTGACCAGGAACACAACATCAGGGTTACTTTCTTCCTTTAGATAAGTGCAATTCTGACCAAATTACCATGTAACAAAAACAATTGTATTTTTGGTCAAATAGTAGGGAATGCACATCTGTCTCACTTTATTTCTGTGATATACATTTAATGACCTTCCAGCTGATTCCTGCTTGAAGCCTTGATAGAGTAAAGTTGTTTCCGTGGTGTCTCCTCTATGTAAACACTAACGCTGACATCTCCATCACAGCCTCACACCAAACCTCTTTATCTGTTTCACTGAGCTGTATTAAAGGATTAAGATGCTATCTTTGTTCCCACAAGAATGCCGCAAGAATGTCCTGTGTTTTCATCAGGCCGTGTCGCGGTGGAAAGAAAGTGGTGCAAGATTGATTCTTCCACTGCAAATTTAGCCCAAGATTTATTTTGATTTTGGAGTTAGATTTTTTTTGGAGACACGTCCTCTCGCTGTCACGACGGTTTCCTCAGCTAACCTCCTGTGTGGTAAAGCTCATGTTAAGGGAGAACTGGGAGAGGACTCCAGCAGAGTGAACAAGTCCAGGCCTGTTTCATAGCAGAGCTGGCAGAACTTTGAAAAAAAAAAAATGACATGACCATAGCCTGATGTTTGTGGTATGTTGTCGTAACAGTTGTTACGAGTGGACATGATGTGTTTGATCCAAAGGAGCAAAACGTTTTGAGCAGAATTCGATTATACGTCAGTTCTGAAACGTATCACATAACAGATATTTGTGACCCTTTTTGAAGAATATACACAGCCACACCAGCATATATCCCCCAGTTTGCTGCATGTCTTCAATAGGAACCAGGAATCCACATGCAAATAGAAAAAGCTTTGATGTCCACCAAAGAGGCAAATTAAGGACATCTGTTTCTGTCATGACAGGAGATAATTGCAAAGTCAGAGGCTGTAGATTGAAACCACTGTTTTCACAAGCCAGCGTGGTCGCTCGCCCAAGAGGAAAACATTAATAACCACAGAAGTGAGAGTTTTAGCAGAAGCAGATAGGCACAAACCCCTGAATGTGCAAGAAAGTGATACTTTGCATGATATGCCTTGATGGTTGGTGATTCGGGAGATTTGTTCTTCTAATACAGTACGATGTAAAATCTGGCTTTTCGATGATGACTTTTCTTTTTCCTTTTCCTCTCACTAGTCATCACAGAGCGAGGTGAGGAGGCTGTCGGAGCAGCTTTTCCAGAAGGACGAGGCGGCGCAGAAGCTCAGGAAAGAGAAAGAACATCTGGTGGAGCTCAGCGAGGTGAGAGCACAGGACTTAGCTGCACACAAATCTGGATTTTTTTTATCCACACACTTTTCTATCTGAACCACACCAACACGGCACCTATCCAGAGATTTGTCAAACAAGTGGAGAGGTTTGAAAATATTAGATTGAGTAGATCTGTGTATCAACCCCAAATCTGGATCTTTTTTGGATTCATGGCATCAAAGCGTGGTTCATGCATGCTCACAGACAAAGAGCTGGTCGCCCTAACATATTCTGTTCAAAACAACAACTATGGCATGTGTCACAGGTTATTTCTCTGTTCTTGATCATATGTCTTTGTTCTTATTTTTATTTCATTTATTTATATTAATGTTTTGATATTTCATCTGATTTAATTTTAATTTTTTTTCTTGTTCTTTAATTTTACATTCTTGATTTTTCCCCCTTCCAATCAACTGTTTTTAAATTGCATCTTGATGCTTTTAATGTTTTAAGTGAAGCACTTTGAATTACCTTCTACTACTACCTTGCCTTGATACTTTTGGCATAATTTGCAGTTTTACAGCTTAATTTAAGTGAATCCACTTAGATCCGTCTTGAAATTGTGTTTTTTTGGGTATGCTATCACAAGTTTTTAGGCAGTTTATATTATTTTTAGGTCTTTGTGTATTCTGAGATAGTTGTCGGTTGACATGTGGAAGGAGATTTGTTTTTTAACCAGCGGATGAAAATATCCGGTTAAACAAAATCTACCCTAGTGTAGCTAGGGCCTAAGAAGTATAGTGATAAAGTAAAAAAAAAAAAAATTAAGCTTCTTTTAATTAGGCTTTCCTGTGTAAATGTGTATTTTAAATTAAGGTTGATGTCCTGTGAGTTAAAATATCACCAGTATGAAGAGGTTTACAGTTAAATTGACAAAAATAATCTAAAATCAGTCTATTTACTGCTACTACTAATTTCAACCTTATCGCATGGTTTTCATCTGTAAATGCTTCTGTTGACATATATAAGCTGCTTAACACTCTGATGTTGAAATTAAACATTGATATACAAATACAAGCTGCAAGAAAACTTGCATACTGAGTGTTTTTTTACATTTATAAAGCTCAAAATCGTACTGCCCCACAGCTGAACATGAAGCTCATGCTCTGGTAAATGCTAATAAATGGACGTTGATTTGGGATTCTCATGTCAAACTAGTTCTAAATTCTTACATTGACACTCATGATGGATGAGTCTTTATACAACTGGCATCAGTTGTCTAAGCAGTTTTACTGTATATGTCAAAGTCATGTAAGATGAAGATTTATGTCTGGCTCAGTGTAAGCTGTGTAAACTCCACACATACTTAGAGAATATGTCATGCTGCTTGGCTTTATTTGTGATTGTTTATTAGTGTAATCGATAGCCTCGCTCCATTTATCAGAGTGATGCTTCACTCGCTGCTCGGCTGAGAACGAGCTTAATAAGTTTGGGAAAACAGAACCATATGTCTCTGTGAGGACCTGCCAGAAGTGGCACTTGTGATAAATGTGTTTCCCATAAGAGACGCTGCACTTTTACAAGTAGAGCAGATGCTTTAAAATCTACAGAAATCTTAACCCCCTGCTACCTCATCATATTCTATGGCAGCTCTAAGAGGCCCCGTCTGATAATTTCTCCCAGATGTTTTGACCAACAGTAGCACTGTGTATTGTTGTGTATCTGTGGGAACAGTTTAGCAAAAGGCATCTTTTTGTTGAACATTCTCGCAGGTGTGGATCTATGCAGCCAAAATATATGCTCTTTGTGTTTAATTTAACAATATTACTTTATTATTACTATAGTATTAGACAGTGATAACATACAATATGACGAGTCATTCAGCAGGAAAGTTGAAAATGAGTCAAATCACTACTTTGTAAACTGTCCTCCTGCCAACTCTGCTACCTGGATGATTAAAGCTTTCAAATGTAAAAAAAAAAATCCATCGGATCAAACTTTGAAATGACTTTTGATATTCCCAAGCTCCTATCTGTACAATTCCCAATAAGGCGAACAGATGGATGTGAGTTAATGTGGTGGAAGATGTGCAGCCCAGACTTAGACATGTCTTTTTACTTCAGCAGCAGGCGATTGAGGATCTGCAGAGTGAAGAGGAGAAGGTGAACCTACTGACCAAAGAGAAGACAAAGCTGCAGATGCAAGCTGAAGATGTAAGTACATTACATACATTCTGAAATATAATATACAGAATGGGTGTAACGGTACATTTTTTCATATGTGTACTGTAACACCACTAATATACAGGATGTTTTCTTCTATTTAAACCTTAAATCTTGTGTATGAAAAAAAAAAAGTCAGGTCTGGTCAGGAGCTTCCCCATATTTAGAAAATGCATATATCTTTATATGTGACACACCCTAATAATTCCATATACACTTTATACAACTTATAAAGTGTCATTACGCTGTGTACTCTGGTTTAATCTCGCTATTCACCCGCTTTACACTGCCTCTCCAGCACCAAACAGTAGACAGGCAAAATTAGCAACCAGATGTGTAATGTAGTGAAGTTGAAATACTTCGAATATCATTTAACAATTTTTGGGAGTATGTGTACGTTTTTATATTTCTGTCTACTACTATACTAATATTTCTGTCCACTACATTTATACTAAACATTTTTGTTACTTAGGACAAATTAAAATGTAAACTTGGTGGAAACAGACTGCAAAGAACCCTATATAAGCATGACTTTTGACATCACAAATAGTTTAGAAGCCAAATCTGGTTCAATATTTAGTTTATGTGATGTGGAAACCTGAAGATTCCAGTGACGTAAAACACTGAAAATAAACTCTAGAATTATTTAAATTCTGCTAATTAAAAAAAAATTGCTTTTACCTAAGTAATATTCTAATATATGAATTTTACTTTAAAATATCTGTACTGTTGGGGCGACACGGTGGGTCAGGGGTTAGCGCTGTTGCCTCACAGCAAAAAGGTCACAGGTTCAAGACCTCCTTGGTCCTGGGACCTTTCTGTGTGGAGTTTGCTGTGTGGAGTTTTTGTTCTTCCAGCTTCCTCCCACAGTCCAAAAACATGCTGAGGTTAATTGGCGACTCTAAATTGCCTGTAGATGTGAGTGAATGGTGTGTGTGCCCCACGATTGGCTGGCGACCATCTGGGGTGTATCCCTGCCTCTCGCTGTAATGCGCTGGGATTGGCTCCAGCAGACCCCTGCGACCTTAATGAGGAATAAGCAGGTATAGAAGATGAGATGAGATATCTGTACTTTTACTAACATGGTAATTAAGGTATTTCATATACCATTTTAGCAAATTTCTGGTGGGCAAAGTTGATTATGCTGCTAAAAGGGCAGAGAAAAAATGTTATTGATGTTTTGGCCAAATAAGGATCAACATATTACGACCACATAAAGCTACAGTGAACGTGGTAGCAAATTGCTTCCTATCAGGTGACACCATTAGAATTCATTTTGAGTTGTTTCTGGCAATCTGAAAGTTTGACCAACATTCCTAGCTGCTAAATGCTCTACTATATTCACTATATTCTCTCTGTCTGTTTGTTGTTTGCAGGGCTGGTAACTTACAGGTTTTATAAGAGCTTTTTATTCCTAAAAGAAAAGAAAAAACAGCCTGTTGCATCTGGAAACAAGGTTCATGAGTGTAGTGAAACTGAAACACAACAGTAAAGACACAGACCGAAATAAAAAAAAAAAAAAAAAGAAAATCTGTAAGGCCCTAAAAAATTTCTGTTACCATGAGCAGCACATTTCACATATTCACCAGCCATTAATTACAATTACAACATACACACACATACTGTTTATTCATTTACTGTAGCATTGTAAACACATCAGTGATTTTAAATAAAGGTTAGTGTTAGACCAAACGCGTGTATTGGTCTAACCTTGGAACCCAACAAAAACCCTCATTCTGCATGATGCACCATGAAATGCTGTCGTAATATTAAGGTTATGAACAGACAGAGTAATATGAGGAATGGAAACTCAAGGTTTTTTGACTTAATTGGTACCCTGTTTGCCAATAGGCGTTAAAACATGTAATTTTATGCATAAAAATTGTCCAAAAAAGGTCAATCTTAATGGATATAATCAATGGTTGATATAAAAGATATTGATTACTGGCACAAACTATTTCACTTTTGGCAAACCCCGTTAATAAAATACTGGTGATACTGAAGTTGTAGCCCTTCAAAACCTCAGAGCAACTGACCCCTATACTTTGGACCATACAACACGGTAATCTTCGTATTTTATGTCTTGGCCTTTGCCGGGATGCTGTGTTCAGTTGGAGTTCCAGCTGGAGCAGGAGCGCCGTCAGCGTGGTGAGCTGGAGAAGAGCAGGAGGAAGCTGGAGGGAGACAGCAGATCCACTCAGGAGAGTCTGGGAGAGATGGAGAAGATGAGGAGCAGTCTGGAAGACCTCATCAAAAGGTCGGTGAAAGACACGCTCACAACTCAAGCCAAAGGTTTTATGTCCAAATTAACAATTCTTTGTTTTTGTTTTTTTGTCCCTTTTCCTTTCAGTGTATCCTATTAAGTTATAACAGGTTGGACTTGTAAATACAATCATGTTTTGTACAGTTTATTGATTCACATTTTTTTCTTTGTTTTCGGTGTTTGGATCAAATGTCATAATTCAGCGCTAACATGGGATCAAACAAAGGATCAAACATGATTAGACAGGATGGGGCACAGAAAAAAACAGATTTTGGACACGAATCATGATTTTTTTTTTCCAGCTTTCTAGTAATTTATTTCTTGTGGATTTCTGTATTTTACCTCAACAATCTCAATGTTATTCTAATAAAGATTACTCCTCTTTCTAGAGATGCAAGGTTAGTAGCCAGCAGCATCTATTTTATTAATTAGAGAATAGTTTTTGTCATTTTCTAAAGCAAAAAAAAATGTTTCTTTACGGATCATGATAATAAACATGAATATTTTTGGACTGTTAGTCAGACACAACCACATTTGAGGATGTAACTTTGACCTATGGGGAACTTTAATGGATAATTTTAACTATTTTCTGACATTTTGTGGACAAAACAATGAATCAAGACAAGAATCTGTAACTCAGCCAGTAGACAACATGTGACAAGTCCCTGGGTGACTTGGTTTATTGTTGAGAAGTTGAGAATCACTAATGTCAGTAATTAGATCATAAAGTGATTAATAAACGGGTGGGTCTAGTACACTTATACATTTATTCTAACTACAAAGGTTTGAAACTCCTACCTTGACACACGTCTGTGACAGCATCTGTCGGTGGATGTTCCAGCCGCTCTGATCATCATCTCATTAACCCCGGGGGGAGGGAAGAAGCGATGGACTTCTTGACATTTTGATATGATGCTGCCGGTCTGACTCTGGGCGGCTGTGATATGTAATATCGCTGCTCCACAGTCCGGTTCTCTCTTCTTTGAGTCGAGGACTCCCACAGGCGCTCGCTCACATCCCAACATGTTGCGATCTGCCCTCGGTAATATGAGAGCGAATGGAATAATTCACTGTAGTTTACCTTGCAGCAATAATCTACAGAAGACAAGATGCAACTGTCAGTAAAACAGGCACACACATGCACACACATCAATCACTGAACAATAGGATGTGCGTTAGAAGTTAAAACCTTCTCTGTTTGGCATCAGTAGTTGTGGGACAATCTCTCACTGTGACAAGTACTAATGTGCGTCACCTGGATTCTATAGGGAGAGAATATAAACTTAAAATCTGTCACACTTCAACTTAACTCTCAACTCTGAAGATTTATTGCAGAGTACTATCAAAAAAAAGAAGCAAACTTCTGTAGAATGAGTGGAAGTAAAGGACAATAAAATGCTGCAATAAAATGCTGCAAACCAAACCATGTCTTCTTTATGCAAGTAGTCTCCAAGGCTCCATTCAGACATTAATGTACTGTAAGTCACTGCAATTTCATATGTTGGTCTTTGTTCTTTCATATAACTTCTAACATGACACACGTCAGAAGTAAATGCCGTCAGACTAACATAAAGCAAGAGAGATTAAACATGTGTCTCATTAATTAATGGAAAATTCCATATTTCAATTTGTCACCCTGGGCTGCTTGTTCCTACAAGTTTCCAATGTGTCAATGGACGTTGTCTGTGGGGAAATATTATAATAATAATAAATAATAATACCAAATCTGACACTGAACTATAAATTAAAATCTCTACCTTCAGGCGTCTATGTGAGAACTGTCATTAAACCTTTGTGTAAGTCTAAACTTGTTTTTATTAAAACTGTTGGAATGTATAGGTTTTATAGGACCCATTGAAACTGTCTTTGAAGTTATTGAAAATGTGGTTATTTTTTTAATGATAATTTCCTCATTGAAGGAAGGACCTGGAAATCATCAGCACCAGCTCCAGGCTGGAAGCAGAGGAGGCCGCTAACATCGGGCTGCAGAGGAAGGGCAAAGAGCTGCAGGTCAGACTGCTGCTTTTACCCGATTCATATTCATCTGGTGTGTGTCTGTGTCCATGAGAGTGCAGAAATGCTGTCAAGGATGAGTGAAATTGAATATTAAATCCAAAGCCAGCAACAGATGCACTAACTGTGTCTTTGGGAGTGTTCAGCTCGGTCCTTGACTGAACGCAGATCTCAGCAGCAACAAGTTGCTTTTATTTCCTCCATTTTTCTCTCATCTCTGAATATTTATGATTCAGATTTAGAAAGTATTGTTTGTGTCAGTTTGTGCTGACCTGGGCGAGTTCCTTTCTGATTTCGTCTTCCTAATCGAGTTTGTATGCAATCATGCTGCATTTAAAAGGGGGTTTGGGTCTGTTTAGGAGCAGTCATATTTGTGGCTGTAGTTGGTGAAGAGGGTATATTGGGTTTATCTGTTTCACTTTGACTACTAGATTAGTTTAAATCCATATTAAACCAACAAATTAGTTCATTTAATGACTGTTAAGGCTTTAATAGCAGTTCAGCAGAGGGGTTGGTCTGAGGGATCGCTTCAGGTCTGGTATGTGCCTTCCATCTGCGGCCTCTAATTTGAGAAACGTGGTGAAGAATTTCAAAGGGCCATGCAATTACACGTCTCATCCAATACGGGCACTTGATGAAATCCTGCTCAGCCTGCAGCTGGCTTTCAAGGTTAATCAATGCAGATCATCAGCAGCACAGGAGGAGTGACAGTTGTGGAAATATACACAACAGCCCCTTGGAAGATCACCAAGGGAAAGGCAACACTGTAAATATAGTGTCATTGCAAAAGCACATGGCTGGAGGTCTGTTTCCTACAAGGACGAGCAGGCAGCTCAGCTGTAGCTCAGACGCATTCCTGCCTTTCAACGGAGCTGCTGGGCTCCGCACCGTGATTGGAGCAGTCACTTCACAGCTCCACGCCTGTCAGGAGATGGTTAAAACACACCACCTCCATCCCCACTGATAACCATCTACCGCTTCCCCTCCGACGGTGTGGCTAGGAGCACTTACCTCTCATTTGAACTTCTGCTTTTTGAAGCTTACATACCAATACATGTGTCGATAATGGAATAAATGACTAAATGTTACATTTGTCCGCCTCATCTGACTCATTTCTACAGCTGTTATTATCCTACTACAATGGCATCTGT
Source organism: Lepturacanthus savala (assembly GCA_030544235.1). Classification (NCBI taxonomy): domain Eukaryota; kingdom Metazoa; phylum Chordata; class Actinopteri; order Scombriformes; family Trichiuridae; genus Lepturacanthus; species Lepturacanthus savala. The sequence goes on from CM060471.1 coordinate 6,037,563, forward strand.
TCATTATGATATCATCAACGTTTTCTTGGCACAACTGTAAAAAAACATTGGAGCAGTGGGTTGTGTTTTGGTTCAGTGATTGAGAGACACAGCTGCATCTTAACATGATTAAGATGTGACATGTTTATTTCACAGATGTATCTTCAAAATAAGCAGTGCAGTTTGATGATACAATCGTGCAATATGCAAAAAATATATATTTTCTCCCCTGCTAGACAAATGGGGTAATGACCCCCCAGTAGGGTTGCAAAATTGTGGGAATTTTCAAAGTTGGAAACTTTCCATGGGAATTAACAGGAATATATGAGAATAAACAGGTATAAAATCCCAAATTTACACAATTGAAAGTTGCCCCTTAATAGGAAACTTAAATATAGTTGGGGAAAACTTATTGTAGTATAATCTTGGCTCAGGGGTAATTTTGGTTAACACAATCAGATTTAAAGGGAGAGTTTACCTTTTTTGAAAATTCACCCATCTTCATGATTCCCATAGTCATAGTAATAGGTGCTTTACCTTTTTTGGTTGATACCAGCTGTTTCCAGACCAGTGGAACAGAGCCACAGGCTTCTCAGCTACTACTACATCAATGGTATTTTTTGGTTTCCCTCATCAAACTCAGCAAATACATTTCCATGTTATAACGTCTGTTATTATCTGTGGTGAATTAAGTTTTGATAATATTATGCTGTCTGTAAATATATTTCATCTAGTATGGTATTAATGTTTAACATGCAAATATTAAAACATATTTAATCTCTATAAATACTCTATATATAACTATCTAGTGAGTTAGGTGCTAAATGTTGAATGTTTCCAAAATTCCCAACCTTAACTTCCCATGGAAAGTTTCTGTAAATTTACTGGAAATTCTCCACCCCTTTGCAACCCAACCCCTCAGTATGAGAAACCAGACTGAATCTCTCTGACCATTTGTGCGAGGTCAGGCACTTTCAGAAAACGCTGGAAAACTGTAATTGTTTGTGCAGTTAGGGTGTAGCTATAATGACTGGTATAAAATAAGTGACAGGATTGTTTTGATTGCTAACATTGTTAGTAATTTAAGTTACTGTAGTAACTTGTCAAGTGATGGCACAAAATTAAGGAAGCTCACTTTACCTTTGCATTCAAAAATAAGGTCAAAATAATTCCAACAATTTGTTTTTTCTTCTTCCTGACAACTGATTGTTCAGCTCATCCATGTCTCTTAACAGCAATGATTAACAGGACAAACAGTAAATTCATCGTCTTTCTGCCGCAACATTAATAACATCCAACTGAACTCAGTTTCGTTTGCCTGTGTTTGCAGAACAAGAATCTGAAAGGAACTCTCAACATAGTGGAATCTATAGAAACCCCACCACCAAGTAGTGTGGTTGGTGGTGTAATTGTGACATGACCAGCGCACAAGTATAAATTCTCACAGTGGTATAGAGCACTAGGTGAAGAATATGGTGTAGGCTTTGTACAGATAAAAGCATAATAATAATTCAGCCTTAAGCCTGAAAAATGATGTGTTGTCACGTCCCAGATAAACCAGATAGAACTGCTAGAATAATGTCTTATTGTTTCTTTCGTTATAAATCCATGTCTGATTATGTCAATTGTTAACAAATTGCAGCAGTTGGAAACTTTTTGTATGCCAGCTGTGTTTTGCTGAAGACTCCAGGCGTGATGATTTTACTTAATCCTGGAGCTCATATAAACTTGATTTATACTCGGCTGCTCAACACCCAAAAGTATTTCTCAACAAAAGATAAGTGTTGCATCTCATTCATCGTTTGGTGACAGGAAGTTATCGCAGTGGACCTGTCCCAGCTGTTACTGAGCAGACTTGTAAGGGAAAACACAGGTGCAACCAATAATATTATCAATGGATCCGTTCCGTTCAGATGTGCCAATAAATTCTGTCAGTGAGCCAGCATACCAGCGAAACACCTGATGAAATGAAGCCGTTACTAATGGTGTTAGTTACACCTGCATGATTCTCTCATGGAGTCAAACAGAAAGAATACACACAGATTCATGTATGACGACTTATATGAGTGATTGTATGATTTTACTTCTTATGCCATAACCTTGTTTGAGGAAGGCAACACTTCCACTACATGCATGTGATAGTGACACCTGTGATGACTTTTCCAGTCAAAATGTTTTTGTTTCCAGACAGCTGTCAACCATCCAACCATGAATCAAGACTTATACTGTATGAACAACCTCAACTGCTGAATCCTCAGTAGCCACAGTGCTGGTGTGGACATGTAGAAACCCAAAAGAAGCTAAAATAAAGAAAACTGTTTTTTTAGCGGCTCTCGTTAACATTAGCTTCAGAGGCTCTGTGTTAGCCTTAGCTTCTTAGCTCTGTTGCCTTTATTCATATTAAATAATTCATGGCAAAACTCAAACAGGATTAAAATAATATTTACTTCTTGCCATCAATTGCTCTAAATATTTTTTTAAGGAGTCACAAATGTTTTAGTGCGGCCATCACAGCTGTCAATCATGATCTCACGCCCTGTTTTTATATTGCCACACTCATTAAAAACAAAGATAAGGAAAATGAATGCTTGTACAATCAGCATGATAAGGAAAACCTAGAATGACAGAAATCATCTTTGAGAAAAGGTTCGATTTTTTTGGCTCGCGTCCAATCCGCTAACATGAAAGGGGCGGGGCTTATGACCTATTCTGCAGCTAGCAACATAGGGAGATCCAGATGTTTTTGGCTTCACTTTTGAGGCGCTGTCATGTCGTCCATCTTTGATACAGTCAACGGGTAGAACGTTAGGTTAGCCAGTCATACTAACATTAGCAGCTTATGTTAGAACATGTGTTTTTGGTTTTGCAAACATAAATTAGACAAGACAAGACCCTCCAAACTCTTTGTATAGTGAGTATCATTCTTACGAGCCTCAGTTACACCACTTCTGCATGTGGAGAAACCCGCAGCTTCATGGTGACTCTTGACTATAACAGTGGAACAAAAGACTGCCACCAACTGGATGTCAAGTAGCCACAGAACTAAGGAAAAAATCCTTGCAGTTCCGGCCACACTCATTATTAAGAAGTCATTTTTTTGGAAGTACATATGGAAAATCACCACAGCAATGACTGGCCTACCACGAGAGATGTTTCCATATAAAAATCTTTGGGATTACAATTTTTGAAAGGCCTTAATAAATGAGATTAAGACAGCATTATTTATTTAGATTATATTGGTTTAAATTCTCTGTTTAATGTGGTGTTTAGTCTTCTTCTGAGAAGAGGAGAGGGACATTTATATGGAGGCTTTTCCTGTAAATCATACCGCTCCATCCAGATAGAATCAATCATGTCTGAGTGCTTTTATCTGTGTCACTGGTGCATGTTGCAGATAATGTGTTTTGTCTGTGTGAGGCTGCTGAGAGAAAGAGAGAGACAGAAAGAAAGAAAGAGGGAGAAAGAGCAAAGCTGGGCAATCCAAAGTTCAGGTGTTGCTCCCTGGTGGGAACCTGATGTTTCATCCAGAGGTTCATTGGGAGAAAAATAAATAGCGTCTTTGTCTGCGATCGGAGTGAAAGGCGATCCATGTCTTTGAGGGTGGACATGTTTTCACATCCACTGTAGCTTTGGCATTTTCCCTATCACAATGAGGCCATTATAAGTGTGCACCCCCCTGTGTGTGTGTGTGTGTGTGTGTGTGATAATAATGCAGGTGGACGAGCAGGCGAGCTGAGTGGACGCAGCAACTCGCCCACCACCTACTCTAGTCTGGTTTTATGGTAAAGGTCACATGAATATGACAGCAAACTTGAATCAAAGGGACAGCTTTGTCTATCTTTTATGATGAAGCCGCCTCTCCCTCCCCAGCCAGCTGTAATTCAAAGCAGTTTGCTCGGAGGGAGTGTCACAGGGGTCGCGGGCCTACAAGTACTCACGGTTGCTGTCTTACAACCTGCTCTTAACGGGTTTATTACGCGGTCGTAAAACAGTTATATGCTGCAACGTGCTGTAAAGGGTCATCACCATCCGAGGAGTTAGCGATCAGTTCTGCCCTGATGGCTGTGTGGTTTAGTCCAGATGTTTTACTGGGGGTGTTTCAGCTTGTGCTGCAGCGATAGAAGTCAACAACAACAGGAACTTACCAGAAACACCTTCTCTGTTACTCCAAATCAACTTTTTTTCCTATTACATATTTTTATTGATCACATTTCCACAATAAAATGATATTATTAGTCGGATCACAATCAGGTAACAAATCATGGTTGACAAGACGAAAAAGTCCAAAACTTTTTAAAATACAGTTTTAAGAAGCATTTATCAGGTCTCTAAAAATGTACATTTTGTGTGTTTTATTTTTTACATAAAATATCCTAGACATCATCTTTATTGAATGTCGAGCAGGATTCATGACACTCATTGGTGCACGGCGTCCTACATAAACAAAGAATGGAAAGTATTGAAACCAAGGATGCAGCGGATTGTTAATGCTGCAGATTTGGCTTTTCTTTTTTTAATTGGTGAGAATTGAAAGATGTACAACTTCGGTTACAATGCTGCTCTTATTGTTGTCTTGTTTTACCTAATCACAGAGGCAGAAATACCACAATGATCAACCTTCACATCCTGCAGGATTTAGTAGTGCTGGTCTCTGTGTATCCTATCAGTATGAATCAGTGTTTCTCACTGAGATGTTTTCCCCACCAACACACTTCCAGTCCTCTCCCCCTGCATGTTTCAACCTCCCCTTCATCCAGAGCAAGAAACTTGTGCCAACAGTTTGTCTTCTGCTGATATGCTGTATTATCACAACCAAAGCTTCTCAGCTGAAAAAACGCTGCACCTCCAAAGTGTTCTCAAGTGTTCCCAGCTGGGCGTGTTCAGCTGGGAAAATACAGTTTATGTATGAGGTTACTGTACAGTAACCTCACATTTGATAATGAAACAAAATCAAATATTAATAATATATGTATATTTTTTTGCATATTTATAGAGGATATTACAGTCTCATTTAAAGGCCCCAGATGATGCTGAAAGATTATATCTAGCTTCAAATGTCTTTATCTCCCCTGGACAACCTGCACCTGTGCCGTGTCATCGCCTACAGCGCAAAGCTTCAACCGGGTCAAAGGGACACATGTCACCTGTCAATCTCCCCAGACAATCAGACAGCTGCTGGAAGCCATCTGAAGGTGTTTAAAAGAACAAAGCCTGCAGATCCCTGCACCGATGGACCTGTACAACATTATAATGGACTCGCATTCGCAGGGGGTCTGAATCACTCAGAGCAGCCTGGTGCAGATGCAGGCAGGGATTCTGATTGTTTGGCCCTTTGTTTCATTCCCCTTCCGACCGACTGGGGGGATCTAACAGGATGTAGCTGCCCACGCCGCTGACTATCCCCTCAGATAACAAGCAAGGAGACAGCAGCTATGAGGCCACATCTGATTGCAATTCGTGGACAATTATTATGGTTTCAGAGTGCAGCCGGGGGAAAAGAAAGTTAAAAATTTAAGCACATACAATTATAGAGATCAAACCCACCAGCCATTCTCGGCAACGATGGGCTAATTTCATTATTTCCTCCCACATTGCTCTGAGGGTGCTCTTAAAAACAAAAGTTGGTGTGGGATAATTTTCAGTAAAGTAAATTTCATTTAGAAAAGTGCACGAGTGTTTATAAAATCAACATTTAAACTCAGGCTGCCGTAGATAAGTCTTCCAAATTGCATTTATCCATGCTGTCTGGCTCAGACATCTCCACAATGTTAGTCTGCTATGTTTTCTACAATCGTATTAGAGCCACAATATTTATTTTGAGGCTGGTTTGAGGCTGTGGAAAGTAGAAATTTAACTAGAAACAGATACTGTATGTGAGTGGGGAACTGTGTGTGTGTGTGTGTGTGTGTGTGTGTGTGTGTGTGTGTGTGTGTGTGTGTAGAGAAAGGGAGAAAGAGGCTGTGCAAGCGTAAGGGGTGTGGACAGTAAAATGCTGGAGGGGATCAACAGTGTGTGTGCGCGAGTGTGTGTGTGTGTGTGTGTGTGTGTGTGTGGGACAGTCAGTCAGTCAGTCAGTTGGGCTGCTGCTGCCTCACCATGGCTGTTCTCTCTGCAGAGGTCCTGCGCTGGCATGTGAGTTATTTTTATTCATTCTTATTTCAGTTTGAGCTTGAAAACAGCAGTTGGTGATTGTGTGTGTTATTTTTGGTATTAAAGTGTTAGACGTCTGAACCCAATTGTGGGTACATTTCTAAAGTATTTCTGATTAACTCCCCTTGCAGAAATGAATCAGAAATGGCAGAGCTGCAAATTCTTTACCCCTGTGTGCTTATTTTTGTCCTTAAATGTGTGGTAGTTGACAGTTTTTGAGCACTGTGTGGCTGGTGAGCAGCTTTCACCACATCAGTGAGGATAGGTGTTGTTGTTGTGAATGGCCCCAGGCTGCACGCCATGTCAGACACACTTCCTGACACTGAAGACACAGATAGGAGCTGGAGATAGTGCACAACTTGGAGGGATGCAGCCACATTGGGGATCCCATTACATTTTTTTTACTAGCTTAACAAACATAAATGTCCTGCAGGTAATTTATTTTGGATGCTTCATTCTGAATGTTTCACACAAATATTAACTTTACTTAATTCAATGAAGCAATGGCACAATGTACAAATACATTACATTAGATTACATGTAAAAGTAATGCATTGAAGCTGTTATCATCAGCTAACTGAATGCACCTAAAATGCCCCCTGTGGGTGTTATACTGTTATATATTATACCATTATATATGTGTATCAATGTGTAAGTAGCAAGTGGTAGTAAGTAGATGTTTTATGTGGAACTTTGAACTCCTTTATATTGTGTTGGATAAGTTTATTAGTATCTTAATGTTTACTTAAGTGCTGTACTTGAGTGAATTTGATTATTTAGCAGAACTGATTGCAAATAGTTGTAATCTAGTTTCTGGTTCAGAAACATTTTATTTTAACCCCCCTATTTAGTATTTATAAACAGTAAATAAACATATAATGAACACTTCTTTAGACATTTTACTGTAAATTAGTTATAAGCAGCTATAATGGCATTTATTAAGTGTTTAATAATGGATCGATGAACAACTAGTACAATATTAATAAGTTGTTTGAATTGTAATAACACCTTAATAACACATTATAACACGCATAGAAACTATTTATTACACAGCTTTGTTTAATACATGATTCTGATTGGTCATATGCAGCATTTTACACAATATATACAGTTCTGAATAACTGTAGAATTGAACATGACTACTACTAGAAGCAATAAAATTATTTCAAATGGATGAAACACTTTTGAATCAATATTTTGTAAATTGTTTAGTAAGTAGTGTAATAAGCGTAGTGTTCAGCAAGCTAGTCATCACTGGTAAATAAACCAAGAAATGTGATTAAAAACCTGCATCCTGTTGTGTTTAAAATAATTTATGTACTGACATGTGTCAGGTGCAGACACTTGAAGAAGAGGAGGGTGGGATAGAGAGATTTTACCGATCAATGGTGGTACAGGATTTATAAATATTTGGCAGACATGAAGATTGCCCAAAGGCAGTGAGGCAGTTGTGGATATACTTCCAAAAGTATCAGAATGGTGCCAAGATGAATCAACAGCACAGTTCTGTCATCTGCTCATTCAACCATTAACATTCCATTGGCCAGAAGGAACCACTAACAGCCATTAAAACACTAAAACAATCATCGTGCAAATTTCATAAGTGGGAGCCGACCCAAAATTTAATAGGTTCATCCTTGGCCAGTTCTAAACTTTACCACCAAGTTTTTTTCTGTTATCCTGTTCCCAGATAAACAGACAGCAATGATAACAAAACCTTTTAACAAAGGTAATGATTAAAATGACTAAATATAGAGATACATGGATGTATCTGATAGTAATAACATGCTACAGGTGTGTTGAAATAAAGAGTGACACAATATTATTATTATTTCACTATTATGTATAACTTAATTTAACCAGGAACCAGCTTTACATGGGTGTCCTGGTTCAGAAAGCAGCAGCACACAGAACATAAACTACAGATATGTTGTGATGATCAGATCCTGATGATACAACACTGTAAGCTCAGACCTCAGTGCTGCTTTGGAAAAGCATCACTGAACGTCGGCCAGGAATGTCAAACCAAAAGAAAGCAAAAAACACAGATTCCTCGAATGTTATGAGAATGGCGTTGATGCCTTTTTTTTCTCCCTGACCAGACATAGCAGATCCAGCCCTGGGTCAGAATACAGATAATGACGGTGGCCGCAGACATTCTTGTTCTAAATTGCTACCTGAGGTCGAAAAACCAAAGGCGTGTCAAATCCCCCGGGAGAGCCGAGCGCATGAGCGCGGCCTCACCGCACGAGCGTTGCCCTGAAATAGCAAACACTCTGTGGAGGTGACGCCCCATTTGTTCTCTGTCACGACGACATAGGCATTGTGAAACCCAGAGGATAACAGCCCGATTGTTCGAGTCGCGTTTCATATTTTAGTAAAAGCAGACTGTTATTTTCTTCTTTATTCAAATCTGTCTGAACTCTTGTCTCTCTTCAGGCTCGCATCGAGGAGCTGGAGGAGGAGCTGGACGCAGAGCGCGCCATGAGAGCCAAGGTATGATATACACCACTATAAGTTACTGTATGTAACATAAGGATGCTCCCTCTCCCTGAATGAAACGCGGAGCAGATGATCTCAGGCTGCAGCGAGGATAACGAGGATGAGCTTGACTCTGCTGCTTCATATCTGCGGTGTTGAGAGCTTTGAACATTCAAAAAAGAAAAAAGAAGGTTGCTGATGTGTTGGCAGCCGGTGGGGTACGTGTGTCTGTGCTGTGCCTCTGGTCACCTCAAACTATCTGCACCTGTAATAATAAACGCAGCCGGGAGAGACCTTGTGTTTCTGATTAACATACAGGGCAACCCCAGAGGCATAGAGGGAGCCCCAACATCCTTTTCCTCTTTCTTATTCCTTATTTTTCGTAATCTTTCTCCCTCTACACACTCACACACACACACACACACACACACACCAGTGAAACCTTCTGTTTCTTGTAATCCGCCTTGCCTCACTCCTAGAATCGAATCAGGACAAACAGGATGTTTTTTTTCACCACAGAGAAGTTTCCAAGCAGAAGATTCTTGGTCATTTAGAAAAAAAGCGTTAAAGCTGTGTCCCTGGTTCATATGAAGCTAATCTCCTGAGGTGGGCACTTTAAGTGCTTGTTGTTTCAAACAGGACGCTCTTGAACTCTTGAAGCATGTGTGTGTGTGTTAGGTACAGATCCTGAGAGTTTCTATGTTACAGTCGGTAAAAGCAGAAATGCAAAGGCACATATATTTCAACACAAGTGTTGAATAGAGTGACAGCAGGCCCGAGGGCGTGTTTTGTACACTTTTCCCCACTCTGGGTGGTATTCTTAATGGTGCCCCCCCCCAACAACCTCCAAAAGCCTGAGAGCGGTGAGAGGCAGGCAGAGGCATGCAGGTCTTTATCTGCATCTTCAGGGGAGCTCACGTACAACATACCTCTGCTGCAGACAGGCTCGCCATTGTTAGGCTCTGCTCCTCAGGTCGCACAGGGGAGATATCATCAGCCGATACAGGCTGACAGACAGCACTATTTTTCAAGGGATCTTCTCCTAAATGGAATGCTCACACACACATAGAGACACAAACACTGACATAACCACCAACCTAACCTTAACATAATTCTTACCTTAACGTTAAACCAAATCTTCACACTAAATTGAATGATTTATGTGAAGAGGACTTTGCATTTTATCCCCAAAAAGGAGGCGAGTCCCCACAACTTGACTGGGTAAACAGATTTATGTCCCCATTACATGAGTAACACCAAGACCACACACATACATAAACAAACGTACGTGTACACTAAGGAGCACACACACATAACTACTGTAGTAACTGAACGTACTCCTAAAGAAAACACAGTTGAGGTTAAGGGGAATTCTATCATGTGACACAAAAAGTCAAACTATAGAAAGATTTTACTGCAAAGTTGCATCAATATTTTATTTTTTTTTCTTTTGGGCCACACAGGTACAGAATACCTGAACAAGATTAATGCAGGTTCTGATCATGTAATTAGAATATCATGGAAAAGTTTATATATTTCAGTAATTCCATTCAAAAAGTGAAACAATCATTTGCCACAAGTGTTTATTTATTTTTATATTGATGATTATAACTTAATGAAAACCCCATTTTAAGTATCTCAGAAAATTAGAATATTGTTGAAAGGTTCAATATTGAAGACACCTGGTGCCACGCTCTAATTAGCTAATTAACTCGAAACACATGCAGAGGCCTTTAAATGGTCTCAGTCTAGTTCTGTAGGCTACACAATCATAGAGAAGACTGCTGACCTGACAGGTGTCCAAAAGACAACCATTGACACCTTGCACAAGGAGGGAAAGACATTGCTAAAGAGGCTGGCACAAAGCCATGTCCATGCACATTAATAGAGAGGTGAAGAAAAGAAAAAGTTGTGGTAGAAAAAAGTGTACAAGCAATAGGGATAACTGCCCCCTGGAGAGGTATTGTTAAACAAAAGAGGTTCAGAAAGAGTGGAGTGCAGCTGGAGTCAGTCAGTCAGTAAGAACCACAGACATACGTAAGATGTATGTTTCAGATGTTGCATTCCATGTGTCAAGCTACTCTTGAACAAGAGACAGCATCAGAAGTGTCTCACCTGGGCTAAATACAAACAAGACTGGACTGCTGCTGAGTGGTCCAACCTTATGTTCTCTGGAAATCAAGGTCCCAGAGTATGAAGGAAGAGAAGAGGCACAGAATTCACATTGCTTGAGGTTGAGTGTAAAGTGTAAACAGTCAATGTTTGGGTCTGTTGGTGTTGGTCCACTGAGTTTCCAAGTCCAAGGTCCAAGGTCAACATAGCCATCTACCAGTAAGTTTTAGAGCACTTCATGGTTCTTGCCGCTGACCAACTTCATGGAGATGCGGTTTTCATTTTCCAACAGGCCTTCGCACCTGCACGCAGTGACAAAGCTACCAGTACCTGGTTTAAGGACCATGGTATCCCTGTTCTTAATTGGCCAGCAAACTCGCCTGACCTTAACCCCGTAGAAAATCTATGGTGTATTGTGAAGAGGAAGATGTGATACACCAGACCCAACAATGAAGAAGAGATGAAGGCCACTATCAGAGCAGGCTCGATAGGGCTTTCATAACACCTGAGCAGTACCAAAACTCACCTTGTTGAGACCTTTTCAGCTGTTCTTTCTTAGCATGTTTCAGTGGTACAGAAGAAGGCTGTGCTAAGCTACACTTGTGTATTCATATCTGTATTTATTGTCCACACTACTTGTAGTTGTTCTACTGATTTACAAAGGTTTGTATTTACAGGAAACTTGCAGCGTCTAGCAGCGTCTACTGGTGAATACCCCAACCTGTAGGAAAACCTACAGTGGCTGTGAAAAAATGTCAAAATGATTTACACGTGAAGTTAATTCTCGGATGAATTTCTGTTAAATTCTGTTTATCACGGAAATTGAACCTCCATCATGCACAGACTGAGAGAATATAGGAGAGCACACATGGAGCACATGTTTGGCATGTGCACATACTGGAACACACTCCTACTCCATCACACTCTTGCGCAAAGGAAGACGAATCTGCCTTCTTCCCCCAACAGGCACCTTTGGGTGCACTGACCCTCCATTAGCCTGTAAATAGGTGTGAGCAGTGTCAGATGGTGCTGATCCGGAGGGGCTGTTGACTCAGGCGTTGGTGTGGAGGAGAGCGATGAGTGAGCCCCTCACACACAACCAGGTTGTAGACATAGTGGGTGGGGTCGGCACAGGGGGGATCGGGGGGTGGAGACGAGGGGGACTCTGAGGAGGAGGCCCCCAGTTAGGATCATCTGTTTTCTCTGGTTGTGCCTGAGGTGCGATGACGGCTGCAGCTCATTGCTGCTATCAGGGAGGCCTGACTGGCTGCAGCTTCTCACAGACCAGTCTCAACGTCTTCAAACCAGCTGTAAAACATCGATGTAAAAACAACCAGTGCTTTTAAGTACAGAGTGCTGGCTGTTTGTGCGTGTAATGGCCTGACATTATAAACTCTCTCCACGTGTGCTAGGCTCATGTTGTAGTGTGAGAAGTTTAACATTCATACATATGTTTGCTTTACATATTTGTTGTTTTGAATTTCTTTGCAGCCAAAGTATTTTGTATTTATTTGGTTAAATCTTAAGTTTTATACAGTTTTTTATAAGGTGTCAGGTTTTATTATGTGGAGCTAGTGTCGATTCTGAGTGAGAGAGTAAATAGCCTTTAGATATTTATACCTTTAAATCTCCCAAGGTAGATGTTTTATTCTAAGAAGATCTAGATGTTATATAAATACTGTCCCATGTATCAATATCTCCATCCACAGAGAAATGCACACAGCCAAAAACAGGACTTCCATGAAGTTGTGATGTCACAACTATGCAGTCACCCCCACCCCCCATTTGCAGCCAATCAGAGTTCATTCTACAGGAATATAATGATCCACACTGTCGGAATGAGGATGGGATGGGATGAACTAGACTAATCACATTGTGGGAATCTCAGTGATCTCAGTGTTGAGAAGAAGTTCCCTGACAATATTTGATATCCATTGTACCATTAATTCCAGTGTGTTCATCTATTTTATCTATCCCCAAATCACCAAATGTTTATTTGTTCTGCATTTTTAATTCGTTGAGACATTAAGCTATGCAATTAAATTTCAAAAACTGTAATTGTTTTAAAACATTTCAACTGTAGTATATAAATCCCTGAGAGAAAATCCAGAATTAAAATAGTGATAATATAATTCTAAAACATACTATTGTCACTACTCGGTGTAGTATTGCCAATTAATATGCAACATGTTTTGACCTCCTGTTAGTTTTCAGTTAAAGCTGCACTAATCAATAATGTTCTATTAACAGTAGATCATATGACTCTGTGTCATCTAAATGGGGTCACTTGTGTCGGATCAACAGAAAATGACAACATGACTTTGCCATTTCCTCAGGTAAAATGAAACCTTTTAGCGTCCAACAGGACTGAGCTCACTAAATCAAAATATGTAATAATGCATCTAGTTCAAAATCTACATCATCAACAAAACCAAGACTGAAAGAAACAGAGCTCCTCTTTATATGATATTACCAGTGAACAGAGCGGGAAACATAATGGATTATATTTAAACTGTGTGACAGCAGTTTACCCCTGTATATCTCTGACTGGATACAAGCTTCTCCCCTGACCTCTGACCTCTGGAAAGATCACTTCCTGTTGTGAGCTGTCAGTCAAACAGATCCCCTGGTGGTTGAATATCCTGTCTGTCTTCTGCCTGTCTGATCCACTTCAACTTTTAATTGACAATTTAATGTGAAACTTGAGGATCACTACAACTTTTCATCACTTATTACATATCCATGACACAAGACACCCTGGAAGATTTTGTAAATTTGAACACAGTTGTGCACTTTCTGTCCATTTCTACTCTTGAAGCCTGTTGTGTTTGTCAGGTGGAGAAACAGAGAGCAGATCTGTCCAGAGAACTAGACGATCTCACTGACCGACTGGAGGAAGAAGGAGGCGTCACTGCCTCACAGGTAAAACACACACTTACACGTACACTTTACATCCCTAAAGGAATGAGTTAAAAACACACATTTCTTCATTCAGAGGTTAAATGAGAGGATTGGTACCACTATCATGTCTGTACAGAGCCAGTAGAGCTAGCCTACTTTCACATAAAGACTGGAAGTTAACCTCACTCTGTACAAAGTGTCTCAATTATATCTTGTATTTTTCCTTTATAGTATTTCCTTCACTTCAATTAACTTTTTACCCTTATATTATTTACTGTTTTAAATTTAAATTACTTTTAGTTTAAATTACTGCGTCATGGTGACTCAGGGTTGCCTCACAGCAAGAAGGTCACAGGTCTCCAGGTCTCCAGCTTCCTCCCACAGTCCAAAAACATGCTGAGGTTAATTGGAGACTCTAAATATGTCCATAGGTGTGAGTGTGTGAGTGAATGGTGTCTGTGCTCCACGATTGGCTGTGACCATCTGGGGTGTATCCCTGCATCTCGCCTGTAATGGGCTGGAATTGGCTCCAGCAGACCATGTGACCCTAATGAGGAATAAGCGAGTATAGAAAATGAATGAATGAATGAATGACTTTTAATCATAATGTATGAAATGTTACAAGTTCTTAAATGAACGCATTTATGTATGTATTTATATTTTTATTGTAAAGTCTCTTTGACTACCACTTTAAGCACTAAAATTCTGCCTTAATCTGCAACTAAAAACCTTGTTTGATGAGATTTTTTTTCCGAAGCAGTAGTAGCTGAGCTTTAAAACTTGGCCTGCGTGTGATTGACAGATGGAGGTGAACAAGAAGCGAGAGGCAGAGTTGCAGCGTCTGAGGCGAGAGCTGGAGGACACCTCCCTGCAGTCTGAGGCGCTGGCTGCCACACTGAGGAAACGGCACGGCGATGCCATGGCGGAGGTCAGCGACCAGTGCGAGGCTCTTCAGCGGGTGAGGGCCAAACTAGAGAAGGAGAAGCAGAACCTGAGGATGGAGGTGGACGAGCTGGCAGCTTCACTGGAAACTCTGCAGAAAGCCAAGGTACCAAAAATAGGAGGGAGGTTGAGTCAGCAACGTCAGACTCATCTCATCTGTGACTAATGGGACTTGCACTGCTGTGTTTCCTTTGTGTTTCTATCATGCTGCTACAGACGTCCTCAGATGGACAGATAAAGAAGCTGGAGGACCAGCTGTCTGAGGCCAACAGGAGAGGAGACGACCTGCAGAGGACGCTCACTGAGCTCAGTGTGGCCAAGAACAGACTCACAGGTACAATGATACTATACCTATTATGAAACATGGACTCTTACCACTGTTCTAAGGCAATTATATTCCCTCATAATACTGTGTTTGTTGTAATACTGTATTTATTGAACAGATTCACGGACAGTTGCTTCAGGGCAGGAGTCAGGATTTAGATTTACAGAGCAGGACAGAGTCAGAGAAATTGCTGATATAGTGCTGAAGTGTAATATATGAGATCTAAAAGGAATAATTTAACATTTTGGGGAATACAGTTATTATATACATGCATATGTATAGTAAAATATTATATACTGTCTTCCTGAGAGTTGGATGAGAAGATTAATATCACCAGATAACTACAGAGCTGCAGCCGGGATAATTTGATTGAATCTTAGACATTGGCACATTGAATGACAGATATGAAAGAGGTATCATCTGACTGGAAAAAAAAAGTGAATAAACAGTTTCAGACCCAGTTTTTAAAAAGGGACTTTTAGTCCTTAATATGGTTCAAATGCTAAAATCTTGATAATAGAACTCATGAGAGCTTTTTATTAGACCCTTTCTGACTAATAAAGGCCTTTGCCTTTCAAACGCCACACCAGTGATGTCACTTTAGGTAGTTTCTCCAACTTCAGAAAGCTTCTCTGGAGCTACAGAAGACTTTATACGATTGAAGTCATTAAAAGTTAGTTGAGCGTGATGTTTACTTTGTTTCAAATGGCAAAAATCCCCCACAGAGCGACAAAACAGACACAATAAGGATGTAATACACTGTAAGATGTGTCCTTGATGTTCTGTTTAGTAGAAGACAGTGTCCTCAAATGTCCTCGCTTTTCACACTGTGTGTCTTTCTCAGTTACTTTACTTAATTCACACCTGCTGTTCTTACCAAACAAAAAAGTTACAAGACAAACAACAAAAATCACATTCTTTGCTGTTTTTTTATATTTTAGTACTTCAAAGTATGCGACAGTGTGTTGTTAATAAGAACTCTGTGTTCCGTCAGCCAATAACGCAGACGTGAGTCGACAGATGGAGGAGGCCGAGGGCAGAGCCAGCCAGCTGAGCCGCTCCAAGACTCTGCTCCAGTCCCAACTGGAGGAACTCAAGAAACAGTTTGACGAGGAGGTCAAGGTTGGTATTTTAAACTTGAAACAGTGAAAAATAATCAAAGTGCAAATCAAATCTTAAAACGGCTTCAATATGGTTGTTTCTTTTTGTTCTGTGACCGTCAGTGTAAGCAGGTGGTCAGCGGCAGCCTGAGCTCTGTGCGGCAGGAGAGCGAGGTGCTGAGGGAGCAGCTGGAGGAGGAGCAGGAGAGCAAGCAGGAGCTGCAGCGCCTCGTCTCCAAACTCAACAGCGAGCTGACGCACTGGAGGACCAAACACGAGACGGATGCCATCCAGCACTCTGACGAGTTGGAGGAAACTAAGTACGTATACTGGGTTCATACCGTCCTCGTTTGAGGTCACGAGTGCTCATTTGGAACAAGCCTGGTAATGCTGCTTGCAGCTTTGTCGAGGGCGTGCCCGTTGGGAACAGTCTTTCATGAGAACTTCTCCTCCGATCAACTTCACACTTGATACTGCACTCCCCTGCGTCCTCAGCAACACGCCCGCCAAGTGTGAAGTTGATCTGATGTACTTTTATAAAGATATTAAAACGAAAGAGATACAGACAAAGAGTCCATCCCTTATAGATATATATGATGGTGCTACAGCGCCATCTATTGGCCCAACAGGACAAAATATTAATTATTAATAATATTGTCACTCAGACCATATATACATAAGGCTAGATGTCTCATCCAGGCTGCCAGCCAATGGCGGCCATCTACAGCCAGCTGTGTGTGAGGGGCTCGTTTTGGTTTGTGTTTGGTTTTGTTATAAATGTCAGAGATGTAGTTTTGACACTGCAAACTTATAGATTTGTGGGTATATATATGTATATATATATATATATATATATATATATATATATATATATATATATATATATATATATATATATATATATATATATATATATATATATATATATATATATATATGCTCCAAAAAAAAAAAAGTTTTCCAGTTTGGTCCAAAGATGTTTCGAACCAAATTTGGTACAATTGCTCAAAACTTGTAGAAGCAATGATGAGAATCCAGATTTGGTACTAAATATCTATATAAATGCAAATGTGTGTGGCTTATATGGAAAGATTTCTCTGAATCAACAGAATACAGAAAAAATGTTTCGTTTGACCAGCTACAGGCCAAAACTTAAAGTTTGTTGTTATAACACACTGTCTGGGCAAATTGCACCAAATCTGACACTGAACTTACTCCCTAACAATAAACCTGCCATCAGATGTAGTCAGACAAAGATTCCTTGAAAGATCTTGAAAGATAAATCTCAGCAGTCCAAATCGTATGTGTCTGCAGGAAGAAGTTGACGGCGCGGCTACAGGAGGCCGAGGAAGCTGTGGAGGCCACTCAGGCCAAATGCTCCTCCCTGGAGAAAACCAAGCAGAGGCTGCAGGGAGAGGTGGAGGAGCTCTGCATGGACCTGGAGAAGGTAGAACAGACCTATATATGACTGTTCCTTCTCCATAAGCCTCCCTTGTTTTCTGTATTTCGGCACTATGCTCCCTCTTTCAGGCCAGCAGCTGTGGGCAGGCTCTGGATAAGAAGCAGCGGGTGCTGGAGAAACAGCTGGCAGACTGGAGGCAGAAGTGCGAGGAGCTGGTGGCTGAGGTGGAGGGCTGCCAGAAGGAGAGCCGGCAACACGCCAGCGAGCTCTTTAAGCTCAAGACGACACATGAAGAGAGTCTGGAGCAGATGGAGGCTCTACGCAGGGAGAACAAGGCCTACCAGGGTACAAGGACACGCACGCTAGACTCATAAACAGCAGATAATAGAACCCACTGATTGGTGAACGCACTCTTGTCTTACAGAGGAGATAGCAGACCTCACAGACCAGCTCTCTGATGGAGGGAAGAGTGTCCATGAGCTCCAGAAAGCAAAGAAGAAGATTGAGATGGAGAAGGAGGAGTTACAGGCCTCACTGGAAGAGTCAGAGGCAGCTCTAGAGGTTTAAAGTCTATTCATATTCACATACATGCTCATATTTGTCTCAGGGGGATTTACAGTCTGTACATCTTGTTTTTTCTGATACTGTCTCTTTATGCTGCTCCTCTCAACAACTACACTAGTGTTCAAAATAATATCAGTCCGATGTGACTAACCAGAGTAAACAAGGTCTTTATTATATATTTTTTATTGCTACATACCAAACAATTGACCAGTAGCTGCAGTAGATTCTCAGAAAACCAACAATACCCAGCATTCATGATATGCAGACTATTAAGGCTGTGCAATTAGGCAATTAGTTGAAAGGGGTATGTTAAAAAAATAGCAGTGTGGCACTCAATCAGTTAAGTCATCAATTTTGTGAAAAAACAGGTGTGAATCAGTTGGCCCCTGTTTAAGGATGAAGGCAGCACTTATTGAACATGCATTTGTCTTTGAAAGCCTGAGAAAAAATGGAAAATAGAAAAACATTATACAAACCTGGGAATAATCTGGTAAGTCACTTTGGACGTTTATTATTTTATTATTTGTTAATATTCATGTGACTATCAATCTGTCTTTCTATTGACGCATCCAAAGCATTGTTCTGTTCTGACCTTATGAACCTTCATTCATAAAAATAAAGATCTGTATTTGGAAATAGTCAAATATTTCCATCACCTTGGCAGACAGTAAAGTTTAGTCCTGAGTCAATGATTGATATGATCATGACGACTTATTTCCCAGGCGGAGGAGACCAAGGTGCTGAGGTTGCAGCTGGAGTTGTCTCAGGCTAAAGGAGACCTGGAGCGCAGGCTACAGGAGAAGGAGGAAGAGACAGAAGCTGCGAGGTACTCTATGATCTCTCAGTTACACGTCACTCATCCACAGACACTTTGATTGAACTGTTCTTTCTTCCTGTCCCCTGTATCCCTTTATTCCTCCAACATCTTATCTTTTAGAGGTAAGACCTTTCCTTCCTTCAAACCCTGCTGCTTTGCAAAAAACACAGACGCACATTTGATAATCTCTCTGTCCTCCTCTGTCAGAAAAAGCCACCAGAGGGCACTGGAGTCCCTGCAGGCCAGTCTGGATGTGGAAGTGAAGGGCCGAGCAGAGGGACTGAAGCTGAAGAAGAAGCTGGAGGCCGACATTAATGAGCTGGAGCTGCAGGTGGACCTGCTCAACAAGAACAACGCTGAGCTCGGCAAGAACAGCAAGAAGATGCAGCAGCAAGTCAAGGTTTGATTAGACTGGATACAACTTTATTGTCCTTTGGGAGGATCAGGCAACACTTCACATACAGTTTTAAACTACACTTATAAACTTAAGATACACCAACAGAAAAGCAATATGTAAAAAGCACCCTAAATACCAACACCAACATAGAGAAAATAAAATAAATAAGAAATGAGAAAAAAAAATGGAAATGCGCAGGCACACCTTTGGTTGTTGTACAAGTGGTTATTGTAAAAGTTATTGTACATGGTTATTGTAAAAGTGTAGATGACTATTGCACATGGAATTATTGGAAAAATAGAAATAATTAAATTGCCTGTTCTGTATACATTATGATATACAATTATTATTACTTATATAAATATATAAATATATTAAGAGTATATTACAAGCAGTGTTGGGGTAGTTACTAAAAAAAAAGTAACTAGTTACAAGTTCCTCGCAGCTTCTGTCTCTTCCTCCTTCTCCGAGCAGAATGCATGGAGAGGAACGAAATGAACAAAATGAACGGGTCTTTTTACTGAACGATCTGAACTGAAGTAGTTCTTCAAAGTGAATGACAATTCCCATCACTATTTCCTACACACCAGCAACTACGTCACTCAACGCACTCAAATCCGGTTGCTGTGGCAACGGTGCCCAAACAAGCACACAGGCAGGTCCAACAATGGACAGGATGCATGCACCACTAAAACATATTAGAACTTTTTAGACTGACAAGAGTGGTTTTGGTAACGTAGGAAAGCACGTTCCTAAAGTTTAGTAAAGTAGTGTAGTTACTGATATTTTGAGTGTAACGCGTTACTTTACTTCGTTACCGTGATGGTAATAACGTTACTGTAATCCGTTACTTTGTAACTCGTTACCCCAACACTGATTACAAGTATAATACATCTAAGATTTAATTTAAAATATTTTTTAAAAAAGGATATAATATAATATAAAATGTATATAATAATATGTAGAAAAATAAAATATGCAAGGGTAGATCTATACATACACACACATGCACCTAAAAGTTCCACAGGTCCAGTCCTCACAGAGACACTTACAGCATCCATCCTCCTCTTGTCCCAGGAGCTGCAGGCTCAGCTGGAGGAGGAGGTGCGGAGCCATGAGGAGCACAGGGAGGAGCAGGCAGCGCTGGAACGCCGCTGCGCTCTCCTGGTCAGCGAGGGCGAGGAGACGCGCTCGGCCCTTGAGATCGCTGAGAGGACCCGCAAGGCCCTGGAGACAGAGCTGCAGGACGCCAACGAGAAGCACAGCGATCTCAACAACCAGGTGAGATGTGGCATCTTTGCTTTGTTCTTTTTGCTTAATACCTGAGTTGCTTGGGTTGCAAAGGCGCGACAATTTCAGGTAAATTTCCAGAAACTTTCCATGGCAATTTAAGCTGGAGAATTTTGGAAATATTCAACATTTAGCACCTGAAATAACAGCTGGCTAGCTGAATACATTTTGGTTTAAATTTTGCAAGTTAAACATTCATACCATTATGGATCAAATAGGGTGATATCAGGTAAAATGGGCCATTTAAGGTTTGGGGGTCATACCCCCTCTGGAAATTAGAGCCAATGATTAAAAAGGATTTCAAGCGGTTGACTGTGCTTGACAAGCCTGGCAAGCACAGTTATGTCAATCTTTTGAAATCATTTGTTTTCATTGGCTCTAATTTCCAGAGGGGGTGGGACCCCCAAACCTTAAATGGCCCATTTTACCTGATATCACCCTACACTGTATTTATGTTCCTTGTTAAGGGCCAACCTTCAATTTTGCAATTTATTCCTGTTTATTCCCATGGAAAATTTCCAACATTGACAATTACATTTTTGCAACCCTAACGCCTGACGTCATCACATCTTTCCTCTTCATACGTGTTCAGTTCCAGTCGGCTCTCAGCGGCAGGAGGAAGCTGGAGGTGGATTTGCAGGCTCTGCAGCAGGAGCACGAGGAGCTGCAGGTGGAGCTCCGAGGATCATCAGACAAGGCCAAGAAGGCCGGCTGTGAGGTAACACATCTGAAACAGCCCATGTAGTGGAGTGTGGTGCAGATTAGTGAAATCATGTTTTTTGGTGGTGATTGGATCAGCTGGCGCGGGTCGGGGAGGAGCTGCGTCTGGAGCAGGAGCACACGCTTCACCTGGAGAGAGTGAAGAAAGGTCTGGAGGCTCAGATCAAAGACATGAGCGGCAGGCTGGATGAGGCCGAGCAGATGGCTCTGAAGGGAGGAAAGAAGATCATCCAGAAGCTGGAGGGAAAGGTACAAGTCCCAGACAACACCTGCTGGCCATGAATGTTGATGTTAATGTTCCTGATCATCTGGTTTCTAATGGTGTTGTTGACCCCCCCTGACCTTTTGTTTAAGCCAAAATACTTTAACCACTTAAGCCCCAGGTCTATTTTTCTGTTGTCCTACAATAAATGGTAATAAACATTAAATATGTTTACTACATGTACTATGTTAACTACAAAGGTTATGTACTTACACCTGGTATCACCTGGTTAGAATAGTGGAAAACAATCTAAAACTGTGTTTTCTACAAATAAAAATGCTTTATTTAAAATTTAAAACAAGACAAAACTGTCCAAAATCATAGAAATCACACTGAGGATCATTACAGAACATGACTGAACATGACATGAATATATTCTGTAAGATGTTTAAAAAGGAGATTATAAAGGATCCAATTAAGATGAGTTTTTTTCTTTAGCTGAAGTTTTCTCATGTGATATATGAATAAAACTCAATGATGCCCCTGTATCCAGAGGTTTTCCATTTTACCAGGTTAAAATTATTAAAATCTAGAAAAAGGTACTCATCACTTTTATTTACAGCAAGAAGCACAAGTGTCCCAGCCTAACTTAACATAAAGACTAATGTCAGGGGGAAACAGCTAGCCTGGCTTTTTACAAAGGTCAATAATTCCACCTACCAGCTTCTCTAATCTTAATCTGTTCAAAAACGTGTGTAGGAAAGTTAAGGAGGAGCTATGTCTCAGGTCAGTTGCCTGGCAACTATCTGATACTCCAGGAAGTTACAAGGTCCCAGCCAAGAAATATTAAAATCTAAATCCAGGTGTTAATACTAGATTTTGACACAAGACCACAGACGACAGAACAAAATGGTGACAGTGCGGAATTGTTCTGGTCTATGTTCTTTCATTCCAGGTAAAGGAGTTGGAGCTGGAGCTGGACTCGGAGCAGAAGCGGCACGCTGAGACGGTGAAGACGCTGCGGAAGAATGAGCGGCGACTGAAGGAGCTGCTGTTCCAGTCCGAGGAGGACCAGAAGAACCAGCAGAGGATGCAGGAGCTGGTGGAGAGGCTGCAGAATAAGATGAAGGCCTACAAGAGACAAGTGGAGGAGGCCGTATGTCACCAAATCCTCTGACTCGGCTGCACTGACCCAGCTCGATGTTTTTAATCACACAGCGTCTGTTGCAGGAGGAGCAGGCCAACATGAACCTGGCGAAGTACAGGAAGACGGTCCACGAGCTGGATGATGCTGAGGAGAGGGCGGACATCGCTGAGTCAGCACTCACCAAGATCAGGACGAAGAACAGAGGCAGCTTCGGCAAAGGATACTCGTCTGTAAGTCACTGCTCATCTGTCACACAGCTGAGTCACATATATGTGATGGGTCGGTGGATTCTAACTGTAGCTCACTTATTTCACTAGCTGCTGATCTTCTGGGAGTTTGGAGTTAACATTAGATTTATTGGCAAGTGTTGAAGTAAGATATTCATGGTGCATACATGTTTAATCTTTACTGATTGTCCTCCATGAAATGAGTTGGTCAAACTTTTACCAGGTATGCTGCAAAAATAAGAACATTCCCATCAACCATAGTTATAGTTTGTATTTAAAGGGCCCATATTTTACATTTTTCCTGGGACTCATTCAAACTTTTGATGTCACTAACAAGATATATTTGTGGATTTAAGAACACAGAAATCATCTTAAAGTTTCACATTTCCTCTCTCAAGCTATTCTCTCTGCAGCTCTAGAAAAAAACATTAATTTGTGTCAATATATTAATATTAATGAGCCTCTCCTCTGATTGGCTGTGAATGGGGGGTGACTGTATAGTTGTTACATCACAACTTCACAGAAGTCCTGGCAGCTTTGTGATTACCTAGTAGGATGCGATTTCTTACTACTGTACTTTTTACTTTTAATACTATTTTTACTGATACTATTATTTTATTATTTTACTTTATTAAAATTGTTTTGGATCTGATTATTGCTACTGACTATTGTTACTGTTTTAACAGTTCCTTTAGTTCTATTGTAAAATCACCCAAAATAAATGAGTTTTATATAAATATATTTAGTGTATAGTAAGGCAGGTTTGTGGAGTAACACAGTATAATTAACACAAATTAATTATTTAAAATACAAAGTATGGGTGTTTGTATTCCACTACAGTTTCTGTTTAAATTGATGCTCTGAATACAGTTACTATTTTTAAATGTATTTTGATTTATAATTTATATGAAGGTGAATATGTGAAAGTTATAAGATGGTATAACCATCTTATACTCCAAAATCAAACTTTCAGCACTTTTGGACTAGAGAATACTGATTTTTTCATGATTTTGAAACCAAATTCCCAAAATCAAGTAGAGTGAAAAATTAGGCTCATCAAGGCTATTTTGAAGTTTAGTAATTAGTTTAGTATATTTTAAAAGTAACCCAACTAACACTGTAGTAGGGGACAAACAAACAAAACACTAGAATGTAGGAACTTCCCAGAGGCAGGTTTTGTGTTTTCTGAGTTCTGACTGAGGTGTGTTGGGGGTCCTTCAGGGTTACAGCACGCCGTACCCTGGCCTGGTCCGCTCCCCCAGCTCTGTGGGCTCCGAGGGCCGAGGAGAGAAGATCCTCAACGATGACAACGAGTCGGTCAGCTCCCTCATCCCGGCCTATCTCAACTCACTCAAGAAGCTCATGATCGACTAGGAGACGAGCGGACGGCATTCCAGCTGTGACTCTTTACAGGTGCCACGTTGTTACAGCTCTGATGTGATCTGAAGAAATCAAACATGGTGACAGGATGAAGTTTGAAATATCAGAGAGGCTGAAACTGTATTTTCACCACACATTCAGGTTATAAAACAAACAGTGTTAAACTGTAGACTCCTATTGAATGATTCACCTCGAATAACACACTCAGCTTCAATCCAACACACTTTTATATCCACTTGAATAATGTAATGTAAGCATGGAACAATTTTTAATATAGTGTAATATGACAATATTTCCACAATATGCGTATAATGAAATATCTTTTTTTACATTTAAAAAAAAAAATCATTAATTTAACTTTTGCACAGTCTGCCCTGCTGCAAGTCTGAGCTTTAATTCACTGCTTTGCTTATTCTGTGACGTACCTGGTGTGTGGTGATAGAAAACAGTTTTGATGCTCCACATTTATGGCTCAAACTCATAGAACACTGCAGGTCTGCTGCAACTCTATTTTTTGTATCAAGGCTGCAACAGACTGAATATGGATACTTTTTTTCTCAATTCCCATTAAAGGTGGCACTTTTTAACCATATAAAGTTATAATCAAAACCTGAAACTGCAGTAATTCTAAATATAAAACTTAATGCCAAAGATAGCACATTATGTGTACACTGGTTAGCTCACATATACAGCCTGAAACTTCAAAAAATCAATACCTGCTAACCATAACACTACAGTTTTTTTTTGTTTTTTTTTTACCAAAAATACCAAACAGAACTTTTTACACATTGTGCCATAATCAACTATTCTACTACTGAATACTCTGTGTGTCCAATATTTTCCCATTCGCAAGGAAAACAAAAAGGTATATATAATTCCATATATATATATATATATATATATTCCATATATATATATATATATATATATATATATATATATATATATATGGAATATATATATATATATATATATATATATATATATATATATATATATATATATATATATATATTTTAGTTGGATTACATGAACTACAACAGCAGCCATCTTGGGTCAAACTGGATTAAACTCAGTTGCTGCAAACCTGCTCATTTTTGCTACATTTTGCTGCATGCCAGTCATATTTGTGAGTGGATAATTCATCTATTGTATTAACCAGAGTAGCAATGGAGCTGCCTTTTTTTAATAAATGACAACACATTAATTATACATGTTTACAAATGTGTATATGATTAGAGCATAACTAATTGATTATAAATGACCTATAAGAATCTTTTTTGTGTGTGTATACCCACATGCAACAAGAGGCCATCATGTGTGTGTTATGTAGGTCAAACATGAAATGTCAATGTATTCTACCTAAACTATTCCAAGTTTATCTCTGTTGGAACTTTTAACTCTTTATTATCGCTGCCTTCACCTGTAACAAGGCTTGACCAAAACCATTTTATTCTTGAATGTGAAAATGTGTTTTTTAGGAAATAAAATACTTTTACATTTACTGTTGCTCATTTTACCATTTTATCAAACTTTGCTGTTTCACATACAGAAGAGCACAAATAAAACAGAGAAGTGTGAGAAACTGCCTGGGCCAACCTTCAAATACTTATTATTATAAACGCAAGTAAATACTTCTGTTTTGGCCTAGGTGGCTTCGGATGTACAGTATTAGTAAGGAAATATTAGCAGGAAAATGGCCAATTGGTGAATAAATTCCATACCAAGAATTAGAATAACACATGCTTGCCTATATGTATGTATATATGAGTGTTTCCATGCATGTACAAATGAATCTTCTCATAGAAAGGAGCAATTAGCGACATAAGATACTTAATATTTTCACTTTTATTAATGACAATTCCAACCTTTAGCAGTTAATGTACAAAAACATCTCAGTCCTCTTCTCTCAGTGGTCAAGTAATACCGAAGCAGTAATACTGGACAAGACATGGTTGTAAAAGAGCATTTTGTACATTTGAGCTTGAATCCAACCGAAGCAACCATTACCAAAACTGTAGAATATTTGAGAGAGCTGTTGATTTTCTATTCTCCGTACCAGATTTGTGTATATCCTCTTAGTCTTAGTGAAAGATTCTACTATTTACTGTATTTTACATCCTTCGCGCCTTCGTCTCCTCTCATAGCAAATCCCACATCTCATGTATTTACACCAGACCCCCTGAACACAATTAAAAACACTTCACTTCCATTAGTAATAAAATGTCTAACGAGTAAGTTCTCTTTAGAAAGCTTTCCATATCAACAGCAACTTACAGTATATTCATTAAAATCATTGGGGTATAAAGTGCAATTGGCTGATTTTTTTTTTTTTATATATTAGGAATGAAGTAACAAGAAATGAGGAATTGAAACTGTGTTGTTGCATTTAAGCATAGCCAGATCTGTGACTTAGTCCTCTCCAAATGACCCTTCGTTAATTCCCGCCCCCACTAACGATTGTCAATCATAGTTCACTATAGCGACTGTAACTAGGCAGGCCTGTTGAGCTTTAAGTTGCCTAAACTAAAAACACTACTAAAACAGTGTGAGAGGGCTCTCTTTATTCAGTTTGGAGGGCGATGTCTTTTTAATCAGCTTTTAAAAAACAAAAATGTAAGGAATGAATTAAAGGTACAATGTGTAAGATTTAGGGGAA
The DNA here is from genome assembly GCA_030544235.1 of Lepturacanthus savala. Classification (NCBI taxonomy): domain Eukaryota; kingdom Metazoa; phylum Chordata; class Actinopteri; order Scombriformes; family Trichiuridae; genus Lepturacanthus; species Lepturacanthus savala. The sequence continues at coordinate 6,064,358 of CM060471.1, forward strand.
CAGATTCAGCAGAAATGGAATGTTAATATTCATAAGTTTGTCTAATCAATAAATAGTTCAATCAAAATAAACATTTTTATTACCTTAGATTGAGTTGTTTTTATGTTTTTATGTGGAGTGCGTCTCCTTCCATGAAGCCACCATGTTTCACCGCTGTGTTTCTACAGTAGCCAAACAACACCAAACAATGGCTGTAGAGATGATTTTACCTTAGGTTCTCCTTCAGTTGGATGTACCTTTAAATAATGTGTGTTTATTTGCATTAGCATAAGCTACAATCAATCTAGCTTCATTTCCTAAGGCATCAGTTATTTATATAATTATGTTTTTGGAATTAGTGTTTTTTTTCGTGGAGCTAAGATGCTAACGTATTTGAGTTTAGACTGGTGATAGCATTCTTTATTTGGCTTGGGGAAGTTTAGACTGCAGTCATTCCATATAGTTCTGTTTTTGTCCGTTATTCTTTATCTTCAAATTTTCCCTTGTGAAAAGTGAAGGTAAAAAAACATGGACATTAAAGTGTTAAACTACAAACGGGGGCACCCCAAGTATATTTTTTCTTGCAGGGCCCTAAATTTAAAACAAAACTTCTGAAAACATTAAAACATAGTGACGGAGATGGTATTTTCTAAATCGTTGCATTTTTGCATTTAGCAGTTGTGATTTCATCTTCGGTCTGTCAACTTCTGTCAACAAAAAATACTAAGACTGATGATAGTAAATCTGCCACCATTATTATTGTAAACTGTGCATTTACCCTGCTAATATGTAGAGACAAGCATAGCAACAGTAACTAAGGTGGGGCAGGGCTTTGGAATGGGTCAACATAGATATTAGTATTACAATACTTTATCCTTATTCTGGTGCTCAGTAATATATCACTCCTGGTCAAGAATCCATTTTGCTTAGCAGCATCCGTTAAATCAATTTTTTTGCCAACAACTTGCAGTTCTGAAGTCACGCGTGTATCAGCACACGCGTGACTCAGAGAGTTACCTCACAGAGCGAAAGCACAGACAGACAGCAGCGTGACACCGCTGCACGACATAAAGCTATTCAACATGTACAAGTGTTAAATGTCCGTTTGTAGGTGCTTCTTCTTCTTCATTCTTCCACCTGAGTTTCCCAGAATTCACGCTCCTGTGTTCTTGCCCTGTTCAGCTGGCAGCAGCTAAAACATCAAGACATCTTTATTCATCCGTTAGGGGTCATCTCAAAAAACTCCCCAAAACACTGACATCATCATCATCCTCAGCAGGTGCAGATGTTAGGAGCCAGTGAGCGATGACTGATTTTCCCCTTCAGTCTGTCAGGAGTCACACGTGGATCCCAAGTGATGATCCCAACACAGATTCAATCTCCCACTCAGTCCTCAGGCGTGTGGCCTCGGGGTCGTCCGTCTGTGAGCTCGGGGGGTTAAAGTGTGCACGAAGCAGAGCCGGCGGACGGCGCCGAGGTTAAATCTCGATGTCCACGGGTCTGACGTCTCCAGTGTTGTTCTCTCTCACCCACAGCTCTCTGTCTTTGGCCGGGTCCACACACTGCAGGAGCTGGTCCACCGGCTCCATCGTCTGGACACAGAAAGAAAGACACAGGAAAATGATATGTCTGAGGCTTTACACAGAAGGTGGGGGCATAAAGTGAGAAAGTGTGACAAAAATATAATAACACAAAACCATAAATTATAGGCAAACAAACAGGAAAGTGAAGAAGCTGCCTGGGCCAAAACAGCAAATGCTTAGTACCAGTATTATTTAAGTGCAATTATAGAACAATTGTTTTGGTCTTGGTGGCTTTGTATGTACAGTAAAGGGAATATTATCAGCAACAATGAGAAAAATACTACAATATGCCAAACAACAAAATAAATAATAATTATGTGAAAAAAATAATAATAATTAAATCAGCCATATTATGATATCTGCTTGGCTCTCTCTATGTGGTTGGTGGCATTTAAACTTATAAACGTGCAGGTTTTCCTCTACATATCAGACAGGCCTCCTCACTTTCTGTTTATAATAAAGCTTAAAACCCATTTTTACTCACTGGATTTTAAACCCAGAATGAGACCTCAGTCTGTTTTATTGTTTAACGTATTTCATTTGGTTTCATTGTTTTGTTTCCTGTTATTGGTTTATGCCCATGTATTTGCAGCACTTTGTTTCAGCAATGTTTGTTAAAGCGCTTTATAAATAAAGTTGAGTTGCGTTGACAGTCGAGTCTAGGCAAATTTGGGTGTAGATGAGACAAAAGCAGTACTAATATAAAATAAACATTACATGCAACAGTACTGATATGAAGTGCACAATAAAATATACAATAAAAAGGCCATTAAATACTGTAAAATACAAGCCTTACTGATCCTACTGTAACATATTTATCATCAACTTAATCCTGCCTGTGTTTTGCTTGTTGTTAATTCACGTTTGACTTTGTTTGCAGAATGAGGTACGTGCAGTTTGTTTTTTACATTCATCTTTAATTTTGTGTTTGCTGCGTGTACGTACAAGCATGATTTGAGACATCACAACTGGTTTAAAGAAAGTCGTGGCCCAGTGTATCTGTGAAAGCATCCAGAGATGAACAATTTTCATAAATGTTGGCGTAAAGGGAGATTTTTTTTGTTTCCATTTCAGCACATTTCCATAGTTTCATCTTCCTTCATGTGGTTGAATGCTACTTGTTAATTTCACATTAACTACTGGAGATATTAAAGATTCAACTAAACAAAGTTAACTTCTAATAGAGCAGCTCAACACTGTCTTAACCCACCCTCACATAACCAGAGCATGTATTCTAACATGCAGTGGGGACAAATCATCCAGTAGATGTTTGGCTGATTTTCAATGGGAAAAGGGCAAAAAATTGTGTAATGAACTGGGGCCAGGATACATTGGTAAAGTATAATATAGATAATATAGTGATTGGCCACAGACAATTAGATATTACAAAGCATCGTGAATGACAGTAGGGAAATGGAAGTATAATGCTTAGTGACATATAGTAAAATACAGTTTTAAAAGCATTAATAGGTCTAATCAGTTGTAAATGTGTTAATGTTGGTTTCAAATCATTTGAAAATCCATTTATATCATTTTTTTTTTACAAAAATCACACAGAATTACTAAACAATAATGATATTTTTAACAATATTTAATCCACATGAGTGTTAAACTATCTGTTGCCATGTTTTTTGGATTACACCACATGACATTTGTGACATTATCCCATATTATAAGAGAACAATCACAATGTAATCTTCATTAAACAATTGTGTGGTTTAAAAACATGTATCAGGTCATCAATGATATTTGTTATTGTGTAGAGACTCAATCAATGATCATTTCCTCTGGACAAGTAAAGTCAAACAACATTTCCAGACAGAGCTGTCAGACACTGAGTGGACGTTGGACTCACGCTTTGGTTGAACATGTCTGTCTCGTGTCTCAGCGTGGTGTACTGACAAAGGTGCTGCCGGATCATCTCCACCCGCTCCACCTCCAGCCGCTCCAGCTCCTGAACACAAAAACAAAAACCTGCCTGTGAGTCACAGTGGAATCTCCACATCCTCCATCATCTGTCTGCACTCAGCAGAAACTGGGGATTAACCCTGTTTAGCAAACAATAGATGTATTTACAAGTTTCGTCTGTCCCGTTTTACACGTTTCGGATCAGTCTCTCACCACAGAAGTACAACAGAATGTTTTTCTTACCAGGCTTGTAGTGACCATCTCCTCGAACCATTTGGACTGGGACTGGTTGTACAGGTCGACACAGCGCATCAGATCATCTCCTGTTACAGAGAAGATAAAGACCATGATCAGACAAACACTTGCACATGTTTCCACTGAAAATATAAACACAGAACTAGACCAACTGAGTTCTCTGTGTAACTCTAAATTCAAATGTGTAAAAAACAACATCTCCACTAGATGGAGCTACAACCCAAATACTGACTCACAGCTCGTGTTACAGCTATTCCAGGTGATAGGATTATACCAAACAATGCAGACATTCTAGACTAATAATAGATTCCATTATGATACTATTACCAAAACAGAAAAGAGCGGTTTCCTTTCATTAAAGCGGAAATAGGCAATTTATTTTTTGGTGTACTTGCACAAAAAATCATAATAACCTTTCAGTGTATTGTAATTGAAGTGGTGTGACAGGCCAGCACACTCCTGTCTCTCAGCTGTAATTATACGGAGCATTTCATACACAAGGGCAACTCAATGTGCTTTACATAAAAAACAAACAATTAACAGTAAGAGATTGAAACTAAAAACAAAACAATTGTAACCTATTTTTGATGGACTTTAACCCTTTGATAAGCCGTCACCACAGTATATGCTTAAAGCTCTTATTTTGAAGGCTGGTATGTGCTGTAGCTGTGAACTTTGCTGTTGGAGAAGTTACAAAATAAACAGACCTTGTGGGAAACTGGAACCTTAGTAATTGTTATTCTATAGATTTCTACATTATAGATGATATCTTTAAACCCTTGGTTACACAGTTATGGCTGTGGGTTTGTAAACTGGTCTGAGAAATTCCAGACTGGTCCTAAAGGTCTCAGCCAATCACAGCTCATTTCAAAAGGTGGAGGGTGTTTTTCAGGTCCTACACATGTGCATATCACAGCTCCACAGAAGGACTGTAATGGCGGTAGCTTGTAGAAAAGATAGAAATTTAGCATTAATGTAAGAAAAAAGGAATTGGAACAAGGACAAAAGGAAGATAAGATAAGGCATTAAATCCTGGTTCAGCATTTGAGAAATCTGGCTTGAAATTGTAATCCTAGCTTGATGTTTATCTTCTGATCTGGTAAATTAAGCTGCTAGCGTAATTTTTCTGCCATACGTATCTAAATGAGGGTGACACGGTGGCGCAGGGGTTAGCGCTGTTGCCTCACAGCAAGAAGGTCACAGGTTCAAGACCTCTTTGGTCCTGGGTCTGGGACCTTTCTGTGTGGAGTTTGCATGTTCTCCCCGTGTCTGCGTGGGTTTTCACCGGGTACTCCGGCTTCCTCCCACAGTCCAAAAACATGCTGAGGTTAATTGGAGACTCTAAATTGCCCGTAGGTGTGAATGTGTGAGTGAATGGTGTGTGTGCCCCACGATTGGCTGGCGACTATCTGGGGTGTATCCCTGCCTCTCGCCGTAACGCGCTGGGATTGGCTCCAGCAGACCCCTGCGACCCTAATGAGGAATAAGCAGGTATAGAAAATGACTGACTGACTGACTGATGTATCTAAATGTGCTGTAATGTTAATGCATTTTAATGTTACTGAGGTGAAGTTAGCATAAAAACTGGTGATTTACAGCTGTGCTGTTGTTCTTTCTTTGTTTTTGTAGCAGCTTTGTTTTTATGAACAGCTGATTTGTGTTGTAGCGTGTTATGTTCCCAGCAAACATCACTGTTGTTGTTAGTTTAGCATCATGCTAACAGTGAACAAACACTCCCATGTGCTCAACTGGCTGCGGTTATTTTTTTTCCTTTGTTGTTGTAGCTGTTAGTAACTGACTAGGTTGTTTATGAAAGCAGTGACTTGTAGCCGTGTGTTGTATATTTGTATGTGTGGTTTGCTAGCTTGCTCATGACAGCAGGTTAGAGCGATGCTGTGGGGGAACAGAGTTGTTGATTTAATGAGACTGTTTGTATCCGGCAACCAAGACAAATGCTAATCATGAGGAAGATTAGATCAGAGAGGAAATGATGAGCATCATTCTGCAGTGAACATCTGCTGAGATATCTGACACTTTACATCCAGTAATAATCATCTTCTTCTTTTAAAACATGTGAATGCTGCAAACTGCAGGTGTGTGTTTCTCAAAGGGCAGCTACAGTAAAACAGTCATAGAATTCTCAGAAAAAAAGTCAGGTCTGATACACTTTATATAAAAGGGCAGAGCCTTACTGTAGATTGCTGCCTGTTAAGCGTCTGAACCCAGTCTGGTACAAACAGACTGTTACCGTGGCGACAGAAACAGTTGACTAATCAGAGCTGTGTAGGTTTGGGTTATGAATGAGCGACTATCTGCGCAAAGGGTTTAACACATTTACTGCTACATTCTCAGAATCAAATGATGAAATTAAGCGTAACAGAGAGTGATGCAGCCAACTTGAAATTGGTAAATTGTTTTATCCTTTTTTTTTTTTTTTTAGCTTTTTTTTTAGTTTCTTAATGTAACAAATTTTATTTCTCTACTACTATTATTGTTGTACTATTTTATTCATCATCTTTATGTTTTTATAATTTTTATGTAGCATATGCATTGGTCTCAAATTGATTTCCACCTTTTTGTATTTTTTGTCATCATTTTACAGTCTAGACTTGTTCCATCTTACATTCGGCTTGTCAGTCATCTGTGAAGCACTTTAAACTGCACTAACCTGTATGAAACATAAAATAAAATAAAGTCTCATTGATTGATAAAGATCTAGAAGGAACATTGATTAGATCAGCTTTGAAGATTAGCTTAACACATCTTCAGTGATTTAACCTGCATTGACCCAACCGAGTTTGGTCAAATTATTCTACCTCACTCAGCAATTACCTCCACGAGGAGGTTCTGTTTTCACCGGCTTTTGTCTCTTTGTTAGCAAGACACCTCAAAAAGTTTGGGTGGGAATTTTTCGTCAAACTTTCAGGGAATATTGGGAATGGTACCATGAACAGGTGATTAAATGTTGGTAATGATCCAGAAGAAATCCTGGTTTCTAGATCACTTTAAATTTCCTGGTGTGTTGTAGTAAATGGGGCCACCTGGTTGTAATATTGATGATGGTTGATGAAGGCCTTTGAGTTTTTTTTCTAGTATTCTAATGTCTTGTGCATCACCTGATATAACAGTATCTCTACTAGAACTTTTGGGTTTGGCTCAGGTCTGCAGATTTTAAAAGGTTCAACAAAATCTTAAAACAACTTTATCTAGACCTAGCATTCTGCCACATCAAAAACATCGTACTATATCGTACAGTTCAGCACAGTTTACAGTAAACAGGGTCGAGAGGTCAGCTCAGAATGTGCTTCTATAAATAGGAAAGGAGGAAAAATGGTAGGAAAATGCTAAAGAAGTTTCAGATTGCGGTGCAGCTGCACCCTCACATCTACACCCTGATAAACACCAAACACAACACAACAAGGCTCCATTAGCAGGTGATGGTGGTCCTATGTGGTGGATGTAGAGGAAATCCCTGCTATAAGAAGAGCACCAGGTGATAATAAGTCTGTGTTATGAGCAGACAGATGTTGTGCTTAGTTGTTTTGGCATCGGCCTCCTCACTTTCTCCCTCCCCCCCCTTACACACACACACACACACACACACTGTAGTCATCATCACTGGCAGCCAGACGCCATGAGCACCTCAACAACTGCTGCTGTTTTTCTCCCTGGTTGCATAAGCAGCACGGAGGAGGAATGACTCTGTGTGTTCATGTGTGTGTGTGTGTGTGTGTGTGTGCAGCCAGTTTGGACGGAGCCCCGGTGCTTGTGTGTGACAGCGTGTGGTTGTTCCTGGCCGAGTCATGACATCACACCCCGGCAGAGCCTCTACATCTGTTTACTCTTAGCCGATCACTTTCTTCAGGTCACACAGCGATTTTGAAAACTCTGACAAACCGTCTGTCCCACCTCCTGGCAATGCCCCGCCCCTTTTTCCCCTCGCACCCACCTGATATGTGTCTTGTTTTTGCCGTTTCTAGCTGCTGACTAGCCTGTTGCCAGTGAAACAGCGGTGTCAGTGTGCATGTGTGTGTGTTTGGGTGTGTGTGTATTCAAGTGTCCTTCCCAGCAACAGAACATTTTTAAGCTGACACAAAAAACGAAAATGTCAAATGAAAAAATGTATCATCAGCAAGTCAATTTCCATTATTCGGTGCAGCTGAGGAACTCTTATATAAATAAATCAGCCTGGATCAGGTTCAGCAGACACAGAAATAAAATCATGACCAGTTTATTTAGAGATTTTAAAATATCATAACTTTCTCATGGGCAGATATTAATATATTTTACATAACTATATAAAAAATCAATAAATGATTATTCATATTAGGATCAGAGAACATTCAATGAATATTTGAGCTGTGGACAGTTACAAGAGGATCCTCCGCATTTGAATGGCTGCTAAAAAGTGGGTGGGGCAGAGAGAAAACTAACTTAATTGAAGATTGATTGACAGGTGGATGTTGTGACATAATAACATGTCACACGTTGTTTGTACAGGAAGAAAACATGACTGGATTAAATACATCATATTCACAATGCTCAGGTGAGGTTTTAGTTGGAAAACATTGTATATGGATGTAGTATGCATTTAATACCTGAAAATATTCAGTTGTATTCATGAGTTAAAAAATGCAGCTATGGCTTTGAAATGAAAAAAACCTTCCTGTTAATGCATTTTAATTGTCAAATTTGACATATTTGTCATTTTAATTAAGTCACAGAATGAGCAATTTTAAAAATGTAATTTGTAATATTGAGTATTTGTGTTATTTATAGTAAAAATGCAGCTTCATTTTGAAAATTAAAAAGGATTTTTGCTGTAGACAGTTTGATAAATTAACTCTTGATCTTGAAAATGAACAAGAAAATAATCTTGTGTCAATGGACTAATCGATTATCCAACTAACCTTGCAGCTCTACAAGATTGATTCTGTTAAGAGTTGAGAAACAGGTTGGCTTCAACAGAGGGAACCTCAGAGGAGTGCTGTCCAGCAGGCTTTATCCAAAAAATATCAAAAAAGCAGCACATCTCAAGTGTTTAAAATTTCACTTCATTGATTGTAAAAAAAAAAAAAAAAGTAGAAAATAGTTTCTTGACTTGTTTTTGTTGATTAGAGGTTTGATGAGGCAAAACAAGAAATAAAGCAAAAATTAAAAGTAGCTTGAGAAAAAATCACAAATTAATGTCTTAACATGTGTTTTTCTGTGTCTCATCCTGTCCTATCATCTCATGGGCCCTTTGAATTAATCTACTTTGAATGGTATTCTGACTATTTTATCTTTGTTTCTGTGCTGTGAGCTGTGATTGGTTGTTAGCGTCAGGAAAGTGTAACTCATCATCAGTAACAGAGTTTCTTATGGAAAACATGTTACTGTCACATAGCCTGTGACTAGTGTTCGTGTAAAAAAAAAAAAATTCCACATCCCCAGATGCATAATAGCGTAACACGCTAACCACACGTTAAGCTGTTCGCCGGTTTAGCTCAAAACCAGAAACTAAAACTAAAACTAAAACCAGAAAAAAAATCACAAGTGCTTCGTTCTACACACTAGCTGCAGCGTCTTACTCCAAGACGTGTTCACAGACCTCAGGAAATCCCAGCACTATCACCTAACAGAACACAATCTGAGCTTGACCCCATTCATTTATAAGTAGCTTTAACAGCAGTGCTCTTGTTGTTAATTTGCACACAAATAAATAATTGCACTTTAACAGCTTTGTAATCGACAGTGATTGACATTTTACACTATTTTAATGAACCCAACAACTAATTGATTAACCATTTTCATTAATCATTATAGTTGCAGCCCTACACAGCTTTAACCAGCAATTTAGTCCCACTTGATGATGAACTCTATCTGAACAACAGCATGCGCTCTAATATATATTAAATAACTTTGTGGGATGAACGTTATTAGCATTAGATTATTTGTGTGTGTGTGTGTGTGTGTATCTCCCCCTTGAGCGCTCTTCTGGAGTTATTTTGCGCCCACGCCTCTCTGCCTGTGGTGTGATCGCAGACTAGTGGAGCAGAGAAAAGTTTCTCACCCCCTTTTTCCTCCCTCCGCTATTAAAAAGAAAAACTCCCCCGTCGTCTGGCCCACGGCGCTGATAAAGCTCATGACTCATATAAAAAGACAAACACAGCACATAAGTTCACAGCCAGGCGAGTGACCGCTCCAACGAAGGGGCTGAAGGAAACAGAGGAGGCGTGTTTAATGTCCAGTGAGTTAACCGTTTACTCAGCGGAACGCGTCCTGCTGTCATGGATGTGATTTGTTGCTGATGGAGCACAGCTGAGCTCTGATATAAGAGAATTATACATCTGGCAGAGAGGAGCTTTTATAGGTTGAGTGATGAAATCCAGATCCACGTATTTGCTTTACAGAGCTCAAACACTCTCTAAAGCAACAATTCAAGAGACAAATGTTTATGTGAAGTCGTTTAGAAGCGATTTTTGACCGACGGCCTCTGTTAGTCTAACTGTGATCGAGACCAACACATCTTGGCAGCTGTTCACCAGACTCACTTTAAAGTCTCCCTCCGCTCCAAAATATGTTTTTCTTTTCGTTGGAAGGTGTTTTCTTCTCGGTGTGGAATGATTTGTTTTCACGTTTATCCTATGAAAGTGGAATGTTTCTTTCTGAGTGCACTGAAAATCTGATTTTAAGAGGGTAGCCGATGACCAAATCACAAATTTATTGATTTTTTAAAAGGTTTTAACCAGTAAAAACAATGTACAATTCTAAACTAATTGGATTTTGTGTCTTCCTGTACATAGAAAGGTGTTTCCACAACAAACTCATATCAAAAGGCACGCATTGATGCACAGAAAATCAAAAGAATGCAGGAATTAAAGTGTTTTAATTACTTGTCACTAGTTACTTGTCACTTCATTTTTAACCCTCTATTTCATATTAGAATAAAAAAAATTCAAAATTGAATTAAATGTCAAAAAAATAAATAAATAAACTTTACTTACCCTAGATAGTGATTTTATTTGATCAAATTCAAACTTCTGAATAAAAGACAACTTATGGTTGTGAGACATGATGCTCACATGGCAAATGTCCATGAATAAACAGGATATCCTGGTCATGTGACCTCATAAATTGTATGTCCTTCCAAAATAAAAGCTCCCTTTTTACACCTAACTGTAAAAAGATAGATTTTATATCACAGCTTTTTAGGAAAATGAAGATAAAGTAATGCAATAGAATGTTAAAATCATCTCTTTCTGCCTGTGGTCTGTATTGTTTTTAAACCTTGTGGATTTATCCACATTTATATTATATAGTCATAATTCATCATGTAGTAACATTAGTTGTAGCAACTTGAATTCGTGAATTTATGATATTTTCCCTTATATCAGGTCAGCAGATATACTGAACCATGGAGCAGTTTATTTTTACAGGGCTGAATCAGAGGGGGAAAGGCGTCAAGTGTGTTTGTGAAGAACAAATTTGTTCTGGTCCCAGAGGCTGAAGTTGTGGAATTCACACAGTAAACTTTAATTTCTGGGAGGTTTATTAGACTTTTTCAACACACTCGCAGAGTTTTAATACCTATCCTCACTTCAGGGTAGTTTAGGATTTAACAAGGTTATATTACAGTAATTGGGATTTGTAGCACCCTCGTGTTGGTTTTGTTATCCACAGTAGATTTGTGAAAAATTATGTAAAAGTTTTGATAAACTGTGAAAGTCTTGAAACTCCATCATCTATTCTGTCAGATGAATGTAGTGGAGGAGAAAGTACAGTGTTTGCCTCAGAGATGTCAAGTGAAGTATTAAGTAGCATCTCATGGAAATACTCAAAGTACAAGTACCTCAAAAGTTGTACTAAAGCAGTGGTTCTAAAAGTGGGGTCTGGGGACCCCCAGGGGTCCTTGAGGCGGTGCCAAGGGGTCCCCAGAAAAAAGGAGAATTACTTATTTTCACAATAATTTCACAATGACAGAATGTAGGACCATTGTCTAGAGGACAGCCATAAATTAAAATATATAAATACATTTAGTAGTATTTATTTCATATTATTTATGTATTATTTTCCCCTTCGCACATTTTCTCTTTTGCACATTTCTATTATTACTTTTATTTATTATTTTCTATTATTACTCATTACTTCCATTTTATATGTGGGTCAGTGACAGAACTGCTATGTGGTATAACCCTGCAATTTTGAACCATATAGTTTAATTCTCTAAAAAAAGTAAAAAAAAAAAATGCTATCAACCAGTGTTATATTCTAGGTGGATTATGTTTAAAATTTATCGTTCTCTTTCGGTTATTATACAAATTATTATACAAATTAAAATTATACAAATGGACTTTTAAATAAAAAGCTACATGAACACACAATGTACATTTTGAGAGACCTGATGAATGCTGCTTAATACTGTATTTAAAAAGTTTTGACTTTCTTATGTTGAAAAACGTTATTTATCACTGACCCATATAGAGGTGAAAATAAATGGGGGGAACAAAAACATGAATAAATAACTACATTTAAATACTAATAAATTAATAAATAAAATGGAAAATCAAATAAATGGGAAAATAATACACAAATACATTTATTTTATGAATTAATTAAATGGAAAATAAATAATTATGGACATTTTCATTGACTGACTCATGTAGTGAGTCATTTATTTATATATTCTTAAATATTGCACTTTCAGTCCTCCATAATTTGGCCAGATGGGGTCCGTGATCTAGTTTTTGTGACTTTAAGGGTCCTTTGATGTGGAAAACTTTGAGAACCCCTGCACTAAAGTACAGTACTTGAGTAACTCTACTTTATTATTTTCCACCACTGCTTCCCTCTGTATAAACAGCCGTAGCCATGTGAGATCCTGTAGAACAAACACACCAACCAGCACTTCCTCCGACCCTGAGCCAACAAACAACCCGAGTGAGACTGCGACCCCGTCGGCGACCTGCGGTTCGACCTTTGACCCCAGACTCTGACCTGCTTGTGTGGATTTCCTGCGGGCCTTCTTGATGTCCTCCTCGATCTTGTTGCTGAGTTTGATCTCCAGCTGCTGAGTCTTCATCTCCAGCTCCTTCTGCCTGTCGGCCAGGGCTTTACGGGCCTGTCAAAGACAAGAGTCTGCAATCAGAGACACTGTATCACATGGCCGACAACTTTTCTAATTTAAAGCAAGACAAACACAAGCTTGTTTTCTTAAACTTCAGTGTGTGTCCCGCTCTGGAAACAAACATCGCTCTAATGAAAGTGATAAAGTTTGTCGCTGCCTGCTTCCATTCATCACAGCGATAATTCAGTCCACTGCAAACTTCCTGTCCCAATTTTAACACTCGATTCTCCATCAGATGACTTTATCGGAGACAAACAGTTTTGTTCCTTCTCAGCGTGAACGCGGCTCGGATGACAGATGATGTGAGGCAGATATGCTGTCGCCCCGGGGCTTTAGATCGCTTCTCATCGCTTTTCATTATACATATACAAAAAAAAGAAGGAAATGTTCCAGGGATGGGAAACAGCCGCCTGCTTATGGAAGAGATGTGGAATTTTAATCACCAGCGGGATGATTCCTGCAAATCTGGTGCTGCCAAGTGCAAGAAGAGAACTATGTTATATTAGATTGTGTGTGTGTGTGTGTGTGTACCTTCTCCACTGCTGCATAGCGACCAACTAGCTGCTTTCGTAAATCAGCGATGTGGTGGTCGAACCTCTTCATGTCCTTCTTAAAGTTTTCCCTGAAGGTCAGGAAAGGCTTCTCCACTTCACTCTGGAGCTGATCGAACAGATAAACAACAGTTCAACACTATTTTTTTTGATAAATTACTAATCTGGGGTCATAACAATCCAGGTGCAGACCTGCTGCTCTTGAAATTCTTTATTCAATAGTCTTTCTGTACAAGAGTCTAAACCTGCATGAGTTCAGTCAGTCAGTCATCTTCTATACGAGCTTATTCCTCATTAGGGTCACATGGTCTGCTGGAGCCAATCCCAACGCAGTATGGTGAGAGGCAGGGATACACCCCAGATGGTTGCCAGCCTATCACACACCATTCACACCTACGGGCAATTTAGCATCGCCAATTAACCTCAGCATGTTTTTGGACCCAAGCAGACACGGGGAGAACATGGTTTGTGAAATGGCTGAACCACATAATTGTGAAATGATTTAGTACATTTTTGATGAAGCAACACCACAACCTCAGGAAAAAATAGCAGAAATGAATAAAGAAATATGGTATGAATATGGTGTTGTGATGTCACAACAGAAGTGGAAGTTAATAGTAACAGTTCCTGGATCCATGTAGCTGCCCATGGATGTATTATAGACCTGGATATGGTGCAGCCTCTCAGCAGCACATGTGAATTAAATGACTCAAAGGTCAGTTGTTGTTTTTTTTTTTTCGCAATTTGCATGTTCTCATCGCCCAGTGGCATGATGGGAAGGTTTCGGCTTCCCATCATGCCCTTTTTCGCCTTATGCGCCAAGGGAGCAACTTCCACGGGAAATGAATGGTAGCCAGTTTTGGTCCAGTATCCTGTTCTTACAATACATACTCCTTCCAGAGTGGTTTGTACTTGATTTCTTGATATTTCTGACAGTGCTCGGCCAATCACAACAGAGTGGCATGTCAGTAGGAAGGGGAGATGCTCATTAATTTTAATGAGACAGACAACCTGTCCTTTCTAGAGCTCCAAAAAGAAGCTTGAAAGAGAAAATGTAAAATTATATTGAGATGAGTTTTGGTTCCTAAAACCACAAATATATATTGTTATATATTGGGATAAAAACCTCAAATAAAACTAAGGAAAAGTGTATGATATGGGACCTTTAATACACCCATCTCAATGCTCTTCCAGTGGCTCCCAGGCCTTTTGTCCGAAGCAGTGAGGTCTGGATGTTATTGACACGCTGTATGTAAATCAATGCTTCGCTTCTGAAGGAAAAACATTGTCAATATGAGCTTGTTCATTCGACAGGCTCATACCGATGCTGCAATAAAAGTAGGCCAGAGCTGTCTTTGGCTTTCCAGCTTATTGAACAGTGTCATGCGAGGACAGTGAGTTCACGTCGGGATAGATATAGAAGAAAAAAAGCTCCATTTCCAGGCGCTTCTACCGTATTGCTACAACACCAGGCTGCGGTGGGCCCAAGAAAATAAATAATTCAGGACATTCGCTGGCTGAATGTCAATTAGGTGTCACTCAATGATCTTTGTGACGTGTTGTTTACCATTGTGCAGGAGCAACTTTTGATTACTTTCAGATTTCTAATAACTGAAGAGAATAAATCTGTCGGGGCGGCTTTGAGAATAGAATAGAAATGCAGATACTGCAACTCTTCATGCATATAAAGTGGCACTGAAGCAATATTACTCAGCAGAAAGTCCTGAATAAGAATTACAAGAATTATATAGTTATTATCTTTAAATCATTTTAATCCTGCTCTGCATATCTGAATCATTATCTCAGAAAAAAAAAACATAATTAGCTCCATCCCCTGTATGAGTTGTCAGCATTATGTCATCATCCCTGCACCGCAGCTACTTAAGATAAGAAATGGTTTGATTTTATGGAGCTCAACAACCAGTGAGACATTTAGATATATGGCGGATTTAAACTAAATTCAAACCACGCACCGTTAGAACGTGCTTCTCCAGGGTAACGTGATACAATAATATGATTTTTGAAATGAGGAACATTCTGTGGTAACATGAGCCTCAGCACTGAGGTGCTCTCTCTCTTTAAACCACCGGTGATGGATGAGATCTCCTGCAGCTGCGCTGGGAAGCATCAGTCAAAGTTCATTTCAATTGAAATCTTCTCCTTCTCCTGCGAGACGCTGGAGCGGTGCCGCACATCTGCGCACCTCTGGAGGATAACATCAGCGACTCGATTTCCCTTCATCAGCCCGGCTCTAATCGTGGTCCACATCTCCCGTCTTCTCTCTCTTTTACCCATCTCGCTGCGAACCCATCTTCACTTTTATGACCCTTGACGTTAAAGAACAACTGGAAGCCAGTGAGGAAGACTTTTCTATGCATTTCAGAGGAGCTTATCTCTAGCTGCCGTTCCCAGGAGGAGCTACAAGCGCTGGGATCGGGGTCAACGACAGCTAAGATGATGCAGGAAGCTGGTGGGAGACTGTGAGTGTGATGAATGCTGATTCAAGACCTGGGTGTCACATGGATGTCCCTCAGCCCACGGAGCCATCAGGAAGACGTTTACTGTACGTAATTACAGCTACATCTGCCTCATGTCTCACGTGTAGGCTGCAGAGCCCACAGTCCATATGTTCTCATGTAGTCTAAGAGATAAAGTTTCCTCTTAGAAGTTCTGAACTATGATTCAAAATGAGCTGTCACGTCCCAGCATGTCGTCCTATTTAGAGCTGCTTGATTATGAAAAAAAAACATTATCATTATTATTTTTGTCAATATTGAAATCAGAGTTTTTCAATCGAATATTTTTAGCTACAAAATGCATTTATTCAGCATGAATGTTTTTGTGCTTTTCTTCGAGATCTTTTTCTTTGAGACACAACAGATTTGTTGTGCCAAGTGGATATCACCTTGTAGCGAATATTGCACGTTATGTTGCCTTTGAAGTGTTTCCATATTTTTCCAACCAAACACTCTGCCCTCCCTCTGCCATTTCATTCACAATCACACTCTCTCCTTCAGACATTGTGTAAAGAAAAATGTCAAAAATCATTTCAACTCGATTATATGAGTTTGGAGATTGTTTGACTCGCAAACCATGATCAAAATTCAATTAATTGCAGAGCTTTAGTCCTGCGCATCACTGAGCTTTTCAATCTAGAAATGAGTTCATGCAGGTTGTAAACAAGCCTCATCAGGATCTAAACTATTAAACAACTTTATTTAGAGCATAAAACATGCAGGTTGGCGTTGTGGTATTAGGTGACAATTGCTTGTAGTTGAACAAGATTTGCATTTTGGTATCTTATAGCATTTTGGTTCTCAATCCTTTTCATGTCAGGGACCCTACACTAAGACAAATGAGATTTTAGATATTAAAGAAAATGTATGAAACCCATGACAAAAATATTGTTTTTTTTTGGATTGACATGTCATTAAAATAAATGATTCCCCTTTTTACTGGGGAGCCCCCCAGAACCACCTCAAGGTTCCCTGGGGGTCCTTGAACCCCACTTTGAGAACCACTGGGCTAGAAGGTTTCCAGTAATGATGACTTTGTTCGATGTGTGTTTCTGAACAGGAAAATATACATCTTTCTTTCTTCCTTCAGTTTTTGGGGAGATGCACATTTGAGAACTTCTGTTTGCTCCTGCTGCTCCACACACAGATTCCATAGCTTCACATAAAATTCTTAACACTCAGCCATGAATCAAGCTGAAGTGTGTTACATCTGCTAACGGTGATTAGATACTTAAAACAGACAGTTGGGGTAATAATACTGTGTGTTCTACTAAATAAATGTGGCTAAGCTGTGGGTTTGTTAAAGAAAAAAAATGCTCAAGTTTCCAAGTAGTTAGAGGCCTCAAGGAAACAATCGTCATTGATGGTTCTGTTGTTTTTAAATTGAAAGCATATGAAGGAGCTCAAACTTGTTTATGCAAAAGATAATTATGCCAAATTGCATTTTCTATATGATGCAGCAAGGGGAATGAGATGATGTGGGTGGATTTTCTTTTCTTTTTTCCACATCCAATGTCTGGAAATCCGTTGTATTCAAACATCTTTCTGCCAAATATCAAGAAAACATTTTTTTTATCTATAAACAATAGAATAAAAAAATATGATAATCATTACATCCCATTTAATACTGCAGCTAACAATTGTTTTATTATCAATTAATCTGTTGATTATCTTCTCAGTTCATTGATTCATTATTTTCTTTAAAAAAGTGATTGATTTATCGACTAGTAATTGCAGCTCTACTCACTATCATAGCTCCAGTTTACTCCTCAATGCATCCAAAAATGTAGCACAATTTTGCTCAGTCATCATGATTGCATACAAACATGATGCATGAGCTGCAAACTGAGGCAAAGATGTGTCGAAACAAGTTGTAAATGTTGAAATTTCAACAAAAACTTTGCGAGTCTAGTTCATGCAGACAAGAAAAAAAACATATGATTGGTGCATAATGCTGCTAACTAGCTACAGCTCATATATGTACAGTTGGTGGTTTGTTGGAAACAAAACATTCAGGCTCAGGCATACAGCAGGCTGCAGATAATCAGAGGCAGAGGACAGTAATTACTTTTGAGGAGAACTTCAGGTGAACCTCGGCTTCATCACTCAGACTCTTCTTCAGCTGGGCCCAGGCCTCCCCCAGAGTCCTGAGAACAGATAAGGAGAGAGAGAGAGAGAGTGTTTAATGCTACAGGAGGAAGGACCACACACACTTTGACAAAAAAATATGTTGGGGAAAAGAGCAGAAACAAAGATTATACAACACACACTCACACACATACACAAACACATAGGTGGCCAGTGCAAAGGTTCAGCGATACAGAAGTACCCAGTAAGTCTAGGAGCTGAGCTGAGGTCCACAGCCAGTTGAGCAAAAGATGAGCGAGGACTTACAGGCTCAGCTACATTTTGTCTTTTCATCACAGCTGGGGACAATAACACAGCGAGGGCTCCTATTGTTTAAAATGAAGTTAGCCGAGGCATGTTACGCAATAATTACATGCCAGGCATTTTTTTTTGCAATTAAAAGAATGCAAGTGATTCATAATTAGCAGTGACAGTGAATGGAATGAGGCGGAAAAACCTCCTCATTGTTCTTTGGAGCCGAGGGGCGTGAACCACTCATCCAGCAGGCAGACGGTCACGGCCACGGGGCTCCAAGGCCGGGGCTGACGGTCTTTATGCTCTTTATGGGTAAGCGAGTCGCTTCAAAGCATCTCCCTGAATGGAAGACATGTGTGGAATTCCCTCAGACTGACATCCAGTGCATTCCTGAAACAGCCAGGGCGAAGTCTGGCTCTCTGGCATCAAACAAAATGGCCCAAAAGGTTTAAAGATTAAAAACAAACAAAAAAAAAAAACGCACACCTTCAGAAATATTTTTCAAAGGAGTTGATCGTTTTTCATGCACTTGTAAAAGAATTTCCAGACGGCGTATTTTATAATAGGACATTAAACCGTCTAGACCAGGTATCATTTTACAGACTCGTAACTTCAGCATCACAATACATGCTGCAGCATTCATGTTCATCTATAGTTGGCAAACATGAGGGTTTTTTTGGACATGAATTCTAAACATTCTGCACATGTTTCAGTAAAGTGTTTGGCAACTTCAGAATGTGACGTTATTCCTGAACATCACATCCAAATCTCTGCGTCTTTACAGATGACAAACTGCTGACACAGCACAACAGCAGCAGTCAGATGAGAGACTTGCATAAGATGATGGAGGCTGATGTGGTTTTATATTTTAGGCTGCAGCAACAGTGGTTTGCCTGGAGTTGTAAGCATGAGTAGAACCATGACTGAAGAAAGAAAGTTAAACTTTATTAAAGGTTCTCTCTGGTGTTTTCTTGTAAACAACAAAGTTTAAGTTTACACTGAGTGTTACTAACCACTTGGTGAACCTCCGAGGTCTAAACGTGATGTAGAACTTTTGTCTCCATGTTCAGGCAATGACAGTCATTTCAAAAACACAACGTCCACACATGTGACATCATAAACTCTGCTGTAGCCCACTCTGTTACAGATGCAGCTGTAAAACGGTGGAAAAAATTGTTTTGCGCATCACACAACCCTCTGAAATGCCTTGTTTCACTCAGTGTTTTTTTCTGAGTCCAGGGTACTTTTTTTTTTTTAAACTGTCTGCAGTGGGAATGTTGTCCAATCACAGTGGAGGAGGGGTGGGACAAATACCACAAAGACCAACCATCACATTCTTCTAGTTAAAAAATGTACAATGCTGCATTGCAGACAATCAAAGTCAAAAGTTTCACATCCGTGTATCCTGCCATGAGCTGTCTGACGTCTTATAACAATGGCAGCATCTATTACATTGTAGTTAAGAAATCAACTAAAAGGCAACTTGAGTATTTGCTGCTTCGTTTAGGCTATTTAAGCAACATGTTTAAGCACTGCACTGTTAACCACATTTAGAGCTATATATATATATATATATATATATATATATATATATATATATATATATATATATATATATATATATATATATATATATATATATATATATATATATATATATATATATATATATATCTTTGATATCTTTGGAAATGTTAAATGAGAAGAAATAGAGGGATAATCTGGAAAAAAAAAAAAAAAAACTGGAAGGTTCACACATATGGATCCCTATGAGAATTATATATTCGCCCTAATAAGCATTTATTTGGGCCTATTCATTTTACACCAAGACTTTAACATGGGCTTAAACTAAAACAAATTACAAGAAAGGGTTCAACAACAGGTGTCTCTACAGCAGAGGTGTAGATACTGCACAAGGGAAACTCAGCTTCCCCTAAAATGTCAAAAAATAATCAGTCAAATATGTAATATTGTGTTTACATTTCATTGACCAAATACTGTGCTAGAACATGCCATCGCACATTTTTCCTCCCCAGATCTGCATCAATGTCATGACTGATCTGTAACAACTTCACTTGACACAAGTCCATCAAAGTGACTGAAAACTTTAATCCATGTGTATTTAATTCTAATAACATATCTACTATTATGTTGCAACCTTTTTTGCATGTAAATCGATATCAAAATATATCACCAATATTCAGAAATATCTTCTCTCCATGAAAAGTTAATTTGGAAAACAGTGAAAGTTTTTCCTCCTCTGTTTCACTCATACGTGCAAGGAAGCGTCTGTCTGAGACTCCAGTTTGTCACAGGCTGCCATCTTTTCTGTTTACTTTTGGTGTTGTTCGTCTGGAATGCTCCGAGGTCGGAAGTCAGAGATTCCAACTGGGAAATTCCGACCTCCGACTTTCAATGGGACGCAGCGCGTGTGCTGAATGATTACAGTGGAGGAGGAATTAATAGTGCTGGTCTCTGAGTGTCCATGAGTTGATCCCTGAACTACAACAATATCACTATAAAACAATATAAGGTGTTTCTTTGTCAGCAGAATCTCCTGAACTCGCATACATGCTTCAACCTTCACTTCATATCAACCAAAGACATGAAAAATCACTCTCAGGAGTGATATAAGTTCTAATATTTTTCAGGCAAAAAAGTAACTATTAGACTCCTAGTATGTTTACCAAAGTAATGCCTGTTTGTGATGTGAGAAGACAAAGTGTTGTTCTGTAAATTGACCTCGACTGAAGGCTCATAAACATACTGCATGTTGTTTAATCTTAGATTAATAAGAGAAATATTCATATCTTGTGATTTCAATCTGCAAAAGTTTCCCCATTCCAAATGTTCTTCACCCTCAACACATCACATATATCATGTCCCTGCAGCCTTAAAGTCACCAATGACGAGACAGACACGTCAAAAACATCTCAGGGAACATGTCCTGCCACAACACAACAGACGCGCTGCATGATCGGGGGCAATAAAAAAAAAAAAAAAAAAAAAAAGGAGGCATCACGTGCCTTGTGGCCGCATCGTTACCAAACAATTGGTAAATTCAGGAAAAAATAGACGGCTGGTTCTGGGCTTGGGCTGCTCGTATGGTAGGAACTGAGCAACAAAACAGTGATTGTCCTGTGTGACAACAGAGCTGGGCTGAGGGAGAGCATAATGAAAGTATTGTGTTGCACTTTTCTGGGTGTGGGCAGACTGACCCAGCTGGCATAATCTGGATCCTATATGGGACAATTCCATCCTACTCCAGTCTCAGCTACCGGGCTAATATGAAGAGGGGTTATCGTATATGCATGTAAACTGTGCAGGGGAGGAGCCCAGATAAAGCTGGTTTGCACGCGTGTCATTTGCAATTTGTGGGTTGGACGTTACGATATTTTTTTGACACTGGTGCTACAGAAATGTCTGATTATCAATGTCTTCATGTCTTGAAACTAAGACATTCCTTAAATTTAAATGTGGCAACACAGTTTAGTTACAGTACACAGACCTGCACACACTTAACCTTCCATTGCATGAAATATTACTGAGAAAAAAAATGTTTGAATGCTTTTATTACTTAAAATGGCTTAAATAATAGATATATTAAAAATATGTAAGAAAAGGTTCTAAACATAGTAACAGGATAGTATCATGCTATGTAAAAACATAGATTTTAGATCACAGTTTTTTGAAGATAAAGTAATTGTTGCCATATGGCAACGCTATGCAACAGAGAATTAACTCAAAAAATGTGTTAGTTTTTTTTTTTTGTTCCTTCAGATGGATGTTTGAGCTGAAATGATGCATGTGCAAAGTTCTTCTCACAATCATTTGCTGTATGAGGAAGGTTCTCTGTGTTCAGAAAATCATAGTTTAAGGCGTACCAGTGTGATATGTGACATCACACCTAGTTTGCAAGTTAATCCTTGTCTCTGCATCCATACAACTTACACTGTGATGTAGGAACTTGAAGTTTGAGACAGTGAAGTAGAACATAAGCAACATTTTCTCATTAACCTGTTCTTATGAAATCTTATGAAAAGTTCTATGCCGTTTTTTCACACACAATCCTACACTAGCGATCAGTGCTCCTGCACACACCCCTGCAGTAACGACCTCAAGCAAGGTCGTGACATTCCTCTTATGCTCAGAGGAGAATGTGATATTTGAAGACAGTTTTGGCAATGTTCTGATAACATTTCATATCATTACTATTCTACAAATGTGCACTTCATTATTGCCAGAATCTTCCTTCAGTAAATATATATGACCTTTAATTTGTTGTTTAGGTTTCTATTGTTGCTATGGTTGTTGCTATGGACTCACAAGGTGCTCTTTAGCAAATGTATGAGATGCATCGCTGTGAATTATGTTTTTATAATGAGGTTTTGTTAGTCACATGGTTTCAGTCTAAAAAATGTTTAGATGGTTTTATACTGTTCTCCTGTTACTTGCACAAATTAGCAAATTCTTGCATCTATTAATCTAATCATAACCTCCACATGCAGACAGTTAATATCTTATATAGAGAATATCGTGACTTCTTATGATATATATGAATTATGAACATATAGCTTGTGTGTTACTTGGTTAAAGAAATATTTACATATTCATATATTTTTTTAATGAGGGAGTAGTATAGATATAATTTTAAGGATTTTAACCAGGTAACTGAACCTTTTTTGTGGAAAAATCATATTAGACATAAATTATTATTCAAAACAGTTTATATATAATAAACCATGCCTGGAGGGGATCTTCAAGCACATCTTTGGAAACAAATTCCAGCTCATTACTGATGTAATACCATGAGAAGAACTACCAATGGGGCATTGGCAAATTATAGTTGGATTATGCGTTTTAAAGTGATTTATAGCAGACTTTGTCACGTTGCTACGCGCTCCGACTGTTTCCTCCCGGAATCTCCTAATAAAGATGAGTTTAATAAGTTCGGCGTACAGATCACAGCTTCTCGTCTTTGTGGGTGTCTTTAGCCGGCCGTGCCCCGCTCAGCTTCCTGTTTCTTTACTTTCCATGTTCCTGCGTCCCCTCGGAGAATCAGACAAAACCCTGCCCTCAGCGTGATATCCCCTCTGCTGTCAGTAGAAAGAAAAGAGGGGAGGCGGTAAACTCTTTTTCTCCCTGCAGGGCATTTCCCTCACATCTCCCCATCACACACACACGCACCCTCACATTCTGTCTCCTCAAATGTCTTCGCCCTCATCTTCACTCTCACCCCCTCCTCTCCTGCCTCTACCTCTTCCCCACCCTCTGTTCTCTCCTCTGTTCTCACTTTAATAGCTGAAATATGCTGCAGGATGGAGATCAAAGTGTCCAGTGATTTACAGGAAGGTCATAGTGTTTCACAGCTTCACTGACAGGGCCTCTCACGAGCCAGCTGACTGAGTAGCGTCTCCACCTGGCTATTCCACTGCACTTTTATTTGCATCTATATCAGAAACTATCCAAAACTGATTTCAAAGAGATTATGTTCTTTCAAAAGAGGAAAATAACTCATTCTTCTTCTGTTCATAGCAATAAATCAGATTCTTGCTTGAGGCAATATACTCTATTTTTTCCCCTCTTTTTAGGGCGTTGAAAAGATATTCAAATTACAATGATTCAAAACAGAAAAAAGCTAATTCTCATGTGTGAGTAGTTGAAAACAGTTGAATGTTTCACCCTTAACTTGAGTAATGATTTTTAACAATCTTGTCAAAGCTCTTGAAAAACGATTTGTCATTCAAATAATCGATTAGCACCTAATCGTTTCATTGTTTATTTTCACAGGGCCACCACATCTATGGGTTGTGAATGTCTCCCCAGCTTGTTAAACATTTGATGCTGAATGAGATATTTGCTTGAAAATAACTTGAAAGTAACTCATTCTTCTTCCATTCATAAGCAATATATTGCTTGAGGCAATATAATCAGATTTGTTTCCTCTCTTTTTAGGAGATTGAAAAGATATTTGATTTACAATGATTCAAAACAGAAAAAAAAACATTTCTCCTGTGTTAGTAGTTGAAAACAGCAAATGATTTTTCAAGAATTTGATGATTTGTCATTCAAATAATCGATTCTACAACTAATAATTTCAGTCCTATTTGCACACATCCATGGATTGTAAATATTTCCCCGGCTTGCCAATCATTTGAGGCTGAATCTCCACAAGCTGGACGCCTGTTATTTTGTAGATGACTCTGACCTTTGACCTCCCGGGAGGAAATATGCCCGCTGTGGTGCTATAAAATATCACAGTGTTATTGTTATTGCAAAATATGCTGCAGAGGAAGAAACCCAGAAACACGTAATTTATAGCCTACTCATGTCCATGGTGGAAAAAATGTGTCCGCCAAGTGTTCACGTGCCTTTTTAACTTCTCATTTTTTAATACCATGCTTCCATGCGGCCATATGTGATGAGATATATATGACGGGAGGAGGTTTCTCTCTCTCTTCAAACGCTGCTGCAGGGAGGAAGGTCACTCACCCTTCTTCCTGGCTCGCTAGAGGGATCTGGGAAAGCTTGGAGAGGTTCTTGGCGTACTCCTCTTCTATCTTTATCCTGAGAGAGGGAAGCAGAGAGTTTCATTACCGCACAGGCCTTTATGCAACCCTGGCTGCTTCAGATGCATGTTTCCTGTGTTGTGCAACACAGTGATGTACATGAATGAGTGCACAAATAAGGGGAAGGTGGTGTTTAATGACAACTGTAGCAGTTTCCTTGGTAACTTGGTGCATAAGGCATAAAAGAAAAGGAAAAAAAGGATTAAAAAGCCAATACCTCTCTCGTATGAACTCAGCCATCTCTTTCTGCATCTGTTTCCCCTTCAGTTGTTTCTGCAGCAAAACCTCGAATCCTGTGATGCAGCCGTTGCCTTGGGGATCCTTCTTATCGTTCTGTGAGATAAACACAGCGAGCACACGAGAATCGCAATGAACAAACACTTAGCAGCAAACATGAAACTGTCACACCTCGACCCACCAACTCCAGAATAAATCAGCTGCTCCTTCAAATAGAGAGAGAGAGGCAACAAAAGCATCAGATAACAGCTGCACTGATAGATAACAGAATGCAGCACATCTATATGATGCAGTTGGCTTGAATGCATAGTTTTATATCAATTCATGTCAATTCATTCATTGAAAATTACAATAATTTATTGATTGCTTAGAGGTTTGAGATCAGTCTGTGATGCCCTATAGTAAACTGTCAGTCAGTCAGTCAGTCATTTTCTATACCTGCTTATTCCTCATTAGGGTCGCAGGGGTCTGCTGGAGCCTATCCCAACGCGTTACGGCGAGAGGCAGGGATACACCCCAGATGGTCGCCAGCCAATCATGGGGCACACACACCATTCACTCACACACTCACACCTACGGGCAATTTAGAGTCTCCAATTAACCTGAGCATGTTTTTGGACTGTGGGAGGAAGCCGGAGTACCCGGTGAAAACCCACGCAGACACAGGAGAACATGCAAACTCCACACAGAAAGGTCCCAGACCCCGGACCAAGGAGGTCTTGAACCTGCGACCTTCTTGCTGTGAGGCAACAGCGCTAACCCCTGCGCCACCGTGTCGCCCTATAGTAAACTGGTTACTGTAAAATTCACATTTAGAATCACTTTGTTTAATTTTAAAGCTGCACTAATTATAATATTTTTAAAATAGTGAAATCTAGTTGATGTTTTATTATTATTCTTATTCTTATTTAATCCTAAACAGCACTCAGTTTTTCATGCTGCACACATCTGGAACAAACTCCCTGATGCAACTTGCTTCTTTTAAATCAAGGCTGCGGAGAAAATAACTGAAATATAAAGTACAGCAATACAATAATATTGGTAATATGGTTGGGATTTAATGTTTTATTGATTTAGTTTTTTTATCCCATTTCTCTGTGCATTGAGCTTTTTGAAACATGGGACAGTATTTATGTTTTATTTATTATAACATCCAGACCTTAGAATCGAAGACATATTAAAATCTCACTTTCTATGATATGGAACCTTTAAGGCGTTTTTATGTCAGAGAGAAAAATTGCTGTAAGAAAACAAACAATTTAGCCTTACAGAAGATTATAAATCACAGATTATTTATAATCCTATATGAATTGTCAGATTGCAGATTTAATCATTTTTACAACTTGGCTTTGTTGAATACTCAATTACGATTAGACACCATTGTACTGCCTCTTATTACGGACATTATATTTTATCGGTTTGAACTTTTTTTTTTTGTTTTCTTATATGGGAAATAAACCCTTCATTCATTCAATAACAGATTGCTGCTCCGACAGCAGAATCTAACAGACCTAGGAATAAAATCTTTTTCAAAATCAATAAAATCATTTTTTAAATCAATTTTCTGTCAAATTATTGATTTACTTATTAAATGGACATGTAATAAGCAGGATAATGTACAGCAAGATGGTCATTATTGGGGAAAAAATCCCTTTAGTAGCTAAACCTCGCCTCCCTGTCACAGTTTATTTTACAGTAACGACCCACTCGCCGTACATTATCCATTACGTCATGCACAAATCCACTGCTGCATGGATGTTTTGTCTCATCCTCCTGTCAGAGTGGTGCTTTCCCTGTCAAACTAATTAAACAAGACACCCAGTTGCACATATACATGATCCCAAATATCAGGTATCTCCAGCAGAAGTCAAGCTTTGCTAACCAAGTTATTTCTCATGATATTTAACCCTCTATTGCATGAAATATTACTAAGACAAGGTAAAAAAAAAAGGTTTAGAACACATTTATGACTTAAAATGGTCTTAATAGATATATTAAAAAATATGAGAAAAAGTTGTGAACCTAGTCTCAGAATAGTTTCATGCTATGTAAGTCAATGGGACTCTGTTAGGTTGTATGCCCTAGGAATTTACTATATTTGCATATTGTTGCGATATGGCAACAAATCTTTTTTTTTTTTTTTTAATCATATATACTTATAACATCAAAATTGATTTAAAGGTAAAATAAAATAATAACAATAATAATAATATTATGATTATTATATAAGTTTAGATAGTTGGTTTAATTTTTATTTGGTGAAAATCAATGATGCTCACATGTCAAATGTCCATGAGCAAAAAGGATATCCTAGTCATGTGACCTCATAAATTGTATGTCCTTCAAAATAAAAGCCCTCATTCCATGCCTAACTGTGAAAACATAGATATTATATCACAACTTTTTTAGAAAAATGAAAAGTAAAAGTAATTATTACCATACGGCAACACTATGCAACAGAGGGTTAAGAGGGCATGTTCCAGCAGAAATCACACAGTAAACCAGTGCCTCCTAAAGCCCTAATTGTTCATTAACATCACATTAATCAAAGTCCTGAGAACTGAGGGCATGAGGTGTGAGAGCATCCATCATAATACTGGCTTGTTTTCATCTCGTGTCCAGTCCACTTTCCCTACAAAACTCACTTTCCACTTTCCCTGCGTTTGATGAGTCTCACGCATCACACCTGGTAGAAATTACGCCGCAGGGGTGGGAGAGCGGCGGAGGCCAGCTGGCTCGCCGCAGCCCGGCCGTTTACATATAATGTATTATCCTGCCGTGCTGCTGGTCAGATCTTATTTAAAGCCGACACCGATTCTCAGTGTGTGGCGTGGCAGGGACGAGATGAATATCACAGTCATGTTGAAAGATGAAAAGAATCGGACTCTCTGGGATGGTACGGATGGATGGTATGGATACTGGAGAGAGCAGCAATGTCAAGAGAGGAAGAATGTTTCTGTAAATTCATGTACAGAAAAATGAATTTGTTTTGGTTTTTTTTGTAAAATATCGATTGTTTCAGGTGGTCGCAATATGTTCTAGCCCCTCCCTCCCTGAATGAGTGCTGTCCAGGTATTGGTTTACTGATAAATCACCTCCCACCCTTAACAACCAATGAGAAACTTCTCAGGACGAAGCTATTGAACTTTTTTTCTGAATACACACCATTACTGTTTGGCTCTGAAGAAGCATTAGTCATTTGCACTTTATAATAAATTACCCTGAGTGAATCCTGTGCTCCAGTGGCCCATTGAACTGCTTTTAAAGGGAGAATAGCTTTTTGAGAGGATCGTTTTTCTTATTTTCTGCAGATTTTTTTTTTAATCCTTTCCTTTCTCCCCACTTTTCTCTGTTCAGTCCTATAGAGCGAAACGTGGAATAGAAAGTGAGGTTTTAGGGGAAAAATCGTAGCACTTGGTGAAGTACTGAAATAATTCACACTCACAAACAATAGCTAAATATGTTTTTAGCATTGTCACAGCCACATACAGTTATTTTTAAGATACATGTGGTAGCTCAGAAATACCATATTTTGGTTTGACTCATTCTAAACATCTTCTTGGGCAGTAAAAGGCATCAAAATATAAAATGAATATAAAAAAGGTCATAAGATGATATTTGACATGTAACAGCAAATGAAATAAGAAAAGACATTTGCCACTACACAAAATTCAAGTCTTCCTCTGAATCTTTGGACTGTTGTTACTGTTACTGTTGTTACATTTATCTTTTTGCATGTTTTCTTTTTTTTTCGATGAATGTGTTAAACGAGTTTAGGCACTAGGTTTCCCATCATGCAGTAGACCCGTTTCCCATGTAGGTAAAAACAGCTCAATCCAAGATAACAAAAACACAACAGTTCTTACTTTGATGGAATTAGAATTTTTACCAAGTTCCACTAGATGCTGCTAAGAGTCACTAAATCCTACACACTGAACCTTTAAGTCAGCCGTTCTCAACCTTGGGGTCCTGACCCTAATTGGGGTCACAAGATTAATTCTGGTGGTCGCCAAATCATTTTTGAAAAAATATAAATGCACAAAATTAATATAGCATCCAACTGAATGTAAGAAGTCAACGAGCGATTGGTCTCAAAGAGCCATTTTATTACTCAAACTTAATTACTGTTGGTAGTACCTACAGCAAACAGAATGAAAAAGTATATTTATTGATTTTTAGTGAATATTTCAGGTATTAAAGTCACACTACATCTATACCTGTAGTAGTTGAGGCATTATGAATGTGAATGTGAATATGATGAACTACAGCAAACAGCAGGGAAAAGTCTTAGCAGCATAGATGTTTAAAATGAAACATAGGGCTGTTTTCTCCCCATTGTTTTTGTTAAGGCTTTTAGATATGTGCTGGTTACAGTTTTCTATAATAAAAAAAAGGTTTATTTAAAAGGAGACACCAGTGGATGTGGATTTGGGGTTGTGACTCAAAAAGTTTGCAAACCACTGCTTTAAGTCATGATTTTGTATGTGGACAATATTTTTCTGATTGAAATGGTGATAGTTTTAGATGTGAAACGTCAATCATGTTCTTCGCGTCGCTCTCAATAAAACTGCCTTCAGACATTATGACCATTATTTCATCATTGTTAAATCAGCCATCATAAATCACTCGTACAGCCTCTTCAATGCATTTACCCAGAAGTAGTCACAGTAGCTCCATTCGTCTGGTTTCAGCAGCTGTTGCTCCGGCATGCATACGGGCGACGGGAACGTCACACAGTTAATCTGAGACAGAGAGAGAGAGAGAGAGAGAGAGAGAGAGAGAGAGAGAGAAGTTTAATGAGGCCATTTATAGCATCATGACAGAAAACTATGCCAATGTACTCTACAGCAGTACTAATAGTACTGTTTACAGGACCACACACACATTCTTCTACTCCAGCAGTATTGAAAAGTAGACTGCCCTCCGTTGCTTTGGCAACACTCTCATCTCGGCAGCTGTGAGAACACACCGATGTAAAGAAGACACTTCCAATCGACCCAGCATTGTTCATTCAATTGTCTCCTCGGAGGCCGCTGCATTGTCAGGGCCGATGCATTTTGTCTTTCTCTGGGATTCATCGTTCTATCCTCTACCAGATCACTCTGAACCTCTGCTTTAGCCCAGAGCGATCCGCCAAATGTTCTGCCAAAGATTGCCTTGAATTAAAACTCGGTGCAGGCTTAATTGTCTGAATGTTTTGGCTGTGGGGCTCCCTGCTGTGTGTCGCTGTGGGGTTTCGCTCTATGTATGCGCCGCTTTAAAATGCCACTTTCTGTGCTCAGAAATTCTGTGATTTGCTGTCATGTTTTTTTTTTCTTTTAAGCATCCAGGATGCAAAGCTCAAAAGAGCATTCACGTGACATAGCGCAATTCTCTAAGGACATGGCCGCACAGGTCAGGATTTAACGAGTCATCACGACCAGATTCAGCAAAACAAAGACTCGGGTTTGCAAAAAAAAAAAAAAAACTTGCTTTGTAGATTCTTTAACTGACAATTCTATTTTCATGATGAAGGAGGAGGAACGAAAGAAAATGAAGGAAAAAGAATCCACATGTAGAAAATAGAATTAATTAAGCGGCGTGTCTCCACTTTAAAGAAACACAAACAGACCCTGGTTTAGCAAAGACTCCGGGGCACACAAAAGGAGCTTTATCTCCTCTCACATTCATTCCAATTAACCTCAGGAGGTAAACAGCCAGCAGCAAGGATGCACTGTTCCCATTAAAAAAAAAAAAAAACTTCAGAGACGTCTAATGCCAAAGCCTGAGCTTTCGAATCGATGCATGTGTTTCTGTTGCTTTAGTCAATAGTCGTCTTGAAACTGCAGGATGGAGAGGATTGAGAAGAAAAAAAGGCCTCTAATTCAACCTTATCTTGGCTTATGAAGCTTATAATTTGTTTGAGGGAATGGCTCCCTGTTTAATCTGTGCAGAGGTCCAGAGGTTGACAGCTAGCAGGGCTTTACACTGACCCTGGCTTCCTTTGGTAAAGATGAGGGCAAGAATACTTCCAACACTCCGATGAAGGGCTTAGTCTGTTTTCATTCACACACACAAACTGCTCCCAGAACTTTCTTTCATGACCTTTGGTGACCTTGCTCATTTGACAGTTCACTGAACCAGTTTGCCAAACAGCAACTGTCCAGTCATAGCTTATAGCAGCCACAACTAGACAACAACAACATCTATAGCAGGTTATATTCAGCCACAGAGTGAGACTTCATAACAGTCTGTCTGCTTTAACATCAGTCCCAAACATTAGCACGTTTGGCTAACTAGCTTACTACTCACAATTGTTACCTAGCGCTACTTGCCCAGCCAAAAAACAAGCCGGATTTTAACTTCCATCATTTTGTGTAGATACAATATACTTTACTTTTAATTGGGAGCTGGTCCTTTATTACTGTAGCATTTAGGTTAATAACGTGCTGCTCTTTATTGAATTCAGGATAGTTTACTCTGCTGCAGGCCCAACAAATTAAACTTGTTACCTTTATTATGTTAACTACACTCACAGGCCTTAACGTCTTTTCTCTTGTAAACAGGAAACTATCACTACTATTTGAAAAGTTGCTACAATACCACAGCTAATTATCTACGCTACAAGAACAACGCTGTTCCTTTATTTCTATTTCTGCTCCATCAGGTGGTGGTGACATTTTGCTACTTTGCTTTGATATATGTAGCTTTAGCCTCAATCTACTAGCATGGTATCATTTCTGTAGCCACAAGATTTACACTTTCTTATTTATTCTTTTTTTAAATTTATAATAAATATTTTTACAATTTTTTTAGGTTTTTTAGGGTCTTAAAACCCGGGGCCATAAAATGACTTGTTTCACCGTCAGATTTTGATTAAAATGGTCTTGTAGAGTCAAGCAGAGCCAAATGCTCAACCACCATTACCACCGCGCTCCTTATGTCTTGACCTTTAGCATTTAGTATATCAGTGGTGGCTGATATATTAGACCCTCTTTCTATCCTGTTTTTTGTTAGAACCATTTGCTTATCTATAGCATCAACCTGGTTGTTATGGAAGCACAGGCATGCCCAAACATGTGGTTTTAAATGTACCATTTAAAAAAATAAAATAATAAATTAAAAATGTAAAATAAAGGAAATAGAAGTCAGACAGAATTACCAAACCTCCCAGCAGCAACACCTCTGCTGGTTACTAAGCACGAGGCCCAACAGGACGAGACGACCTGACGACAGAGGAAAAATCATCTGGATGCAGGATGGGATGATGTCACTGTTTGTCTGTGTACTAGCAACCTCACAACAACACTGAAAAAGACATAAAACACAATCACAGCTGCCTAGATTTCACTTTGTATACTACGCCGATGAGATAAATACGTGTTAATGACACTCCCACAGGTGATTAGTGTTTTTCACCCATGTCCGAAAAATGTAATCTCATCAGGGAAATCAGCTCTGTCTCTAGAACTGCATTTCCCTGCGTTGGTTTGCAAATCCGAGGCGAGCACACTTCAGCCGGTATCAAACATGGTCCTTCAGGGCTACTGTAGGAAGAGTCAGGTTTAGTTCAGAGTTCCCGTGAGTTGCCCCACTCACCGTGACCGTGGTCTCCTTGTTCTGTTTCCTGGTGGGCGACGTTGATCCCGGGCTCTGCAGGGAGAAGAAGGACGCTCCGTCAAAACCTCCGTCCTCCGTGTCAGACATGACTGCTTCATACACACACACACACACACACTGCCACTTGCACGCACACAAACACAGTTGTTTTCCTGTGCAAGCTCTGTTATAGCGTCTGTCTGGTGTTCTCGCAGCGCTTGCTGCTGCTGCTGCTGCTGCTGCTGTTGCTCCGTGTGTGTGTGTGTTGCAGAGTGGGGAGGATAGTTCTGCAGGGCAAAGCTTTCTCTCTCTTTGTGTGTGATGCATGCGTGTGTATTTGTGTGATTTCACACCTAACGCTTAGAATAGAGTAATTTCCAGTCTGCAGTGATAAACCGCTGGTGTGTGAGGGTGCTAAGGTGACAGAAATTAAAGAAGTGCAAACATAAAGTGAGACAAAAGGGTTGAAAAGTGTAGCAAGCCTGGACCCTGAAACAGCAGAAGTGTTTATATGATTTGAACAAGTGAGTGTGAGATACAGTAAAAGGACAGAGATCAGGAGACTGAGTAAATAAGTGGTGGGTGGATCCTGTATAACTGCACACTGACTGCCTGGTTAATTATGATCAAGGGAGCAGATACTGTAGGAGGGATTAATCTGCTCTAACTGCCATCAGCCTCTCCATGAGGATAATAATGAGAAAGGAAGTGGGGTGGAGGAAAGACACCATGCATCATTATTGTTATTAGAAAATTATGATTCATTCTTCTAACTGTATAATTATAATATTATAGTCGTTGATCCCACATTTCTCTGTGAGATGGCACAGTATAACCTTTAAGGATGTGCTGAAATATTCTGTAACCAAATATATTTGGCTGAATATTGCAAAAAAAGCCACATTCAGCCTTCGGATGGAGTAAGTTAAAAGCGAGGCCAAAAAGTGACGCATGACCTGACGTCTTTGTTAAAATGTCGGCAGTGTGGAGATATTTCAGCAGTGTTGGAGAGCGAGAACAGAACTGCAGTTTGCCACGAGTGTTCAACCAAACTATCTAAAGGAGGTTCCTCTATAAAGAACTTTAGCACGCCCACTCCATCCGTGGCCAACATCTTTGAAAAGGTTCACAAAGGAGAGCGCCAAAGCAAACACAATCACAAAGCGGGTAATGGAGTTCATGGCTTTGGATGAACAACCGTTTAGTGTTCTGGAGGAAAACCTTAACAACCGCTTTTGATATTCGGTATTCAGCCAACTATTTCATTTTATTCTGCTTCAGCCACAAATTTTCATTTCGGTGCATCCCTAATGACATCCCTAATGCTTTTTTTTAGGATGAGCTGTGTGAAAATAAAAGACATCTTTAAGGTACCTGTGGCTCCGTGCTGCTCTTCCTGACCAGGCTGTTGTGTGAATGCTCCACGTGAAGCAGGGGACTCCCACCCGAGTGAAATCCATTAACTGGAGAGACACAGATGAGAGAGAGGAGAGAGATAAAGACAGATGGAGAAATTTCATTATTTCTTTTGAAGTGTGCAGATTAGCCTCCATGCTACAAACTTCAGTTGATCCAGGAGGAATTAGCACATCTTTACAAGTCAAACAAGCTGGTGCTGACCTGATTCTTGGTTTTTATAGCTTGATAAATGTGTTTAATGGGCACTGATGGTCTTTCTTTGATCTCAGAACACTGCTAGTTATTATCCAACTAGAAATTTATTTTATAATCAGATTCTACATTTAAAACTTAAGTATGGAATTTTGTGGAGACATAAGTAATTTGTGGTTGTGAGGAAACACACAAAGTTCAATCAAAAGCAATTGAGAATTAAAGAGGAAATCACTACAGCACAAGTTCTGCTGTCGCTATGTGTTGAACTTAATGCTCAATATACTAACGTATAAATTATTCAATATATACCTATATTCTTGTATTAACATAGGAATGGCTGTGGGAGGGGGAAATTTAGTCTAATGTGGATGCTAATGTTAATTTTACAATTTGATTGAACGAAATGAAAGAGCTAACTAACATTGGCATGTATCCTATAGCATATAGCCCATGAATTAAATAAGTAAATGCAACATTTGGGCTTGTGAGATGCGTCTCTGCTGCCGCCATCTTGCTCAGGGGTTCTGACCTGTTCCTACAGTAGCAAATGCCAGACTACTAATGCCTCTTGTGCTGCTTTTTTCGATGTCCCAAAGAAACAAATGCCAAAATTAGGCACAGCTTGCAGCAGGGCTGCACAATAAATTGTTAAGAAATCCAAAAAAAAAAAATGTGATTCACATTTTTTCTAGAATCAAACAGCCCAAACTTACAGTATTTTTACACAATGGATTTGAATGGTAAGCAAGTGTCTTGTATTATAAATACATATCTGGCATTAATAACAAACCCAAACTATTTGCATTTGTTTGAAAATTCAGTGAATTATGATGATTTACATTGTGGATAGACATGCATTAGGTGACATGAGATGGCGCCTGCATTGATGCATTAATCCAATGGAAAAGTTTATCAAAAGTTTGGGGACACCCAGACAATTTTGTGTTTTCCATGAAAAGTCACACTTCTATTTACCATCATGAGTTGTAAAATTAATAGAACATTTTTTACATTAGCCTTCTGACGTAATCAAACACATTGTACCATTAGAACACTGGAGTGATAGTTGCTGGAAATGGGCCTCTATACAAATGTGTAGATATTGCACCAAAAACCAGACATTTGCAGCTAGAATAGTCATTTACCACATTAATAATGTATAGAGTGTATTTCTGATTAGTTTAAAGTTATCTTTAGCTTAAAACAAACGTGTTAAAAGAATGTCAGCCAACATGAGCAAACATTTTCCCCCTTCTTTTACCGTGACTTAACCTGCAAAGGACTTCAAATCGAGAGTATCAGAATATGTGAGGGTTGTTTCCTGTTCTAAAGAGTAATTTAGAAAACAGGTGATAGGAATGAATGATGGCATTTGAGTGGAAAACACCTCTCAAACCTGACCGGCTCTTGCTGTTTCTCTGAGCCGGGCCAGGAGACAGACAGAGGAGTCTTTAGTTCTGCAGTGGAAGGCTACAGATAAAATTAGTCACAGGAAGTGTCTGTGAGTCTGCATTTGGTGTGCATGAGCGGCTGCTTTGTGCCACTGTGGAATTTTTAGGAGAATTCACAGCCCCGGGGCAACAGAACCTAAGAAAGTCAAACCGATAGAGTTCAGATGGGGGAGATGGAGCGGTACCTGCGGGCAGGGAGTTCTTGTGTCGGAGGGTGGTTCTTGGGGTCCCGGGCACACTGGACGGCCTCTCCCATGTCGTCTCTGATGAAGAAGAAGAAGAAGAAGAGGAAGATGAGAGGAATGACAGTAGGAGAACATGACTTCACTTTTGCCTTTTATTATTGTGAAATCCCTGGGCAACAGTAAGAAGAAGTGATTCCCTCCACAGCTGCAGATTTGTCATTTATACCAGTCAGCAGAAAAACTGTTAGCACAAGTCATGTCCAGTCTTAATGTACATGTGGACTACAGAAGTAAATCTGTCTCACCAGATCCTATTCACTTTTATTTTTCAATGTTCATGAATTCAGAATAAAAAATGAACTGATAATTTAATGAATGAATAAATCAATTTTATTCAATCATACAACACAAAAACACAAAACACCAAAAAAACATTGAGCACAGCATCAACATTTCACACAAAACCGATAATGTGTTGAACAAAACTGAAAAGGCATAGGCAGAGACTAACTGCTTATAAAGCCTATCTTATAATATTAACTTTTTCAACTTTTATGGTTACCAACCTCCAGAAAAGCAAACAAACAACAAAAAAGCAAAAAACAACAACATAAAGACAATGAAACAACAACAGAAAAGCACAATAAGTGAAAAATGGCAAAGAAATGTTACCAGATAATTATTCACACTTCACACTTCACGCTTCAAAAATATCTTTACAAACCCTTTTCTTAAAACCTAAAATAGTTAATTCAAGTTTAAAACAAAGAAACCTAATAAAATATATATTTAGGTTTCTTAAATTTGATTTGATTCTTTAAAATTCAAATCCTAAAATCTGAATTAAAGAAGTCAGAATAAACATCCTGGTATACCTTTGTATATCAAACATAAGCAGCCGATTTGATCTCAAATTGATCATCCAGACAATCATGTCTCTATTTGTCATGTTGATTAACTGTTTTGTGTTGTTTTAAGTGATACCTAACCTGTCGCTCATTGCTTTTTTAACAAAACACCACGTCATTAAAAGTTTGCATAGATATTGTCAAATACTAACTGACTTCCTTCACATGGAAGCTGAAGCTACTGTAGGAGTAGTGCACACACATAAAACAATCCTCAAACAGTTTTCATTTCCAAAAGACCAAAATGCTGATTCAAGCTGATTACTCAACCAGGACACAATGGATTGCCAATAATTATAATACTCATTTAACTGGTTCACTCCATCCTAAAGCATGAATGCTAAACATTTGATGGCTCCAGCCTCTGTAATGTGAGGGCTACAGAGTGTGAGATTGGGTTTTATTCTCATGGTCACACAGCAACACAAATCTGAGCTTTTTCACATTTTTTTTCATAATTTTCTGGTATTTTATAGACTACATAATTAACAGAAGGTTTTTATGGTCCTGTAGTGAGCTATGTATGTATGTAAGAAGATTCTTAATCCTCTATGAAGCCGTGATTGGTCGTCATTTCTTTAGACCGACTGAACAAACTGGAGCAGTGATTCACATACTTGCCAAACATGCTTTGCGGCTTCATGGAGCCTCTATGTGCCCAAATCAGGACTTTGTGCATTCAGTATCTACTAAGAAATGACTTTTATCTCATTGGGCCCAGAATCCGACCGCAATCCGATCATGAAAGGCCATGGCATGTCTTGGACTGCAACCA
The DNA here is from genome assembly GCA_030544235.1 of Lepturacanthus savala. Lineage (NCBI taxonomy): Eukaryota > Metazoa > Chordata > Actinopteri > Scombriformes > Trichiuridae > Lepturacanthus > Lepturacanthus savala. The sequence goes on from CM060471.1 coordinate 6,101,955, forward strand.
CGAATACACCAACTTACTGCGGATAAACCCTTCAGAAAGCAAATAGTTATTCAATCAATCATCTGTTGTTTTTGCACTAATTCCCATTAAGCACAACTGGCAAAAGTTTTTTATTAACCACATAAAAAGGGAAAACTGTGCTTTCCAAAAAATTTTTCTTTTCATGGTTTTTCTTTTGTCAAACTGAGCCCTTCAAAGGAATGATTTGATTTGTGCCATCTGTACCCGTTCCACTTCCGCTGGTTAAGATGCTGGAGAGCGAAGACGCACAATACAAAAAAAAGAGGCTTGACCTTAATATAGAAGGGCTCAATTAGCCATTTGCTGTCAGCGCAGAAAGAAGAGACACAGACATGTAAAGGGCTCTTATTGCATTTGGTCCTCTTTGGCCTGGCTCTGCTTTATGTGGCGCTGCTTAGCAGAAGAGACAAGTGAGCCAAGCCCATCAGCTCAAATGACACGCATGGAGGGGATAACTGGCAGCAGGTTTACAGAGAGAGGCTGTTCCTTCAAATTTGATGTACAACACCAGGCCGTAACCCACACTCTCCGGCCCTAAAAGCCTCAATTTCTCTCCCTCTGTCTGTCATAAACAAATCGATACCCTGAGAAATATAGGATATTAATGTAGAAAAATATAGTATAATCCACTTAGCTCAGGGAAATTGTTGTTTATTGTGGCTGGTGTTCCTCACCGGCAGTCTAAACACCATTTGAAAAACAATTAGTATCACTTTAAATATGAGGATTTACTGCTGCAAAGCTGAAATAAAATGACAATTTGAGCTAGCATGCCATTTAGTGTGGCCTTATGCATATTTTAAGGCAAATAAAACAAATTTCTCTTTTTTTTCTTCACAAGACACTGTAGTCATTATAATGACGGAGAGGTGTGAAATCCTACATATTGACTGATTAATGTTTGACACTCAAGTGGAGCGGTTGGGGTTTCCAGGCAACAGGCTCTTGAAATGCAGATTGCTGATCATTTCCGTCACACAGGTTTTTATAAAGGTGAGAGATCATCTTGCTGGCACCTGTGCAGATTCATACCCCCACATACGGTGATACATATGCAGCAGCAGCAGCACCAGGAGTAATTCTCATCAGCTGCCTTGTCACAGACAGACGGGAGCCTGAAAAGTTGTCAATCTCCCTGAATCGCTTTAATAGACCGAGTCAGCTCAGTTAACCCACTTTTCACATTCGCGAAATACTTAATCTTGCCCTTTTCAGGCCTGTCTGTCGTCTTAATGATGTGGATTCATGATATCATTGATAGAATGCAGCATCTAATGATGGGAGCTGCATGAAAAATTGGTCTTTTATGCGACTTAAAAATGTAAATTAATGTCCCCAAACAGTCATAAGCACATTTTGACTCAGGCTAACAGTTGAAGGCAGAGGTTGCAGTGGGAAGCAGATGTGTATGAGTAAATGTATGAATGGAAATAGTCAACAGCAAGTCTAAAAATAACAGTAACCTTCAGCCTACTGTCCGCCAACAGCCATAAATGCCACAAGTGATGCGAGACATCCCTGTTTCTCAACCGGGAAATGGCCTAGTTAGCTTTGACACTGCTATATTTTTTAACCATATGACAATGGCCCCTGACACATTCATACACATCATGCATCTAATTTCTTTTTTACCTGAACTGCCCATTTACACTCATATTAACCTGAGCAGTGACAGATACTTGCACAATCTCATCTCATAGGGTTGAGACAAACAAGGAATGGGAGGAAGATGCAGTTTGTGACCATTGTAAAAAAAATAGCCTCTCTGGTGATTCTTTCATTTCCAAGAAGGTTGGTGTATGTGTTTGAGTGACAGCTGAGCTAGTAGGGGCTCAGAGACACAATGAGGGAAAAAAAATAATAAAAAAAATTCTACTGGATACTGTCGCTCAGACTCAGACTACTTTATTTGTCCCACAGGGGAAAATTCAGTTTAAGTTACAAGCCATGGACAAACTACATTTTGTTCGGTGTGGTATAAAACAACAAGAACCACCACTGTGCTTCCTATAGAATCACATTCTATTTGTGGTGGTAAGCTAAGCGGCAGGGGGGTGAGCAGGGGCGGGGAGCGGGGTATGTGATTATCAAAATATACTGTAAAATGTGAAAGAAAATAATGACAGCTGTATATATTTTCAACATTTTTAACAACAACTTTTTTGGAAATGTGAGATTTATCTTGGTTTTAGCTAAAATGGGCCACATGGTTTTAGTTAGATGGGCCTAACCCTCTGTGTCACTCACAAACCAACGTGTATGAGATTTGGTTCAACTAAAACATGTAGAATATGTTGATTGTCATGTAAAATTAGTGCAACTCAAAGCTTTTGCTGTGTTTGTGTAACTTAGCTTGTTACATATAAGTGGGTGCTGGCTTTTGTGTAGAAGATTTCTGAATTCACAGGGTATACTTGAATGCACCGTGAAGGCTCACATGCTTCACTAAATCGGTGTAGACCCTCTTTCAGTTTTTTTTTCCATCTATGGCCGGATGCACAATCAATCTTCAAGTGTTTAAAGTTTTTAGGTGGCAACGGTGTGACATGACTGCAGGTAAAAATCTCAGAGGAGTGTGTGCAACACGGGGAGAATGATTCACTGTGCAGTTGTGTCCACGTCTGTTCGGTACAGAGAGGCAGAGCGAGGTGTGCAGCTCCAGAAATAGAAAATCAATTTGTGGCAGGCTGACACAAATACATGAACGTATGGAAAAACACTGCACCATTCAGCATCCAAACTGAGTGATGCTGGGAAGTTGTCCCATAGAAACATGGATTGGAACTACAGTATGTTCCACAAGTAAAGAATGGAAGCAAGGAAAACTGATTCACATTGTTATTGGTTATAATACAATGAACAAAAACTTTGCTCAATTACAACTTAAAAAATGTCAATGTGATAATAAATTTAATATTTAACATCCAGACATCCGATTGACTATCATCCTTTTAACAGGAGTTCAAAAATGGATAAAAAAAAAATCAATTTATGAGAGCTTCAGATTTATTTGATGCATGCAGACATTTAACAATGTTGTTTATTTTAGAATAAATGGCAAAATTACAAATTTCTCAGGTTTAAAAATTGTTGGAAACATTTGGGGTAATAAAAGTAAACAACTCGTCAAAATATTTAACACATAACAGACATGTTTAGATATTTTAATCCAGGGCAGTTTTATACATAAAAATTAGTGACTGTCACTTTAAGAATGAAAGGACATTATCTAAAAAAGCTGATGGGTGCTACGGTTCAAAGTTTGTGGGTTTTAGTCGGTAAACAGTGATAGAATGTGACGATAATGCTTTGTGATGCCTGTAGGAAATATGTATTCTTATACTGTAGTAGATTTTTCATATCTGGTGGACTGACAAATGTCTTACTTTCTATTTTTCCTGTATATTGTAATGACTGTGCGTGTTATGCTGTTTCGGTATAAATAAATTAGTTCAGGCCCAGATTCTGATAAATGATAAGTTAAGTGATAGTGCTAGGATTTCCTGCAGGTCTGTGTTTGAAGAAGCCGCAGCTAGAATGGTTCTTGTTTTGTTAGCGTGAGGAATGATGTAGCAGCTAAACCAGCTGACGTCTTTGAATTGTAACGAATCAACATGAGGAGGCCACTGTGATACGGAGCTTTACACTGTAACAAAAGCTGCGAGATCTGAGAGACATTTGAGCTACAGACACACAGACGCACCCTGCTTTATAGATAGATATTAGGTTCAATTGAAATGTTTTGATGGACTATCTGCAGAGAGCTAGGTGACGCAAGCAGTGTCCACTGGAGCGGAAGAAAAACAATTTCAAATAATTCTCATTCCATTTACAAAGCAGATGAAAAGCTATTTATAGTTAATTCCAACTTCTCTCAGAAATACCTAGAAACTGAGTGGACTGTCAGTCTGTGGTGAATCTTCAGTGTGTGTGTGTGTGTGTGTGTGTGTGTGTGTGTGTGTGTGTGCTGGGGCAGCCCAGTGGTTAGACGGGGACGAGTGGAGAGTCTGAGGAGACGACTGGTACAAACCACAGCACCAGCGCTGCTGCACCAGGCAACACAGGAAAGAAAACCTACAAAACAACAACAAGGCCTGACACAAGGACGTGCTGCCTTCACCCATGCACACAGCTCCGTTACTATGGCGATGCAGGAACACAAACGCGCACGTTGCACACACACAAACACACAGGAAGGCATTTAATCGAGCTGAACTTTAGCATGACGAAAGGGAGGTCCAGCGAAAGCAGCAGCGATGCTATAAAGACTGATTGTTTCAGTGAAAATGTTATCAGATGGGTTTGTTTGGAAACAAAAGAAACACACGGCTGCAGCATGGTAATGACTGAATGTGTGTTAGCAGTGAGAAAATGAGTCCTGGAGGTTTTTCTGCAGAACCCTTTTTTTTAACAGCACCCACAGCAACATTGCCGCTTTCTTTTATGAGCCCTGATACACTATAGATACTGCTAATGTGTTTTTTTGTTTTTTTTAATATGCAAAAAGTTTTGTCTCCCAGGAAATGTTGTGCAACTTTTCTTTGTCCCAACACGCCACTTGTGTCATTCCTGGCTCTGTCCCTCTAGAGGATGAATGCATTCACCACTGAAGATAAGCTTTCCAACCCCGAAGACAAAACAGATCTGTTGAATTCCCTCCGGAGCAACGCGGAGACAAAGGAGCGTCTTAACTGTTAAATCATCTTATAACCGCACATTCAAGATGGTCAAAAGTGAAAGATATTATGGTTTGTTTCCACTTCCATCCTTTTTTTGACATTTAGCGACCCTAATTGTATCCGTAACAAGGACAGGAAGAACAGGAGGAATGAGTCGCCCAGCCTCGTGCCTGGGTGGAGTCGCAGGATAATTTTAGATCGGCTCTCGTGGCCGCAGCTTGACCGCTGGGACCACGCCGGAGATGTTACAAGATGTGAACATCTCTGATTTCTCTTTATGTGACCGCGAATCCACAATCCTGGTTTTCAGTATGAAGGATGCAGGTAAGGAGTGATCCGGCCTTACGCAGCAAACACTCGTTCAAACTTATTTTTTCTTTAGGCCTGGATCATTTATAAGAGACAGATTCAAGTAGGAGTGATGCAAGTCATGGGTGTGAGTCCACAGCACGGACTTATTACTTATTAAGTAAAAGAAAACTAAATTTTACATGTGGAAGAATTATAATTATAATGCTTTAATCGGTTAATTGGTAGTTCACATAAGCTAAAAAAATCAATTCAACAACAAATCAATAAATTTGATATTCTCTTCTCAGTATTTCTCATTGCTGCAAATTTAATGAGATTCACTTCATTTATATGGAATAATCAGAAAATTGTTTAAACAATTCCTTTTTTATTTCTATCATAAGTCTCTGCAATTATTGTAAGCTGTAGTATTAGCTTCTTTTATCTCTCTGCTAATACAAATACAGGCTGCTGAATATTTATTACTCTTTCAGGTCCTTCTTGATACTCTGGGCTGACATTTTTAAGGATAAAACTTCCTGACAAATTGAGCCAAACATGTAGCCTGAGATGACTGCTCCATGTCTTTGGCTGCAGAGTGAGTTAACGTCTCTGAACTCTGATCATGCTGGTTCAGAGCTTTGAGATCAGTGATTGGACTGACTGAAAGAGTATTTATTAATCAGTACAGGCTTAGATTCAGACCTATATTTCCTATATTTATATATCAACCAAAATAGCAGGTGGAGACGCCCACACAGTCTGTCTTCAGTCTCAGTCTTTAGACCTACCACGCTGCAATTGTTGCAGGGCAGTAACGCCTCGTTTCCAGTCAGTTCAGTACAGTATGAATCAGTACTAGTACAGTTTGGGTCTGTAATGGATAGCTTTGCATTTCCATTGTGTGAAGTGGCCTTACACTTAGACAGGAACTCTTCCCCTAGGGTCTTGTGTGCTAGGTAGCCCCATAGATATACATAAGAAAGGCTAGATGTCTCATCCACTCTGATGGCCAATGGAGTCAAACGTCCGCACTGGCGGCCATCTTGCCACAGTCAGCTCACTAACCTGAAACAATGTATTTTAATGGTCCATGTTCTTTTAAGTGACTAAAATTTTAACAGATTTTCAAACGGTTTGGTTCTTTATAAATGTAAAAGACCTAAAAAAGACACAGTTTTTTTTTATATATTATATACACTACCATTCAAAAGTTTGGGGTCACCCAGATGATTTAGTGTTTTCTATGAAAAGTCACACTTTTATTTACCACCATGAGTTGTAAAATTAATAGAAATTGTATTACATTAGCCTCCTAATGCAATGAGCACATTGTACCATTAGAACACTGAAGTGATAGTTGCTGGAAATGGGCCTCTATACACCTATGTAGATGTTGCACCAAAAACCAGACCAGCTCAAATAGTCATTTCAAATAACCAAATAGTCAAATAAGATTTGTAAGAAGCCAAACCATGTGGAAATCTGTCAGGTTTTCAGCAAGATCAGAGTATTTGAGTTTGTTCAGATCACTCACTTTGGGTGAGGACGTTTGAGTCTGTGCCGTAAGACATGTAGCCTTTCTTATGTATATCTATGGTAAGGAGTACCATGGGATCGGTACGTTCCATGGAAATGGAAACGCTAATATAAGCCGACCATTCCGTCCCATACCGTACCTCATAGTGGAAATAAGGCATAAGAGTCCACAGCTAGCAACTTTCTAACTTTTTTCATGCTAACATGCTGATATTTAGCAAGTGTGTTTCCTAAATTTACTGATTTGCAGTAAATACAATGGTCCCAGTGATTATGATGATGATAGATATTTGACCATGAACCAAGTACTTAATATATAAATATAAGACTGTTATAAGATGTAAGATTGCTATTTCATGCAGTCCAATGATTGATTGACTGTCCAACAAACAGCCCTATGCTGTGATTCATAGAGCCATGTTGTCTTGCTATAGTATGGCCATATAATATACAATAAATAAATATAAATACAGCACAGTACATGTTTTGGATGAGGCAGATTGTCATCTTTTTGTGAGATTGGTCTGAGCTGCATCTGAGAAACATTCATTACATCCTCAACGGCACATGAGAGTCACCAATTCTATTACTCAGGGAGAGTAAAAGCAGGCTGATGTTGCTGTTTCTGCAGAATAGAGGAGGGTATTAAGCTGTCTCCATGTTTGTGTGTGTCTGTTCAGGGAGAAACTGAGTGGGAATTGTGTTGACAGAAACACTCTGCTGCAAGCCGTAATAGTTCTACGAAGCCCTGATGTGCTCTGTCTCACTCTGGTACCATCACTACCATGGACACTGAGTGAATGTTACATTACAGACAGATGAAATCACACAGATAGCATTTAAGATCAAATGTTTCCCCTAAAGATGAACAATTTTCATGTATAAAAACACATTTAAAGCCAAGCGCAGTTGGGGAGCGTGAAGTGACAAATGAAAACTAGAAATAAATTTTTATTAAATGCATCTTGCACGGTGGAAGAAAGTCATCTCGGGGGAACAGATTTTAACTTTTCGTTGATAAAGTTTTATCTTCTTTCCTTTCAGCCTTTTAGGAACTTTGATGAAAAAGTAATCACAGGGCATACAGCCTTAAATGATCACAGCTCTAAAGCTGCACTATGTTATATAATTTTATCTGATTAAGTTCTGGAGTCTAGTTCCACACAACAGAAGCACCAAATCCAAACTAAAGAGCCGTGTTTTTCAAAACACAGCAACTAAAAACCTTAAAAGGATTTGATTATGTTAAGATAGAAAACACCCAACAGTATAAAAAAGAGAGATTATTTTTCTCAGTTTCTCTTTGGGTGGTTTTTAGCCTCCACAAAGTTTGATTACAATCACAGAACATAGACTTTACTGTTAAATCAGAAGGCAAAACTGATACCTGCAATTCCCACTAAAAAGTTTCAACATGTCTGTTCGTATATGGGTAAAACAAACACATATATTTTTCATTTCTGACAGAGTCAGGCTAGTTTTCCCCTGGTTCTTTATGCTAAATTAGGTGAATCATGCCCTGACTCCAGCTCTGTATATAGAGACTAAGCACTTCAGTCTTCCAGCGGACGCCATGGGACTTTATTTAAGAAAGAAAAATGTACAGTACAGTTAACATTGTCTGACGCTGATGCTGAGGGACTGGCAGATGCAAGTCGACTTGGATCAGAGGCTCCTTTTCCCCCCAGAGATCGCAGTGACCACCCTGCGTCCAGACCTCGTCCTATGGTCCAATACCTGCAAGCTCGTCTACATCATTGAGCTCACAGTTCCTTGGGAGGAGTCCATCGAAGAGGCGAATAAACGCAAGAAACTGCGCTACACCGACCTGGCGGCTGAGGCAGAGGACAGGGGCTGGAAGGCAAGGGTGCGCTCGGTGGAGGTGGGGTGTAGGGGTTTTGTGGCCACCTCGACAGCGAAGCTCCTCAGGGAGGTTGGAGTCAGGGGGCAAGCGCACAGACAGGCCATCAAAGAGCTGGCCAACACCGCCGAGCGGACGAGCCATTGGCTGTGGCTGAAAAGGAGCGACTCCAGCTGGGCTGTGAAGGCAAAACTTAGCCCTGGGACACACACCCAGGTCTGATCAACCTGTGGTGGGCCTGCCTTTGTTGAGGGCGTATTGTGATAATTGGCCAAAACGCCCCGTGATCTGAGGACACAACTGACGATGTGTCCCAGTGGCTAACGAAAGCCGCTAAGCAGCAGCTCCTTTTCCACTCAGGTATGCAGTCAGGCGCAAGCTTGGATCAGGGAGGAGGACCCCCCTGCCATGCATAGTCCCAGGGGATCGTACCACCTAGTCCTAAATCGATTCTTTTCCAAAATAAAGACCCATGGTTCCAATTAAAGACCTAAAAAGTCTTAAAAGTACAGGCATAAAATTCATATCAGTTTCTTCATCCTCCTATTTGAAAGTAGCGAGAGCATATTTCTTTAAAAAAAAGAGAAATAGTTTAATTTGATCATGGATGATAAGTCTTCTGAACTGCTTCGGTTTCTCTCACCATTGTTGGTGGTGTTGACGTAATATCGCCGTCCTTGTGGAGACATGTAGCATCTCCAGGAAGGAGGCAGGGGGTCTCTGAGGTCCTCCACAGGAAGCTGACTCAGTGATGCTGTTCTCTGTTGAGACAAAGGAAAGCAATAAAAACGCCAGTGAGTGATGTTATCCACAACTTTAAGATGCACATAAACAGTGCGTATTTCTCAAGTGTCTTTTGTAATTGAGCATAAACTACTGGGGGTGAGCGTATAAAAGAAAATGAAAAGTCCACTGAAGAGCATGCAGCTCTAGAGATGCAGCAGCTCTCAGCTCGAGTTCAACAAGGTTCTCATTTCCTCAAGTATTTCACAACCAACAACCAATGACATCATAGCAAAGCAGGCCGAGCTGCTGCTGCCACACATAGAACAACAAACCGACTCTGGCTCTGCAGTTGGACCCAGAATCTCAGAGTTTATATGCACACAACATACAGCTGAAGAACACTAGAGAGCATGTCGGCAAACTGCACACATCTGCTACTGATTAGCAGGAAAACAACAGGCGGAGACCATTGTAACACATTGTGGAGGAGATGCTGTTCTGGAGACTTTGATACAGCCAGATGAAATTCCATATCAGCCACAGTTTTGTTACTGAGGTTCATACCAAGTCACTCAAACATCTAAAAGAAGGTTAGTATTAGATATTTGATCTGGTCTCTGCAGGCCAGATATACGTTCAATACAATACAAGAGAAAGAAGAGGCTTTGGATCATTTACAGACTTTCTAGCTGAACCCAGAACAGCAATTGTCCAAAATTTGCTTAGTAATTGTAAGAAGACACGACAGGTGTTTCAAGTGATGGATTTCTCCTCATGTGATAAAGTTGTAAAACATGGAGCTTAATGTAAGGTCCTATATTGTAGAAAGTTACATTTGAATTTCGTTTGATTATAAGAAGGTCTAGTTTTTCGATAAATATTGTCCTGCGTTTCAAAACCATCAATCCACACAGAGAATTGCACACAGCCCATATTCAGAAACTGACTTAAAACCAGCCGTCATGGTTGTCAGCCAAAATCAACCAATCAGAGGAAAGGCTCATTACTATTAATGAGGCACAAAACAATCTGCTCTTTCTAGAGCTGCAGAGAGAACATAGAGAGAACATAACACTTCAAATAAAAATCAGAAAAATTAAAAAATATGGGACCTTTAAAAACCAGTATGAACAGGAGGGATAATATAACAGCAATTAAAACTTTTTTCACTGTCTGGAACTCATGACTGTGGTTTTGAGACTCTTGAATTATGAACTTGTCCTTTAAACCTTTGGAGCCTTGGGCTATCTTGTATACTTTGATGTTGCCTTTTTATACCACATAAATATGACCTGACAATTTTTTTCAACATACTGGACCCAAAATACACAAAAGACATAAAATTGGATTTTTAAAATTATGTTTTTTTTATTATATAAAACACAGACAAGCTCAACAATGGTTTCAAACGTAAACCCAGGCTGTAATGTAAACATATACAATGTAAAATCAGCATTTTTGAAATGTACACCAGTAGCTGTGAACCAGTGGATTTGTATAATTTCCAAGCACAAAACTGTAGCCTGGAGATTCAGGTCAGGACTTTCTACAGAAGTCATCATTCTGTTTTTATGCTGTGACTTCCTGGAACAAACACACTGGTGTGATCTCGGAAAGGTTCACCTTATAAAGGTTGCTTGTCAGAATCAGTGGCAAACGTCGCGGCGGCACAAACAGCAGCATGTTCACTTACAGACACGCCTTCGCTAACTATACATAGTCAGTGACTAACTGATTCGTAAGTTAAACCTCTGCCCTTGCAAAAGCGGGAAGTGTGACAGACACTGCAACACTAACAGTAACAGTGATGCATTTGACCGCCAGAAGAAGGTTCAACCAAGTGCATGCTGTTTGACGTGCCTAAACTAATCAACACGGGTCAGATCAGCTGTTTGCATGCAACAGAAGGACAGCAGGGATGTGTTGCTATTGAGGAAGTCTAGTAATCAGTGAAACCGACAGGCCGCCCGACATCAAAGAGGTCTTTGGAGGCACTGCGGAGATGCATCTGGATCCAGGGCGAGTGTAGATAGTAACAGTCTCAATGCCCATTATTTTGCGGTAATCAAGCAATAGTAAGTGCTGCTTTGAGCACAAACTGTCCCCAGAGAGAAAGGCTGCGTCACCTCAGAGGATGAAGTCATGACATGTAACTGCTGCTGCAGCTGGAAGGAACCCTCGCGGTCTCGCAGGCCAGGAGAGTATGAATCTATGTCAGCGCCAGATGACTTATGACTGCATGTAATTACACAGTGTCCCGACAGCATCGCCAGGATGTTTTTTCCCCTTTGATGGTCGTCTCCACAGTCACGGTTATATTTGTCCTTCGTGTGCCTTTGAGAAACAAATTTGCTTTAATGGTCCAGTAATTTCCTACAGCAGTGAGAAGCATTCGTGGATGCAACAGTGGATGAACCCCAACATGTCATGTAACGAAAATCATGCCGGTGACATAACATGTTCATGTAGCGCAACAAAAAAAGCCACTATGATGGCTGCCAAACCGCGGATACAGGAACAGCAGAGTAAAGAGCTCTAGTGTGTAGCATTCACTGCACAGTAGTAAGAAGTGACTGATCCTTCCTAAATTGTTCCTAAACCAAACAACATGGGGGATTATGTTCACTTTCAGTCTACAGATGTATGACTACTGAAAATGAGACAGAGCAGGCAATAAGTGAAAAAGACTCAATCTTGTCATTTTATCATAACCATGACCATCCTGGATCAATACATAATCTAACAGGGATATTTAATTTGCTGTATAGGTGGGAAATACTTGGGGAAAATGGAGTTTGGTGTTTATTTCTTTTAATATTGACCCCAAATTGAGTATCTCAGAAAATTTGAATATTGCGGAAAGGTTCAATATTGAAGACACCTCATGCCATACTCTAATTAGCTAATTAACCCCAAACAAGTGCAAAGGTCTTTAAATGGTCTCTCAGTCTAGTTCTGTAGGATATACAATCATAGAGAAGACTGCTGACCTGACAGTTGTCTAAACAAACATTGACCCCTTGCACAAGGAGGGCAAGATACAAAAGGTCATTGGCTGTTTATAGAGCTCTGTGTTCAAGCACGTTAATGGAGAGGCGAAAGGAAGAAAAAGATGTGGTAGAAAAAAGTGTACAAGCAATAGGGATAACCACACCCACAAGAGGATTGTAAAACAAAACCCATTCAAAAATGTGGTGAGATTCACAAAGAGTGGACTGTAGCTAGAGTCAGTGCTTGACATGGATGCAAGACATGGGCTTCAGCTGTCACATTCTATGTGTCAAGCCACTCTTGAACAAGAAGAAGCAGTCTTAAGTAATATTCAAATTTTCTGAGACACTCACTTTGGGATTTTCTTTAGTTGTCAGATATTATCATCAAAATTAAAAGAAATAAACACTGAAATGTATCTGTGTCTGTGTGTAATGAATGAGTAAACATACAAGTTTCACTTTTTTAATTGGAATTACTGAAATAAATCAACTTTTTCACGATATTCTAATTATGCAACCAGCACCTATACACAGATGATTGCATCTACAACCTTGTCACTGGATGCTGCCAAAACCTGTGTACAGTACCTTAAACCATTGACATGAAATTGATATTGATCTATTCATCTCACCATCACAGGATAAGCCATTAAGTGTGTCTGAAACTAAACAATAGTGTTGCTTCCACATAGCTTCCTGTCACCAATGATTTTACATGGTTTATACTGATTAATCACATTTTTCCAGTCTTGAAAGCCAATAAAAATATATATCCTCCCATCCTTCCATGAGAGGCACTTCCTTGTATAACCTGGTTTCTTTCTTGTTGGCATCCTTCAGACACACTGTTGTTAGGTCACACTGAAAGTGAAATGACACCACATTATTGTTTTTCTCTGAGCGAAGCAGATATAGCTCTCAGAAGCAGGAAAAGACAGATGGCAGCAGGCTGTTGTGGTCGGAAGGTCGCGGATAATATGCAAAAAAATGTTGGGACATGAAGACGCTTCAGGTTGTTGACATGGTTTACTTCAACAACAATAACTTATAAACAATGTGTCTGAACCTCCAGTGTCAGTTCTGTTTCTGATCTGTTTCAAACCCAAGTGAAGCTTTGACTGAGCAGAGCCACAAGTTAAAATCCTGACATATCCTGACAACAGATTTAAAAAAACAGAACACCTTGGTGGTGGGAAATACAATGAATCTCACAGTCAGCTTGTCTCAGCATATGCAACATTAAATAATGCACCATTCCAGATGGTTAACCTTCCAAACCCCAGACTGCCTTTGGCTCCACATTCACAGCGTGCCAGAACAGCCCCTGGCAGAGAACACAAGGACTCGTCCCAGGCCGCGATGACTGAGGAGCAACCACAACAATCCCGGCCGTCTGTCCTCCAGCATGATTGATGAAACACAAAGTTAAGATAAGTGGGAATGTTATAACCACAATATGCCTTTACCAATTAATCGTAAAGGGGATGAAATGTGGTTTAATTAAATTGTCATTTTAACTAAATATCACCGGTAGTGAATGCTCAATGGATTCCATAAGTCATTTTATACCAAGAATGCAATGTTTTCTTTTTTACTTCTTCATCTGTCAATGATTTCCTTCTTTTTCCACAAGCCATTGACAGTGACAGAGAATCAACTTACTGAACATTGTGATGTATGGAAGTTACTGTTGGTTGAGAAATATGATAAATTTCCCCCTCATTGTGTGGGATCAGTTGAGGTTTCAAGCAACTTTTCATACAAGGCAAAAAGCGTTTCCACCTGTTCCAAGTAGTCACATTGTAAAGCAGCAGGGAGAAAATCCTGAACAACAGGCCAACGCATCTGGATCTAGTGACCATACACATGGACATAGAGACTATTTCTACAAAGTGGATCATGTGGGCTGATTGGTTTTGTGGTATATTTTGGAAGCATAAAGACCCTATGTGAATATTTTATTGTATTGTGTTGCACTTGTTTATACCATTTTCAGTGATGAAAATAGGTTTTCAATGCAGAGAGTCTGGATGGAATCACATTAGAATGGGTTGATTTTGATGAATCAAAGTGTTAAACTTGTGATTGATATTTTATATTTATAATTATGGTTGTATTTGTGTGTGATGAAAATGTATTTGTAAATTACGAAAAAAAAAATTAAATCCCAAATCTGAAAACAGCAAATCAAAGCCAGGCTTGTCATATAAAAAACAAATTAACAGAATGAAAACACACATTGAATCCTTCAGCGCTGTATGAAAAGCTCCTCCGTGAACCACTCATATTTTCAGACCTCAAAATTTAAATAAACAGATGAGGACTGCGTCAGCCCTCGGACATCTTCTCTTCTGGTTTTATTCAGGAATAAACCAGCAGCAGTTCCCAGTCAGATGGTACCAGTGACAGTCACAGGAGTGCACAGATTTATTTTCTAAACTGTTTAAGAGATAGGATTGTTGGGTCAAAACTTTCATTGGTCATGATTAGGGTAGTAAAGAGGCAGACAACTTCCAGTAAATTTCCAGAATCTTTCTATTGGAACTTGGAACTCTGGAATTTTGGAAAATATTCAACATTTAGCTCCTATCTTACCAGCTAGTTAGCTACTGTATGCATATATTTTTATTAAATATTTGCAAACATTAACAGCATTATAGATCAAATACATTTATATATTTATAACTTACTTCAACACACTATGAAATAATAAAGGAACTTTATAAGACGGAACTGTATTAGCTTTGTCCACCACATCGTTTGGGAGTTGCTGGATTATGTATTTGAGGAAAACCAAAAAATACCATTAACCTTGCAGTAGCTGGTCTGGAAACAGCTGGTATCGACAAAAAAACTTAAAGCGCCTATTGTTATGACTATGCTAAATCATGACAATGGGCAAACTATTTAAAATGAGCCCTTTAAATCTGGTTGTTTCAGTCAAGATTATGCTACAATATATTTTTCACAACTAAATTTAAGTTTCCTGTGAAGGGCTTATTCCTAAATTTTGGAGTTATTCCTGTTGATTCTAATATATTCCTGTTAATTCCCATGGAAAGTTTCCACTTTGAAAATTCACAGAATTTTGCAACCCTCATCATAATTAATAATTAGCATTAATATTTGAACCAATACTGGTACAGTTGTAAACAGTCATTTGTCGAAACAGGTGAATAAATTAGGTCTAATTTTAAATTAGGTCTAAGTGAATCCATTTTAGTGGTCAATTTGTTTTTTGTCCATTGATAAAACACTAACCAAATCTATGAGTTAGATGCAGTATCATTTAATAACTTCAACATTCTTCTCATATTTGTGTTTTCCTCTCATCTCTAAATCTGCTGCTTCAAATTTCACCTGCTGTTGTCAGCCTGTGGTGGCGCTGGATAAAGTTATGGATGGAGCAGAAGGTAATGAACGATCTAGCATTGTTTCTCTCTCAGGCCAGGCTAGTGCAGCGTGTTTGTGGGTGCTTGTGTATAGTTTGTGCTTCCCTGAAACCAATGGTTTTCTCTCTACAGTCACTCACTCTCTTCCGCTCTTTTTCTGGTCTGAGATGTGGTCTTACAACAAGCGGAAAATGATTGATCTAACGAGAATCAGTACAATACCCAACATTCACAGTCACAATGGCGGCATTGTCAAGAAAACATATGGTGCATCCCCAGGATGCATGGATAGTGACTTTACTGCATCCTTTTGGATTCTAACATGTAATTTACATCAGTGCATATTATGTATTGTGTAATAGCCTGCTACAGGACTATAGATGTACAAAAAATAATAAAAAAAAGCTTGCTAGCTAAATCCAGTTAATTTACATGGATGGAAAAACTGAAATGTTTATTAATGTGCACTGCCCCAGAACAAAAAAATAAGAAAGTCTCATTCCAAATGTGACCAAAACATTGCCAAATTTTCAGAAAACCTGCAAAAATAAAAGCACAAATCCATCCATGATTCCATCCTTTATTTCTATGCAAATATTTGGAGGTGGGCTCGTCAAGGTGAACAGTCGGTGGAGTCGATTCTGCAAAAAATTAAACCACTGCAGAACAAAAAGCAGAGAGAGACTGACTCATTGTCTCATTCATGGTTTTGCAACCACATGTGTCAAGAATTAAAAAAAGAGTTTGAGGGAGAATTCTTGTCTGCTTTCTCACCTGTCCATCACACCTGACAATATCACAGCATGAAGTTAGGACACTTCAGCATTTTAAAATGAAAAACGCTATGATCAGAATTAATTAATGTTATCAACTGACTTTTAATA
This sequence comes from Lepturacanthus savala, assembly GCA_030544235.1. Taxonomy (NCBI): domain Eukaryota; kingdom Metazoa; phylum Chordata; class Actinopteri; order Scombriformes; family Trichiuridae; genus Lepturacanthus; species Lepturacanthus savala. Next base: position 6,118,341 of record CM060471.1, read on the forward strand.
AATCAAGGCTTTAAAATATAAAATCGCAAAGCTGATTCAAGTTCACTTCCATTTAACATTTAACAACATCGACACATTCTTTAGAACTGTGATGATGAAAGCTGATTTGACGAAGACAAACTGTAGCATGTAAAATGCTTATGATGCTAAAAGCGAAGAAACCAAATACTACACTAGCATTCTACTATAAACAGATACCAGCCTTCTCCTCCTCAGATTACGGACATTTCCCACACACCCCAAACACAGGCAGCATCTCTTATTATGGAAAACAAAATACCTCATGGTCTATGTATTTCAGTGACACTGGCTCTCTGCCTGGAAAACCAAGAATGATTTTTCAAATTCCCTCGGAAAAATGCCTTTAAATAAATAGCTCAGCTTAGAGCTGAGGTCAGTCAGGGACCAGCAGCGTAGTAAACGTGGTCGTTGGCCTTTCACCTGGATTTGAACGGACTCAACAGACAGTTTCCTCTGCATAGATATCAAGGAAGTTCCAACCCGGAGCATTAGCTTACTTATATGGAAAATGTGGTGTGGATGAAATAATTTAGTTAAAAAAAAAGGTGACTGCAGGGATGCTGAAAATGATTCTCTAAATAGTTAACTCTCATGTTGTGTTTGTTAATCAATGTGGTGTTCCCGGTCAAATTTGAGAGTTCCATTAAGACTCATTATAAAAACTATAATAATACATATATTATCACCTCTTGTTGTGTTTTTTAATCAACATAACTTCTACATTACTTCTACATCTTGAATTTCCAAAAAAACACAAATTCTAGATTATTTTGACTATAAGAAATAATCAGTGTGTGTGTGTGTGTTCAATTTCTTACATTAATTCTGGTCTCCCTCATTCAGTTCTAAGGACCAGTCTGTTTTCAGGAACACCAAGAATGTACATGAGGTTTAAATAAGTTCATAAACATGACTCAAAAATAACGTCTTCCACTGACGTCAAAGTATTGCTGTAAGGTTTTCTGAGATTTCAGCAGGTTAACACAGGCACTGATTGTGTTAAGAAGAGGTGAGTCATCAGATGAGACTGTCACACTCTGAGATCACATGTTTGGTGAAAAAAAAAATGGTCATCCACTCGCTGCCTGTGTGGAGGAGGACAAACGTGCAGCTTCACAGATCTAGAGTTTCAGCGAAGAGGATTAATGTCCCAGCTGACGTTTAAAGCTGTCCTCTCTCACCCCAGAGTGACTCACCGCCCCCTCAGTAGTGGTCAGTGTTGGGCAAGTTACTTTAAAACTGTAATGTGTTATTTATTACTTGTTACTGTCATTTCAATTTAATTCATTACATTACAATATTACTGTATATCAAATAGAAGGCATTACATTACTATTACATTACTTTTTAGTTACTCTCACCAAAACAACTGGAAATATGGATTTGTTGATCTAAATATAGCTCTATACCTTTGTCATTACTGCTGCTAGTTACAACAGGGATCCTACTGAGTTAAGTTTTCATTCAGCTGTTGATTCCACTGTTGAAAGTGGTTTTGGTCCTGTAATGCCTTACATTACTGCCTTACAGCAATTGCATTACAGTAATTTATTACTTTTATAACACGTTCCTCCCAACACTGCTGACTTGTGGCAGGACGCTTTTGTGTGTGCTGTAGGTGAACACGTGTGTGTGAAAAGACCTTTTGCCATGTGGCCGCTATGTGTGTGTGTAAGCTGAACCTGACCTCCGGCAACCTCTGTGGAAACATCTGGACTCGGGGAAAGAGGAGAGAGTCTGTAGAGGTGAAGGTCTGTTTCGGAGCAGCTGTCCAGTTTCCAGCTGGAAGGATTCAGAGGCGGAGAGGAGACCGAACACGAACATGAGGTGATATGTGAGCTGTAAATGATGTGGAAACGGTTCCCTGGCCGCTTCCGCACCAGAGTGCATGTATCATCTTCATACAGGGTTTCTACTAGAATGGCAGAATGTCATCTCAAAGGAATACTCCAGCTGAAGCCTTTTCAGAGCCGGTGGCTGGGAGAGGTTTACTTAAAGAGGACAAATGCTTTAGTCAGCATGAATACAATGCAGCTGCAATGAACACCCAGTCAGAGAAAGAACTAAACATGTATCGTATGCCTTTTGGAGATATTGACCAGGACGTGACCGTTCCACCTTTAAGTGCAGTTTCTTTTAATCAATGTCTATAAAATTCCACATTGTTCCTAACTACAGGAGGCCAGATCCATATGAGGAGATACTGAGTTGAGATATTGGGAATAGAAATGGGAGAGAATAAGCTGGAACAGTGCAACATGAAAAATAAGGGTGTTGCAATGTTTTTAAGAAACTTTGCATGTAGACTTCTCAATATTCAAATATCCATAGCTCCAAGGCCCAACTGGAAGTTACATAGTGGTTTCGCAATTCAAGAATTGACAAAGGATTTGTTGTAAATGTCTTGAATCCAAGCTGAATCCAGCTGTAAAGGTACAGTCTGCTGCATTCAAACCTAATGGTAGTGAGGATTTGATAGATTCTTGGGAGTGAAAATTGACTCATCACAAACAAATGAGTCCTTCCAGATTCTAAAGATGGAATTAGACTGTATAGCATCAGCCAAACAAGGGACCAGCCCAAAGAATGAGCCTGACAAATTGTCTATTTTATCACACCAGCAGGTCTCTAAGATCCCTTGCTGCTTGTTCCTCAATCTGAGCTTAAAACTAAAGGAGACTATAACTTCTAAACTTTGGGCCTCTCTCCCTTTGGGTTTAAGATATGTGGACGCTGGACACTTTGCACAATCAGCTCAATACCAATTTGTTTAGACTCGCCTTTGTGTAACTGTTCTGAATTATTTCTGCTTTTTTAATTCTTTTTATGACTGTATGTATCTCTATGCTTTTATTTCTTTCCTTCACGTTGAATCACGTTGTGACGTCTTCTCTCAAAAAATCCTATATAAATGAAGTAACTTACTTACTTATCTAGGACACTTTAAGATGTCTTGATAAAGAGTCGAATGTGTCCAAAGCTAAAACGTCATAAACAGCAGCCTGTGACTGGTTCAATTCCAACTTTTTATCAACCACATCTCTCTCTTGTGTTAATAGAAAAAATATATGGCTCTAATTACCTAATCTGATTGTCGTCATTTCAAAAGACAAACATCATCAGCAAATCATTGAAAACATCTTGCAGTAAGAGCAGAAATGGCTCAGTTTCAGTTTTTACGTCAAAATTGAAGTAAACCTTTGCAGCATAGCTCATTCTACTTGTATATTAACTCCCCAGAGCTTTAATTGCTAATTCAATCCATTAAATTGATGCTAACTTGTTCCCTTTACAGACCACCTGGGCTCTCCCCAAATATCTGCCTGATCACATCCGGCTTCCGTCATTAGCTGAGATGAAAATGTTCAAACGAGGCCCTGGTCAATCGCTGCAAGATGTTCTTAAATCACTTCACAAAAATCATGTCTTCACTTCAATCCAATTAGTCTTTCCTGAAAAAAAACCATACCATATGTTGTCTATTTTATTTTCAAGAAATCTCATACTGTATATGGGTACAGTCTCGAAGAAAAACTAAACAGATTCCAGCTGTATACATACTGGAGCTGAGCTGTAAACAGCCACGAGCAAAGCACACGGCCGCAAACAAAGCAGCGCAGTCTGTTTCATGATGAGATGCAGGCGGGGGCGCGTGGGCCATCTTGAGTCTGGGGTTTCTGCTGAAGTAGCGAGGTGCACGGTGAATTTGTAGACTCTGAAGTTTTTTGAGAGGAGCGAAGCGAAGGGAACAGAGGTGCGACCGACTGGGGAAGTGTCTGTTTCCTATTATTCACTCGTTGGTACCTCCACCTTCCCTTGCTGGGGCAGTGGTGTCCCGTCTAGCTCTGGGTTACAGGGAAGTTCATGTAGAACTGCTGATGGACAGATGCAACGCTGATGATGGACTTAATTATCAGATCTTTTATAAAAACCTGAGGTTGGTCGGTTCACGCTGTCCACGTCCAAGTCTTAAAACTCTCCAGACTCCAGCAATGACGAGAGTTGCCATGTACTGTACGCATCCAAATGGATTAGTCACAAATGCTAAATGACACATTTAAAAGCTATTTATCATATTAGCTCACGACATTATGGAAAAGAACAAGATGTGACTTTATTTTATTGAAGTGCCTTCTTTGAGCTGCAAACCTCTACAACCTCATGTTATAAACTGGCCTGTTGGTGATCTGACTGAGGTCGATCTTTGACACCTGCAGGCAACAGCTTCAACTAATCAATTCACCCTACTGCAATTTTCTCTGAAATGTCCAGGAAAAAAATGTCTCATTGCAAATCATTGATCTGAAAATGGCAGAATCAATTAAAGCTGAATTATATCCATAAAGAAGAAGAAAATGTTTAATTGATGATAATAATGTTGATTAATTAAATACACTGAGGGGGTTTGCAGCTACAACTTTACTTGGTCTGATATGATCATTACCTTATAGCTAATGTTAGCAAACATTTAATATATTGTTCCATAACAATTACATTATTATAATGAGTTAGTTGACTTTATTCCTAAAATAAACTCCATTAAAATAACATAAACACACTTTAAACACTACATTTACTTAATATTTTGTCTCCTTTTTCTTTTTTTACAAAATATACAAATTATTAAGGTAGTCTATTTCCCTGAAACAGATAAACTACTGCAGCAGCACAAATTAGATAGAGATAAAGTGTGTGTTTTAAAGGTCTTTTAATTTAAATCAAATTCAAATGCAAATTCATTGATTTTCAATTTAATGAGCTGCACTGTGTTGACTTCTAATGGTCTGTATACTATTTCAGAGGCTTTTCCTTCCTGGTAAAAAGAAATTTAGTAATCTGGAAATATATGGGTCAGTGACAAATAATGTTTGGCAAGATGAGAAAGTCAAAAAAACATTTTAAAATACAGTTTTAAGAAGCATTTATCAGGTCTCTAAAAAAGTCCATTGTGTGCTCATGTTGGTTTCTTTTCAATTTAAAAGTCCATTTATATTAATTTTTACAAAAATCTAAATTTTGCGTGATTTTTTGACATGAAATGTCAAATGGTGTAACTGAGAAAGAATGATTGATTTTAAATATTTAGTCCACCTAGAATATAAAACTTGTTGATAGCATGTGTGATTTTATTTATTTATTTTTTTTTTACATTTTTTACAACCTTTTTAACAGAGTTAAACTATCTGGTACCAAGTTTTTAGGGTTACACCACGTGGCAGTTTTGGCAATGACCCATACAACATTGGGGTTTCCATGTGGGCTCATGTAAAGGTAGTGCGATCCCAGTAGAAGGTTTTTGATGCTCTCTGCATTAGGCTTTTCATGTAGGCACATGAAAGGGCAGCTTGGTCTCTAGGGTTCTTTGCACTGCTCTCTCTGATATAAACCCTTCTGCTCTTCGGGGAGCATAGGTCGTTCATGAATTCTCTCCAGCTGCCTTTCTCTTTCTATGGAAGCACATGGAAGGGTAAAGACCTCTCAGAAAAGAGCCACGCCGCCAAATATAACTCATGTGGATGAAAATAAAAGATCTCCTTTGAGAAAAGTGGTCCTAAGTTAAATGCATTTCTGCAGCTTCAGCCCAAAATCCAGTGATCCCAACGGAACAAGGATATGCTCAGACATTAAACTCCCACACAGTCCCTAGCGAGCGACGTAACCCCGTCCCATCTCCGCTGTTATCAACAGGCCCCAACAGAGACCACGAAACGCTAACCTCTTGCTGGAGTTCTGAAGGCGAGCAGAGAGTTCCCAAACCCTCTGGGATCACTCAACAGGGGCGTTTAGGCCTCTTGTGTGAAATACAGCTGGGGAGAAATTTCTCACACATACAGCTGACTGCTAACTAGACTTAGGGAGAAGAATGTGTTAAGATAGGGCAAAAAGGACTGGAGTGAGAGGAGGAGGAGTGAAGGAACGAAACAGTCCACGGAGAGGAGAGAAAAGAGTGAGACTCAGAGCGACGGGGGCTGTGGACCATATCTTTATTTGGGAGACATTGTTTTGGTTTGGAGCAGATGTGGGAACCTGAAGCAAAAAACCACATTCCCAGATGTAGAGACACTTCAGAATCTGGAGGAGGAGAAGGAGAAGGAGAAGGAGGAGGAGGAGGAGGGGATGCACATTCGTGTTTAAGCCTGCACTAAGTCGGACAAAGATACTGAACATGCACACATATGCTCCCACAAACTGTCATTATTGTCCGCTTAGTGCCTCACCACTATGTGTGTGTGCAGGCCGGAGTCATCCCTACAGCTAACAAAGCCTGTTTTGTTTCATCCCACCCCCTCCAGATTATGTGGATTTCTCAAGCCTTGTTGCTCTTGCTGCCTCTTCTCTAAACTCTGACTTAAGCCTGACTAAGGCGGACTATGCGTATGACACATGTAGCGCCATGTGCACCACATATGACGGAGCGTGCTGCTCCGCTGTGCAAGTCTCCATCTGCACAGGCTCCCTTATGTTCTCAGGATCAAATATATAGCAGCGTGTCGACCAACCGTTCCACTTCCAAACTCTCTGAAACTCTCCACAGTAACCAATTCATTTCTCGCTGCGACCGGTAAACAGGAGTTTGCGGGACAACACAGTAAACACTTTTTAAAAAGCTTGGTTTGCTCAGCTGGTGAAGCAGAACTTTTCTACTTTAGGCTTAAGGCATACAGTCCTCCCCCAACATCCTCTGTGAAAAGATGCAGCCTAATTCCTGAACATACATGCCAGTGGTTAGGCTGTGTATGTGCACCCTGTTGGGAAATATCCAGTGGTAGACCTCTGTGGTTTACATTGATCTGGGCTTTCCCACCTGATGTGGATTTCCCCTACCAGCGCCCAAAAGTCCTGCCCCCTGGACACTTGTCGTAAGTTATGAATCACTATTTAAGTGTCTGTAATAATGGATTAGTACTCATTAATTCACTGTTTAAAAAAACTCTATTTCTACAGATATTTCTTGTATTTCAAAAAGAAGAAAGTACAAGTTTTTTAATGATGTAAGTAACCCTCTATTGCATGAAATATTACTTAGACATGGTTAATGTTTGAATGTTTTTATTACTTAAAATGCCCTAAATAACACTCAGAATTTTCCATATTTGCAAAAAAAATCCATATTTAAAACAAAAACCTTATAACATCAAAATTGAAAGAAAGAAAGAAAATGCTATTAATTTAATTAATTTTACTTAGTTTTAATTAATTTTACTTCACCCACATAGTGAGTTCAATTTTTTATTTGGTGAAATTTTTCCATGTCCATGAGCAAAAGGGACTGGTAAAACAGGATATCCTGGTCATGTGATCTAATAGATTTTATGTCCTTCAAAATAAAAGCACCCTTTTCACACCTAACTGTAAAATCTTTCTTTTGCATCTTTTTAGAAAAATTAAGATAAAGTAATTATTGCCATATGGAAACGAGATGCAATAGTGTTAAACTCTTTATAATTTCTATAATTTTAAGCCTGTTTATTAGTATTATATATTTTTATTCATTTTGCCTTTTAACATTCAGTGTTTCTTATCACAGAAGTTCATTCACAACTCTGATGAAGTGGACATCACTCCTGTATTATAGCTTTTTCATAGGAAACTTAATGTGTTTTATAGGTGAAACTCACATTTATTCATTAAACAAACAAACAAATACAGAGTTCATGTAAAATTAAAGGAATAAAGTGTATTTTTGCTACAGAAAACAACTATATATATATGTGATTTTCTGTCATTTGGCAATATTTTATTGGGAGCCGAGCAGTTTTTACATTTCTTTACAGTGTAGGATTAGGAGTAACCAGACTAACACTTCCTCAGATTTAAATGATGATTTTTCCATTTTTTTAGGGTTTTCCCAGAGATTTCTACAAACTAAGATTTACAGGAGGAAAACAGAGGAATAATTCACTAGATTTTGGCCAAATTCCATCAGTGTCATGGGGGGAAAACTGGGATAATGAGGCCCATGTCGAAAATAACTATAATTATTCTTTAACTGAGCTAATGTTTTTCAAGCTATAACTCAAAAATAGCCACGCTGGCACAGACCAGGACCGAAGAGATTAAGGCTTAAGATAGTTCCACTTAGCCTCTAATAAAATTATCTTATAATTTAAAATGGTTACTCAACTTTCTAACCGTCTTTTTCTAGCATTTCTCCTTTCTTCCCTTTTTCTTCTTGCTATGTACTGAGGTAACAGTAAACTCCCCAACAGCCTTTCACAACGGCTCCGATAGTAAATCTACTGGTGTCAAAACAAACAGCAGGTTGTGGTTAACTCAGAGCTCAGTGACGTATCACAGTGGGTGCTTCACACTTTTTTGGCTGATATTTCACAGCTCCACACAAACAATATTCCATAATGACAAATCTGTATTTTGGGATGACGTCACTGCAGTAGGGGTGGGTGTTAGTTTTCCGGCGTGCGGGGGGGGGGGGGGGCACCTGGTTATATGTTGGTGGGGGGTGGTAGCACATTCCACTCCAGAGATTATGCCAGGCGAAATCACCATCCACACCTCTGCTGGAAGAAGCACCCCCTACACTCATTCTCAGCTCTACAGTTTCATAATAAACACAGCTGACACTCCAGGAGAAGCATTAGGCAGACACAGTGGTTGGCCGATAAATTACAGCTTGTTGCTTATTGCTTACAGTAGGTCCCCTGGCTACAAAAAAAGGCTTAATGACACACCGCAATCCAGCCTGAAGAGAAAGAAAGCACGATCACAATAATGTGAGAGACGAGTATTAAAATATTGGGAAGATAAACATTACATCATCCCCAAATTGGCTTTAAATTACCACCAGATTCGACTAGAAGAAACATATCCACACTTGACTCTACGTGGCAAACTCCACTAATGTATTTCCTCCATATGATGGAGTCGGTGGGAGCCGACATCCCCCCCTCCAGATGGCCCCTGCCAGGCCCAGCTGCAGGCTTCTATTTCACATTAACTCTTCACGTCCATGTCTCAACACTTATTGGTGGAGTCCTGATTTGTTATGGGAATGTCATATGCAGCCCCCAGAGCAACAAGAGTGTGTAACTGACCTCCGTCCAATCGTTAAAGGCTATAAACCGGTGTAAATTAAACTGGTTTTACTAGCAGCCCCCAGCATGGCCTGCTGGTTTGACATACTGTCGCTTTCTACCCCACTGCAGTGCCTGATTATCTGAAAGTATAATGGAAGTAGAGCTGAACAACCAGGGCTGTACTGATTGGCTGACTGATTCCTATTCATTGGTGGGTTGGCTGCAGACGGGAGCTGGACACAAACCAGATTGACAAAACACCCGCAAAATGAGAGACACCGAAACAGGTCACTTCCTTCACCCCTCCAATGCCACCAGAGGAAAAAAATGTATATGTAGATAATCTAATACTAATTTTTGCAGATTGAATACCATGGTGACGAACAAAACAATCATTTTCATCATTATTCGTTTTGATTAATTGATAAACGTTTTAGTACCCCATTTGATATTTCGTGCCAAAAAATTGCATAAAATCGTGATTTTTGTAACTTTTAAATAACAGGAAACCAAGATGAACACACAATGTACATTTAGAGAAACCTGATGATTGCTTCTAAAAACTGTATTTTTGACTTTCTTATATTGCCAAACATTATTTGTCATCTACCATATAACTCACATTATATACCATATCAATATTACCTCATCATTTTCAATCAATTTTCAATTTTTATTTACAAAACCCAAATTCTGACTGATTTTAACCTAATGTTCGATTACTTTTATTATTATTATTGCATTTTAACTTTGCTTGATTTAATTTAATAACGTTCTTTTGGCAGGAAGGTTCTTCCATACAGGTTAATAAAATAAAATAGTCAAATGCCTCCTTCCAGTAAGGCATTTATATGTACCAGCTAATGCAGTCTTGCTAAATAGTTTGTATTTCGTCTCGCAGTGCAGAATCTATGCTGTAATGAGTGTTTAATGCCAAGAAGCTCTGAGAAACCTGCCACTGTAGATCCAGTAAAAAAAAAAAAAAAAAAGTAGCAAGCAGATGGCAGCAAGGGAATGAGAATCTCTGCCAGTCTCCAACGTTGCTGCTGCTGCACCCAAAGACATCAGCTGCATCACATAAATCTTAAGTTATTTATTGAGCCGGCGAGCCATCTGTCAAGGTTTTCGTATTGACTTTCTATTTGTTTCATAGTTGTTGCTAAAAAACAGAAACTCTAGAATAATGGAAATCATTTGGCTGTTGATCCAAGACCAATCTGTCACCAAAACTTTCTGAAAAATTAGGACAAACGAGCTACGAAGGCACAAAAAAAAAATGAAAAACCCTCTTTGATATAGGTGAAAGTGCTCCTGAGTAATGTAAAGCAGACAAAGATGGAGCACAGTAATAAGAGATTACTGCATGGAATGATGAAGTAACACATAAATAACACGGTTAGACGTGGTCACCAAGAGCTTTCATACATTTGTCTGGAAACAGTGATGACAGCTCCTAACAACACGGAGCGGCGTTTTCAAGCTCGCAGGTCGGATGAATCCGCTTTGGACAATATCGTCCATTGATCCGTGGCGGGTGACATCATGGAGTCATCAGGCAGAGACTCATGGCAAACGAGTCACCGCCGATGGCTTTCAGCTGCAGATTTAACTTTTGTTCTTGCTGCTTGCGTTTCATTTCCTTGTGATTAGGTTAAAACAGATCTGACTCACTGTCATCGTGACTCATAATTTTTTGGACCTGTCAGGTTATCAGTCGACACGTGTTACATTTCTAATGTGCATTGAGAGAAAAAAGGATCACAGTATAAATTAAAAGACAAAAATACCTCTAAATAGAGGTGAGGCTTCTTTTTGAGATATAATGTTTAATAAAATAGTTGTGTCTATGCATTAAGTACAAAGGTGCAGTGGTGGGAGAAGTAATCAGAAACTTCACTTAAGTAAAAGTACCAATAATACAGTATAAAAATACTCCATTGCAGGTAAAAGTAATGTATGAAAATCCTATTTAACTTAACCCTCTATTGCATAGTATTGCCATATGGCAACAATTAATTTTTCTAAAAAGCTGTGAAATAAAATCTATGTTTTTACAGTTAGGCATGAAAAGGAGGCTTTTAGTTTTGAAAGACATGCAATTTATGAGGTCACATGACCAGGATATCCTGTTTGCTCATGGGCATATGATATTAAAGCTTGTCTTTTATTCAGAATTTGGGAAAATTTTTACCAAATACAAAAAATTGAACTTGAATTCAATTCAATTTTGATGTTATAAGCTGTTTTTTTCTGATATGCTAAGTTAGATTTGTTGCCATACGACAACAAAAATGTGGAAATGTGGAAAATTCAGTGTATTCATCCATCCATTCACATACATAATATGAAACTATATATATATATATATATATATATATATATATATATATATATATATATATATATATATATATATATATATATATATATATATATATATATATATATATTCAAAACATGTTTTACCATGCTAAGTAACATTTCATGCAATAGAGGATTAACAGTGTATTACTGTTGTAGTTGCTGGTGCTGGTTTAACGACTTCATATACATTAGATTGTTTAATCCAGTGGTTCCCAAACTAGGGGTTGGGCCCCTCTAAAAGGACACAGATAAATGTAAGGGGTCATAAAATGATTAATGAGAAGAAAGAAGAACAAACAAAAGTTCTGATTTACTAATGTTTTCCCTTTTTGGTCTTTTTCTCTTTAATTTTTGATGAACTTAGATCATTTGAACATTTAGTGAAACTAAACCATGTGATAAGTTTAGAATGAAAACTATTGGGTGGAGTTTTTTTTTTTAACTCATAGCCCATTACACGTTACTGTTTGGAAGAAGACAAAGACTAAAAGGTTGAAACCACTGATTTAATCTTAAACTGTGTGTTGTATTTTTGACGCTTGTTATATTATCCATTGAATCAAATCTACAAGTAACTGAAGTTGCAGATAAATGTAGTGGAGGAGAAAGTATAAAGTAGGAAAAACTCAAGTAAAGTAAAAGTAGAAGCACCTTAAAATTGTACTTGCACAGTACCATAACTTGAGCCTTTTAACCAACCATCTGTGTGTTCCTTTCTGAAATTACAACAATATGGAAGAAGATGAAGAAGTTAAATGATGAACCAAACTGTCTTAACATCCACCACATTTTAATTCCAGTCCTGTTGGCTTATTTACAAGCTGACTGGCTGTGTTTCTGGTTTCCACCAGACTAACGTGGACTAACGTGGCTAATGTGATTTACTATTGTCAGATTAACAGCAACAATTAGTCTAAACATCACTAGCATTAGCTACCGGTCACAGCAGCTATGAACTAACAATAGGAAAGTTTTACTGCTCATGAATTTGACTCATTTTGAAGAAGTAATTTCTTCCTTCCTTTAAAAGTTCCATGCACTGTTGATTGTTGTGATGCACCAGGCAGCAACAGGTTCCGAGTGACTCACTGATTCTGAAAGAACAAAGACACAATGCTGAGAATTGAGAGACATCACAGCTCTGTTGTTAACTTTGCCAGCGACACGAATCCTTGTCTGGATGATTTGACCTTTAAGACAACGAAAGAGACGACTTAGAGCCCGAGTTTTGACCAGAATGAGGAAATAAAATTGTCACTTTTTGTTTCACCATCAGTCATTTTGCCATCCTGCAGCCTCCACAACACGTCTGATCAACTTACAGATGACACAGGCCAAGAGAACTAGGGGGAAACTGCAGTTTCCATATGTGTTACTCAGCTTTCCGGGCATCAGATTTACACCTCAGACTGAAACTGATACTGTTTACACATATAATCAGATTCATCTGTGGTATTTGTTTATATTGACGGATAAGGAATCTATTCTAACATCATAATTTGTAATTAATTATTTTAGCCTTTTCTGGAGCTTTTAATCACATTTCCTTTAATCACATTCACATGGATCATAATAATATGACTATTGATCTTATTTGAAATAAGACAATATGTCTTATGTAAAATATGTATATATATATATATATATATATATATATATATATATATATATATATATATATATATATATATATATATATATATATATATATATATATATATTCCAGTTTACATGCTACAAATGGTGATGAAAACAGTTCATTTAAACATTTTTATGGTTAATTTAAGACATTTTGCAGTGGTTAATAGCAACAAAACCAGGTATTTAAACCCAAACCATGTGTTCAATTAAAGTTGCTGTAATTTACCGTTACCATGGTGACAAAACTGTGGATTAGTGTAAGTGGGGGTGTCACAAAATGCTGTAAGTAATAGATAGGACATTATCGTGTAATTAAGGTGTTTACATGTTTAAAATAATATGAATAAGATGCCTTCATTTGATTATTGCATCATCTGACTGTGACTTTATTCAGGTTGAACTAATCAGAAAATGCTGTTTAATTGTCCTTGTCTTAATCTGAGCATTCTCTTAATCAGGTTCAGGTAAATGTAGTTTCATTTATGTGATTTAATAAAGCATTATTATTTGAAATCATCAATATTTCAATGTTTTATATCATCACGGTTATCTTCAATGATAAAGTTTGTGGTTTGTAATGTAGAAAGCCTTTATTCTATTTATAACAAAGCGTGTTTTTCTCATTTATATTATTCCCATGTAGCAATATCCAACGTCTTACTGATGCTAATCATCTCTCCTGCAGTCCAGAATTAACACCTAAAATTGACTCTGACTTTTTAAACTAACAGTAGCTGAGCTGCAGCAGCCACAGCTCTTTCCGCTCTCCACCGCTGTCACCTCGTCTTTACCTGGTTATTTTTAGGCGGTTCCACTCCGGCGGTGAGGAGAGTGGGGAGTGACAGGAGAGGTGGGCGAGCGCCGAGGCTCCAGATCTACATCTGAACATCTGAACCCACAACACAGACGCTCAGCATCCGACCACAGAGGCTGAGAGAGACAGTTTCTCACATGAGAGCCGCGGAGAATTGAACTGTGATAAGTCAGACCCAAAATCAGATAAGCGTGTTGTTGTTGCACCTTAATTTATCCAGAGCTTAAGGGCTGAGCGTTATCTGTTATTCCATCAGTGTTTTTATAGAAAGTGTCCATGCAGCCGGGACAGAGCCTGTTAATTCATATATTCTCCACCCTCTATTCTGTGGATCCTCAACTAACCAGTTATTATTAGAAAGTGTGTTTTTTATTTGTTTGTTCAAGAATACATTTTTATACTATATACCTTAATATTACAGCATTGTTTCCATAAGATACTACTTCTTATTCACTTATACAGCTCTAGAAAAAAATAAGAGACCACTGCATTTTTTTTTTCTGAAATCAGCATCTCTACATGTATTCCAGCCATTCCATTCTAGCATCTGTTGAATTCCAACACATACACACCTCGTTCTGCTTAAAGAGGCACCAGGAGTGGAATAAAGTCACCCAAGAACAATGGTAAAGACTGTGGAGAACATGCCAAGATGCATGAAAGCTGGGATTATAAAAAATAAGGGTTATTGCACCAAATATTGATTTCTGAACTCTTCTTATGTGTAAACATTAGTATTATGTTGTTTTAAAATGAATCTGATCTTGTTTCTTTGCATTGTTTGAGGTCTGAAAACTGAAAACAAATGTTCCTTTTGCCCAAACATATACTTGTTTTTGTTCTTGCATTTATTAGTTTATTTCATAGGGACATTGTTTTATTAAAGTACTATTCATGATGAAATTTAATACATTCACTAAGCTACTAAGCAGTGTCAGTAACTATAGATAGCAGCAGTAGTATTTATTGTGCTACATAAATAAACTATAATAATGATTATTACTAAAAGCTTCCTTTATATCACTGGTTTCATCTTTAACTATGTGTTGTATTTTAAAAGTTTGTCATATTATCCAGAGTCAAATCTGCATTTGAAAAGTAACTTAAGCTGCAGATAAATGTAGTGGAGGAGAAAGTAGGAAATACTCAAGTAAAGTACAAGCACTTTACATTGGTGGTCAGTCTGTTTTGATCAATCATTTAATTGTTATTCTTGACATTTGGAAGACTGTGAATTGAGGTTAAAAGTTCTGAAGTAAACAAAACAGCTAGAAGGGTATTATCAAGTTATCTAAAGGTTCTTTTGTTGATTCATTAATGAGCTGCTTAGTCCATAAAATTGAATTTTCATAGAAAATAATTAAAAACACACAGTCTTTAAATCTTGTTTACAATTATTTTAAAAAGAAAAAAAACAGAAAATCAGATAACATTCAAACTGGAATAAGAATATGGTAATCTTTCTTTAAAACAGTGAAATGATTCATTGTTTCTAAAATATAGCTGCTTCAATAATCATTTCCTGTCCAATGACTAGAATGACTAATGGATTAAACAGTTCATTGTTTTCAGTGCTACGAGCTATAAGTAAAATGATAAGGCCGGATGTGGCTATGTGAGGAACACTACGAGTTGTATTTAAAAACTCTAGAAAAGCCTAAAAAACAGTGTAAAGGCTGATTACGCCGGCATCAACATATTCATTTTACAGCTATATAAACAAGAACTAATCTAGTAAATCCTCACTTCTGAGCTGCTGTAGCACTGATTGTCATATTTTATCTTAAAATGGTTTTCTGTTTGGCTGATCTATCAAATAATCTTTTTTTTTTGCAATACTTTCCATATGTCACACTTAAAGGCCTCGTTGGGCATTTAGTTGTAAACAGCCACAGTTACTGTATGTTCACTGTTTCTCACTAAATCACATTGTGTGTATCCATGAGTTCTGACACATGTTGAATCCATTTTCATCCTTATTAAACATTTGCATACCTCTTTGTTTCCCAAATCTTGCATTGTTTGCATCAGAGTTGCCTGCTGACACTCTCCTTCTTCTCTGAACTATACCATCATGTTGCTCTTTTACTTTGCAAAATATGAACCCAGTTTTTGTCTGTTTTATGCATATAAATGTATGTATCTATTATTTGTTTCCCATTTTGTAGACTGCACTTTTAATGTCAGGCAACTATAGTTGCTGCTTGCACAAATATGTCCATTAATAAAAAATATTCATCCCAAGTACAAAATTCCTTTTTAGGGGGTTACTTACAGACTTCCTCTAGGCTTCATCAGTTTGCCTATATAAAGGTCCCTTTCAAACATGTTATCAAACATTAAACATTAAAAAACAATTGTTTGTATTATGTGTCTAATATGGTTTTCCCACATAAAAAACAATGGAATTGTAAATGCTAAAAATGGCATCTACTCCTTTCTGCTCATTAGAGAGTAAATGCTTATGCAAATATTTTTTCATTTCAGATGTTTAACAGCTGGATACAAGATGTCTCCTGCTTCTTGGTCTCAGTGTTTGTGCACTGGAGGCTTTAAGTTCCCATATCACAACTCTACAGAGTTGTGATATGGTCTAGTCTAGTCAGTTCTGGTCTAGTCTTTAACTTACACAAGGTAAGTTAAAGACTAGACCAGAACTGAGCTATTTGTGATGTCACAAATCATTTTCTTAGGCCCCGCCCCTTAAAATATTATCCTCAATGAGCTCAGAGAAAGTTTTTAGCAGTTGAATGTGAAAACAAACTCTGCACTCAGTCTGCAGAGAGAAGCTCAAACATTCAAGCTGAAGGAAACAAGAAAAAAACACATTTTTGAGTGGAAAAAAATACAAATCTCTTTTTGCACATTTGTAACAATTCAATTGTGCAAAGGAAACATTTTGCACAGCCATAACTTAGCCCCTCACAAGTTATCACTGCAAACAGTTTAACATCTAATGCACATGTTGCACAAGGTGTGAATGTACAGATCCACGTGTGGATCAGCAGATGTATTGTTCTCATGCACAATACATACAAACATGTAAAAAACATTGTTCAGCAGTAAAAAAAACTCCACAGGGTTCCTTTAAATCTGATTTAAAGGTAGACTGTAATAGGTTGCATTTGCCTTCAAAATAAAAGGACAAATCACCCCTTATTAGTAAACATACAAGCTATCTCCATGACAATGAAGCAAACTCAGAGTGCAGAGAAAGACCATGAGGTGTTGTTGAAATTTAGGAAATGGATATTACAACATTTACTACCATAAGCTTCTACTAGTTGTATTGTATTGGTTTATCTATTTGAGACATTATGAAACTACTGCTGAGCACTATTCATGATGAACTTTTTACTTGAAATCGCAGATAATCAGAATGAATTGACACTTTACTATTTGACCCTCTGACCATCATCTGCAGGTCAGAGGTCAACCTGCAGAGCAGCAGCCTCCAAAGATGAAGCTCATGAACCTTTCAGCAGGGTGGAGGCTTGATGAATCCACAGCTTTTAAACCAACCGTCTCCCTGCTGCCTGCTGCCACACCCATCAGCTCCTCACTCTGCACAGCTCCTAATACTGATAAGAGGAGCGTCTGCAGCAGAGTCAGAGGCATAGCTGTGGAGTCACTGGGTCACACGTTACTCATATATCTCATATTCAGAGTGAAAGAGAAGAAGAAGTGATAAAAATGGCAGAGCTGCGACTGCTGGCAGCTCAGAATCCTGGGTTGGTGTCACATTCAGAGACAAATCTACCCGACTAAATAAATAGACATAAATGTCTGTTTTCTGAGTTTCAGCAGTGGGATTCACATGAGGAGGAGGAGGAGGAGGAGGAGGAGGGGAGAGGAGCAGCCTGCCCTGCTGCTGTGTGCATTCAGGACTGTCCTGAGCGGAGACCTGAGAAGAATTTCACTGGAATGTGTGTGTGGAATGAGGAAGTATATGCATGTGTGTGTGTGTGTGTGTGTGTGTGTGTGTGTGTGTGTGTGTGTGTGTGTGTGTGTGTGTGTGTGTGTGTGTGTGTGTGTGTGTGTGTGCAGCCAGTCAGCCTGATGACTGTTGGGTAGGTTGAAGTTAATCTGATAAGAGCAGCACGGGAAAACTATTCATTAGAGAATCTGTCAATGATGCCCTTTATCTTCAAGTGTGTGTGTGTCTGTGTGTATGTGTGTATGTGTGTTTGTGCGTGTGTTATGTGTGTGTGAGTGAGTGAGTAGAACACACTTTTTTGGTTGTTTTTTTTATAATCAAAAAACAATAATATAAAGAAGTCAAGAATCCCATTAAGAACTAATAAGAGACGAAGTAAGTCTACTTATCTAATAATACTCTTCCTGGTCACATTCTTCTTCTACGGTGTTTAGGTCTTACCTCCAGGACCTGGACGTAGCTGGAGGGGAACCATCCTCTGGCTCCATCCTTCTCCCCCTCCCACCAGCCTCCGGGCAGACTCTGGACCACCTTAATAATCTCCCCGGCCTCGAAGCTCAGTCCCTGCTGGTGCTGCTCCCCGCCGAACGCGTATAAACTTTTGCAGTACGATCCAGACATGTCCGGAGCAAGTTGTCAGGCAGTAGTGATGATGATGATGGTGGTGGTGGTGAAGATGACCCCAGCTCCAAGAAGAAAGTTTAAATTACAAAAGAAGAGAAAAGTTCAGTAGAGGTGTGTGTGTGAGAGTGTGTGTGACTGTGTGTGAGTTGTGAAGTTAGTGAACAGGTTCTCCTCCTCCTCTCCGCTCCTTCTGCAGCCTCACGAGCTCCGAGGCGACGCTCGCGCCGCGAGTCAAGCGCCGCGGTCAAAAGGGACGGCGAGCGGAAACGGGCGGTGTCACCCTTCAAAATAAGAGCGCGAAGCGTGCCTTATTAGTAAACGCTAACTTGTCTCCATGGCAACCGAGTAAAGGTCTGCGTTCTGAGAAAGGCTGGAAGGTGTGGTTGAAAAGTCCAGAAAATCAAGTCATTTCACAGTGGAGGACATTAGTCTACAGTGATAATCATTTGCTTATATATAATTTTGTTCATATATAGCGTTTTTTTTTTTTTTACAATACCCAAAATAGGCAAAATAATAGCAAGGTGAGACAGCATAGATAAAACAGTGATTTATAACACTTAAGTAATAATAATAACAATTTAAAATAATCAGATATTTTTTGTATCCTAATGCCACAGTATTATTTCCATAAGCTATTACATTATACTTATTTATTTTTTCTTGCATTTATTAGTTTATTTCATTGGGGCTTTATTTTATTAAAGTACTATATGTGATGAATCTAATACATTTACTAGGCTACTAAGTAGTGTCAGTAACTGTAGAGATAGCAGCAATGTGTGAATTGCGCTACATAAACAAACTATACCAATGATTATTACAAAGAACTGACAGCCACAAGTCAACTTCCTTTATACCACTGGTTTCATCTTCAACTGTGTGTTGTGATTTTGAAGCTTGTTATATTATCCACTGAGTCAAATCTGCACCTGTTATTTTTTATTTTATATCTGAATTTTCATATAAAATAATGAAACACCACAGTGTTTTCAAATTTCGTTTACAATTAGAATCAGTGATATTGTCGTTCCACTGCGTGCACATCTTTTAATTTGTAATATGTAACCGGAAGTGTTGTCTGTTATTAGTGAGGACTTGATACTAGTGGGTTTGTCAACTCCCCTCCAGCTCTTTATTACTTTTTTATTCACTCAATCTCTTCGGTATCATGACGATTAAAGTACAAACACTTCCTCATTTTTATGGTCATGTTGTTCTGCTTTACCTGTTAAGTGCTACTTTATATTCATGTATTTTTGCAGATTTGTTTGTTTCCTTTCCCTTTCTGAAAGGAATGTGTCACTTTAAATACATATATGTAAAGTAGAAATCTATCTATCTATCTATCTATCTATCTATCTATCTATCTATCTATCTATCTTGTAAATCAAAACAAAACGAATAGACAGACATTCTAAAGCAGAGCTGAAGTTTTTGTGTCTTTTATCTCAAATGTGAAAAAAAAACAGTTGACTTACATTTCACTATCAAATTTGCCCAAAGCAAACACAGCTTGACAGTTCCTCTTTCCTGTGTTTGCTCTGTATTATGACACATCGTAAGCCTTTGTTAAAACTACCAGGTCCAATTCAAGAATGAACTCTCATGTTCAGATAAGAAAGAATCCTTACTGTGTTCCTGCACATATAACCACTATGCATGATCACATTCATGAGTGATGTACATGGTTTTGTTTTGTATTTGAGGTTAAATCATCTATAAAATCATTTTCTATAAAACCATGTTACCACTATCTGTAATCAGTAGGAACTTCAACACAAACTCTAGATTCAAAGAACTCTTAGATTCTTTTTAAAGATGTTTTTGTGAAACAATGAAAAATAGGAAACACAGAACACAATCCATAACAAATAATACTAATAATTTGGATTATTGACCTTTGAGGCTGATGACACTGTTCTGTATATTCTCAACACGTCATCTGGGAGGGACAAATTATTTTCAGAAATCTTTCAAAACCCCAAAATCACCATTTTCTTTCACTTTCAACTTCCTCTTTCTACCAGCTACGTAACAACTCTTTGTTCACCGCTTCTTTTAAACCTTTTGAAGCCTTTGACTCAAGTTTTCACAGAAAAGATGAGTAAGAAGCAAAGAGTATCATTCCTGTCCTCTCTGCAGCCAGTCTGTGCTTAGAGCTGTGGAAGCTGCAGTAGAGTCTGTAGAGTCCCTCTAGCAACCACAGATGGTTTTAAGAAGTCCTTCATCCCAAGTGCCATCAATATTAACTGAGTGATGACATCCAGCCACAGATATCATCATAATCTGTTTCAAATGATAATGTGACCTTGTCTTTTTGTCTGTGTAACTGCTGGACAGGTAACCCTTTATTGCATAGTGTTGCCACATGACAACAATTACTTTATCTTCATTTTTCTAATAGGCTGTGATATAAAATTTATGTTTTTACAGTTAGGTGTGAAAAGGGGCTTTTACTTTGAAGGACATACATTACATTATGAGGTCACATGACCATTGATCATGGACATTTGGCATGTGAGCATTGTGTTTTTGTCAGGATTTGGGGACTGTAATGACAGTTTTTGTCCATGTGGGGCCCTCAGTTTGCATGATTGCAGGTCACGTGTGTTTTTCCTTTGTGTCACTGATTGATTGATTGTGTCCAGCTGAGCCTTGCTAACTTGACTATATATAAGCCACCTGATCCTTTTTGTGTTGCTGAGTCTTGAGATGATACTAGGCCATGGTGATATGGCAGTTGCGTTTCTGCGTCTTTTCATTTTGTTCCCTGACTTATTTTAGTATTTAGCCTGTTTAGTTATTATTTTTTTTTTTTTGAGAAACCTTGTTTGACTTGAGTTCAATTTGCCAAAGTCCTAGCAGTTTTGGAAAATTTTGAGTAAATAAAAAAAATTAACTCACTATCTAGGCCAGATTTTATTTTACATTTAATTCAATTTTGATGTTTTTTTTCTAATATGCAGAAATAGATTTGTGTATATATATATATATATATATATATATATATATATATATATATATATATATATATAGGCAATTTAAGCAGCAATATTAATAGAGTTAAGCATCATTCAGCATCATATATTGGTGAATTCTCCACTACATGTTTGTTGGTTTACTGCTGCACATCAATGTAAAATAAATCAAGTTTCTTTTAATTATTCAACATGTGCTATAGCAGTGAACATCAAACTGATGCATTTCCATTCAAACCAACATCCATTCTAAGTCTTCTTGTTTCTCTGCTCTCCTTAAAAACGCCAATATGGTCCATTAAAATGTGCTTCCTGTTTGCATTGTAGGCTTCTAATTGACTGTTTCCTGCTTTTCATGAGGGGTTTGACCTCTGCTCAACACGGACACTGACTTTATTCTTGAGCGGGTTGGACACATGAGACCGTCCCCATTGTCAGGGAGGGATGAGGAATCATATGAACGGTATTAGATGAAGTCTCTGTCTTACCAAAGAAGCTCATGCGGCAATTTATGCTCAAGAAGCAGCAGCATCAAGTTCCTCATTATCTGTATGTGCAAGAAATGAAGATGTTTCTGATGGCTGGAAGAGGCTTCCTGGATGAGTACATCCGATAGAAGAAATATGTCACAGTAAAGGTCAGTGCAAAAAGGAGACAATGTGAAAATTATTTCAGGAAAAGGACAGAAGTGAGAACGCTCATCATTTCAGACATGATAAATATAACACTGAGTGTAGAGATACAGAGGGTTGAATATGTCAGTGTGGCACCAAATGTCAGTTACAGGATCATACTGAAGTAAAGACTTCATGTCATGCAGCAGAATCATATTTTCAAAAATGAGACTTAGGCTTGAGTTAACTACATTCTCCTTTAATCAACTGTTTTAAATTTGATCCTACTTGATTTTTTTTGTAACTTTTTTTTAAATTTTTAAAATTATTTTTAATCCTATTAAATTTTAATTTCTGACTGTTCTTATTTTTAATTTAAATTTTAGATTTTTCCCCTTTTAATTAACTGTTTCGAAATTATATCTTACTTGTTTATTTTTAATATTATTTCATTTGAAATTAGGTTTAATTTCTGGTTCTTATTTTTCATTTAATTTTTTTTATTTTTACTCTTTTAATCAACCGTTTTTAAATTATATCTTCCTTTATTTTTGTTTTTAATTTCATTTTTTTTACTTATTTCATTTTAAATTATGTTTTAAGTTTTTATTCTTGTCAAAAATTATATTCAGGAATTTAACCAAGTTGCACTTTTTTTTTCTACATTTTGTCGTCATTTACTCTTTTGCTCCCTGTTGTGGCATGAAGGTCATGTTAGAGGTCAGAGCAGCGAGGGTGGGACTGACCTTCATCAGCTCGTGCCTGACATTCTGCTGGACTGCTTGTCCAGCTCTCGCAGCAGCAGCAGCAGCAGGCGTTTGAAATAAGCTTTGCTGACCAGGCTGCAGCTCAGCACCGCCCCCCCGATGATGGGAACCGCTCTGATTTCCTCCTCGATGAGCCGGAGCCCCTCGCTGAGGTCAAATCTTCCCACACTGCAGCGAGCAGGGAGTCCAGCTTGGACTGCTCTGAGGAACGGGGCCAAGACTGGCAAACAGCTGGCTGAGACCAAGGCTTCTTGGATTCTACTCCTCCAAATCCTTCCACCTGCTCAATGCTGTGCACACCATTTGAAGGGCAGGAGGCGAAAAAGGGAAAAGAAGGCTTTTCACCACTGAAAAGGACACTTTAGGGCATGTTTGGTCACTCAAACTGTAATAGTAACAATCTTTAGATGATGTCTTTAATTTGAAAAGGCAAAGCAAGTTTATTTGAATAGTACATTTCACAAACAAGGTAATTCAAAATGGTTTACACAAAACATTAAAAAATTAAAAACTGCTGAATAAAGGGGAAAAATAAAAATGAGAAAAATCTGAAAATAAAAGTTGATAAGAAGTTAAATAAGATTAAAATTCCCAAAATTGAAATTTAAAACAAAAACAAGCAAGATATAATTTAATACAGTTGATTAAAAGGGGGGAAAATCACACATTTAAAATAAAGATCTCAGAAATCAGAAATGAAATCAAAAATTTAAATTAAAACAAGAACAAAGTTACAGTGCAGTAAAAGATAATTCAGAAATGACGTCAGCAATAGGCAGCAGCAAACAGAAAAGTCTTCAGCTCTGACTCATAAACACTGAGAGTTGCAGCAGACCTGCCGTTTTCTGGGAGTTTGTTCCAGATCTGTGAAATCATGAGATTCATAAATGAGAATCCAAAATGATGTTTAGAATCCAGCAGAGTCCAGTGCAGCTGCTGCAGAGAGGACTGGTATTCTAAACTAATGGTAAATGTTCGAATTTTACATTACTTAGACTCCCACGATTCTTCTTCTGGTGCTTATGTTTTCTCTTCTACACATCAAAATAAGAATGAAGAGAAACAGCAGCGAGTGCAGCCTCCTTGTGGAAAGCTTTCATGGCTGTGTGAATCACACCAGCTGCTCTCTGCAGTATATTCTCTATACCATAAATCATAATGATTTAGAGCATTGCAAATCTTTTTGTGTATTTACTCTAATTGTCACAGAAATTATATTAAATATGAGTTAGAAAAAGAAACAAAACAAATACATGTGAAACTGAACCGTCTTAAAAGCATTTTTTTCTGTAATAACATCTTTGCTAGAGCACCATCATCATCATTAGGATGAAGAAAAAATATCATTTATAAGGCTGGATAACCGATCACACAAAGCAGCAAGGTATGGAATGGTATCCTTTCTGCCACAGTAAATAAAAAAGCTTAAAAATGAAAAAAAAAAAGTCAAAATGACAAAATAATCATTATATATATATATATATATATATATATATATATATATATATATATATATATATATATATATATATATATATATATATATATATATATATAGTGTAAGGCCAATGCCCCCTGGACTGAACTGTGTGTCCCCATATGATCCCTTCACTTTATCAAAATTTCAACTCAGTATTTCAATATACTGGGGGAAGAGATGTGAGTGGAGTGTGTGTATATAACCTATTTTTTCCCCCCAAAAGAAAAGACTTTCCAACAATTTCCTTTTTCATCACAGTGTAATGTTTTTGTTTATAGTGGTGTAGTTGGGCTTGTGTTAACACTTATTATTTTTGATTGTGCTGTAATTATAGTCACCAGATTTCCAGCTTCATGTGTAATTTCACACATTTCTGTCTCTTTTCAAGTGTCATGCAAACTGAGATCATGTCCCCCATGATTGTTTGTCCCGTCAACATCAGCCAACGAGAAGAAACCAGTGATTTTCTAAAATATGTCGGCACTGGCGATAAATTACCAAACTCTGGGCTCGGTTTATTGGCAGACTTGGGCCGCACAAGTGTTTCAAAAGCTGAGGCCCACCACTACCGTATTTTCTGGACTATAAGTCGCTCCGGAGTACAAGTCGCACCAGCCATAAAATGCATAATAAAGAAGGAAAAGACATATAGTTGCATTGGAGTATAAGGGTAAATTTATGTTGTGAAGCAGAGGTAATTAGGGGGCAATTGATTGTTTATCCAGTGGGTGCCGCTGTGTGATCATTATGGTAAGAAGGTTTACTGAAGAAGAGTGAAGTTTCCGTGCATGCGCGAGTTGACGTTCACCGTTTGTGCCTTTGTGTCCTTTGTTTTGACAAGTTACCACAATTTATTTGATAAAATCCAACACCAAGAACAGACATGTCATTTAAAATTTAAATGCCGAACAATTTAAAATAGAATAGAGGCAACAACAGGCTGAACGGTGATGACGTTACATAACACAACTGAGAACGTGCCTGGTTAACAGAACATATTAAGAGTTATTCTGATAACTACAGCATCAATAACATGCTAAGAAGTTTAATGATTTCACACATAAGTCGCTCCGGAGTATAAGACGCACCCCCGGACAAACTATGAAAAAAAACGCGACTTATAGTCCGGAAAGTACGGTACTTTCTTTGATATTTGCAACAGCTGAGATAAAAGGCACAGCTAGTGGATGACACTTGCATGAAAATGGAGAAGGAAACGCTCACAAAGAAGAGATGATGTGGCTATTGAAAAGAAGAGAATCCTTTCCCTAGAATCCCTTCTCTATTGAGCACAGGGGCGATTTTGACTTTAAACAACAACTCATTTTCTTATTTGATTCAGATGCTGGTGAGAAGAGAAGCATCCTATGGGTGGTGCCAGAATGCTGAACTTCTCTTTTGCTGTGTCCAACCATCACTGCAAGTTTCCTCCTGATCCTCCCACTGCTCAGTCTCTGAATACATGGACTTGTGCGTTGAGACTTGTGTTACTGCTCATGCTCTTTAGAGCTCTGTATCATCACTGCAGGTGCCAGAACACACCTGGACATGAGGTGTTCAATCTGTCATTGAGCTTTATTACTATCACTGCAATGGCAATGTTATATATACATTATAGACAAAAAGGGAAAAAACAAGGGCAAAACATAAGGCGTGTGGTCATTTTTACCTCCACCAAGTTATGTGTTAGCCGTTTGTCTATTTGTTAGCAGAACAACTCAAAATGTGTTGGTCAGATTTTCGTCTAATTTTCATAGACTGTCAGGAATGGTACCATGAATAGATGAGTAAACTTTGGTAATGATCCAGAAGAAATCCTAGTTTCTGGATCACTTTGAATTTTTTGTTTGGCAACATTGTAGTAAATGAACCTTCAAATTATGCCAGAGACACTAAGACACTTTGACTAGGCCTAAAAGACTTTCCATGCTTGGGGTAGGTATAAACTGTTGAGACTGTAACTTGCAGACATATTTTAATATTTATTAACATATTATTAATATGCATTCACAAAGTTGCAGATGATTTCTTGTCACAATAGCAAGCTTATTTTCCACTAATCTATAACCACATTTTACAGTTGTCATAACACATGGTTGTATGTATTGCTAGTTTTTACTTTACTACCTTTCTAGAATTAACTTTATATGGTGTCTTTTATTTTCTATGCAGATACTTTGACATATGAATCTGCAGAACTTTGACATGTGCATTGTGTTTTGCATCAGTTTGCTTTTGTTTCATGTTTCAACTAACCAGGTCACTCTATTGGATAAAATTGACCCTGTATATCAACAACAATCATAAATCACACAACAGTGATACTTTTCATTCCATGATAGGGTGTGTATTCAATACGAACAGGACAGCAATGTTGGGTGGGAGTATCAATATGCTTGGAGGAGATCTGTGCTCTCACAGTGCTATTCTAGTTTTAAATGCAGCCATTGGCAGATGAGACTTGAAGGGGGTCTGGGGGAACATCTGTCCCTCACACACATACCCTTAGCTCGAATCAATTATAACCAATTGAACAGCTGACTACAATGTAAAAAGGTCATGATGAAACAAGTAAAAAGTCTCCAAACTCCACAGTTCTCTTCATTTTTACAGATCAGATCTTTCAGCTGATTTTGTTTCCCATCCTCAACTTTACAGTTTTGGTCAAGTCTCACAGCTCTCATCAGCCTTTAGTTCAGATAGACGAGATGGCGTCAACATTTTGGATGTCAACCCCCAGTCAAAAACAATAATAAGAAGAAGATCTTAGCCAGAGACAGGAGATGAGATACAGACTTAGAGACTAAAACATGATATTTATTTCAACCAGTGTCTGGAGAAATGAAATGAAAATAAGCAAATCAAATTAATCTTTGCTGGGTTAACTCAGGAAAACACAACTCAGCAAACTTGGCAGGCGTTATCACGTGCACGCAGCTGCATAGACATCCTCTAGATTCTGCTCTGTCTCAAAGCAACAACTCTGCCCTTAAATAGGCTCCAATTAAGACAGGATCATAATTCTCTTGAGGGCAGTAACTCTCTTCTCCATCATACCAACATATGACGCTTTATATCAGGTAACGTTATTTACACACAAATCATCCGCTGCATAATCCTCATCATGACCCAAAGACAAGTAAAAAAATATATAAAAGAACAGAAATTGAACAGAGTACAATAAATCACCTCATACTCTCCAACCCATGATGTCACTTTTAGCAAAAGCTTCAAGGCAGTGAAGGCTGATTCATGGTCGGGTGCCTGACACTTTTGATAAGTGTCACTCGGCATTAAAAACAGTTGTGCAACATATTCAATTCATGCTTTGGAGAAATGTTTCAGTCGTCTCCGTGGTAACCAGACGCCTGCTTGTCTAGTTACATTAGGTCATCCCGACTGGGACTAATTAAATGAGGACGTTACAAATGATCCAAAGTTACAGACCAACATATCATTAAGGAAGTTTATTGAAGGCTACATGTTAGTAACATTATCCAGACACATGAATAATGGTGTCCTGAAATAACATGAGAGGAAAGTATTAAAGGAAAAATGGAATTACTGTCAAGTGATAGAGTAAGTACTCAAATAACTCACAATTTATGTCAATGAACAACTGCCAAACTTCAATACTTCAATAATACTTGTCTTAATTGAACTAGAAATACAGATGTAAAATGTAACAAAGCAAATGCAAAAACAACCCAGAATATTTTATAAAGTATTGTTACACATAGATGCTAAACTGGCAAATAAAAAAATATATGTACAAAAAGAAGGAACTGGGACATTAAAGGTGTCGTCTCACACACTTTGTCACCTGATGAAATGACTACTGTTATTAACAAAGAGAATAAACAGGTAATGCTTGTCTATTCATCTGCAAACACACTAAAACAACTTCATCCCAAAGTTCTTTAATAGAGCTGAGTCTGTGATACAAATACTTGAATGAATGGAACTCCCTCCTAACATGTCTGTCACTTTGGCGTCTCTAGTCTCAGGCTGATCGTTTCTTTCTTGCTGCAATAAGATAATGCAGATCAAATTTCAGCTGCTCTTCCTCCATCCATCTCTTGTTAAACGGAGCCCTCTAGCTGCTGCTACTGCAGTATTACACATGAAACCAGGATACTGGGAAGTTATATTCAACCGTATTTAAGTAAAAGTACCATGATTGCCAGAGATTTAGAGTATGTGACTTTTTATAACCCTAAAATGGACAGAAAGGAAGATTACTGCAGGTCTGTCATAGATCATCACTTAATATGCTCCTAAAGGCCTGCTCTGATCAGTTCAACATCAGACCTACTCACTTTGATGAAACCGTATTTAACATAAAAAATATATATTCTTGACCTTGGAAACATCCAATTGATAAATAATAATGATAAATGCTAATTAATGTGCAGGATAAGCTGTTTTATAATCAGATGTGTGCGCAGAGTCTCAGAATTTCTTGTGAAGTGAATGATTGTCTCTGCTTGAAGATTGTTTATACTCAACCATTTATTAATATTTATGATGTTATTGATGTTCTACCACTGTCTTCATTAGAAGCTGAAATGACGACACTACAGGGCTGCTTATTTAGTG
Source organism: Lepturacanthus savala (assembly GCA_030544235.1). Lineage (NCBI taxonomy): Eukaryota > Metazoa > Chordata > Actinopteri > Scombriformes > Trichiuridae > Lepturacanthus > Lepturacanthus savala. Next base: position 6,147,218 of record CM060471.1, read on the forward strand.
ACTTTGGTTTTCTTTTTCCAACTTGTTTTGAGGACATAACTTTATTTCTATAGACAATTAAATTGCATATTATTCTGTAGTTGTTGAGGTCCCATATCAGCTGTTAGCATAATACATTGTATATATTCACATGATTGACTCAGAAAAAGTTATTATTTTCTGGATGATTGGGGAAAACTGTTAAAATTGTGTAAACTGTATTTTTCGAAAAAACTGATATAAAATCAGTTTTTAAAAGCAGTTAGTTGTGAAAAGGGGGCTTTTATTTTTGAAGGACATACAATTTATGAGGTCACATGACCAGGATATCCTGTTTGCTCATGGGCATTTGACATGTGAGCATCGTCTCACAACTGAAGGTTGTCTTTTATGCAGAATTTGGGGGGGGGGGGGGGGGGGGGGGGAAATACCAAATAAATAATTGACTTAACTTGAATTTAATTTAATTTTGATGGTTTTGTTTCCTAATATACTAAAATAGATTTATTGCCATACAGCAATACTATGCAAATAATTCCTCGTGCATACAACCTTAATGACTTACATACCATGAATCTATCCTGAGACTATGTTTACAACTTTTGTATATATATATATATATATATATATATATATATATATATATATATATATATGGTCATGGTCAGCAACAATACTCAGGTAGGCTGTGGCGTTGCAATGATGCTCAATTGGTACCAAAGAGCCCAAAGAGTGGCAAGAAAATATTCCCCACACCATTACACCACCACCACCAGCCTGAACCGTTGATACAAGGCAGGATGGATCCATGCTTTCATGTTGTTGACGCCAAATTCTGACCCTACCATCCGAATGTCGCAGCAGAAATCGAGACTCATCAGACCAGGCAACGTTTTTCCAATTTTCTATTGTCCAATTTCGAGCTTGTGCAAATTGTAGCCTCAGTTTCCTGTTCTTAGCTGAAAGGAGTGGCACCCGGCGTGGTCTTCTGCTGCTGTAGCCCATCTGCCTCAAAGTTCGACGTACTGTGCATTCAGAGATGCTCTTCTGCCTACCTTGGTTGTAACGGGTGGTTATTTGAGTCACTGTTGCCTTTCTATCAGCTCCAACCAGTCTGGCCATTCTCCTCTGACCTCTGGCATCAACAAGGCATTTCCGCCAACAGAACTGCCGCTCACTGGATATTTTTTCTTTTTCGGACCATTCTCTGTAAACCCTAGAGATGGTTGTGTGTGAAAATCCCAGTAGATCAGCAGTTTCTGAAATACTCAGACCAGCCCTTCTGGCACCACAACTATGCCACGTTCAAAGTCACTCAAATCACCTTTCTTCCCCATAATGATGCTCGGTTTGAACTGCAGGAGATTGTCTTGACCATGTCTACATGCCTAAAACCACTGAGTTGCCGCCATGTGATTGGCTGATTAGAAATTAAGTGTTAACGAGCAGTTGGACAGGTGTACCTAATAAAGTGGCTGGTGAGTGTGTATATATATATATATATATATATGCATTTTTACCCTTATAACATCTTCGGGTTTGTGGGACCCATTTTCAGTTTTTTGCTTAAGAAAAAGGATACTTCAGATAGATGTTCAAAATATATTTGACCATATCTACATAATATTTCATGCAATAGAGGGTTAATGTTTGCTCCTGTTTCAGGCAGAAAGCTGGTGATCTTTTTAGACATTTAATTAAAATGCTGAGGGTAGCTGTATCATACACCTGGCGTGAGCCTTGAACTTCTAATCTTCTTCTCTCAGACAAATGAAATTCCTGTAATGATGAAGGATTCTGAGTCACAGACAACACAAAGTGCAGAATCCCTCTGTCTGGCGTACTAAACAAACAGGTTCACGGATGGAGTGACAAGACTAAACACACGCACCGTCTTATACGGATCCTCTGGAGGCTTTCCGATTGGTCCGTACAGTCCTTTGATTACACTGGTAATCGCGGTTAATCCACTGCTCTCATGCTATTGTATGTAGATGAGTGACACTTGAGGAGGATGGTTATTTGAACTCAAATGTCAGCAGGCATTCTGCAGGGATCTGGCCTGATCTCTGCAAACAGTCGCTCAAATTAGATGCTCAGCTGCAGCTTATATCAACTGATTATGTGTCACAGGGTTCTCTGACTCGCTAATTAGCTCTAAAGCTTCTACTAGTCTGCTAATACACCAAGAATTATGATAAATGCTAAGTGTCCTTTCATCTGTGCTGTTAGTCACAAAGATAGCTCTTGATTGAGCTTTTAATATAAAACTTTTAACCATCAGAATAATTATATTTATCGTCTGGAAAATGATCTTGTACAACCCATAATACAGTCTTTAAAGGCTTACGTTTAGGATATTTGGTATTTTTTCTGTTGACATCATAAAGCTATGATTCTCCACATATTCTTTGAATATTCTGACACAGATTGTGACCAAGACTTTACTAGACTGATCTCACAGACTGACACCAAGCAGAGAAAAAAACACATTTTAATGCTTCACACAATTTATTCTGCTACAGTTTCACAGCAAAAACAATATGGTTATTCATGAAGTTTCTAAGGTTTTTTCTTGAGATAATAAGTTGTATATAGAGGACTTCTTGTATGTGATCTTTGCAAAGCCTAGTCAAAGTCAGCAGCCTGGACCAGGACAGGACAGAAAAAGAGAAACACAATCACAAGGAATTAAAGGAAAGTCTTTTTGGATGATTAAAAACAACTTGTAGTTTAGATAAAAGTGTGAAAGGGTCATTATATTAATGTGACCATTTAGCCTTCTGAATTTCTGATATAGAAAATGTTTATCGCTCTATTTCTTTCAGATAAACCGCATTGCATTCCATTTATTTTATTTTTTGTTTGTTGGTTATGATGCATTTTGATAAATTTTTAAAGGATTATGATTCAACAATGGATCCCAGGCAAATTCTTGCCATAACTACTATACTAGTTCAGTTTCTGAATACAGCTGTGTGCATTTCTCTGTGGATTGAGTATTTTGAAATATTTTACAGTATTTAAATACCACCCAGATCTTATGATTTAAATATCACTTTATCATAAAGAGTGAGATTTTAATTATAAGATCTAATTGTTTTGTCTACTATTATTTGAGGACAGGACTCTTTTTTTAATCATTATATTAAACTCTGAAATTCATTAAATATTACCTTTCCAAACTCTCTGCTCTTGGTTCTCATCTTGCTGACTTGAGACTCAGCGATGTCTGCCCGCTCCTGGGCCTCCTCCAGCTCATGCTGCACCTTCCTGAGCTTAGCAAGATGAACATTGGCCTGCTCCTCCTGGAGCAAAAGAAAATAAATAAAAACATAGAATGAGGTATGATGATAATGAAAAGCAGCCGTTTGAGTTTGTGACAACAAAAAAATATATAAAAAAATAAACTTACAGCTTCTTCAATTTGCCGTTTGTACGTCTTCACTTTCATTTGCAGCTTGTCCACCAGGTCCTGCAGTCTCAGAACCGTCTTCTTGTCCTCTTCAGTCCGGTAAGTAAGCTCCTTGACCCGCCGCTCGTATTTATGAGTTCCCTTCACAGCGTCGGCAGCTCTTTTCTGCTCACTCTCCACTTCGCCTTCCAGTTCACGCACCTACAAGGTAAACCTCGTAAACTCAACCTCACAGTGTCTTCTGCCCTCAGACCACACTTCTAATCTAACATGAACATGTATTGCGATACCCGAGCCTCCAGTTTCTGCAGCTGCTTCTTGCCCCCCTTCAGAGCCAGGTTCTCAGCCTCATCCAGGCGGTGCTGCAGGTCCTTCACAGAGACCTCCAGGTTCTTCTTCATCCTCTCCAGGTGGCTGCTGGTGTCCTGCTCTTTCTTCAGCTCCTCCGCCATCATGGCCGCCTGCGTTACATGTTCAGCTGATCATCTTTCAAGACGAGTCACTGAATATTCTTCATCATCATTTCATAACTGCAGCCAGACTACTTGGTAACTATCTCTGTTCCTTGATTTTCACAATCAATGAAGCTGTAATGTCTTGATATAAAGAAATGTAAGTGCATAGTGTTTACATCAGTGATCGCCTTCTTGGCCTTCTCCTCTGCATTGCGAGCCTCTTGGAGTGCATCCTCCATCTCACCCTGCAGCTGGCTCACATCTGCATCCAGCTTCCTCTTGGAGTTCAGGAGACTGGTGTTCTGCAGCCAAATGACAAGTTGCATCTTTATCAGAGGTGTATGGTAAGTCTTTGTATGATTGTCACTAGCATCAACTGTTTATATAAATATATTGATTTGTGCATCAGGCTTAATGTAGATGAACTGTACCATCTTCCTTAGCCAGAAGGATCTTGAAGCATTTTTAAAAACCATCACCTAATCAAGGAATTAATCTTCATTGGATGCAGATCTATTAACAACGCTTGTCTAATTTGATAGATAGATATTAAACATCATGGTGATGATTGTAGTAATCCTGCTGACCTGAGAGTGCAGCAGTGAAACTCTCTCAGAAGCATCAGTCAGCTCCTGTTCAGCTACTTTCCGGCTCCTCTCTGACTGTTCCAGAGCGGCCCTGAGCTCCTCCACCTCTGCTTGCAGCAGAGAACTCCTGCGCTCCACCATGACCACCTGCTCCTTCAGGTCCTCCTGGGTTCGCAAGGCCTCATCCAGGTGAAGGGTTTGTTCCTGCAGAGAGAAAGGATGGTAAAAAAAAGTATATTCCAAAAATAAGAGTTTACATCTAATGCAGATATATTTTATTGAAGCTGTTGAAAGAGAATTTCACTTTGAGATGGGCCTGGATGTTTCTCAGTTGCTTCTGGGCTTCAGCCGCCTGCCGGTTGGCGTGGCTCAGCTGGATCTCCATCTCATTGAGGTCGCTCTCCATCTTCTTCTTGATTCTCATGGCGTCATTCCTGCTGCGTGTCTCGGCATCCAAGGCGGACTGCATCGTCTCCACCACCCGCTGGTGGTTGCGTTTCATCTGCTCGATCTCCTCGTCCTTTTCAGCCAGCCTGCGGTCCACCTCTCCTTTGACCTGAGTGAGTTCCAGCTGGATACGGAGAATTTTGGATTCCTCATGCTCCAGAGAAGCCTAGAGTGAAGATATTATAAAATATGAGAAATATTACTGATGACATGAATGATTTACCAAGGAAAACTGAATGGAAATGATAAGCCACCTCAGCTTCCTCCAACGCTGTCTGAATCTCTGTCTTCTCAATCTCAGTTTGTTTCTTAGCCTTCTCCAGCTCGTGAATGACTTTACCATTCTCTCCAAGTTGCTCAACCAGATCAGAGATTTCCTCTAAAAAGATTTTTTTAAAATGCATCATATTTCTTTCTTAAAACAAACAAAAATCAATTCTTTTCATGAATTATAACACTGGAAACAGCAAACACCACTATAGGATGGACATAGTTTTCTATTAATTACATACGTTGCAGGTTTTTATTCTCTCGTTTGAGGACATCGAGATGCTCCAGAGCTTCCTCATAAGAGTTCTTCACTTTAAAGAGCTCAGTGTTGAGGGAGCGAGACTCCTTCATTGACCCCTCCAGCTCAGCCTGACTCTCTTCATACTTCTGCTTCCACTCTGAAAGAATCTTATAACAACAGAATATATACATAATATTGCATTAAACTTAATTCGAATAATGCTCCAATCAGCAGCAGAATGCAGAAAAACGCCAATCTAAATGAGGATTGGACAAACTTGACTTGCAGGGTGCTCCTCTTACCTTATCAAAGCTTCTCTGCTTTTTATCCAGGCAAGCAGCTTGAGCGTTTGCCCTTTCCACATCAACCATGAGATCCTCCACCTCTCCTTGCAGCCTCTGCTTTGTCTTCTCTAAAGACGAGCACTTAGCATTCACAGCCTCAATGGCCTCCTCGGCATCTTGCAAACGTTGAGCAAGCTTTTTCCTGATGAGAACAGGAAAATTACATGTTGGCAATGACAGTCATTTTCTCATACTGGAAATATATGTGTATGACAACAACTCTAACTTTGCCTCCTCCAGCTCATCAGTGCGCTGGATGGCATCGGTCTCATATTTAGTTCTCCACTGGGCCACCTCACTGTTAGACTTGGACAACGCTCTCTGGAGCTCAGCCTTGGCCTCTTGTTCCTCCTCAAACTGCTCCCTCAGTAGATCACAGTCATGACGGGCAGATTGGAGAGCATGGGCGAGGGCATTCTTACCCTAACAAAGAAGCAAAATTAGCCTGTAGTCAAATGGTATGCTTGTTTATTTTTTTTTCTTTGTTTGTTTTTTTTTCAAACAGATGATGAGATGGATGAAAAGATCAATACCATCTCATATCAGTTAGCTAAATATGAAGCTATAGCACCATTAGCTTAGGGTTAAGCCATTAGCCAAGAAATGCTAAAACTTCTAGCATGCGATTCCAAATAAAATTTATGGTTGTGTGCAGAATAAACAGGTGATCTAACTTTGGACAGAGCCAGGTAAGCTGTTCCCCCTGAGTCTTTATGCTAAGCTAAGCTAACTGTCTGCTATACCTAGCTTAAAGATACAATGTGTAGATTCTGGTGGGGTCTAGTGTCAAGGTTTCAGTTTTTCCAAGTGTGTTGGAGAATCTTTAGTGGGTCAATTTAAGGTAATAAAAACACAACTCCTGTTGTAGTATATATTAATACAATGTTATATTCCATTTCTGACAATTCTGTTTTGTTTGATGTTGCTAAATGACACAAATTCTTACACAATGTACCTTTAATATAACACACAAACCTTTGTTTCCTCCTCAACTTGTCTCTTGAGTTCCTCCACTTGCTGAGCGAAGGCTAGCTTAGCCCTCGTCATCTGAGAGAGTATCGATTCTTTCTCCTCGAGAAGACGAGTTAACTCACCTGGTCAAGAGAATCCATTAAAAAAAACTTAAAAGACAAAAGTGTTTGTCTCTATAAGTTATTTAAACAAGGTTTAACTCAGTAGACTACCATTTTCATTCTGAAGTCTTGCCCTTTGAGAATTTATCTCAGTAATCAGACGGGAGTTTTCATCAGTTTTTGTCTTGTATTCACCCAGTTGGTCTTCCAGAGAGTGGCACAGCTTCTCATAATTTGTCTGATATCATAGATGAAGTAATTAGTGTTAAGCAAAATATTTTGATTACATGTACCTCCTATCCTGGTCTACCTTACCTTTGCCTTCACTATGTTCTCTATGTTGCTGGAAAGGTCATCAATCTCCATCTTGCACTCACTCTTCTCCTTCTCCAGCTTCTGTTTGACCCGCTGCAGATTGTCGATCTGCTCTCCCAGCTCTGCCATGCTGTCAGCATGTTTCTTTCTCAAAGCTGCAGCGGTGGTCTCATGGTGGAGGGTCGACTCTTCGAGGTCTCGTCTCAGTTTCTGAAACTCGTTCTCTCGCTTCTTATTCAGCTCTGACTGAACGGCGGTGGCCCCTCCAGCTTCCTCCAACCTCTCACTGATCTCATCCAGCTCCCTGGAGAGATCTGACCTCTGTTTTTCCACCTTGGCCCTGGCGACACGCTCCACTTCAATCTCCTCCTCCAGCTCTTCAATGCGTGCCTAAGAAAAGCAACAAAGAAAAACAAAAATACATAATTTAATTTTAGTTTGATGTGGAACATGATTTGAATTAATTTTTTAAAATAATATTCAATGTACCTGGAGTTCCTTAATCCTCTTCTGAGATTGCACAGCCATACTCTGCTCATCCTCGATTTTTGATAGAAATTGGCTAAGCTCAAAGTCCTTCCTAATATGCAAAACCATTCCTTGTGATTAGAGCAGCATGTATGATGTACTAATCCTAATGTCTGGACACATACTAATACATACTTTTTAAGGCATTCTTCCAGTTGTTGCTTGTCATTTTCCAAATCCATTATGGATTCTTGGGTTACTTTCAGGTCTCCTTCAAGCTTCCTTTTCGACCTCTCAATATCCATCCGGACCTTTTTCTCTTGTTCCAGAGACCCCTCAAGCTAACACAAGGACACACTTTCAGTCAAACCTATACAGGCTCTGATTTCAAAGAGGAAATGGACATAGACTTACATCATCAACTTGTTGCTCAAGCTTGATCTTGGCTTTGGTCAGAGAGTTGACTTTGTCTTCCTCTGCCTGCAGGTCGTCCAGTGTCTGTTGATGTGCCTCTTGAAGGGCCAACTTCTCCTTGGACAACTTGGCGATGGTATCATCAAGAGTGGACATTTCCTCTGTCAGATTCTTCACCTGAAAGTGTTTAAGCAAAATGAGAATGCTTGAGCCTCTCAGCCATGGTGTTCAGATGATCACCCAGAAAACACACACCTTGTTTTCAGTGGCATGTTTTTCCTTCTCCACTTTAACCAAGGTGAGCTCCAAGTCGTCAATGTCTTTCTTCAGCTCAGAGCATTCATCCTCCAGCTTCCTCTTCTTAGCAGTAAGCTCAGCGTTCACTTCCTCCTCATCCTCCAGTCTCTCACTGAGCTCTTTGGCTTTGGACTCCAGCAAAATCTTGTTCTTTATAAGTCCCTCACATCTTTCCTCTGCATCTGCCAGACTCTCACTTTCCTATTTAACCAAAAACACCACTTGAATTTATGTAGCAGCAAGTTCTACTTTCTCACAACTTACATAATGGCTGTATCTAATGTTTTTTTACTCACAGATTGAATCTGCAGGCACAAGTCGTTCTTCTCCTGAATCAGGGAAACCATTTTGGATTCCAGCTCTTTCCTTTTGGTCTCAGATTTGTTTAAATCGTCTTTGCACTTGGCAAATTCCTCTTTAATGATGGCCATCTCCTTCTCAGTCTCTGCACTCCTCAAGAGTGGCTTGATCTTGAAGTACAGCTTCATCCATGGCCAATGTTTTACATTCATGAAGGAGCGAATGTTGTACTGGATGATGTAAATAGATTCTCTAGAGATTGTAGTGGCTCAGTTTTAGTTCTTGGACATATTTTTCTTTACACTACAGCCAGCAACAATGTAGGAAACAATAGTAAGATTATCTGCAATCAATCTACCATAATTGTGATTACCTCCTCTCCATCATTTTCTGAAACTCTTTCCTTCTGAGGAAGCCACGACACATGGCTTGAGTTATGGTGATGAGAGATGCCAGTTTTTCATCCCTCATCTCTTCTAGTAGACCCAGAAGCCCTGCTTTGAAGAACACCTACAGGAAAAAAAAACAAAAAAAAAATTACATTTTGAGTTAATTATGGATCCTACATGGATAAATCATAAAGGTTTAACAACACGTTTACAATAACAATATGTTTGAAACATATTGTATGACACATAAAGCTAACATTTAATATACCTAAAGCCTGCTGTTATAGCCTTGAATTGTTAGCATCATACTGTTTTTCTGATCTCTCTCTGTCTTTTGTGAGCCTTTGTAATCATAATTACAGAGAAACTGGCAGAGACTAAATTAGAATTTGGCCAGTTGGAAAAAGGAGTTGGAGGTAATTATGTGAAAAATGAAATGGTTTGAAAGAGAAAGAAGTTCAAATCATGACTACTTTTACAACTCTTACTTATGATCTTTTAGAAAGTTTACACATTGTTTGACACAGAATGGTAGATCAGACGTTGGTAGACAATCTATCAAACACTTAGTTTTAAACATACTGAGGCCTTTAGTCTTACTGTTAATAGTTTACCTTTGTATGTCCAAACCTATACTGCATGTGATCCACATCAATAGATCCCAAGAGCTTCTCAGCAGCTTTCTTGTTGTCAATGAATTGACCTTCAGGTATCACGCTAGCATTCAGTACTTTGTACCTGCAAAAAAACCTCATTAGAGTCAAGTTTTAAATTTCCCTCAAACCTCCTATTTGCTTCTTACCTTTGCTTGAAATCCCCATACAGGATCCTACTGGGGAAGCCCTTCCTGCAGATCCTGATACCTTCCAGCACACCATTACATCTCAGCTGATGGATAACCAGATGGTGTTCCATAATCCCTGAATGTCAACCAGAGCCACATGACAATTAAGATGCCTGACATGCCATTTAAATAGTCAGATGTTGAAGGTTTATGATATGATATTGTTTGAAATACCTGGAGTTTTTGTCTCATTGGGAATGAGACACCGAACAAAATGAGGATGGGTGCACCTGAGATTTGTCATTAACTTTCCCAGGTTTTCCTGTTGGAGATAATCATTGTCAATACTTTGCTTGTTAGAAAACACAAATTGTGCTTCCATTTTGAAGATTATTAAGTATTATTTTAGTATGTAGTTACCCTGAAGAGGGCTGATACAGTCTGGAAGGATGAGCCCTTTTTCTTTGCTGCTTTCTTTGCAGTGTTCTCTAAAAAAACAATGTTTCATTAACATTATAAGGCTAAAAAAATATTCAGAGTCACAACAGCCTACCACCTGTCTCATGTTCTTACCATCAGCTGAAGAATAGGAAGAATAGAGAAATGACAGAAGTTTGAGTCCAGCTTTCTGGTAGAGTTGGACTACAGTTTCATTGAGTGGGTCCTTATTTTTGTCCAGCCAGCCTGTGATGCTGTAGTCCACAGTCCCAGCATAGTGTACCAGGGAGAAGTGAGCCTCAGCCTTGCCTTTGACTGGCTTGGGCTTCTGGAAATTGCTGGATTTCCCAAGATGTTGGTCATACAGCTTATTTTTGAAGGTAACGTCTGATGCCTTGGGAAACATACATTCCTCTTCAAGGATGGAAAAGATGCCCATTGGCTAAGGACAGATGGTCAAGAGTTTTCATCTGCATCTGCATTGGTCTCAACAATTTTTATACTTTGTGTGAACTAACCTTTTCAATGAGCTCTATACAGGCAGCCAGGTCCATCCCAAAGTCAATGAACTCCCACTCGATGCCTTCCTTCTTATACTCTTCTTGCTCCAACACAAACATGTGATGGTTGAAAAACTGTTGCAGTTTCTCATTGGTGAAGTTGATACACAGCTGTTCCAGACTGTTGTACTGCATGAAAAAAAACACTTGAGCAATATTTATTCAATATTAACTCCAGTAAATACAATCGTTAACTTACATCAAATATTTCAAACCCAGCGATATCCAGGACCCCGATAAAGAACTGCCTCGGTTGTTTGGTGTCCAGCATCTGGTTTATGCGGAGGACCATCCACAAAAACATCTTCTCATACACTGATTTGGCCAAAGCACCAATGGAATTGTAGACCTGAACAGATATGCATTGCAGTGAAACATCTGACAACACATTTGAGAGTTAAGACCTTTACAGTATTATTACAGCATTTGTTTACCTGTTGAACAGTTTGTCCTTTGGTTACATACTCATTCCCAACCTTCACTCTCGGGTAACACAGGGCCTTCAGCAGGTCTGCAGAGTTTAGACCCATCAAGTAGGCTGCTTTGTCAGCCACTGATAAAATATAAAAGAAGAAATGTTAATAGATTTTAAATATAAGTATTTACTTAACATTTTGAGACTCTTATAAAAAGGAACAAATAATCACATAAATAAGAATGTACCCTCTGTCCCGTCTGGCTCTGCCTGCTCCTCTCTCTGCTTCTGCTTGAATTTCATATTCCCATAATGCATCACAGCACCTGTTAGCTTGTAAATGCCAATCTTCTCGTCTCCGGTGAAGCCGAGGATTTCAATAGCGCTCTGGAAGCACATTGTGACAGAGCTTATTTTGATTTTAGTCTACATGAGCAGGGATGAAAAAGAAAAATGATATTGTAAATTTGACTTACATCTGTGGCCAGCAGCTCCTCACTGTCATCGATACTGGCCACGCTGATCTCACCCTGGCTGATAAACGGGTAGTCGTAGGGGTTGGTGGTGATGAGGAGAGTCTCTGGAAGAAAAAACAGCATGCTAATCAAATCCAACATGAGCACACTAGGTACAGAACTTCTTTTTTTTAACCCTTATAGTTTTTTTTGTTACACAGGGGGTCCTGCTGGGTCTGGTGGACCCACTGCATTTTGGGGCCTTAAATTCAACATATTGAAACCTTTTTTTGTTAAAATACTCAGAAGATCTTTACTTCATTCCATTTGCAATATAATAATAAACAACATAATAATATAAAACTTAGTTGTTGTTTTTTTTACATTTCTTTACCTTTGTTGAATCATGTTTAAGACAGTAATATAGGTACAGAACATTATTACTTTTTTCTGAATAATTAAAAAGCAGATAATTAGCTTAAACACAACACTCTCATACTGCAGGTTACCTATCAGCTCCGGCTTCTTATTGGACGTGATCTGATAGAAAATATGATAACTCCTCTCTGCAGACAGCTGAAACGTTACTCTGGATTTTTCCAACAAATCTACCAAAAACACAAACAAGATGAGTTCAAACAAACAAACAAAACAACATTACACTTCAGTATCGTATTCTAACTCACAAGTTTCGATATCAGCGGAAGCCAGTTTTCCTGTGGTTCCGAAGTGGATTCTTATGAATTTGCCCTGTGAGGGAAATAAAAAATTAATAGTCTAGGAAACAAGATGACAGATCAGTTGTGGTTATTAAATGAAATCACTTTTCCACTCACAAAACGAGAAGAGTTGTCATTTCTGACAGTCTTGGCATTTCCAAAAGCCTCCAGCAGTGGGTTAGCAGAGATGATTTGATCCTCCAGATTCCCCTACACCATCAGAATCACAACATATAATACTGCAAATAATAAAACTACGAATAATGCATTTCAAAGTTATTTGTCGATCATTTGAAAATAACGTCACCTGTAATTTTCCAGAGGAGGCAGCAGTGTCTTTTTTCGCAGACCCTGCGATTGTCGCAAAGTACTGGATGACACGTTTGGTGTTGACAGTCTTTCCTGCACCAGATTCTCCACTAGAGAAAAGAAAAATAACACCCATCAGACATGTTTTACCTACTTAATAAGAAGTGTCAAAGACAGGCTGCAGCACTTACGTGATCAGGATGGACTGGTTTTCTCTATCTAAAAGAATTAACAGCACAGTCATACTACAACATAACTTTGAGTCAGAATGGTGATTGTTGTCAATTCATTGTTTCGCAGACAAACCTTACCAGTGAGCATGAACTGGTAGGCATTATCAGAGATGGAGAAGATATGTGGTGGAGCCTCCTGCCGCTTTTTGCCCCTGTAGGCCACCACGACTTCATGCTTGTACACTGGCAGCGCCTTGTAAGGGTTCACAGTGACGCAGAACAACCCAGAGTAGGTCTGCAATTCAGTCAAATTCAATGTTAGTTTCAGTAGGCACGGAAAGATGATTATAAATCAGTCTCCTGGATAGCTTCAAAACTACAAATCTCGGGACCTCTACTGGAGGGATGAACATTCTTTTTTAGATATTCCCCCTATCTGTGTTTTGTCAATGGTGGTTAACCCAATTATTGTAGTCAAAATCTTGCCTGGACTATCGTGTGTTATCTGTTTTTGTTTTGTTGTACTGTATTACTGCCTCCACTCCCTGTACTCCCTGTAAAGATCTTTTTTAGTTACTTTCCCCCCACACTTTAAGTGATTTAAAAATCTCACTTTATGTATTATATGTTATATATTTTATTATATGAAGTCCATGTCTGTTAAAGTGCATTAAAACAGTTATAGATGTTTTCTGTTGTCATGCAGATTAGAAACCTTTTCTGCATCACACACATCCTCTCATATTGGTCTACATGGCTCCTGTCCAGCTCCTCTGGCAGAACGACCAACACCAGCTACACTAAATGTTGTTACTCACATAGATCATCCATGCTGCATAACGCTCTTTGAGGTTATACAGCACAGCGGCCTCGTTGAGGTGGGTCATCATGGCCATGTCCTCAATCTTGTCAAACTTGGGCGGGTTCATGGGGAAGACGTCGTCATCCTTCACTGTGACCACCTGTAACGGACAGAGACGTGTCCTTTTAATCAAAAGGACAAACAACATGAAAGAAGGACATTTGCCTCCTTGACAGCCAACACCATACCTGTCCTGCAGCAGTTTTAACCGTTGCTTTTCCGCCCTCTTTGATCTGCAGCATGCCTTTAACAAACAGCTCCTTCGGATCCGACACGTACACAGCGGTTTTAGCATCGAAGGGCCTGTTTTGGGCTTCAATCCTCTCCCGTTCAGGTCTCCTCAGGTACGGGGCCGCCTCCCCGAACACACTCATCTCAGCGTCCGAACTCATCTCACCCCAGCAGGTACTGAAAGGACCAAGGTTAAACATCACAACAAGTTATTCCAATAACGGCATCAGCCTTCACAATCAATACCATCTCCAATACCTACCTCTGTTGGCTGAAACAAGCCTCAGAGGATCCGTCACAACAACACAATGAACCAGACAAATGTCCTCACCAGCAGAAGTCCCTGATGAAAAATGTGGGCAGCGTTGACCCTTGCTGCTTTTTATAAGGTGCTCTCTTCTAGCATTAGGAAAAAATAACTATATTTAGGTCAAAGCCCCCAATGAATGTGGGTGGAGAAAAGCAATTAGCTTGGCATTTGATGTCATGGAGATGTCGCTGAGCTTTTGTTATGGCGGCGAGCAACTGCAGCTCAAGAAAAGAATGAAGTCAGAGGTGACCTCTGCCAGAGACATGATGAAATATTCCAAGAGATCAATGTAGAGTAACTGTGAACTGTCATAATTCTGACTATAACCTGACAGTTCTCTTAAGGATGCACCTGGACCCACTGTAGCTGGTAGCTTTTATGATATTTTAGACTGGAATATCTATATTTAGTCATGTATTTGGTCTTTATATAACAAGGATGGACTCTTAAATCAATATTTTATGGAAATACATGTATTTTCTTTCTTTCTGAGAGTGATATAAGGAGTCAGAACATGATTAGTCTATCTTAACATAAGATAACACTATTTCCTATTTAAACCAAGAGCTCATTAATTATATCATTATCAACAGTAACTTCTAAATATGAAGTGAAGCATCTGTCTTTGTGCATCTGTGAGGGTTTTTTTGTTGTTTTTTTTATTTACTATTTTATGCAGTAAGAGAAGCAAGTTGCAAATGCAACATAGTTGCAAATCTGACATGTCATGACCTTTAATGACGAAGATGTTAGTTAACAATTGTTTCTTTACAGTATTCACCATCCTTTAGTTCTATTTCAGCTTTCAATTAACTCCTGAGGGAAACATCTCTTTAGGTGCTTTAACTGCTGCCCTGTGTTAAGCAGCTGGTTACTAACTGTGTGTGGTTGCTGTTTGAACAGGGAGTCCACTGTGGGGTTTTAGAGCTTTATCTCTGAAAACAGCTGCCTACTATTGTTATTAAACTATTATTTAAGGTTAATAGTGTGTGTTATTTCAAACATGACACTACATTAGATGTTTTATATACATACACAGTATTGGATACCACCACCTCAGAGGCTTATTGAACTGTTTTGAAATCCTGTTAGGCCAAGATAAAATGGATCTGTGACCCTTGCAACTGGCTTGACGGGCTTATTAATAAAGCCAGTTTGATGAAGCCCTCAATAGAAATTCCCTCCAGGATCCTCCTGGGGTGGATTTAGAGATTACAGAGGACTATTGGTCTTGTTTTGAGATTTGGAGTGTTCTCTTCTCTCCTGCGGTTCCATTTTGAGGGACATGGTGTGGTAAGGAGAATCAGGCACACAGATTGACAGTCCTGTGTTCCTGAAGAACCATGGTTGAGGAACTTTTTGAAGAGTTCAGAACAATGTGAAACTTTCTATTGAGTTTTTAAATTTAATAATTGACAAATTAAATTTGTTTGAGAAGTTCACTAATATATAACAGTGTGCAACAGACTTGGCAGAAATGAAATATAATACTCTTAAGTAAGTTTTAATTAGTATTTAATCAAACCCAAAATAAGAGTTTTTATTACCTTAGATTGGGCTGTTTTTATCTATATGGGGCAGTGGAGGAGTGCATCCCTCTGTGAAGTCCTCCATGTTACACCACCATATTGGTATAGTAGCCCAGAACAGCAAACAAATGGCTTTAGAAACAGCATTTTCACTTTTTTGTACATAAACATCTATAGATTTATTTAAAAAGTTTTGATCAAAGAATGAGAAAAAATAGTTAAATCATGTTATTCGGGCAATGTCAAAACTGTCATCTGGTGTAATAAAAGAATTATACAAACTGTATTTAAAAAGGTTTTGACTTTCTTCATCTCAACCATGATTTGTCATTGATTTAGATAAGATTTGTTAAGTTTGTTTTAGTTTGATGACTGTTGACATGTATACTCCTAAATCCAAAAAAATATAAATAATCAACCCGATTCTTCATACAACATACAATAAAAACTCTTTAGAGTTCTTAATAGTATTGGCAAAATGTTTCTATGCAGGCGCCACCAGCCCAACATTGTATATAACAAGGTGACAAGTCTATCACCTTTAAGCAGGCTGAGGTCTTCAAGCTGTCACTCATTTCAGAATGTGCTGTTAGTGTCACGAGAGGGAGATTAGATAAACTGACAAGAAGGGTGTTAAATCATGAACAAGTGGCCAGTGAACCTACAGCTCACACTGCCTCCATCTTTCATATGGGTTTCTTTGGGAAATGAATCCAGAGGGAGATATTTTTAGGGGCTGTCTTCAAAGGGACAATGATACTTTGTGTGGATTATCCCTGCAGCCGCAAATCATTTGCCTCTTTTAACTGGTGAGTGTGCTTCCATTGATTCAATAACTGCTCCAGACATTTTGACTATCGCCTCCTCGTGAGTGTCAGAAAGCCAAAGTGAATGCAGTGGATCGCAACCAGAGTTTATTCTAATCTTTAATGCAGCAGATGGCAAAATCTCATGGCTTACAAGTTAATGTCAAGTCAAGTTCAAGTTGTCTAAAAAAAGCGGCGGTCACACAGTCTATTATCTGTCAGAGATGCTCTTTGACATCATTAAATGGCCATCTGCTAATGATTGTTTCTGTCTGAACGTCATTTATGACCATTAATAACACATATAAGCAAGATGTATTGAGAAATTGACTAGAAATTGACTAGATTTTAAAATTAGTCTGTAATTACTCTGTATCTTGTTTGATTATTTTTGCCAGTGAAAGTTAGACCACAGCACCCTCTAGTGTTTCTGCTGAGAGTCTACATGCA
The DNA here is from genome assembly GCA_030544235.1 of Lepturacanthus savala. Classification (NCBI taxonomy): domain Eukaryota; kingdom Metazoa; phylum Chordata; class Actinopteri; order Scombriformes; family Trichiuridae; genus Lepturacanthus; species Lepturacanthus savala. Next base: position 6,164,253 of record CM060471.1, read on the forward strand.
CCTTGTTGTCTTAAAGACAGAATATAGCCCACTGTACCTTTTTGTAGAAACTTCCTCGCTTATCTCAATTGCTTAAGCAAATTGTCTAAATCTTAAAATTTTAAATTAAAAATGAAAACACATGCTCTTATTTACACCTTACAGTGCATCTGGAAAGTATTCACAGCGCTTCACTTTTTCCACATTTTGTTATGTTACAGCCTTATTTTTAGCCTTAAATTCTACACACAACACCCCACAAATTTATTAAAAATAAAAAAAAAAACTAAGAAACCAAATGTCCATAAGTATTCACCGCCTTTGCTCAATACTTTATTGATGCACCTTTGGCAGCAATTACAGCTTCAAGTCTTTTTGAATATGATGCCACCAGCTTGCCACACCTATCTTTGGACAGTTTTACCCATTCCTCTTTGCAGCACCTCTCAAGCTCCATCAAGTTGGATGGGAAGCATTGGTGCACAGCCATTTTCACATCTCTCCAGAGATGTTCAATCAGATTCAAGTCTGGTCTCTGGCTGGGCCACTCAAGGACATTCACAGAGTTGTCCTGAAGCCACTCCTTTGATATCTTAGCTGTGTGCTTAGGGTCATTGTCCTGATGAAAGATGAACCATCACCTCAGTCTGAGGTCAAGAGCTCTGAAGCAGGTTTTCATCCAGGATGTCTCTGTACATTGCTGCATTCATCTTTCCCTCTATCCTGACTAGTCTCACAGTTCCTGCTGCTGAAAAACATCCCACAGCCTGATGCTGCCACCACCATGCTTCACTGTAGGGATGGTATTGACCTGGTGATGAGCGGTGCCTGGTTTCCTCCAAACATGACGCCTGGCATTGATGGCAAAGAGTTCAATCGTTGTCTCATCAGACCAGAGAATTTTGTTCCTCATGGTCTGAGAGTCCTTCAGGTGCCTTTTATCAAACTCCAGGTGGGCTGCCATGTTCCTTTTACTAAGGAGTAGCTTCCGTCTGGCCACTCTACCATACAGGCCTGATTGGTGGATTGCTGCAGATATGGTTGTCCTTCTGGACAGTTCTCCTCTCTCCACAAAGGAATGCTGGAGCTCTGACAGAGTGACCATCAGGTTCTTAGTCACCTCCCTGACTAAGGCCCTTCTCCCCAGATCACTCAGTTTAAATGGCCGGCCAGATATAGGAAGAGTCCTGGTGGTTCTGAACTTCTTGGGACCTTCAAAGCAGCAGAAATGTTTCTGTACCCTTCCTCAGATTTGTGCCTCGAGACAATCCTGTCTCAGGGGTCTACAGACAATTCCTTTGACTTCATGTTTGGTTTGTGCTCTGCCATCCACTGTCAACTGTGAGACCTTATATAGACTAACCTTATCATGTCCAATCAACTGAATCTACCAGAGGTGGACTCCAATTAAGCTGTAGAAACATCTCAAGGATGATCAGTGGAAACAGGATGAACCTGAGCTCAATTTTGAGCTTCATGGCAAAGGCTCTGAATACTCATGTACATGTGATTTTAGTTTTTTTTTTTTTTTTTTTTTTTAATAAATTTGCAAAAAATCTCAAAAAACATTTTTCACATTGTCATTATGGGATGTTGTGTGTAGAATTTTGAGGAAAAAAATGAATTGAATCCATTTTGGAATAAGGCTGTAACATAACAAAATGTGGAAAAAGTGAAGTGCTGTGAATACTTCCTGGATGCACTAAATAAGAGCATGTGTTTTCATTTTTATTTTAAAATTTAGAGAATGTGCTTAAGACATTGAGATAAGTGAGGAAGTTTCTACAAAAAGGTAAAGGTAAAGTGAAGTGCTGTGAATACTTTCTGGATGCACTGTATACTGGAAATTTACAAATTCCCCTTCATAATTGCTGATTTTTCAACAGTCTGTGAACTGTTCCAGTATAAAAAAACCTCTGAAATACTTTTTTTCTACTTAATTTCTCATTGAGATTATTGGGCTTTAAATTGTACATTAATTTGATTGAAGAAATAGTCAGTCAGTCTTTTTCTATATCCGCTTATTCCTCATTAGGGTCTCAGGGGTCTGCTGGAGCCAATGCCAGTGCATTACAGGTGAGAGGCAGGGATACACCCAGATGGCTGTCAGCCTATGATGTTGAAGCAACAAATTTTAAGATAATACAAATAACAGCAACCGGCTAATAATATAAAGAAAATGTATTAATGAAGTCGATGAATAAACACATAAATATGTCTTAATATCAGTTTATGATACTATAGTGCATTATTAATCATTAAGTGTTTATGAATGGTAAATGGTAAATTAATCAAAAATGTAAAAAAAAAAAAAGCATTATTTATCTGTTGAATGCTAAAAGTAGTAAAAACTGTGGGACTGTTAACTTGACTGTTGACTTAATGCTTAAAGTATTTTTTTACTGTCAATTGTGTTACAGCGTTGGGATACAGCATCAGAATAAAAAACAATAATGTAAAAATCATTTATCATGAGATAAATGACAAACACACAGACACAAAACACCTTTCCTGTTTTTTTATTTTATTATTACAATGCTCCTGATCCTATTGATTGATGTATTTAATTGTACTATATGAAACGTATTTTAAAAGTTTCACTTTTGAATTGTATGATCATTATTTGTGGCGTTTCGGCAAAATTGTTCACTTGACATCCGTATCAATAAAGCTCAACTGACTCCACGGCGACGGGTAGTCACGTGTTATTGACGGTTGTTATGGCAACGGTAAACTATCGAGCGTCTGCCTCTTCCAGTCTCCTGTGTTTCTGAGTGTTTCACCGCCACTATGTCGGACGCAGGTTCTGATGAGTTTGACGATGAACGCAATAAACTCGGGGTGAGACAATAAACATGTAATGTTATACATGTAGCCTACACTGTATTTTATGCTTTAGTTTGTGTTGTTTAACGTGTGCGTGCAGGAGTATACAGGGGACAGGAATGAAGCAGGAGAGAGACATGGAGTGGGTAAAGCTGTTCTGCCAAACGGAGACATTTATGAGGGACAGTATGTGAACGGCAGGAGACATGGACAGGTGAGATGGAGCACGTGAACTTTATTTATCTTGAAAATCTTGAAAAATAACACAATAATAAAACAGATAGAAAACGAAAATAACAGCTTTTGAAAATGACTATAAGTAAAACCTATATTTCCCTACGACTTCCTCACTTCTCTATTAAATTGTTGGTTAAACAATGTATTGTATAAAAATATAAAATATGACCTGCTAGCTAACAAACAGTCTTGATGATTGTTTTTTTTTTGTTTCAACCATATGTCAATTTGTGATTGAAAGAGTCTTTTCTATATTTGTTTATTGTCATTAACAGAGAGTTTTCCTTTATGTTAACCTGTAAGAATGACCTTTGATTTATTAAATATACAGTAGTGTGACTGTTTTGTCTAATAGGGGACATATCGTTTCAAGAACGGGGCAGGATATGTGGGAGACTATCACCAGAACATAAAACATGGACAAGGCACCTTCTACTACCCAGATGGGTCCAAATATGAAGGTATAATAAAAAAATAATAATTGTATTAAGTGAGATACTTCTTCAAACGTCTTCATTTCAATTTTTGTGTATGTAGGCAGGGTGTTTATTAAAATTGACAGTTGTGTGTATGGAGGCTCATCAGTCCTTTAGAGAGCTTTTATTGTTGTGTTGTTTGTCAGGGTCATGGGTGGAGGATCTGAGACAGGGTCATGGTGTCTACACGTACCCCAACGGAGACACATATGATGGAGAGTGGCTGCGTCACATGAGGTAGATCTCTTCCAAATAATAAGTTCATGTCAATAAGTTGGTTTCAATGTTTCATTTCTGAGTTAAATTTAAGGAGCTAAGTTCGCCTGTGCCTTCTTGATTTGAATTACAGACACTGTGTGTCTGATCTAAGATAAAAGAATCTCATAATGACACAAGGATATGCTTCCTGTCACTCTAGTGTAGAAATTATGAATGCAGATTTGTTTAAACTTCTTGAATATGATAAGAAGTGATATCTCTGCTGATGTATCCCCGGTGTGTGATGGACAGACACGGCCAGGGTGTTTACTTCTACCACGACACTGGATCAAAGTACAAGGGCTCCTGGGTGAACGGCAAGATGGAGTCGGCTGGAGAGTACATCCACTCCAACCACAGATACCAGAGTAACTTTGTCAACAATCATGTAAGTTTTTATTCCAAAAAAAAGTTTGACTCATGGATACTGGAGATCTACAACATTTTAAGCTGAAGCTAAAGGTCCTATATTGTAGAAAGGTGGATATTAATATCTTTTAGAATATAAGAATGTTGACTTGTTCTATAAATACTCTGGACTTTCAGAGTCACCCCCCCATTCACAGCCATTCAAACCAGCCAGAGAGACTTTTCAATATTGATGAAACAGACAAAAAGAAAACTGATGAATGAATTTGATGATTTTTGGTTCTTCATATATATATATATATATATATATATATATATATATACCGGCCACTTTATTAGGTACACCTGTCCAACTGCTCGTTAACACTTAATTTCTAATCAGCCAATCACATGGCGGCAACTCAGTGCATTTAGGCATGCAGACATGGTCAAGACAATCTCCTGCAGTTCAAACCGAGCATCAGTTTGGGGAAGAAAGGTGATTTGAGTGACTTTGAATGTGGCATGGTTGTTGGTGCCAGAAGGGCTGGTCTGAGTATTTCAGAAACTGCTGATCTACTGGGATTTTCACACACAACCGTCTCTAGGGTTTACAGAGAATGGTCCGAAAAAGAAAAAATATCCAGTGAGCGGCAGTTCTGTGGGCGGAAATGCCTTGTTGATGCCAGAGGTCAGAGGAGAATGGCCAGACTGGTTCGAGCTGATAGAAAGGCAACAGTGACTCAAATAACCACCCGTTACAACCAAGGTAGGCAGAAGAGCATCTCTGAACGCACAGTACGTCGAACTTTGAGGCAGATGGGCTACAGCAGCAGAAGACCACGCCGGGTGCCACTCCTTTCAGCTAAGAACAGGAAACTGAGGCTACAATTTGCACAAGCTCATCGAAATTGGACAATAGAAGATTGGAAAAACGTTGCCTGGTCTGATGAGTCTCGATTTCTGCTGCGACATTCGGATGGTAGGGTCAGAATTTGGCGTCAACAACATGAAAGCATGGATCCATCCTGCCTTGTATCAATGGTTCAGGCTGGTGGTGGTGGTGTAATGGTGTGGGGAATATTTTCTTGGCACTCTTTGGGCCCCTTGGTACCAATTGAGCATCATTGCAACGCCACAGCCTACCTGAGTATTGTTGCTGACCATGTCCATCCCTTTATGACCACAATGTACCCAACTTCTGATGCTACTTTCAGCAGGATAATGCGCCATGTCATAAAGCTGGAATCATCTCAGACTGGTTTCTTGAACATGACAATGAGTTCACTGTACTCAAATGGCCTCCACAGTCACCAGATCTCAATCCAATAGAGCATCTTTGGGATGTGGTGGAACGGGAGATTCGCATCATGGATGTGCAGCCGACAAATCTGCACCAACTGTGTGATGCCATCATGTCAATATGGACCAAACTCTCTGAGGAATGCTTCCAGCACCTTGTTGAATCTATGCCACGAAGAATTGAGGCAGTTCTGAAGGCAAAAGGGGGTCCAACCTGTTACTAGCATGGTGTACCTAATAAAGTGGCCGGTGAGTGTATATATCTTGTAAGTGATACCAAAACTTGAAATAAAACCCTGGAAAGGTGTCGAATATGGGACCATTAAAGTAAAATTCAAATTGTAAACATTATTTTCTTAATTATACAAGTTGAACCTGTAGGTTTCATCATAAAACCATAATTATAGTAATAAAACTCATTATTATTATTAATAATGTAATAATTCTTATTATAATAGCTTTTGTATCCTTTGTAATGTCGTCCCGTTCTTATTTTGCAGCCGTCTGGTCCTGGAAAGTTTATATTTGACGTTGGCTGTGAGCTGCATGGAGAATATCAGCAAACAGAGCAGGTAACTGAACATCAACTCACTTCCTGTTGTCAACTCCATGTGTCGATGGATTTGACTTCCTCAAAAACCTGCTGTAGCATAAACACTGAACCTGGAACTTTGTCAGGACACAGTGAAGCTCATGTTATACACTCAATGCACTGAGACACAGCTGTGATAACTTTCTTCAACTAAAACTGCAGCCGGGAGCCAAAGCAAAACTTCAGAAATCGCAGCACCCCGGCTCCAGAGAAGGTTACTTTAACTTTGGGGTCTCCGGAGAAACAGAGGAGGTGCTGAGTCTATACACAACTGCTGCTGCTGCTCTGTCTTCTTCAAGAAGCATCGATCACTGAGTCACATTAGGCCCTTTGCATGTTACTTTTCATATACAAAACTAAACTGCACTTGTTGATAGCACTTATATAAATATTATTCTTTTCCAGTGTGCACACTTGCCTGTCATACGTGCATCCTGTGTTTCTGACTGTGCATGTCAATGACTCAGAGGTGTGTGTGTGTGTGTGTGTGTGGCGATGCAGTTGCAGTGAGTTTTATCTGTAGTGAGCCTGGAGTTCCAAGATATGTGTTTCTCTGAGGTTCACAAGAAAGAAACACACCTTTATGTATATTTTAATCACAATGTGAGAGTAATATATTATTTTTTTATTCTTCTCTTCATCTGCTCATTGCAGGACAGGGCTGAGGGGGAGTGGGGTGAACTGGCCTCCACCACCGTCCTTAAGTGGATCCCTAAGTGTATCACTGGTCCAACGCTGCAGACTCCAGTTAAAGTAAATTCAGGTGAACTTCATCAACATAAAATCATTGTCGGGCAGGTTTCTAATGTCTCAAATACGGAGTTTAGGAGAGGACAGTGAGACATATAGAATGATACAGGGGGAAATCTGTTGTCCTGAACTCAATAAAATGTGTGTGTGTGTGTGTGTGTGTGTGTGTGTGTGTTTACTTGCTTCCTTTTGACAGCCCCAGTAGCAGAAATGGCTTCAGCAGAAAAGAACGCAGACAACTGACTGGACTGATCGATGTGATCAAGCCATAAACATTTGTCTTTATGCCCGTTGGTTAAAAAGGAAATAAATGTAAATGTATGAATATAATCTCTTATGTGTGTATTTGTTCCTTCTAGTACAAATTCTTCTCTTTTTCATTTCTTTCTTGTTGTAGTTCTTATTTTCAAAGATTTATACTTCAACAGTTAAATACTACAAAGTATGACTTTTTTAACTTGCAGATTTTGCAATAAAATAAGACAAACATCATATATTTGATCCATGGCACAAATCAAACCAATCAAAAGATGTTTTTTTCTCTCCATTGAACACCAGACATAATTTTTCCAAAGGGTCCCAATAGATAACCAGAAAGTGGAAGTACTTAGGCTTTCTCTTACTTGGGCAAAACAAATTTTTACCGGAAGAAAATGTGATTCAACATTTTTTTATGATTATTTTGGGGGCTTTTTAACACTATTGATGGGATGATGGAGAGGATGACCTGCAGCAAGGGTCCAGCCAGCCAGGAAAATACAGAAAATACAAAATATATAAAGACGCACCAACAAATACATCTTTTTTGTTTTTTATTCCAGGAGGACTTTAAAAATGAGAGTGCAATGAAAACAAATTTGATGATTTTTTATGGACTAGTGATAATTATTTTCAATTTGTATTGATTTGTTTCAATATTTGTTTTTCTGATAAACTATTTATGTGGCCCTGGGAGAGACAGAGTTTGTATAAAAATACTGTAAATGTAAAATGAAAATGTTAAAACAAAAAAGAGAAAAAACTGCACATGCGCAGTGTGAGTATATCGTTCAAATCAACAGGTGGATTGCTTTAACTGTTGCTTGTTTACTTCCGGGTTTGCCGTCACTTTATTTTGAAGGCCTGGGCCGGAAACAGCTGCTTTTATTATGCTATCAGCTATCACGTTGGCCACTGTTTGTCATCGTGTATGACGATAGAGGAAATTAAACTCTGGCTCGGTGTCATCATGTGAGCGGCTTGTGGACGTACCGGTGTCTAGTGAACGTTTCCCGCTCCTCCAGCCTCCCGTTCCGGTACCGTCGAGTCGGTATTTCAACGCAAACGCCTAGAATGGACGACGGCTGTCACCAGACGCCTCTGTTTACGTTCGGCGTCATAGCGGACATTCAGTACGCGGACATTGACGACGGCTTCAACTACTCCCGGACCCGGAGGCGCTACTACAAGAGCAGCCTGGAGCTGCTCAGAAACGCCCAGGAAAGCTGGTCGGAGGCGGCCATCAGACCGGAGTTCATCCTCCAGCTGGGCGACATCATCGACGGCTTCAACAAGGGCCACGGCGCCTCCGACCGCGCGCTGGAGCGCGTGCTGAGCGAGTTCAGCGCGAGCTCCGTGGAGGTGCACCATGTGTGGGGGAACCACGAGTTCTACAACTTCAGCCGGAGCGCGCTGCTGCGTTCACGGCTCAACAGCACGCTACACACCGACAGGAGCCTCAGCGGGTCCCGGGCCGGAGGAGACCTGTACGCCTACCACTTCAGCCCCTTCCCCGGGTTCAGGTTCGTGGTGCTGGACGCGTACGACGTGAGTCTGCTGGGCCGAGAGGAGAGCAGCGAGCAGTACGGAACCGCCCTGACCCTCATCAAGCAGTTCAACGACAACGAGGACCTCAACTGTCCCCCAGGTACACTGATGCTGCTGCTGCTGCTGCTAGGATGACTGGGGTCAAACTCACTGCGTTTTATCAACTAATGTACTAAAGTACAATTATTTGGTGCTTTTATTTTTGTTTTTTGTTTACATAAAAGTGAAGAACCTGTATCTTTAACTTTTAGATAGTAAAAAATGGAAAAAACAAACATACAAATATAAATAAAATAAATAGCAAAACACAATATGAGTGAATGTAAAGCAATGATTCAAATAAACAAGTATTTTTAATAGAGTTACAGTGTGGACACTGATCTGAACATAATCAATACATCTTCAAATCAAATCATTACATACTCCTAAGAATACAGCATGCGATGGAAGAATTTAGTAAGAGATCATAATTGTGAGTAGAGCTGCATTAATCGATTAGTTGTCAACTATTAAATTAATCACCAATCGATTTGAATCATTTTAAAGAAGAAAATGTCCAAATTGTCTGGTTTCAGCTTCTTAAATCTGATTATTTTCTGGTTTCTTGAATCTTCTATAATAATAAACTGATGATCTTTGGGTTGTGGAATGTTGGTCTGGATAAAAAAAAAGACATTTAAGGTTGAATTTTCCACTTTGGAAAACTGTGATCAAAATTTTTTACCATTTTTATCAACTTTACAACTAATCATTTCAATATTCAATATCCACCAACAAAATAGTCATTATTCGCAGCCAGACTTCAGGGAAGTGATTTAGATCAACACCTTCTTTGTGTTCTATCTGATTGAATTGATCTTCTGTGCACAGAAGAACAAAGACGACTCTTAAATCTTCAGAAACAGATTTCATGTCTCAACTGCTCTCCTATTGTTTATCCAAACAATCATCAAGAAAACAATAATACTAAACTGGACAAATGGAAAAAAGATTAACATTCCACACTACATATATCAATGAAACAATCAGCTTTACAGAAAAAAGCAAATTTAACAATTCAATAAAATATTTAACAATTGTCAAAGCAAGGAGGAAACTTCTGTGGGAATTTCCCAACTCTACATTTATCTGAAGTTTTAATTCCATTTCAGATGCAGATTTGACTCAATGATTAAAACGAAGCCTTAAAATACAACATAGTCAAAGATGAAACCAGTGGTTTAAGCCTTTTAGTCTGTGATATTTTAAAATAATCTTTTGAAACCGGAACTAACCTGAAACTAACTCAAAACTTTCGTCAACAGGTTTGTATATGAAGTCTCTGGATCTAGACTGGTATTGATCCTCATTGTTTTCAACAGTGAACTGACCTTCCTGCTTTGTGTTGTCGTTGTTGCAGCGTGTGGGGGTCTGGAGCAGAGATTTACCAAGTTCAACGGTGGGTTCAGTAAGGAGCAGCTGGACTGGCTCGACACCGTTCTTATCTCAGCTGATGAGAAAAGGGAAAAAGTCACTATCGTCAGTAAGTAACATGTTGGAAAAAAAAAGTCATCAACCATTTTATCAATACCATTCAGCAGACATCACAACTATTTGTTTTTATATCTTATTAACAGAGCAATCATTTCCATGTCATTTTTGAGGGCTGGATTTAGAGATTGATGCATGTATCAATCTGTATTGGAATCTAATATAAAAAAATCAATGGGGAAAATGAAATTCCTTGTAATATCTCACCAGTAGATTGGGAACAAACGTGTAAAAACATACACTAAAACAACTCAAACTGCTGGAGAGAATTTGCTTGAAGATCATGGCTCATTATTTTAGGACACGCCCAAATTAATTTAACATCAAGGTATTGGAGGAAATGCAGAGAAAATGTCCAACCACTGTGGTATAGTTTGATCATGTAAAATTTTCGGCAGCTTCTGGGAAGATTCTGTTAGAATCTGTTTGTAGAATTGTTAAATATATATATATTTTTTTTTATTGAAAATCTGTCTTTTATTACTTGGAAAACTCCCAGAAAACATTAAGAAGAACAATGTACATTTATTTTTAATAAGAGTAGCATTATTGAAACAAATTACAAGAAATTGGTTAAAAGATGATACACTACTCACAATAATATAGGGATATTGATATTTACATGTATATGTTTTCTATTTGGTCTGAATTTTAATGAAGTAATAGTTCTCTTTGATATATTACCAATAATGAATGAGAAGAAACACTGTTGTCATTAGTTAATATTTATTATCCCAAAAATGTATAAAAATCCACTGAGTCTCTCACCGTATCCCTAACTTATTGTTAATAATGTCAGTAATTCCAAATGGAAGGATCTTGGATGAGATAGGTATATACAATGGGGAAAAAAATAACAATGAGAATCATAAATCAAGTTTATATTTTAAGGAAAGATGGGGAAATGAGTGTAAACACGTATACTAAAGAGAATCTCTAGTGACTTGAGATGTCTCGTTTTTATTTTTTATATATACTATAGTGAATTCCTCATCTCTTTTTTTCAAATGTGATAATTTTAAACCATTATTGTATTGACTCTGCTCTTCTAATAATTTTGCCTTGTCTCAGGCCACCTCCCCGTCCACCCCCACTCCACAGACCCCATCTGTTTGGCCTGGAACTTTGACGAGCTGCTCGCCGTCATCCGGGCCCACTGCAGCGTGGTGTGTTTCATGGCCGGACACGACCATGACGGCGGATACTGCCGGGACAAAGACACGGGGGTGCACCACCTGACGCTGGAGGGGGTGATCGAAACGCCACCGGACAGTGACGCCTTCGGCACCGTCTCAGTGTACAAGGACAGGATGGTGCTGAAAGGCAAAGGCAGGATCACAGATAGAGAGTTCCTGTTCCCGTGATGTCAAAGTCCCACAGATCCCAGGACAATAGACATGAGATTCATACCTGAAGGGCTTTTTAAGCTGTGCGGGTGATACTTTTGGAATATATTTGCATTTTGAGAGGTATATTCCAGACTAAGGATGTTTTCACATCCTCTAAGTAAGTCAGGGAATTTTTCATAAGTCACTTTATGAGAATAAGAAAAAAATGCACATGTGTATATCCACTATCTGCAAGTTATGGTAATTAAAACACTGGCATAACGGATCTATTAACCACAAGTGACATTACATTTAAAGGATTAGGTGGGAATACTTAAAAGATGGAGTACCGTTGGAAACACACACACACTCTCTGCTATATGGTGGGTATTATATCCACTTACCTCAGCAGAAGACATACTGTACCTCAATCCTTTATTGCACTTATGAGTTTATACTTACTTATACTTTAAAAAAAAATCCTGACAAAGTGTGCAATATATCTGATGCACTCTGGTTGTGTTTTAAATGATGGAGTTTCCATATCTGTACACAAATATTTTAAGGAATTTTATTTTTTATTGGAATTACTGCTTTTTTGCATGTTGCACATTGCACATAGCTGACTTTATACTATGATTTACTGAGCAATGCGTTGTACAATGTGGTGAGATGTATAATCAGTGCAGTGTGTTGCATTACACAATATTTTAATTTTACCCAGATTTTAGGTGCAAATCTATGATTTACAATGTGATACAGTGAGATGAATAATAAAAATCTTTCTGTCAGCAGGTCCCATCCCTTCAGCATCATTATGTAACATTCATGTTTACACGGGAGAGTGGGAAATATGAGCTTTAAAGTAAGATTCTAAGTACTTCTTCCACCACCAGCACTGAACATATACATGTAGGCTGTATATAAATATTATTTGTATAAAGTTCTTTATAATATGACACTGTGTCTGGAAGAGATTTAGAATAGAATTCAACTTTATTTACCAAATGTGAGAATAAGACGCGTTATGCAACTTTATGTAAAATTTCACTTTCAGTTTCGAATTAAGAAATAATGTCGTTATGTTATAGAATATCCATTCTTGTTACTTATGAAATTCTCTATGTGTCCAAAAATACAAATGAGGAAGAGTCGTGAAGGCTACAGAATGAGAAACTGAGGTATATGTCAAAAATTATTTTAAAACAGCGTATGACTGAGCAGAAGGCATACGCCGAAGTTCTCCGTATTTCCGTGAAGTCCGTGAAGGCAGCAGCGGCACAGACGTGGCCGTGGTGCCGCCGCTGCTGCGTTCAGGTGACGCGGTGTCCCGTCCGGAGGAAGAAGAGGGCGAAGTTTCACTCCGCTTCACTCTGAACTGCAGCCCGGGCGCTGCTGCCGGAACCCAACACAACAATGGCGACTCCCAGTCCTGACAGCAACTCCTCCAGCAGCAGCTCCAGCTCCGCGGGGTCCACGCTGCACCAGTTCCACCAGCAGACTCAGAGTATGCAAGGTAGGCGGCCCCGGCGACGAGCGCCCGGCTGTTTTATCCGGAGACAATGGAGTTAGTTAGGAAAGGTAGCCCGTAGCTTCCATCAAGCAGAAACACTCTAGTCAAGGGACACGGGATAATCTGACGGTTTCCGGCAGGAATTTCAAAATAAAATCTAGCACGCACCCGTAACGTTCATAGTTTAAAACTTCGGTTCTATTAAGAGAGTTGATTGTAGTTTGTGTGGCTTTTGGCGATTCATTTTACTGGAATTTTGAAGGCAATTTGCTGATTTCAGAAGTTTTGTATTATTTTTGTTATGCATTACGGTGTTAGTTTTTAGAAAATATAAGATTGTGGCCTATGTTTTATTTTTATTGCAATCCATTCCGAAATTGACACATCCACGAAAATTCCAGCATCCATTCTTGCATTTGTTTCTTTATACACCCAGTAATAAACAAGAAAATTATGAAATTACCAAATTAAGATAATAGAATATGAGCAATTGACTAGCTAAATATAGATGTAGCCATAAAATAGCTGTGTGGGCTTTACCAAGACAATAGACAGCCACCACCATTACAGCCTAACTTACAATTATTGATTGAAGTAATTGTAATATGTACAATAATTACAATAATTGAAATATGTATTGCTTGTTCCACTTAGGAATAAGCAATACATATTCCTGTACGCTTTTATTATGAAGGCACAGTTGCCCAGTTTCCGGTCTCGCTGCAGCTTCCTTCGTGTAGCTCGACGCAGCTTCCTAAAAGACTGCACAGCTAGCTCCCAGGCTAGCAGTGATGCTGTAGCTGCTGAACCTGCGGGGCCTGCGGGGCCTGCAGAGTTATGTCTCTCCAGAGTCTCATTGGAGAAAAATACCAGCAGAGTTACACCGTAGAGATGCGTTCAATGACGGCAAATTCACCGATATTTAAAGGCACTTATTTCCCAGTTAGGCTGCTAACGAGTAGCCAGGCCTACACTGAGTGTTTCCCCTCAGCCTGCCACTGTTTCCATCTCCTTCATACCGCTGTCAGTGTAAAAACAACATATAAATATCCATATTTAACGTTAGCTTTGCTGCAGTAATGACCGGATAAACAGTTTAGGATCAATTCTGTGATTAATTGGCTGTCAGCGTCATTATTATCGATCCCAGTGCAGCTGGTTCTGTCGAGATTTGTGACAATATGTCTGTCCTGGTTCCACTGTTGCATTGCAGGTCTGTTTCTAAATAAATATGAATATATATAGAATGTTAATGTGAAGACTTTATTCAACTCTACATCCGTTATTGGACAGGAAGCTTAAGTTAGCAGCTAAATCCTGTTTTTTGACATTTCAGCCACAGCTTGGGTTTCCACCTTCAATGTGCAGAGATATAAACACATTTTAAATGTCAGACATTTAATTTCCTGCATACTGGTGGATTTTTAACGCGTTAATGTCTGAGACCTCTGCTACTCTAAACATGGATGTACAGGAAATAAAGAGTCGACAAGAGTAAACCACAGTTGCATCATATATGTTTAACATAATGGCAGTAAAACATCAGCACAGACTAAATAAACTAGTTGGTGTGTCTGGAAAAAGCAAGAAGCCGCTGAAGTAGTCAAATTCTTAAATAATTAGAGAGAATCTTCTAAAATGTGAAGCAGATTTATGTCACAGAACCTTGTTTGTTCTTTCCCATCAATCATCTCAACACTTGTCATATTTATCAGGGTTTCACGTGTCCCTGAACACACCGCCTGTATGATGCAGGAATTAATATATATAGCAAAAACTTAATTTAAATAGTGTAAGTGCCACATAATATATTATGAATGTTGACAAAACCTATTAAATCATAACAATGTTCTATTTTCAATTAGAAGAAAATTATAATTTAATCACAATTGAACAGTTTACAGGTTTGTTTTTGATTTATCAGAACACATGGGCACATGAATGAAAGGAGAGATGATTTAATAGTAAAATGTTAAATAAATCAACTGCATCCTCCCTCCAAATTGACCGGAAAACTGACCGAGCATGTCTGATAATGGATCTTTATGGTGGCTGCTGGGTAACGGATGTTTTTTTTTCCATTGATTGTTTTTTTTTTTTTTTTTTTAACCTAATAACCAGCAGCCCAATCGTGTATCAAACAGATCTGAGCTGCATTTCCTTCCTCTGTGGCAGATTTATAGTATCGAATGTTTTATCTAAACCTTACAGAAACCAACACCTGCTGGAGATGTCAAAATGAAACAGGTACTCACTTATTTTACTTTCACTCTGCTGTTGGAGGTTTTGTTTAGGACACATCTCTGCAAATAAATCCATGAAATGTTCCCTATTCACCCCTCTGATCATTTCTTTTGTGTCAACATTTTTTTTTATTTCTGTTCATTCTGCATTTCTAACACTTACTGTATCTGCATGTTGAAGACGTTTACGTGTCAGAACGACCTGTGTAGGTTACAGTAGACAGACCCCATGTGATGAGGCCGCGTTAAGCAGACCCCCCTGCCAGTGCTCTGGTTGTTTAATAAAGAATAATAATGAAAAATAAAGAGACAGCGCTGAAGTACTATTAGTCGTATGAATGTATTCTGCTCAGGACACAATGAAACACAATGTGAAGCTGGATTTCAGTGTGAAACTCACGTCTGTGACCTCAGTACTGCAGCTGTCATCCTGTCAACAAAACCTTAGAAACAAAAAAGACACTTTTTTGTGTCTTCAAATGTGTTTATTTCAGTTTGCTAAAGGATAATCAGTACGTGACATCTACAATGACTAAAGTGATCAGTATGCTTCACAAGCAGCACAACCTGCTGGATGTCGTTTGTTGTGTGTTTAAGCATAATGACACGTTTCAGACGGTTAGAACGTTGCTCGTACAACGTTGTCATCTACTTTCTTATCTCAGAACATTCGTGTAGCAGCTGTGAAGCGATCACACAAGAAAGTTGCAGCTCCTAATTGTCGGAACAAGAGGAGAGAGTCACAGTGAAACCCACAACACGATACTATCATGATACCTGGCCCACTATAATCATGTTGTGATTCTGCAATAGTCAATATATTGCAAAAGAAATCAACAATGTGTGTCAGAAATCCCCGGGGGGGTGGGGGGCTGTGTTGTTTGTCATAACACTCTCAAAAAAGTGTTTTTTCATTTCAAAATTCATATTTTGTGTTATTCAATTGATAACTGTAGATTTATGTGTAGATTTATTTAATTTTGAAAAGAAATGGGACAATACATGTTAACATGTAGCTTATTCCTTTCTCTAGTCTCAGGTTGGTGTTGTACATAATAAGTAAAGTATCATGTGAGGAAGGATGTGGATGTCTTGTGGCGTCTCACTCATTCAGACGACCCAACAGGCTGCGTGTCTGAAGCATACTGAGCCCTTTACTGTGTGATAGTGCTGGGCGATATGGAAAAAATCATATATCACGATATGGATTATTTCACATCATGATACTGATATATATATATATATATATATATAACACATTGTACCATTAGAACACTGGAGTGATAGTTGCTGGAAATGGGCCTCTATACACCTACCATATTTTCCGGACTATAAGTTGCTCCAGCCATAAAATGCATAGTAAAGAAGGAAAAAACATATATAAGTCGCACTGGAGTATAAGTCGCATTTTGGGGGGAAATTTATTTGATCCAACACCAAGAACAGACGTGTCATTTAAAATTGAAATGACGAACAATTTCAAATAATAGAATAGAGGCAACAACAGGCTGAACGGTGCTGACGTTACATGACACAACAGAGAACGTGCCTGGTATGTTAACACAACATATTAAGAGTTATTCCAATAACTATAGCATCAATAACATGCTAAGAAGTTTACCAAAACCATCCATGTCGCTCCAAATATCCGGTAACTAAAATCCAATGAAATCTTCATCCTCGCTGTCACTTTTCATCAACTCCTTCAACTCCGGAGGTAGAAGACGCGACGCTTCCTCTTCTACGTTGCTGACGTCAGACGTCATGTTTTACTACTTGCAGCTTGTAATCTGCAGAATATGATTTTCTTTTCGGTGCCGTTTTTGTTCAGCCCTTCTCAGTTGTTTTTAAAAGTTACCGCCAATGTTGAAAATATCAACACAAGCCTAGAACGCCGTCTGGCAGTTCAGTGTGAAAATAACATACGAAATGATATACCGGTAATAATGTGTTAATAATTTCACACATAAGTCGCTCCAGAGTATAAGTTGCACCCCCGGCCAAACTATGAAAAAAAACGCGACTTATAGTCCAGAAAATACGGTATGTAGATATTGCCCCAAAAACCAGAATAGTCATTTACCACATTAGCAATGTATAGAGTGTATTTCTGATTAGTTTATAGTTATCTTCATTGAAATAAACAGGGCTGTTCTTTCAGAAATAATGTCTAAGTGACCGCAAATCTTTGAAGGGTAGCGTATCTCCCAGCACTACAGTGCTGAGGTCACACCTGGAGCCCGCTGACCGACCTGCTGACACTTCCATCAGTCTCAGATTGACCCGCCCTGTATTCAGACACATGCCGAGACACCACTTTTGCTATTAATGAACCACTCACGCCTCAACAAACCCTAAGAAAATGTATGTGTTTTCTTTACTTCAGGGTTTCAGATAAGCCTGTCTGGAGTGTCCCAACGTAAGCTATAGACTCACACGAAGCACACCGCCCTCTCCTCTCTGTGGGCACCTCAGTAGTCTGAAGTGGTTTCCTTCCCCCTCGCTCCCCGGTCTCTGATTGGCTGACAGCTGGGCGTACCGCTGCTTGGCGACTGGTCCGCATCCACGCCGAGCTCCAGATTATTATCGTGCTCATGTTTAATTGGGTGAAAGCGGGTGAAAGGAAGCCACTGTACACTACGGAGGAGGCCTGTGTGGTGCTCTGGTAGCCGGGGAGTCTGTCCACTGTTCACTGCTACACATTCACCTAAGGCCAAAAAAAGATGTGTGGGAGGGGGAGGGGCATTAAAGGTTAAAGGATGTGTTTGCGCTCCAGAGCTGGTTGAACGGGGCATGATGGGAACGAGCACTCAACACTTAAACACAGCGATTTTCAAAACGGCTAAACCTGATTACCAATTACAGCCTGGAAACACACTCATAGAATGCACCTGAATCCACTTAACTGTCCCCTAGTATGAGTGTAATTCCACTTTGAGTGAAGCGCTGTCTAAGTGTTGGTTCACATTTGATATCGCCGGGAACTGTTCAGGTTTGAATTGCACTTTTCTTGTTCTTTTTTTTTTTTTTTTTTTTTTTTTAAAAGTTCTCATTGGAAACGTTTTGGACAGGGATTCCCAACATCAGTATCCTGCGGTAAAGCTCTTTTTTGTCACCCAACAATTGGAAATGACTTAAAAGAAAACAAATTTGGAGAAATTGAGAAGCATGTGTGCAAAACAGGAAAAAAAAGCTGCAGCAGGAGTGTGGTCTGATGCTTGGGAAGCCGTGGACGCTCGTGTGGGCACTTTTGTTTGTGTTCAGAATGCATTTTGTGCTTCTTCCGATCTCGATGAGAGCTTCAGATAACCGGAAAGTCGCTCTGTTTGTGATAGTATAGCTTTAATACACTCCCCCACATGGAAAGATTAAATCACACAGATGCTGCAGCAGCTCACTCCTCAACATTCTCCACAGACCCGTTTGCGAGGTTTACACTGATTGCTAAACTACTCTACACACAAAAAAACAGAAATAAAAAATATTACACATCTCATGCAATTCCACAAAGCACAATAACATAGTCACTTTAAGTCATTAATATTGCTTGTTGCACACGTGAAGGCTTAACCTGTGTGTTTGGAGCAGCAGTTGCTGAGGAACGAGGAGCATTTTGTCACACTATCCTCACACAGTCGCCTCCCCCCGTCTGCACCAGCTCATAGAGCCACAGTGTGGTGTGCATGTTGTGGGAATCTGGATCTGTTTTTCTCTCGCTGTCCCCCTCAGGTAAACGTAAGGCTCTGAAGCTGAACTTCGCCAATCCTCCAGTGAAACCGGCCTCTAGGCTCCCACTCAACCCGACGCCCCCCTCCTTCCAGAACCCGCACATGTGAGTAAAGACGAAACTAAGCCACAGGCTGCTGTTGAACACATCAGGGCTGCTACTTCCTGTACGGTTCCTCCGTGCTAACCTGGGCTGTCCTGCAGAGAGCGTCTGCGGACGCACAGCATTGAGTCGTCGGGGAAGCTGAAGATCTCTCCGGAGCAGCACTGCGACTTCACCGCGGAGGACCTGAGGGACCTCGGGGAGATCGGCCGCGGAGCATACGGCTCCGTCAACAAGATGGTCCACAAGCCCACAGGCCAGATCATGGCAGTGAAGGTGACCAACTCTTTACACGCAGCTTAGTGGATCTATGCTCAAAACTGGTTTTAGTGATTAATCGTTCTGTCCTTGTCCCAGTTTACATGGGACAGAGAAAAGTAAATTCTGAAAGGAACATGTCCAACACTAAGGGGCGATATGTCGTTTCAACAGGTTAATACAGCCCCCCTTCTGATTCACCTATTACAGGTGCTGTCAGTCGATTAAAAAAATTAATCAAATTAATTAAGGATTTTGTAATTGATTAATCAAATTAATCACATTTTAATGTCATATCTGCTAAAGGTCTCCTGATAAAAAATTTGAATTCTAGGATATAAAAAAATTGTAGTGCATGACTAATTGGAAGAGAAGATCTAAAATCCAATTTTTTATTGGTGAACTGTGCTTCATGAATTAAATTAAATTAAAGTAAAGGTCAAGCACATTAAACCAGTTAGGCCTTTCATTATTCAGAAAGGTAAAACAAATACAGTAATACAGTTAAATAAATAAAATAAAGCTGTCTTCAAAAATGTAAAACAAATACAGCGATTCAGTTAAATAAATAAAATTCTGAAATATCAGCCAACCAGAAACGCATTTGTTCAGCTCGGCTCGCCTCGCGTTGCATAGCAACCAGAGACGCGCTCAGACTTGTCGCTCCGTGCCAAACAGCACAGACAGACACCGAAACAACGTAGATTACACTGAAACACACTGGAATTGTTCCAGCACTCGGATAATGTAACTAATGTGACTTTAGTTCATCGTTTTCTTTATTTAACATGAGAGTTTGACAGCCATCAAACTCTCATTCCGGTCGTGAATCTTTTAACGGAATGTAGTTCCGGACAGTTCCGGTTCACTTTCACCCCTGAGCTCACCACCATTGATACTCATAATTAATTTTGTTACATTTTTTAATGCGTTAAATCGCGGCATAATTTATTAATAGAATTAATGAGTTAAAATGACAGCTCTAATTATAAACTATAGATTTAAACAACTAGATGCTGCCTCGGATGCTGCTGTTGATTGGAATGATGCGTCAGGCCGTTTCAACAAAGGCAAAGGTCTATCAATGATTAAATCACCATATCTAACTGAATGTTCAACTGATTTTAAAGCTATTTGGTTAATTATAAATGTCAGACATATATTTATGATACAACATATATTAGTTAAAATATTTTTCATACCAAAATATAGTGTGAGACAGTGCGCAACAATATTAAAAAACTGCTATGCATTTGTTTGCATATCAAAACCAAATGATATGTACCAATAATATCAACAGCTAATATATTTAAAAATATATTTATTCATAATGATACATTATTTAACAAGACTAAAAATAAGCAAAACAAGATGCATTTGAAGGAAGAGTATGTTAGAAGTAACACAAAATCAGCTAATATATTTAACAATTAATTAATAATAATAATACATTATACAAGAATAAAAACAGGCAATAACTTGTCTTTTTTCCAAGTGTCACATTAATGTACTGACGGATAAACATCACAAGCTTGTTTTTCATTTAACACAAAACACTTTTTTTTTTTAAACCGACAACAAACTAAATGACTAGTTTAGTTTTTAGGTTTTTCTGATGGTCAGTATGAAAAGCAGGAAAAATGCTTCACTGCTCAGTTGGGCTTTTGACTGTTTATGACACACTTTTCACACAATTGTGAATCCACCTTAAGTATTGATTGTGTAGTCCAGCGGTTCCCAAACTTTTTTAGCCGTGCACCTCCATCTATATCCCAACATGGTTTATGCACCCCATATTTCCTACACCTTCCAAAGAACACAACTAAATGTCTTAATGCAGCATGTTTAACCAGAACACATCATTAAATGATCACATTAACAAAAGAGCATCTGAATTAAATTGAAATGTAAAAAGGTTTTAATGTAATACAACACAGTGAAGTTTATATCAGGAGATGACAGGCATAGCAGCAGGAAGTATGTTGGGGGAGCAGGGTACTTAAACCACAGCAACACTAGTCCTGATGATACTGGATATTATGGGATATTATGTTATGGCTGCTGATGTTTTTGAATCAATGATCATTCATCATCTTGTTAACAGGATGTAACACTGAGGGTCTTTCACACTGTCCTCATTTAGTTACTTTAAACGGACTAGAGTTAATTTCCTTGGATAGTTTCACTTTGTTTGTCCAGGTGTGAAAGCTCATAGAACTCTGGTCCACTTGAAAATGGGGGTTCTCAGTTTGTATCAAGTCAATCCTGGTCTGGTTCTATCCTGTTCTATCCTTGTTCTATGCAGTGTGAATACTCACTGGATCAAACACAGGACCAAATGTACATTTTATATTTATTTATATTTCAGAACCAGCATTTGTACAGAGGGAGGGATGGTTCTGATCCACTGGTGTTCACTTTCTCGCTGAGCGCCTCCGCCTCAACTGATAGAATACAGTCCTCACTGTTGAGAAGAGCATCAGGAGTTTTTTATGATATATCAGGTCTACTTTATATAAACAATTCAACATCTCAGCAGCGTGTAGTCTCTGCTTCAACCACATCTCTGCAAATCTACTGAAATGTGAGCGTGACTCCAGTGACTCGACTGTCGTGTGTCACCTGATGCAGGAATAACGACACCAAAAAAAAAAAAAATTGGTAAACCGGTATGTCTAAACAGAGAGAATTTGTATAACAGGATGTTGAATATCCATTAAATATGACAAATAAGGTTAAATATGTAAATAAGGTTTATTTAGACGTATTTATCGTGTCACAAAATCCAACTTTGAAAAAAGTGGCTGCACTTTGGGAATCCCTGGTGTAGCCGAATCCTGATACAGCCTAAAATTCCTGCATACTCCTGGTACAATTACTGCAAATGTGGATGAATCCGCCACTGAAAATAGCCCCCAACAAATGTATTGTTTCCTTTTGTTTTATTACAATCACATTAAAAATGTGTTTAGTTAATATTCGAACCTAGTGCAATTGAAATGTCAGCACAGAACTACATGAATATTAATTTCCTGTATTATACAGACATGTATGGTCTAATGATTCTGCTGCAACAACAACAAACCTCCAGAGAATCTTTAACAGGGTGAAACGTCCTTGTCTTGTTCTCTCTCTGTCTCTGTCCTGCAGAGGATTCGCTCCACCGTGGATGAGAAGGAGCAGAAGCAGCTGCTGATGGATCTGGACGTGGTGATGAGGAGTAGCGACTGTCCCTACATCGTTCAGTTCTACGGCGCTCTCTTCAGAGAGGTCTGACACACCAGAGCTGACCTTGAACGCACCACACACCTCCATTATACTATCTAGTACCTCATCAATAATGGTTTGATGCAGATGTCAATCAGTCTTTATTCATCACGTGTGATCAATTTGTTCCCATCATGTCCTATGATGCAATAAAAATTGCAAAAAGACAAGTGAAGAATAGTAAGATTTAAAAAGATATTTAGATAAATTTAAAAAATGTAATTATTAAAAACAAATGCATAGAAACATGCTAACTGTGGTGTTTGTGTTTCAGGGCGACTGTTGGATTTGTATGGAGCTCATGTCTACCTCATTAGACAAATTCTACAAATATGTATATTGTGCATTAGATGACGTCATTCCAGAGGAAATATTAGGCAAAATAACATTAGCAGTGAGTAAACCATTAATTTTTTATCCACACATTTTATTTTCATATCACCAAAACATGACTGGAAACAATGTGTTTTATTCTTCTACAGACCGTTAAAGCACTGAACCACTTAAAAGAAAACTTGAAAATAATTCACAGAGGTAAGTTCCAACACCACATGAATCCTGACTGAACAGATCAGTGTCTGAAACACCTGCTAATAAACCGTGTGCACTTCTGGGTTTGAATTAATTTTTTTTTTCTGCAGAAGCTTTTTGATTTATTTTTTTTTATTATTATTTTGATATAATTAAGAAGGTATTATATGTCAAAACATTCATGTTGGTATTTACATACAAAATCACACTCTGTTGCTCTGAATGAGATGCTCCATTTCTGTCATTTTTCAGACATCAAACCTTCCAACATTCTAATGGACCGAAGGGGAAATATCAAGCTTTGTGACTTCGGCATCAGCGGACAGCTGGTGGACTCCATAGCCAAGACCAGAGACGCAGGCTGCCGGCCGTACATGGCGGTGAGTGAGCAACAGGAAGTTTTACACCAGTCTGTTAAGACTCAAATAGTGACATTTATTTTTTTTATTCACTTTTACAATTTCAAACACATAGGAAATACATTAAAATTCAGAAAGGAAAAAGAGATGAATCCGGAGAGATCAACATAAGGAGAACAAACAGAATGAATACAACAAACTGATCAAGAAATGAACTAACATAATTTTGAAGATACAACATGTAATAACAACAAACGTGTGTGTGTGTGTGTGTGTGTGTGTGTGTGTGTGTGTGTGTGTGTGTGTGTGTGTGTGTGTGTGTGTGTGTGTGTGTGTGTGTGTGTGTGTGTGTGTGTGTGTGTGTGTGTGTGTGTGTGTGTGTGTGTGTGTGTGTGTGTGTGTGTGTGTGTGTACTCACAATAAGTTAGGGATATTGTGAGCGACTCTTTGGATTTCATATATATTCTCCCCATGTCTGTGTGGGTTCTCTCCGGGTTCTCAGGCTTCCTCCCACAGTCCAAAAACATGTTTAGGTTAATTGATAATAATAAATTAATAAGAGACTCTAAATTGGTGTGAGTGCATGGTGTGTGTACCCCACGATGGACTGGTGCCCATCTGGGGTGTATCCCTGCCTCTCACCTGTAATGCGCTGGTATTGGCTCCAGCAAACACTTACGACCCTAATGAGGAATAAGCAGGTATAGAAGATGAATGAATATATATATATATATATATATATATATATATATATATATAAATAACAAATTGAAAAAAAATATTTGCAACAAGCTTTATTTTGATCAGACTTTATCAAACACAAACTGATTAAATCTCACACAGCAATGATATTTAGTGTCTGAAACCGGAAGAAATCTAGAAATGATTAAATGGGAAATTATATTAGAGATGGTTTGTGGAGCTTAATTGTAACTATAATGATAAAATGAATATTTCAGTCAGTTGCTTTTTTAACTCAATGTTGGACAAAACAAGTCATTGGAAGTTTTTTTTTTTTTTGAGGCTGAAATATCAGAAACAATATTCCCTCACATGGCTCCAACGTCTCCCGGGTGTTAGACGAAATTGAAGACTCGTATCAATCAACAAGTCGGATCAGATTCAGGCCAGGGCTCAGTTGTAGCCGCTGACCTCTGACCTCCCTGTGGAAGGCCGGGGGTCAGTCACATATCACAGCATCTGCTCTGGTGTGTTTTCAGCCTGAAAGGATAGACCCCAGCGCATCCAGACAAGGCTACGATGTCCGCTCTGACGTGTGGAGCTTGGGGATCACCCTGGTAAGCTGCACAATGAAACTCGACCTTCTGTTATGTCTGAGCGGGTCGGACTCATTGGAGCCGGTCAGTCCCTCACAGCTCGCATCTCTGTGTTTGTTTCAGTACGAACTGGCCACAGGACGGTTTCCCTACCCCAAGTGGAACAGTGTCTTTGATCAGCTGACGCAGGTGGTGAAGGGAGAACCTCCTCAGCTCTGCAACTCTGAGGAGAGACAGTTCTCCCCCAAGTTCATCAACTTTGTTAACCTATGGTGAGAAGCATCACATAAAACGCTGCTTAGATATTCACAGCCAGTCCAGCTGGTTTCAGAGGATCCGAGGTGTCCAGCCTCCATGTTTCACACTTCTTCTCTTCATACTAATCTGACCGCTTCTTCTGTTTCTGTCCAGCCTTACAAAGGATGAATCAAAAAGGCCAAAGTACAAGGAGCTTCTGGTAAGTTCTTCCACAAAACTACAGACATGCACAGTAAAAGATAACTATTAATGCAATGAAATGTCATTAGTTATGTATTGGTGTTCAATTATTATTTGTTGAATTATTTTTTTATTTAAATTATTTTAAATGTTTATTATATTTATTTATTTATATCAAGTGATCTAAAACTGATAGATTGGGAGAATGTGTGACATAAATCTGTTGTCAATCTCACATTTTCAGTTTATCAATAATTTATATATATATATATATATATAAAATTATTGAATGCTACCTGGCCTTAGACAGCAGAGATAGATTAAAATAAAATAATAGAATCATCAGTTTCTAGAGGCAAAAAATGACCTCCAAAAATAATCAAGTATTTTAATTATTTATTTATCATTGTTAAATTAGTACACCTTTTTGCTACATCTCATTTTAAGGT
Organism: Lepturacanthus savala; assembly: GCA_030544235.1. Classification (NCBI taxonomy): domain Eukaryota; kingdom Metazoa; phylum Chordata; class Actinopteri; order Scombriformes; family Trichiuridae; genus Lepturacanthus; species Lepturacanthus savala. The sequence continues at coordinate 6,189,849 of CM060471.1, forward strand.
GAAAATAAATCAGTGTTGTTTTTACAGCTCGCTGCCCTCAAGTGGTGAAAATGAGAATGCAGCTTTAAATTTTTGTTTTTCCAGGTTTTCATTCACATTTATTTTTTTTAGTTAAAAACTTGGGATGCTGGGAACCAGTTCAACATGTATTTATCTCAGAATGTATTTAGCTCTGACTGTTGTCATTGAAGGATTTTTATGAGTCAGTTCCTCATGAATCTCTGTGCATCTCTCCTCCAGAAACACCCCTTCATTCTGATGTACGAGGAGCGTTTCGTGGATGTCGCCAGCTACGTGTGCCGCATCCTGGATCAGATCCCCGCCTCTCCTATCTCTCCTATGTATGTGGACTGAGGGAGTTCGGCTGGGGAGGGAGGGGGGAGGGGCCGGGGAGGGAAGGGGGGAGGGGGAGTCACCCAACACGGTGGCTGGGACACTAAGCTTTGTGATGCAACGCTTGACATCTTTAGCCCTCAGAGTTACATAGGATCACTTGTTTATTCACATGTTCCAAAGAATGAAGGAACTGAGTCCAAAATTGCCCGGTGCAATGAGATGAATATTGTAAAGCAAACTCTACCACCTCCCATCATGAAACCTAAAGTATCACCATCCATCTTCAGCCAGAACGACCTGAAGACATAACATCGTCTTAGTAAAATGCAAAACATGAATAGAGTAAACATACATATGCTTGAAATCATTGTACACAAATACAGAATTTACCAAATAAAATGTTGAACAGTGACGCTCATGAACAAAAAATAGACATTTACTGGATTGTACATTGTGGACTGTGTGATTATGTCTGAATTGTTAATGTACAGATGTATGCCTACTGTCTAAACACACGCACACACTCAGCACAGTTTGTTTCAGCACCTTCACTTATGGTAAATGACTGAATATGCAAAAAAAAGTGTTTATATCTGGCTTGTGGATTCGGTAGAGTGGCTTTATTTCCGTTTTTTGTTTTTGTTTTCAATATGCAATCTGTGAGTCACACGATACACAAGAATACACATTTCTCACTTCCACGAGCACCAGTTTGTGCTTCTCCTGTAATTGCATTAAATGAGCCACAATTTAAAAGCTAGTTTCTAAAAAGTCAGACTTCCCGGAAGATAAATTGGCACAAACAAAATATTTTAAAGGGGCAATTTGTGGCATTTTAAATAATTTATTAGCAAAGAAGAACATATTAATTCATAAATATGTCTTCATTGGTGTCAAATGACCTGTCAATAAAATAAGTTCTATGGCGACTTTCCTTTCCTTCTGGTTTTTATATATATATATATATATATATATATATATATATATATATATATATATATATATATATATATATAAATGAATGCCCATGGGGGACAAAAGTGTATATACGCGGATCATGGTGGGACGCGCTAGTTACTGCCCAGTCAAATTTGCACTGCACTTTCTTTCAAAATGCGAATTCGTGCTTATGCAACGTATCACTATACGGAATCCTCATCACCAAAAAGCAAGAAAACAAAAACAAAAAAGTCAGTGACTGGCGAAATTCAGAAATCAAGTGTAAACATGGGTGTAGCTTTTCCAGGTGGAAGGAGCTAACGTTAATGACGGAAAAAGATTTTCAAAGGGAGCTGGAGTTTGTTTATTCTCCACAGGTGACTCAATGTTTCTGACTATAAATTTGAAGTCTTTTTCATTGTTTGGTTGTGTAATTTGTTGTACAGGCAGCAGAACGCTTATATTTAAAAGCCTAAACAGCAGGCGGGGCTGCGCTAAAGTCACGACAGGCTAGCACAGAGCAGAAGGAGCCAGACAGGAAGAACAATCAACCAGTTGATTTTCAAAATAAAATTGAGTTCCGCCTACTTCCCCCATGTTAAAAGAACAACAAAAAAGACGGGAAGCCAAATCAACAGTAATTAAACACACATCCGTGGTTGTTACATATATTATCATGGAATCTTGCGACCTTCGTTGTTTCTGAATCGCGTCCATTACATTGTGAACAGATCGATTTGAATGTGTTTTCTTCACAATTGCTCGCGGAAAAAGGAGACTCCAAATGCATAAATGACGCATACACCGATTTAATGCAGTTTGCAGTTTGTTTGAAATAACTTAGCTTCTATTGTCATACCAGCTACAATAGAGTTCAATTAAATAAAGCAGGCGCCAGAGTGCACTATTCATCTGAACGCAAAATACAATTTCACCACTAGATGGGAGAAAAATAATATGCATTGTCCCTTTAAGAGTTGCCTCTCCCAATCTGAATACAGGAAGGGTTCACTATTTTTTCTTGTTTCTTTTTAGCTTTTCCAAGATTTGACATATCCACATGTTGAATCTGAATCTTAAGGAAAGAAACTTATGAATAACTACATCTTAATGATGTGAAATCCTCTTACTGGCTAAGAAGGCAGATTCACAGTTTTGAGCTACAGCCTGGAAATGAGAGTAGTAATTTATTTTATAAAAGTTAATATGATGCACTTGGAGCGTCACATGAAGGAAGTGCTACCTAAATGTTTCCTATATTGATAATCTGAAGGAAACAAGACATTTAATGTTTTTTTTTGTTTTCCAAGACTAGTGCTAATGAAGCAAGTGGAAGCTGGTTATTTTGATAAAGGAGGAACTGGGTCCACCAGCTAATGTTCAGAGAACTGAGTAGAGGTGACATTAACTCAGAGGGAAAGAAACATTTTTGAAAATTCTGGAAACTGCAGGAAGTTTTGAAAAGCAGCAATAGAATTTTGTTTTTTTGTTTTTTTAAATTTGAGAATTAGAAAATACTTTGTGGCTCAAATGTAATGACACAATTATCCATGAGGCACAAACTGGGGTGAATCCAATGCTACTATGCCTGATGTGAAGTCGCTTAATGTCCAGTGATGTATATGTGTGTATATCAAATCTAATCTGCTGTTTCTGGCGGGTTCTGTTGACGGCTGAGGCTCATTCCTAAAACACAAGAGAAGATCAAATCATGCGGTGGAGAGATCTGAGTGTTGAACGCAGAATAAAGCTGTGGTTTGTGTTAGAGCCTGAACGCTGGGCAGCAGCAGCCGGTCATAGCACTGTACCGTTGAACTGCTCCTCCTCCACGCTGATCACACACCCAACGTGCTGCAGCATCACAGACAAACAGCAGAAACTGCATTTTAAAAAATCCTGAAATGGGTTTCCTGTTGAGAGAGAAATGACACCCAATAAATGCTGCTAAAGAGTTACTACTCTTTGACCTTCAGGGTCACCGTCGACTCAGCACATTCCTCCATGACTCGGCACTTCTCTGTGGCTTGCACTGATGATCGTGTTTCTCAGGAGGTCTCCCCATAGTCTGAAAGACCTGTCCCCTGCCCAACCTCATCCACCAGCAGCGCTGATAGATTCCTGTTTGTTACCACATAGGGACAGGTGAGGGGAGGCTGCAACTCCGGAGTATCGAGATGCACCCGCTGTCGTTCTCTCTCAATAAGCCACAGCTATTGTTAAGTCCAACTCAACCAAGCACACAACTCTGAGTCATTATCTATGTCACCAAACTGTCTGTACAAATGTCGGTCCTTTTAATGTAAGACACGACTTTAAAGGATAAGACTAGTAATAATCACCTTCTTGTTTTACTGTCAACAGTTAATTGAAAAGACCAAAACCCAAGGTTTTTGTCTCTTCAGTTCGTACTCTTTAGCAAAAAAAAAAAAGTAAGAAAAAGTAGAATGTTTCCAGTCTTATCCTTGAATCTTGCAACTGCCAATTATCTAAAGTAATCTGATGTAATATAGCCTATACAAGAATGAACCAAGAATTCATAGTAAGTTGGATATTGGCTTTGCCACATAATTAAGGGACTGTTGGAGGTTTTATGTGGTAACAGTCGATTGATTTGATCGATGGTCACAATTCAGGTTTGTTTTTTTGGTATTGTATTTTGGCATTTTCTTCTTCTGTAGGTGTTATTACATTAAAGGTATTCTATTTAAAGGGGTACTTCAGTTGTGCTACTATTGTGCTTCAAAAACGTTGGACTTGCAAGCAGCATATTTTAAAAAGATCAACATTGATGCAGCAGAAGTTGAGATATTGCACTCCTAAAAACTAAAGAAGTGTCATTTCTAGAGTAGAACAGCTCACAACAAGTAAACTGAACTTGGGTGGAGCTCGCCGTTACATTTTCCACAAATTCAGTAATTATGAATGTCAACTGTCTTTGGGGAATTTAGGGTTATTCATTAAAAAAGTGGTTTATTCTGGAGGATAAAACATTACAACTGAGTTGTTGGAGATGCAGTGTAGACCACACATGATTTTCTCACTTAATCTCTGTTTCTATCTTTAATCAGAAAATGGTGCAAACCCGCTGAAAACCCACCAAGAGTCATTGATATGTTTCAGTCGCAGCTCTGTTCTTCTCTCATGTGTTTCCAGAAACCTACCACTGGTGAATCTGAATCTCCAGGGTACATGTTGTATAAATTGCAATTTACAAGAATGTTCAGAATAAACTATAAGATAATATTAAGGGCAATGAATATTATATTGTATCTATATCAAGGGTTGCAAATGAAGTTCCCATGGAAAAGACTACTTTTTTGTGAATCAGACATGAATAAAACGGTAATTGTGGAAATGATTTTTGCTGTGATAAGTTTATTGCTCTTCTTTCTGTAGTATACAGGGATGCAGGCAAATACTGTTTTTTTCTTTTTACAATACTAAAGCAAGTCGGTGGCCAAGCAACATGGAAGCTTCTGTCACGTGAGATTTTTTTTTTTTTCTAGGGGAAAAATATTGGAAAAAAAGACCCTAAACAGGAAAAAAGGCCAGTAGATATTCTTACAACTCAAGACAGAAAGTAAAGAACATCAGCTTCTTCATATAGTCAAAACAACGGGTATTACTACATGTAACAATAGAACCCATTCAACAAGTGCAACACTTCAGAGCTAACAGGAAAAAGCTGTATTTGGTCAAAACAGAACACAAAGTTGTTTACAGAGAAATGAATTGGCCAATGCAGTCTGACATTATTCGCTTTCATTCTGAGAGATGACGTCACTCTCATGTCGGTGTAGTAAACATAAAACCAGAAGAGAGTTTCTTTTAATTTAGCATAAAGGCTGGAAATAATGTGACGAAGTGTAATATTTCATTTGTTTATTCTATACAAAGTGTATAAACGTGTTGTAGTGATGCAGCTTGTACAAAACAAGAGTAAAAACAGCAAGTTGTAGTTTTGAGGGAATATTTCTGGATTAAAGGTCCAGTGTGTAAAATTTAACAGCTGCTAGCAGAACAGACTTAGCAGAAATGGAATATAAGTATATTTATTAGTAGATAATTTGATCAAAAAGAATTGTATGCATTACATTTTGATTGATGCATTTTTAACTCCATAAAGCCCACCATGTTTCTACAGTAGCCCAGAATAGACAAACCAAATAATGGCTCTTGAGACGGACTTTCTTGTTTTTCAAGTCCACCGTAGGTTCTCCTATGTGATTGTAGGACTTGTAGGACCAGTACACACTGAACCTTTTGATGTGTCACAGTTTGTGACATTAGGTGAGTAACGTGCTGATTATTAGGAGGATTTGTTACCTTCCAACAGAGCTAGGTGAGCCTTTTGCCCTGTTTCCAGTCTTTATGATAAATTAAGCTAAGGTAACCCATCTGCTGGATGTAGCCTTATATTTACCAGACAGATAAGACAGCAGTATTTTCATCTATCTGGCAACAAGAAAGTATATAAAGTGTATTTCCCAAAAAAGTAGCATGTGTTTTAAACGCGATTAAAAACTGAAACCTTCAAAGGTTGTTTTGCTTACTGTGTGTGTAGACTGGCTTTGGTACAAAGTTGTGCTGAGTTAAAAGGCAGTATTCACAGTAAAGATTTGAATATATTACATTTTCCTATTCACAAGTGCTATTAATGGACATTTCTGCTTCATCTAAGTAGATTTAAGAAAGCATGGCTTTTAAAAGTGGTTCCTTCAGTTTGCATCACATTTTTTTTAAGAGAATTCATTTACTAAGAAATGTCCGTGGTCAAAATGGTAGCACTGGAGATAAAAACAAAAAGAGCCCCAATCAATTTAGAAAGGAATGTCAGTATAAATACAGGATAAAGTACAAATATAAAACACTAAATAAATAAATGTGATTGGCCTAGAAATGGGTGAAATTTGTAAGGAGACAAGAAAAATAGAGATGAGGTTGTATTTTGTATTTTTCTTTTCTTCTTATTTATGTAAAAGCAAAAAAAGGAAAAAAAATGAAAACTGACATTTCTTGGAGCTTTCTATATTTATATCTATTAATAGTTTTCCGGGAATGATAAATCAATATGCTGAAAGGGGGAAGTGGTATAAAAAATGTAGTAAAGCTGTAGCTGTTAAGGCACAATTTTTTTCCGCTGATTAAAACTAAGACTATGAAGAAGATTTTTCATGAACGTCTTCTCAATGTCATTCTGTGGATAAATATGCCAAATAGTGAAAAGAAACTTGTATAAAAAAAGGCCCTTCAAAGGAATGACAACCATTTCTACAAACATAATCTAAGCTCAAGCAAACAAATGTGACAAATGTGTTTTTAAGCTAAAGGTGCACAGTGAAGTTTTTTTTCATATTTACATCAAATGATGAACTGATTACATAATACGCTTGATTTGTGGTTTGTGTCTTCTCCCACACCACTGACAAAATATGCAGACGTCAACTTGTCTCTGTCAGTACAGATAATTATGATATTTACAAAAAAAATGGCCGTACTAAGCAATCCAATTCACCTTGTAATTCCTTTTGTTCCAGTAATACACACATAGACTCAGAAAGTATACAATGATTGTCAAAAATGTGTCTTCAAGTCTAGGTGGCATAACACTGATATTGGATGAAGGGTTGGTATAAAGCAGTTATCATGTCTTTACATTATCTCAAAAGTCCTTCATGTCTCCTTCATGTCACTTGGCTGATGTGCACATCTTTGTCCAAGGACAAAGATCATGTTAAAAGGCAGGTGGTGTTTGATTCTGGGTATGACAATGCAAGAACCTCATTTTCAGTGAAGTGAAGACAATATCAAAATAAAACTTCTTCAATCTTTGGATGTAAGCTAAGAGTCTCAATGTCCGCTGGATTCAAACAAGGAGCAGATTGTGGCATTCATGAATTCAATAGTTCTTTGGTATGGTCACAGCTGATATCAGCGGTCTGGTGTCTTGTTTGACAGCTTGGTTTGCTTGTTGTTATTCAGCACTCGGGTTAGCAACGTTGCTTTCACCAGTGCTCCAAATGAAGGTCCATTGCAGAGTTCAAGTTAATGTCTGTGACATCCAGGAACTCCGTGTTGAAGATGCTGGGCCCGCTGGGCGGCGCCACACTGAAGGCTGTGGCCGAGCTGGGCGGCGTCAGGTCCAGCCACTCCATCGTCTCCCACGGCGTCTCACTGAAGGCCATGCTGACCATTCCCTGCACCTCAGGGACCGCGGACACCTTGCTGATGGGTGACAGAGGCGTGTCCATCAGATCTCTGGTGATCAGAAGTTTGTCCTGTTGGGGATGATGAAGGTGGCGGTGGTTGTGGTTGTGGGGGCTGCCGTACTCTTCGCTGTCTCTGTTCCCCTCGTCTTCCTGGCCCCCGTCGTCTATGCCCATTTTAAGAAGGGTCACCTCTCCTCCCCGCCCAATGGGACTGCCCAGCAGAGTCTCCAGGTGGCTGTCAGCGATGTGATTGGCCGAGTGGTCGTAAGGGAGCTGGGTGGGGGACAGGTGTTCGTAGTGTCGGTGGAACCTCGGGACGAGGAAGCCGGGACACCCTGAGGACACAGTAATGTGAGGCACAACTTTGGTTAGAGATGACCTCTCCCTGTCTTCTCTGGCGTTAGCTGGCATCTCTTGGAAAAGAAAGAGGAGAGGAGGGAGGGTCACAAAAGGTGGCGGATCTGATACCCAAGTGTGAGGTAAGACTGTGATTGACAGGTCAAATTATAAACCAATCGGCTTGATGCTTTACGAGTAGATATTAAACCAACTTGCATGTTCATTGCCAGCTACAGTTTTATTCCTGGATGCTAACATTTCTGTCACATTTCACCTTACCTCCACTCTCTATGAGAACATCCAACAGTTCGTCCATCTGCTGACTTCTGGTCAATTGCTGTAATGGTAGTAAAAGTAAATAAAAAGTGATTATTTTTTATTAAATGATCAATGTTTTAATAATTATACCCAATTATATTTAAAGATTTTAGATGAAAAATATGCAAGCTTTCAAGCAGTCTACTCAGAACAGTGTTTTGGGGATACAAACATGTTTTTGAAGACGAACCAGTTTATTGGTTGAGATAAATCTTTTGTGGACAATGCCGCTGTCCACCAGTTACTGTCTGTAGGTGAGTAACAATTATTTAACCAATCATGTTTGATCAGGCTATGGTTGCATACAAGTGACATGTTCCTTGTGAAGAGCTGGCCAAATACATTGGCCAAATAACAGCTCAGTGCCTATGGGAGTCTGTCAAGGATTTCAGGGTTTCCTAACGCATTGACAAAGCCGAGCGTTACAAATCAAATCCACCTCATTATTTCATTCTTGCTCGTACACACAGAGAGCTAGCGAGCAAGAGAGCGCAAGTGATTGAGCCAGAGAGCGAGAGAGCGAGTGCAATCAACAGCCGCGCAAACCTGTCGCAAATGGGTACGACGCTTTCAATGAAACACAGCTCAAACACCCCCGAGCTGAACTGGTGTCTGGGCCCAAAACAGATTTTAAACGATGAACAATGAATGGAAAAGGAGCAGATTCAGTGGACAGATATCGATTGAATACACAGACGTTTTGGAGATCCGATCCTCTGTCATAATATAGCCGATGGTTTCTGAGATTTGCCTTGTCAATCAGATGAGGCGAAAAACGTACTGCAAATAATGGACATTAACTCTACAGCACAAAGTAGAAAACATCAGGTTTCATATAGTTCAACAGAATAATTGGTCTTTACCAACCATCTACTATTACCCAAACAAACTGAAGGTAAGATTTATACTAACACTGATATTGGAGAGTTTCAAAATATAATAAGTACAAAATAATATATATTATACTATAGAAACTTAATTTCTTTTCCTTTGTTTTTGAGAAAATTGTGATGAAGATATGTGGAGACATGTAACATTTGAAAACAAGCGCTCCCTGGTAGAAATCTATTAACTATAGCTGGGGTTTTATTATTATCAGCTGACATAAACTGATGCTGATAATATGAGCTGAGCAACCATATGTGACATTTATTAATTAACTTGCTCTTTAAACTCAACCGATATTCAAATCTGCCCTCAAGAAATGCTTGTATGTCTTAAACACAATCTGCTTCAAGCTTGGTTAAGGCTGGGGAAAAAGTCAGTGCAGTGGACAAAGCTATGGACGGAAGACAGAGGTGCAATATCAGTGATGGACTTCAAGAGAACAAACACAGAAGACAGAAAAAAGTGGTATTACAGCAACGCCAGTAGGTAAAATAAATTTATGGCCAGCCATTATCTACTGAATTTTAGTTTAATTTACCTGCTTGACTGCATCCTCATAGCATGGGGGCTGTCTTAAGTCAGATGCAGCTGAATCTGAGCTACTGAAGGCAGGGGTAGAGACCTGGCACTTTTGGCCAGCATGCCGAGGAGAGGGTAATACTGACATCTATATGAAAAATAGGTGAGAAGTGACATTAGCCCACCAATTAGCATAGGGTGCTTATTGAATGTGAGTGTATTACAGTTAACAGTAGTATAGTGAACAACCGATCAGGCCCTTGGGATTGAATAAACTCGTCACCTTGAACATTACATTTTAAGAAAAGGCTTGGCGTTGTGTGTTCTTATAAAAGGAGAAGTCACTGACATGTGAAGGAATTTGTGATAAAGACAGATGGACTGAGATATGACAAGAGTGACATGGACCTCAAAACAGAAGGCGACTGTCAAGAGTCAGAGACAGATCACACATTAATGGAAGGAGGAGAAAAATAGTTACGTGAATATGTGGTGATTCAGATGAAGTACGTGACAACATGACATTACTGTTCTTTGTTGATGTATTATTTACCTTTGGTTGCATGTTAGGGTTGTCAGCCTTGGCTGAGCCGTTGTGGTTCAGGCCACAATCAGCCGAGTTGGGAAAGACTCCGTGAAGGCCTCTTTGGTCGGAAGGATAAGAGCAGTTCAGTGGGGGACCTCCACTCTTCTGCTGCATCTGTAGACAAGTGTTAAAACACATCATACATAAGACAGAGAACACAAACAGTACAACTGAACTCTGAACCTTCTTTGTGGAGTCACATTTACATATTTATTGTCAAAGAGTTCTGGAACCAGTCTACATGTCCCTAAAGTACAAGGAAAAGCTATGTTCACTTTGATCTGGGCCATGTCCCTGTAAAGATTTGAAAGGCAGATATCAACACTGCAGCGTGTCAGTAAAACCCAGTCTCTGGATGTCATCTGCAATTCATAAAGCTTTGAATTTCACTATATGTAAGACTCCCTTGTTCTGGAAGTAAAAATGTAAATTTTTCCAAAACGCAGTATCATGTGACACACAGTCACAGTTGGGAGCACTTCTATAGCTTGGACTGACATAAAAATGTTTACTGTTAGAAGATATCTTGTTCTTTGATAAAACAAAATCAAAGGTTTGTGATTGTGTACACGATAGACCTAGGGTGGAAATTAACTACAATGCCAAGATAATCACAGAGCTGGAAAGTCTGGTATGTGCTGCTCATAGCAGGTTGAAGCTAAAGATTAGAGTGTTTGAGGAATTGGAAGTAAACTGATGTACACTGAGATTGTAAAATCAGTTCTCAGACATTTCTAAGTGAATTCAGCAAAGATGGCGCTCTGTTTGGTTTTTACACCAGTTAAGCCTTGTGAATAAATTACTGCACTGCTTCACACCAAATACTCCTATTCTCCTCCTTTAGGCCTTTGTGATGTTACACTATATAGATAGAAACTGACTGGACTTTATTAGACATAGTGACTGCAGCTGAGGCTTATGGGTGTATTATTTTTAGAAGTTCACACAAATGGCGAGCAAACCACAATTTCTCAGAAATAAACATAAAAAGTGAAATAGAAAGAAATTTAAAAATAAAAAGTGAGTTATCGCTAAATAATTTGTTCAAGGTACAGTGTGTAGTTTCTTGTTTTATGAAGGTGGTGATGAGGTTGCAGATTGTAATTGACTGAGTAACTCAAGTGTATAGGAGAATCTACAGTAGCCACAAAAATCAAGTCCGTCTCTAAAGCCATTGTTTGTTCTTTTTGGATTGAATTATGTATGTCATCTATAATTGAAGTCAGTCTTCTGATTTTGAAGAATGCTGCTTGTGTGGACATGATACCTGCATGTTTCGTGCTCTATTATTGGCCTGGGGGTGACCACAGACGTCCCTCCCCAGCGGCGGTGACAGCAGGTAGGGGTTGTTAGGAGACGAGGGCTGGGGGCTGCTGGAAGACTTCCCGATGGGCGAGTCTTGCGGAGAGCACTGTGGACTGAGGAAAGTGGACATGGTGGAGGGGCTGCCAGAGGAAGGGGCTGTGTCCATACATTGAGCCCCACTGTGGCCCCCCATGTTGGAGAGGGGAGCGTTGCAGTGTCCCAGCTCCTCCATGCAGCTCCCCGGAGGAGTCTTGAGCTGTTTGGGAGAGGAGAGCGGGCAGCTGGAGGAGAGCGACATGGGCTCTTGTTTGATCGTCACCCCGAAGAAATGCTGGCCCATCATGGCTGGAGTCTGCTGGTGGTGCATGGAGGGATGGTGGGGCTGAGGCGGAGGAGGGACGGAGTCCTGTGTTGCTCCATAGCAGCGTTTCCTCTTGTGGAGCTGCATCTTAAGCTCTTCAACCTAATGAGGATAAATATGTAAACATGTATACTTCCAAATCTGTGCAATTAATTGAATTTAATCATGATTTTTCTTGTGGGTCAAATGGTCTCGAAATCATATAATCAAGTTGTTAATTGTTATTGTTGTTAAAATTGTTAAGAGTTAATCATGATTTTCATATTGACCAAAATAATCATAATAATTTTTTACATAATTGAACAGCCTTACTTGTAGCTATACTGGTGTCACCCACCTGTCTCTGTTCCTGGTGTAGCTTCCACGTCAGCTCCTCGATCACCTTCTGTTTCTCCACCAGCATTTTATCTTTCTCAGCGTCCACGCCGTCCAGACCGCCGCCCTCCCCTCCCCTGGGGCCTCCTCCCTGCTGTCCGTCCTCGGCACTGAGCTGGGCCGGGGACGGCTGCAGGGCAAACTGCGTGGGTGAGGACATGGGCACGTCGCTGAAGCTGTCCGGCAGCGAGCCACTGAGGGACAGCTCGGAGGAGGCCGGCGAGATGGGAGGGGTGGAGGAGGTGCTGGGGTAAGGGTAGTAGCCTCCCTGGGACAGGGCGCTGGAGGAGGACGGGGACTGGTAGGAGGACAGGGACCCTGTGGGAGTCACAGGGAAGGTCACGGTGGTGATGTCAGAGGAGCCTGATGGCGAGGACCCGGCGTTGGAGTCCTTGAAGGGCCGGAGTCGCTCGATGAGGGCGGTCTTGGTTCCAGAGACAGGCATGCCTCGAATACGCAGGTGCTGCCTCAGCTCTGAGACCTTACATAGCAACAACAGCATAGAAGTTACTCACTTGGATCTAAATATCACTCAGCGGAACATACAGTACATCTCTCTGCATTAACACCCACTTTCAAGTCGTCCAGATTGGCTGGCAACGGCCCAGGTTTGACAGGTGAGATGTTGCTCTGGTTGGGATATGTGTTCTTGACCGGAGAGGATGAGTTGCTGTTGGCCGTGCTGGACGGAGCGCTGGAGCTGCAGGCTGAGAGCTGCTCGCTGCTTCCTCTGAGACACAAATCCAGAGGGTTAGTCACTGTAAAAATATACATCAAGGCACCAGCTATAAAGGTTGCACACATCAACTAATGGTTTTACTGATCTATCAATCTGTGTCCTCCAGTCAATCAAGTCAGTGAATGTCCTCACATTGGTACAAATGTAAATAAACGTATACATATACCAAAAGCAAAAAGAAATAAGCTTGTGCAAGTATTTAATTTTCGGTCTGTTGTTTCTGTATTAGCACACACACTTGTTTAACTATTCCCTGTTTCCCTTTGCAACATTTCCTGTCTTCCTCACCACACACACTTTGTTTCTTATGTTTTTTTATGTCCAGCACAAGGTTAAAACATCAGTCCAGAGTATGACAGTGTAACAGTAGTTTTGCCTGTTGGCTTCTTGACTGCAGCAAAATTTGTGGGCAGATCTTAAGGCAGCATAGGTATAATAATAATATTAATAGGCTATTAACAGGCTGTAGTGCATTAGCAACAAACCCTATTAACAATGTCTACTTTTCAAAATGTATATGGAAAACATTAACAACTGAAAACAAGTCCATCCACAGATGAAGATCATGAGCTCATATGTTTAAAAGGTCCTGAAAAGCTGATTGTGTGCTGCATCCTGCGGTGAGACTTACTTCTGGCTCTGTGCTGGGGGGTGAGGCTGGTAGCTGAAGGTGGGCTGACGCTGCTGGGCCTGGACCTGTGCAGGCGTCGGCGGGGTGTGTGTGTGCTGCTGTGAGTGATGCGTCTGTGAGTGTGTGTGGGCGTGTTTCTGCTGGCTGAGGATCTGCAGCTGCAGGAAGAGCTGCTGCTGCTGGAGGAGTCGGGCGTAGGCCGAGTCCATGGGCGGAGGCGACTTCTCGGCCTTCTGGTCCGGAGGAATGTACTGGTGGTACTTGAGCTTCTTCACTTTGGGCTTCACATCTTTGGGCTTCTTGTGTCGGTTCTTGTCTGACGTCTTGGACTGTTCAGAAGGAAGGAGTGATAGTTATTGACATGTTGTAATGAGCCATTTGCTTAAACTTTAAATCAGAGTTCATTCTTTATTTATGACCTTGACAATAGCAGGAACAGGTATCGGTGGAGTCGCCTGGCTGTTGTTGGCCCCAGTCAGTCCTTCATCCTGGCTTTGATCAGGTGGGTCCCTGGGTGTGCCCCCCTGTTCACAAGTAACAAGATATCATTTATTCTAGGGGTCAAATAATGTTTGGCAAGATGACAAAGTGTGTGTGTTAAAACTGATACAGGTTTAAAAAGCATTTGTCAAGTCTTTCAAAATGTTTTGGTTGGTTTCATGTTTTTTGAAAGTCCATTGTTTATATATATATATATATATATATATATACAAAAATTACACAAAATTCACACGAAATGTGCAATTTTATTTTTTACACAAAATGTCAAATGGTGTATCCAAAAAGAATGGCACATTTTTATTTATTTAATTCAACTATAATAGAAAACTAGTTGATAACACGGTTTTGAGAGGGTTAAACTATCTGGTAGAAAGTTTTTAGGGTTACACCACATGACATTTTTGACATTGTACCCTAGTCAGATGAGAGATAATTAATTACTTCAGTCATCTTTATGTCCACTGCCATTGACCAGACCCTCAAATGTCCATTTTTAAAATGAGCATCTAACAATCAGCCAGACTCAGACACAATCCTTTTCACCTTCATCTGATGAAGAATCAGGAACCCCCGCCCCCCCATAGCTTGGACGATTATGGATAGAATAATCTTCTTCCAACAATAATCATTAGCTTCAGCCTATTTTAAATTTAAAATACAGAACAAATAAAAACAACAAAGAAACAACAGTTCATCTGGGGACAGATGTTCAGCCCAACATTAAAAAAATGAAACACTGATATACATTGAGTAAACAACTAGTTTCAGTTGCTTATAAAAGACATCAGGAAGATTTATGATCTGAATGCATAAACAATATGGCATAATTGCACACAGAGAATATATTTCATAGTCTTTTCTGTTTCAATTGGTCTCTTTAATAGTGAATTTCACTCAAATAGTTTTTATGATCTCCTCCCACTGACTAATGGCTGGTACCATTAGCCAACATATACTAAACAATCACATATAAGCGTAAATGTCATGTTGCTATTGTTAGATTTTAAGCATTGAGATCTAAACGCGTCGTTGAATTGCAGCATGATAGTCACTTTGTAATGGAACAATTATCCCCAAAAAATGCACATTTCAACGTTTCACTCCAGAAACATTTTCTCAAAAGCTCTAAACAGACGTTTCAAACTGACATGAGACAGAGCGAGTGGATGATTCAGTTGGAACCAGCCAGAGGCTGCGGGCTCTCAGACATAAACAACCCGGCTGAAGTGACCGTTGCTGAAGGCGACCGTTGGAGTGAGGTCATCCTGAGTGAAAGGTAAGCAGCAGCGAGGAAATAAAAGCAGCTGTGCCGGCGTGATGGCTGCAGCGTGCAGGAATGTGACACCTGTTTAGTTCAACCCAGGCCAACGGTCAGCAGATAACATCGGACGGGGAGGGGGAGATGTAGTTCACTCTGTTACCACAGGAGGGCAGAGTGACCAAAGCCTTGATGGATCAGAGCAGCACCAGAGGACCTCGACTCCTCAGGACCTCTGTTGCTTGTCACACTTCCATTAACCATCATGTTGTGTTTGTTTCATGTTGCGTTGTTGTTTCATGTTAGTTAATGTTAGTGTTTTCGGTCAAATTTGACCGTTCCATTGAGACTCATCATAATAACTGTAATAATACAGATATTATCACCTCTTGTTGTGATGATTTAAAAAAACTAAATTTTAATTAATCAACATAACCTCTTGTGAAAATTACAATTTTTGAACTTCTATTTTATTGTTTATGGCCTGAACATGTATATCTGGCATTTGAGTTCTAAAACACAATTACTGGATTATTTTGACTATAAGAAATAAACAGATGAAACATAGTCTACTGTTTATCACAGAATACTTTGGGTCAAAGTTACCATGGACATTTGTTTTGAAACCATTTAAAATGTGTAGAAGGAAGGAAGTAGAAGGAAGCTTCATTGGAAGGGTGGGAAGAAAAGAAGAAAGAAATAAAGAAGGAAGGAAGAATGAGAACAGCGCTCAGTAAACCTGCAGCTACAACCCTTTTATCTTTATGAGGAAATATTAGAAAGTGGAGAAAGAATTGAGGAAGTAATGGAAGAAAAAAGGAAAAAGAAAGAAGGAACATTGAAAAAACAGATAAGAACGATGCGCAGTAAACCTGCAGCTACAGACCTATTATACCTTTATGAGTAGATATAATTCAATTTCTTTATATAATTCTGGTGTCCCACATTAATTTCTAATAATCTGTCACTTTTGACTGGGAACATCATGAGTGTACAAAAGTTGAATAAGACACAAAATTGTATGTAAATTAATAGAATTTATTTCATGTACTGAAATCCTCTTGGAATTGTAGGTGAATCTGATGAAATTCACCATATTTTCAGAGACAAAAACACACATGATCAAGACAAAAAAATGCCCCCCAAAAGATGAAGAGGTTTGATTTACCTGTCGTGGGCTGGTGAGGGCAGGTGAGGAAGAGGAGGAAGGTGTGCTGCCGACGGCTTCGGATGAAGGGCAGGCTGAGCCCTGAGACTCATCGCTGTGATGCTGCTCTGGAGACAAACTCTCACTGCTGCTGTCCTCCTCAAAGGCGTACGAGTCCTCTTGTTTAGGGAACTTACCATGGTTCACTGTGAGAGGAGGAAGAGGAGGGTCAGTGAGGTAGTCTGATCACCTCGAGATGACTGAGGTAATACTTAGCTTTTAAAGGTCATATATTGTAGAAAAGGTGGATGTTAATGTCTTTTTGATATAAAGAAGGTCTAGTTGTTGTATAAATACTGTCCCATATTCCAAAAGGCTCAATCCACAGAGAAATGCTCACAGCCCATCTTCAAAAACTGAGCCTTAAAACCAGCCGTCAGGAGCTAATCAGAAGAGAGACTCATTACTCATAGTTTTTGATTATTTTTTTTAATCTACTATCAAAATGGTAAACAACAAATGTAATACTAATTCAACAACCTGACTTACTTATTGTTTCAGCTGTAGCTGTGACAATAACCAGATCTTATAATTGCTGATATTTGAGAACACGTGAAGACAAGATGTGAAGTAAATGATCTAAATTCTGGTTTACTTCATCTGGTAGTAAAACTGAGCACAGCCAACATTGTGTTGCACACAGCTACGGTAATTACGGTAGTTTAAAGATGCATGTTTTTCATGACGTACGGTCGTCTTCTGTGAGCAGTGGTATTCACACAGAGCCTGTCTGTCAATGACACTCAGCCCAGAGGTGTTACGCTGTATGTGTGTGTTAAAACTGACACGTCCACTTAACAACCTGATTGGTCGAGCTGATAGAGGGTGACGTTTTGATTGGAGGAGCTAAGAGTGCCTATCTAACTTAAGAGAGAGAGACCGGAGATGGGGGGGAGCCGTGATTTGTGTGTTTGTGTGTGCGTGTGTGTAGAGGTAAAAGATTCTCCTTTTGCATCCAAACATGTGACAGGCAGGAACAGAACCCTGGTTTCAATCACAGCATTGTGTGCAACTCGATGACCTTCACACACACACCTACACACACACACACGTACACACATACATACACACACAGGCATGCAGCAGACACACAGGCACATGCACACAATGCTTAACACATAGCTTAACGCATTGTGCTAAATGCTATTTCCTCCCACCTGTTCATGTTTAACTCCTCGATCACTGGTTCTCTTTCCTCTTCTCATTCTCTCTCTCTCTCTCTCTCTCTCTCACACGCACACACACACATACACACACACACACACATGCACACACACACAGATGACTTTTGTTTTGTGTGTGTCTTGTCTCGACTTCATACAGTCCAGCACATGCTGTTTTCAACCAGTCTTTAAGTGAATTTGATGTCACCGGGAGATTGAGCTGGCAGAATTACAGGAAATCTGCGAGCTGTTGGACACTTCCGCTTTTCAAGTGGCTGGTTTGAGGAGTGAAGGCCGGTCACATAGTTTCCAAAATTACCGGACAGAGGTTGAAACAATCGTTGGGAGTGTTGTGCTCGGGGATGTGGAGCTTTAAGGTGAGGGGTTAACGCTGCAGGCGAGGGGGAACGCAGCAGCAGCAGCCTGCTCCTGTCACACAGCTTTGTAGGTGGTTCACTGGAGCTGCACAGGCCAGTTAAAACTCAGACACAAAGCAGGGGGGAGGGGGGTATAAACATACACACAGGTACGCCCCCCTCACACACACACATACGCACATACACAAGGATGCACTCTCACATGCCCACTTTTTTGCAAACACTTTCCTAAAGAGAAAGGGTGGAACCAAATACAGCTGCTGTTCATCTCAATAAAGAGCTGCTCGCTCCTCCTGCAGAGGTAGAGTAGAGCAGCTGACTCCAGCCTTTACGCAACATGTTTACTGGAAGCTCAAACATAAAACACCTGAGTCTAAAAAACACCACATGCGCTGCCAGGAATGATATAGAGAGAGCGAGGGACATGTCGGGCATCCGGAGACAAACAGTGTGAGGCCTTCAGTGCTAAATCAATGGAAGTCTAAGCTTTACATTTCCTGAAATCAAACACTAGACGAGCAGAAGAGGCACTCCCCAAACACTTGAAACTGCAATATACATTTACTGTTTAAATCCTGCTGCCAAAGCACTGTCGCTGCCTTCACTGAGCTGGAATAACAGATCTAGAGTAGCCTCCACAAACCTTCAGAAATAAGCACAAAATCTAAAAATATAAATAATGTTCTTTCTGGAGGAATACAAATAAATACCTTTCCATGCCAAAAAAAAGAAAAGACACATTAATCAGTAGTTTTGGCACCATTTCCACCACTTACAAAGAAATATTAAGTAAATGAATGGTTAATGAATCTTATATAAATCAGTTTAAATCTATTAATAAGGACATTTGTGGTTCTGACTTTGTAATGAGTTCACTAATCTTTGGTTAAGAATGCTAATAAGTAATAAGAATGCTTTTCTATCAAGTCTGCAGTTGTGAATACTACCAAGTCATTGATTTTGCTCCAAGTGAGTGATCAAATGCTTAAACTCTCAAAAATAAGTCTTGAAATTAAAATGTTACTTAAGTAGAAGTACAGTAGTATAGTAGATAGTATCACATAATAATAAAATAATAATAAATGAAATTAAAGTAAGTAAATGCACTTAATTACTTTCCACTACTGCTAGAAACACAAAAGTTGCTCTAATTAATATCTTAACAGGCTATTAGTAATATGAATCATTAGAAAATGTTTATTAAACATTAACAAAGTCAATAGATAAATGTATAAACAGTTTATAAAGGTTATATTAGAAGAAACTGTTTTTTATTCAAACAAAGGCTAAATTTATCTAAAAGCAGCAAAACATCAGTCAAATCCAAACTAACAAAAGTCAAAGATACACTTTCTTTGTTTTTTATAATGCCAGTTGTGAGCTGTGATTTGGGAGAACTGTCGGTCGCTATAACAGAATCAGCAGTGAATCATCAAAGTCTTCAGAGATATTTACTTCCATTAACATTTTCAAGAGATACAGAAATCGTGTTGTTTGTCAGAAAAGCTTTCTGTGTTCATTAAAGATCTCCAATAAACACTCATTCTTTTAGTTGCTGCTTGTTTGACAAAATGATGTGATTGTGTTGAGGTCCAGCAGGGCGCTCTTTAAAGACCATGCTGGTTAGATTACAATCTACAACAGAATGCTTTGTACTGCTCAGTAAATGACTTTAGCAATAGTTTGTTAATACACACACACACACACGTGGAGCCTGCAGGTGAATATTGAGGGTGTGTTATTCTACAGCACGCGGCGTCTCTCTCTGCTGATACCTGTCATTGTGACGGCAGAGTCGAGGGGAATGATTTTCTTTTGGACCAGCTCCAGGGGCCCCGGCCTGAGAGCCAGCTTCTCATTCAGGTCCTCGGCGAGCCGGGCTCGCTTTAGCCTCATCTGGGCCTCCAGAGAGGAGCCGTGGTCTGAGGCCGGGTCTGGATAACACACAGCAGGACCACACCATCAGCAACATGGGACACACTGATACACGTCTGTAAACTCTTCAGCAAGGGAGCATTTACTCAACTTCTGTTTCTATTTCCTGCTGCTTTATACTTCTCCATGAAATTGAAGAAAATATTGTTCTTTTTATTCCACTGGATTTATATGACAGCTACAATGTCTTTGTAGATTAGTCTTAAAAATAGATAACATTGCTATAGGGACATTATACTATAGCTAGTACTGTATATGCAGTTGTTTGAATCACCTTGAACAGTAATATTTAATTCTGCTTACACATTAATGCATCAGTGAAAATAATTTCATTATGTAATACAGAGGTTCTCAAAGTGGGGTCTGGGGACCACCAGGAGTTCCTGAGGGGTTCCAGCAAAAAGACTTATTTTCACTATTATTCCATTCATAACTAACTAAAATGATTGGTCATGGTTTCATACAATGTCTGTAATAACTAAAAACAAAAATCTTATCAGATGGGGGTGAGTTGGTCCTTGGCGTGAACATAAACATATAATTTTACTTTAAGTTTTGAACAAATTCAAACAAGCATGTTTATATTACCAACCTATCTATATTACCAACGGTTTTGAGTGCTATTGATTTCCTCCAACAGGAGGTTACGTCACCAGTGTTTGTTGTTTTGCAAAATATCTCAAAAATTTGTGCAGGTTTTTTGTCAAATTTTCAGCAAATGTTGGGAATGGTACCATGAAAAGATGATTAAAGTTTGGTAATGATCCATAAGAAATCCTTTTTTCTGGATCACTTAGAGGTTTTTGTTGTTTGGTAACTTTGCAGTAAATGAACCTTCAAACAGGCGCCATCTGCATGTTTTCTTTGCAGACTACACCAGAGACTCTAGAAGAGGACTTTGACTACACCTAAAAGATATTTACTCCCTACGGAGTCATGAAGTTGCAGATAGTTTCTTGACACTTTTTTATTAATCTATCACCACATATTCAGACAACAGTGATGAAAAAATACTTCTCATTTCATGATAGTGCATGTATTCATGCATGTATTCAATAGTAGTAATAGTAGTAATTCAAGTATAGAACTACAATGTTGGGTGGGAGTCACAATATGCTTGGAGGAGGTCTGCCCTCACAGTGCTTTTCTAGTTGATTCCATTTTATATTAATTACAGCTCTTTTTGTACATCTTGTATGCCATTCCTTGACTGACTTTGCGAATATTCTCAACAACATTGGAAACGAAGGCTGCCCCTCAGCTGGGTTTTTGTGTTTAAATTATCATAATTTTGCTACCAATGTTTTTCCTTAGTCAGGCTAAACAGGAGATAAATTTTAGGCAGTGATTCCAACAAAGTCAGCGAAAGACATAAGCAAAAATTGAGCAAAAATTGTATATCCCAGGGCTTCATGAAGAGATTGGAGGGAACAGAAGGAAGCAGAGGTTCAGTCAGAGGCTGAAATAAACACAAAACCTCCCACAGACACAATCAGTGTGTCTCTTGCTACTTAGCTTACAGCTAACATTCACCTGGTATTTCAGATGGTGCCATGCTGTTTCATGGACCACCATGATGACCATTTCCTCAGCCTTGATCCAGTCTGACGTGTCCGCTGCGTCACTTTTGACAAACATTGTTACAGGGTGGTTTACAAAGCCAGATAACTGACAGTCTGATGAATTCAGATCAAATAGTTTCCCACGTTCAAATGAAACATAAACAGTGACACCCAGATCCTTTGTGAATATTTCACAGATAATAGCTTTAGTTAAACACATTTTGTAATGCGGGGGCAGGCCTGAGACAGATGATTAAGGAACGTAACTGCAACATCCCTGGTTTGATTCCAGCTCTGTCTGTATACTGTCTGCTATCAAAGGCCACCATGCTCTCAAAATACACCAAAATTAACTTTTAATAAGGCTATGAATCCATTAGTGATGGACTGGTGTGCTAATCTTCTGCAAAGCTTCTAATACACTGTGTTTCACTGCACTATAACAAGTATATATTTATCTTATCTTGTTTTTATCTGCTTCATTGACCAAATATACTAAATGAGATGACTATGTTTCTATTTATAGAGCATATTTTATAGAAAGGAAGATTTTAATATCTTCTTGACTATAAGAAGATCTAGGTGTAATCTCCTTGTTTGTCTTTTTTATTGATTGTTTTTGAAACAATCAATCCAAAGAGAAATGCACACAGCCTCACAGACATATTAAATCAGCCAATCAGAGGAGAGGCACATGAATATTAGTGAGACAGACACAAAACAACCGGTTTATTCTAGAGCTGCATAGAGAAGTTTTAGAGATGTGATTTAACTATATCAAGATGAGTTTTGGTCCCTAAAACCACAGATATCTTATTAGTGACATCACAACTTTAAAGACATTTTATGCCAACTTTTAAAGGGGGGGACATGTATGGGAATCTGCATGTCTGTTAAATGACATCATTTCTGGTTCCGTTTTCAAATAGAAATCAATATATATATGGTGGTGTAGCTAGCGGTTAGCCACCTCCGCAGCTGTTGTTTCCTCATTGTGTTTTTTTGCACGTTATCATCAGCCAATATTTCTGTTTTGGAGCCGTTCTCATATCTGTTCAGCTGCTCCGCTCCCAGTGCAGCCAGACACTCCGAGTACTAGAACAATAAATGGAGTGGCTGTAATTAAAGGGCTGCGGCGGGTGAGATTTTCGACCTTCCACAATCTCTCTCTGTTAAATCCAGTATAAATAATCATGTCCAGAGCTAACCTGGCTGGGCCTGCAGTCGACAGTCGACCCGCGGCACTCGCAGGGCTGATTATGCTGCAGCGAGGGGAGCACACCGAATCAGTTTGATTATCCCAAGTTCAAGAATGAGCAACAGCACTTATTTGGTCAAATATAATTTTAATCAGATTCATCAAAGGCCAAATCTAAGCCAAAAAGAAATGAATGAGCTTTGTGCTGGGCATCTCAGGTAAAGGCCGATGGAGAAATATGATGCTTTATTAGCAGAAAAAAAGGTTACAAAAATATTCCACCTCAAAATTAAACTGAGATTAATGTCTAATATGACTCATTTTAGTCTCCAGTAAATATTGAAATTACACATCTATCTTTCTCTATGAAACAGAGGAATACAAAAAAAAGGGCAAAAGTATGTTATCAAGGGAGGATGAAAGGGTGATTAGAGAAGGAGACAGGAATGGGTTGGAAGAAGAGATGAGGATACAAAGGACAGGAGGAGATTCCTTTTGATTTGGAAATTCAATTTTAAATGCAGGAGTAGAAATGTGTTAACATGCCCAATGCATGCTGGGAAAGGCTAAGAAGATAAGCAGGGAGATAATGGGTGGATAAAAGAAGAAATAAAGCAAGTTATGGAGATAATATGGTGAATATGAGGTAAGAAAGAAAAGAACATAGGAAAATGGAATGTTTGACAGATGGAATGTTACAGAAAGGAAGGAAAAACAAAAAGAAAGAGACTTAAAATAGATGTGAATAGATGTTAAATAAGAAAATAGGGGCAGAAAAGAGAAAAAGAAAGGAAGAAAATGAAACAAGGAAGGAAGAAAGAAAATATGGCGGTAAATCTTAAGGTTTAAGTAAGAATGGAGTGAGGGAGAGGAGAAAAAACAGGATGAAAGGAAGGAAAGAAGAAAACAATAAGGAAGGAAGGAAGGAAGGAAGGAAGAGGAAAGAAGGAAGGAAAGGATAAAGAGACATTTAGAGGTAGACGTTAAGGTTTGAATAAGAATTGAGTTATGGAGGGAAAAGGAAAAGGAAAGGAAAGAAAGGAAGAAAAATAAAGTACAAAAAGAAACTTTTAAAGTAAAAATGAAGTATAACATGAGGAAAGCATAGAAAGACAGAAAGAAAGAAAGAAAGAAGAATGTAGAAAGAAAAGTCTTTTATATAAATAAAAATGAAGGCCAAAAGCATGATGGGAAGATAAAGTGAAGTGAGAAAAACAATAGAAAGTAAAGATAACAAGAAGAAGAATCCACACAAATCCACGCAGCACCATGTTCCTCCTCAGAGAGGAAGTGGTGGCGTTGGTGAATCGTCGCCGTCCACCAGCAGGATGACATCATCATCTGTTTATAAGCGCCGCCATCTCAAACGCCCTCCTGTCACCCGCCGGCCTGATTTAAAGCCTCGTTTGACATCACAGGCTCACACACGGAGAGCTTTATGTGTGTTTAAACCCTGCAACCAAACCGCCTGGAAATGTGTTGGAGCACAACGTAACACGATCCACCGAGCCTGAAGCTGGCAGTTTAAACATTCTGTGGCGGTATTAAACACACACTTTAAACCTGCTGCAATACATATACCTGCTGACTGGATCTGTCCAACATAAACACTGCACTGAGAGGGAAGACGTATGGTGCATTAGGGAGAGAATCATTCCCTTTGTGTTGCCATCCTCAGAGGGATTAAAGCACCTCGGTGGTTTTTAGCACCATCACATGCAGGAAGAAGCTCAGTAAACCTGCAGCTACAAAACTTTTATGTTTATGAGGAAATATTAGAAAGTGGGAAAGGATCGAGATAGGGTGAGAAGAAAAGATGGGAGAAAGAAAAAGAAAGTAGGAAGATGGAAGGAAGAATGGGCAAAGGGAGCTCAGTAAAGCTGCAGCTACAAACCTTTTATCGTTATGAGGAAATATTAGATCGTAGGAAAACAATTGAGAAAAGGAGGGAAGAAAAGATGAAAGGAGGGAAAAAGAAGGAAGGAAGGAAGGAAGGAAGGAAGCTACGAGGAAGGGTGAGAAGAAAAGAAGAAAGAAAGAAGGAAGGAGGAATTGAGAAGGAAGCTCAGTAAACCTGCAGCTACAACCCTTTTATCTTTATGAGAAAATATTAGAAAGCGGGCAGCGAATTGAGGAAGGGTGGGAAAAAAAGAGGAAAGAAAGTAGTTATATATATTGAAAGTAGTTATATATATTACAATATTAGATTGTAGGGAAAAAAATCAAAGGGCCGGATGAAAGAAAAAGACAAAAAGAAAGAAGGAAGGGAGTAGAAGGAAGCTACAAGGAAGGGTGGGAAGAAAAGAAGAAAGAAAGAAAGAAGGAAGGAAGAATGGAGAAGGAAGCTCAGTATTCCTGCAGCTACAAACCTTTTATCTTTATGAGAAAACATTAGATCGTGGGAAAAGAATCAAGGAAGGGAGAGAAGAAAAGAAAGAGAGAAGGAAGGAAGCAAGCAAGGAAGGAAGGAAGGAAGCTCAGTATTCCTGCAGCTACAAACCTATTACCTTTATGAGTAGATATAAGATAGTATGTCTGTGTACTTGCATGTGTGTATGTGTGTGTGTGTCTGTGTGTGTGTGTGTGTGTGTGTGTGCAGCCCTATGACCGGCAGGCAGACAGCGTTGCTCCTGCAGGCCACACGCCAGTCAGCCCTGAGAGGCTGAGAGCGGATTCTTCAATAGCCTAATAAACACCAGATGTTCCCTGGGTAATATATACACAGACCCCGCGCCGTGTCCATCTCCCACAGCAGGAATAACACAGCCCAGCAGAGCCAGCCAGCATCTGAAGGATCACATCCACAGCAGCAGCAGCAGCACGGGAGGAGGAGGAGGCTGCAGAATAATGTTTGATAGTTCTAGAAGGGGAGGGGGGTTAGACATAAAGAGCCGGGAGGACAGATGATGTTTTGGAGAGTGATAAGACGAGCGGGTGCGTGGGCGCTAACAAACAGCACAAACTCTTTTGTAAAAGGCCTCTCTTCCATCTGTACCACCGCCGCCTGCAATCAAGAGATAAACAACCAATTGAAATTTTTCTAAAAAAAAAAAAAAAGGCACCCGGGCCAATCACGTCCCTCCTTTGCCCAGCCGCCTTATCTGTGACAGACTTCTAGAAGCCGATAGGGCCTCGCCGGGCCTCTGGATTCCGTTCCCCCGCACACTTACCAGCAGTTTATCTGGAGGCCGGAGCCTCTGTGAAATGGCAAAACGGTGCCAGAGATATCGTTCAACCAATCCCTGGCCCACAGTCCCAGTCGCTGTTGTCGTTCCTGCAGAAACCACAAAAACTGACACCGCTCAGGACGCCTGTGTTCTGCCAAGACGACACATTCTGCCGATTTATAGGAATCGATAAGATCCAATGTTGAGAGTAACGCGTTTCAAAAGTAATACATCACTGTAATGCAGTGACTTTTGCTGTAATGTAAAGCATTGCAGGAAAAAAATGGCAACATTTTAATAATAATGTCAGTAACGTGCATTTTCTTCATACAAATTCACTAAAATCACAGCAAGATCAGCAGCAGTGAAATGTCTGCACACAAAATGTTTCAGTTCCTTTTGGCTCGTCAGACAGTAGATGGAGATGAGTGAACCTGCAGAAATGTCAAATAGCACATTCTACTGATGGACACACGCTCATTACTTTGTGAAACATAAGGATCTGAATAACATCATAGTCAAATGTACTTTGTGTGCTCCACCTAAAGAACTGTCCACTTCCTGAAATAGCAGCAGTAATTTAACATCTACAGAGGAGCCATAGTAACATGAAGTTAACAAGGAAGCAAGAGGAGCATGAGAGTGGAGATAAAACCGCAAAACAGACTAAATTAATGTTCTGCTCTGAGATTCTTCAGCATCAAGAGGTTAGGAGACTTGTTGTTGAAGACATGAAAACCACTTTGACAGTGGAATCACCAGCTGAATGAAAACTAGTCAGTAAGATCCTTGTTGTGACTAACAACAATAATGACAATGGTATAGAGCTAGATTTAGATCATCAAATCCATATTCCAGTTATTTTGATGAGAATAACTTAAAAGTAATGCATTTGTAGTGTAATGTATGTAACATTTTAAATACATTAATATTGTAATGTAATGAAATGACAGTAACAAGTAATAAATTACGCATTACAGTTATTAAGTAACTTGCCCAACACTGATAAAATCTGGGTTTAGAAGTGGCTGCAGTCTGCTGTGCAACGTCTCCTTCTAAACAAGCTCTGTTGAGGATATATGAAATCCGCCGCTTCTACGAGCCAAACGATGCAGAGCGTGTTGGCAGTCGGAGGCGATTCGCTGACCTAAAAAACACGAGAGGCCGTTAATCTGAGCGACGGCGAGGATTTAAGAGAACGCTCTGCGCAGTAGTTGGGGCTACATGTTCTCATCACTATTTGTCTCATGTGACATTAAGAGTTCAGAGCCTCTGTGTCGAGCAGACAGTGGCTCTGGCCCCTCCTGTTGTGGTGTTTAGGGCGTGCTGCTGCTCCGACCCTGTAAACAGGTAGCATGGATATAAATCTGAGCCTCTTCCAGCAAGAGAGCATTCCTCAGCGGTCAGTCAGTGGCCAGTCAGCGGCCTGTCTGCTAGTGATGTGTCGGTCATGAACGAGCCGGTTCAAAGAGGAGAACGATGGGAGCCGGCTCATGTCCGTCCTCTTTTGGAAAAGTACCGGCAGGCGGTATGGGCGTTGGCTACAGGTGTCACATGCATGCTGTGCAACCGATCACGTAAGGATTGACAATAGTAATGGGAATTTCAGTTATTTTTAGTGAGCTGGATCATTTGACTCAGCTCACTAAGGAGAGACGACTCTTTCAGCTCCCAAACGGCTTTCCATTTTATCACTTACACCTTTTGGAATTCAGCCAAATTTAAGCACTGTTTTGACATGTGTTTAGTATTAAAACAGTAAAACATCTGATTCAAAATTAAAATAAAAATTAAAACACTAAAACCATTTTTTCAAACATTTTACAGCTGTAAATGCAATTGGCTACAGCAATTTATTGAAAATTAAATGAAAATTTTGTTCAAATACAAATCACAAGTCAAAACTGCACTAAATTTGGCTGAATTACAAAAGTTTAGATGGTAAAATGGAGAGCCGTTTGGGAGCAGAAAGAGTTGGCACTTCTTAGTGAGCTGAGCCAAATGATCCGGCTCACTACAAAGAGCTGGGATTCCCATCACTGCTGTCTGCCTGCCCGCTGCATGTCTCTCTCTCTCTCATAAATATCCACCTGCTTCCTCCATGTCCACCTCTGTGTCTGTCAGTACCTGTGGATTTATACGTCTCTGGAGTCTGGATCTGTTTCTCTTTAGAGAGGCTGTCATCTTAACTGTTTTCCTTTCTGTCCTACCGGTGTCTCTAATGCTTTCATCTGCAGGGTAAAGAGACAGAGCAGGTCTACCTCAGTTCCAGGTTTTCCTGATTCACAGCGAGGGCACAGTTCTTGTGGAACAAACTGCAGCCGCTGATTTGACTGATTGGTTCCCGATTGGTTCTTTTTCAGGAAGCTGCAGCAACCGGCGTCTAATCTTATCACAAATCAGTTCTTCTGCTTTTTTTTTACATGCGAGTCATGTCAGACTCAATGATCTGATTCTTGTGAAATTCGGGGGGAAATGATTCTTCTCACAAATGCAGCAAATGCAGTCCAAGATTTTATAAATAATACTGATTGAGCCAGAAGACCTTCAGTTAAAGGGCATCAAGATCTCAGTATTTCCCACACTGGATGTTTGAACCTTTATATCCGTGCTGCTCTGCAGGACCCTCAACAACACACTTTATTACATTTTTAACTATATTATTATTATTATTCTGAGAACATTTATTCAACATTCACTATATGTTACTACAGCAAGTTTTTCTGATGTAAAACCAACATTATAGTTATGTTACCAGAACATTGTGGGGTGGTTATGTTAAACAAAAATATCTGTACAGTTTGAGAGGGTTATGAAATAGAAACCTGGAGGGAATGTTTCGGAAATGTTGTGTTAGCTGGCTAATTGCATTAAACAGTCTCTCCAGTTTTTTGTGATTTTGCTGTTGTATGTGTAATCAACAATATATCACATTTCTGGGATGCTGCATATTTCCTAATATGTTACATAATCTTGCAAAATACACCCAAAATACAGCCCTTTCACAAAACCCATATATATATATATATATATATATATATATATATATATATATATATATATATATATCCATCCACTTGCATTTCATGTCACTGCAGGCAGTGACTGATGATGGTGAACAAATCCCACTTGCTGTCTTTTATCTCTGTGAGTAACTGAGCCATCAGTTTCCCTCAGTTTTACATGAAAGTGGACGGAAATAGTTTAGTACAATGTTGCCATATCCCAAATTGCACACTTTTCTCCGTGCACTTCTTTGCATTACACTCTAATTCAGTGTCCTCATTTGTGCAGTGCGCAGAATTCGAGATGGTAGCACTGTCCCTAATCAAACACTGCCGCTGCACACTTACCGGAAATGACTCGACAGCTTCTTGTTCTTCTTCTACTTTTTAAAAGACAACCGACCGCTGGAGCCCTGAGTACCGACACTTGACAGCCAACAGAAATGACTGTTGTATTTTACTGTTGTTGTGTGTTTTTTGTCTTACAATGAGTGTTTATTTGAGACATGTATACTGGTATCATCTCTGTAGATGCCTCCCTTGCTTCATCTGCCTCCATTATTGCTGCTTCTGCTGCTATGTAACTTTAACTATTACTACTACTACATAGTTATTTGGTTCACTCAGCGTCCAACGATCCAAACTCAAGATTTGGGACATTTGAGGGCGCCAGGTAAGTGTACACAGTTCACTACATTTTCACACACTGCATAGTGTGACTAAGTATAAGGGACACAGCATCTATTTATTTTTGTCTTATGCCTATTTAGACCATAGATATGTTTTACAAGAAACAAGAAAGGGTGCTAAATGTGTTGCAAATTATGAGATGTTATGATCATAAAAATGAAAAAAATCGTGAAATCCTGATAGGACTGATTAAAGCTGTACTATTTCAATATTTTGATACTAACAATAGAATAATCTATTCTTCTCCTTTGTCTAACCCACGGAGAAATATTGTCCATTTTAGCATCTTTCAGCTCATGGTTTTGGTTTGATGCCAGTGTTTTCAGTGAAATGCTCTGACAAAGGTAGGACAGCAAAACCTGCTCAGCACCAAACAGCCAACAGCACAGGTAGCAGCTAGCTGGTGAGTAATTAGCAGCTGAAGAGTCAGATAAAGAGATTGTGGAGCACAAACAGAGCTAAAAAGAGAGAGTGAATATTGGCAAGAAACACAAACACATTTGTCATATGAACTTTGACTCAAACTCAATGTTGTGTTTACAGCTTGTTACACCAACACCAAGTAGTAAAAAAACAACAGCAAAAAATATAATCTAAACAAATATGAGACATGCACATATTTAATAGGAAGTGTAGTCAAATACAGATGTCTAATAACTCAATTTTCATGTGTGAAAAAACAAACTCTCTTTTATCTGGTATCTGGCCATAAATATGCTTACAGTACTGAAAAAATATGTAATTTATCCCTGTTTATCTTATAATTGATGGGACCAAAGGCTTATATTTTATGTTCCTTTGCTTGTTCATTGCATCTTTCACACTCTTTCCCCTCTGCTTAGATACACTGTAGTCTGTGTGTGTGTGTGTGTGTGTGTGTGTGTGTGTGTGTGTGTGTGTGTGTGTGTGTGTCAGCTGGGTGCTGGAAGGCGTTACTCACGAGGCATGATGCCTTGGTCTGCCAGCTGCTCTCGTGTCCTCCTCTGCTGAAGTCTTAACTGTAGGACTGAAGTTGGGGAGGTGGAGGAGGAGGAGGAGAGGAAGAGTAAAAAGAAGGGGAAAGATAAGAAAGAGATGTGGAAAGACAGGTAAGGGACAGGAGAAAAAAGCAGGAAGAGGCTCAGAATTCACTTTAAATAAGCAGTGTTAAGCTGTTGCATAATTACAAGTTTGATTAAGAGCTTTTAGCATGAATTCACTTGGCCTGCACACACACATGCACATGTATACTTATCAATAGATGTATATAAATATGCATACAGAAAACACAGGGAAAAAAAAACAAGCTGCTTGCTCACAAATATTTCTTTGAGCAGGATGTAGGGAATGATAAACACAGCTCCTGGCTTTTAAACAAATCTGCTCAGCAGTGTGTGGTCCGCAGTGTGCGTGTGCATGTTTCAGATGTGCTGTGGGTGTCTATGGAGAAGTGGTCTAGGTGGGAGTGTGGGGTCATAAACATAGAGCCTCCCCCGTGTCTGTTGGTCTGCTCGTGTCTGTGGTTCTGCTGCTTTCTTTTTGTCTGTCTGTGTGTTTTTCCTCCCGGCCGTTATCTGAAGGTCTCTCTCTGCCGAGACCCTGGATCTGACACACGAGTATGAAATGTTCCTCCTTTTGCTGTGATGCCCTGATCACGTTCTTCTTGTCTTCCTACTGTTAATTATCTCCTTCAGGTGGTTTACATTTGTGCAGCTTCAGCTACATTCAAGCATTTGATGAATTTCTTCAAGCCCCGCGGTTTGGCTGTGGTGTGAGCTCTGATGGGAGATCACCTCCATTATGTAACAGCAGGCCCTTCCCTTCATCTGACATCTGCTTTAGTTTACAGCTGGGAGGGTCACGACCTGCTGGTCACAACATCACAGAGAGCAAACCTCGGATTTAGTTGCTGACAGCTGACCAAAACATGTAATTGATACGAAATTTATCACCTTCCGATAGTCAACGCCCAACAAAAAGCACAGCAGCTGAGAGATATAATCGACTATTTTTGTCGTAACAAGCTGTTGCAATTTTGTAAAACGGTTAAGACAGAGCAGACACAACACCATGGTTTCAATTTGAATTGGGACAAAGTCGTTTTAGCTGGTGCTTTTAATTACAAGTCAATACTGTTCACTTTCCTTTGACAGTTTACAACTCGTTGTCTAGCTAAGACAAAAATGACATCATGCTACAGAAGGCTACTATAGCATTTACCTGCACATGCAGGTATATTGCTCAAATGAAGCATAATATCGCATCTACCACGTCTATTTTTTGTTTTGGATTGTGTTGACCAATAGATCCATTCATTTCAATTATCATTAAGTTAACAACAACTTGTTTGAGTGATCTTGGATTTGTTTGCTTAATTTAATTACAAAGAGAGGGGAAGAAAGATAGGGACTGCTGGGTGAGCTAGACTGACTTTTAACAATTCATTATGTGTTTGTGTAGTTAATATTAATAATTAAACATAAAAGTTAAAGGTACAGTGTGTAGTGTCAGGCAGCATCTAGTGGTGAGTTTGCAGACTGCAACAACTCCAAGCATACAGGAGGATCTATAGAAGACATGAAAAACACAAAAGTCCCTCTCTAGAAATGTTTCATTTGTCTGTTCTCCTCCCCATGTAGATATAAAGGTTCAAACTATGGTAATACAAACACAACTATTCTTATTTTGATTAAATTAAATCTTAGCTCAAACATACTTATGCATATTATTTTCTGTTTCTGCCAAGTCTGTCCTGCTAGGTGCTATTAAATCTTATACACTGTATGTTTAAGAAAATATAGCCTATGCTCTCATAGTCATTTTGGATAAGTGCATTGCAACACAGCTATATTCAAGTTTAAAAAATGTTCTGTTGTTACATCCATTCAAACTCATTGGAGTGATGAGCTAACTTAGCAGTAAGCTAACGTTACAGTAGGCTAATGTAGGGTCAGCTAACAGCCTCGCTTAGCTAATTATGCAGAGTGTCTTTCATTTTCCTGCTTACTGATAGGGTCATCAATAACTCCTGTCTGAGAAAGAGCAGCAGTTGACACATAATCTGCCTTTTGTCTCAAAAAGCTTTGCTCGCTTTGTCCGTCCTGATTGCGGGGAGCACATGTTATAGAAAGATGACCCGAGCCAGGTGGTGTAATCACAGATCACTGAACCATGCGATACTCAGTTTCTCTCACTGTTGACTTTGAAATCCAAGACATTTGTTTTCAACTCTGGCTTTTCTTGACAACAAAGTACACAAATGCACAGCCAAATTTAGAGGTTTTGAGATTTATAGTGTAAATATATTATCATTTGGCCTGCTTTACACTGGAGAAGTGGTGATAATTACACAAGCCGACAGAGTGATATTCTGATTTATGGTCATCCAGCACCTCACACACTCACAACCACCGCACAAGAAAGAAAGCAGCTAATAATAACACCTCACTTTTTCACCTAAACTCCAACAACTTAGCTGAAGAGACTGGTTGCATTTGTTACATCAATTCCCCATGAACTTTGCTTCAATGCAGGCAGGAATGTGCTCAGGACAGATGTATGAGTGTGACTGTATAACTTCTAATAAACAGGTATTCCTAAATGAAGTATTAGGTTTATTTTAGTCTAATACCTTTGCATAAAGTGAAAATCTACCTTAAAACAGGACTCTCATATTTTATTCCAATGGTCTTGGACAGTTCGCTGCAGATGTGAAAGCGAGCCAGACTGCAGGAGAGCCAACACTTCGCCATTAAGATAGAGTTTCTGGAGCGGCTCCACTGACAGTGACGGATAGTCAACAGTGGGATAGTAGGCTGATATTCTGGTGATGCGGATTTGTGTTGCAGAAGAAAAAAAGCTCACTTGAGTGCAAGAACACAGGTAAGTGTGTTTTTTATCCATTGCCAGAGCGCCTTTCATTGTCTGTGGAAGATATCCAGGTTTCTTCTCTGATATTATTACTTACTTATCATCTATGTTAGAAATATGAATGCCTACAGAACCTGCCAGGATCACAGGAATAACATCTGTCTGCTCGCTCAGGCTATATTTTATACATTAGAGAATCAGTCAGAATGATGAACACCACGGGATTGGTCTGCTGCCAAATAATAAGTTGAGTGGAACAAACTTTTTTTTCATATTTTAATTGTTACAGCAACAGAATGGGATCACCGCGCCCCTTTACCTTCACCTACCAGGAGGAACAGGAACTCATTGAGCTTCTCTGGAACTGGTGAAAAAACAAATAAACCCACAAACCCTAATAGTCTAATGTTACCTGGTGACTCCATCAAATATGTATAGATGTCTAAATAAGTGATGTCCAGTCACTTTGCTGGGTCATTGTATAGAGGGAAGCTGAAGATTGAACAATCAACCTTTATTTATTAAAGGTATCATTACGGGTCAATGTTTGTGTGGCTTTACATTCAAATGGTAGTTGTAACTAAAAACTAATGAAAGCATGGGACTAATTAAATGTTTTCATGAATTGTTGCACAAAAAGTCTGGATGAACCATCAAATGTTAATAGTTTTTTTTTTTTTTTTTTTCCATTTTTTGGGCTGAAACATGCAGCGTCATTAGCTTTAATGAGCTCAGCTGTGGGGGATAGGTTGGGTGTGGTTTCTGATACAAAGCAGGTGTTTTCTACAAACATTGCTTGTATATGTGTGTGTGTGTGGTTTAGGTTCATCGTTCCAACATATGGTTGACACCTTGTAGTGTGGATTTCACTCATAAGCGACGCCTCTGTCATATGGTTACATAACAGCAGTCAGTGCGAGAAACGCTTTGAGCTGTTAATCAAACCAGCATGAGAACCAGTCACACACACACACACACACACACACACACACACACACACACACACACACACACACACACACACACACTCACAGACAAACAGTCCACAGGGAGCACTTAAGTGAGATCTTTATCTTTCCTTTTAGCCTCAACCATGCAGCAGCAGTTCCCATGGCTTTGATAATGTAGTTCAAGCGCGGTCGCAATAAAGAGCGCCAATTGCCGGTTTTCAAGTTGCGATTTGACTGAAGCTGCTGTGGCTTAAAGAAAACGGTAAATCCAGGACGAGCAGAATGACGAAGACTCCCCCCCTGTCATCAGTGGTTATCATGGGAGAAATTTACAGGCTGTTATACTTCGCTTACGCGCCGTATTTCACTCACGCACTAAATTCTCTCCAGCAGTCATGTCGGGTTGTAACCGACGGCGTTGTATCACTCGGCATTAATCCCTCTGACTGTAACATCAAGCACACTTGGAACAGCATGACCTTTATGGCAATAAAGACGGCATCTCTACATCTGTGCTATATTAACCAGCTGCAGCACGTGGTTGTGTTAGAGCAACACGGAACCTGAGCCGCTCTGCCCGTATTCCCTGAAGCACCGAGGGTCATTTCCCACCCCGCTGATCTGTTCTAAACAACTCAAAGGAAAAGCATCATTTACTCTGCCATTCCTGGAACACAATTACAGCTCAGAGGCAACATGGGATAAAAAAAAAAAAAAAAAACAGAAACTGCTACTGTCACCGGTTTTTGCGGCTCACCGGCAGCGTGAGCTGCCTCGCTTTTGGGGGCAATTGTGTACATCAGAGTTTATAGAGATGGACTCTGGCTCTGATCACTGATACCATCAGTTACATTTTCCTCAGGGAGGTGGCAGTGTTGGTCAAACTACACACACCGCAGCACACACACACACACGCGGCTCATGGCGAATATCTTAAAAATGAGACAAGAGTGTGTTTTTGTGTGTGTGAGTGAGTGTGAATGAGAAAAGGGAGTGTGCGTGTGTGTGTGTGCGTGTGGAGTAGATAGATGGATGCAAAGCTGCAACAGCTGCTGTGTGTTAAGGAGAGTTTAAATCAGTTCTGTAGTTCGTACCCTTCATCCTTCTCTGATATGCCCAGGTACACACACATGCACACACGCACACCATCAGCTTCCAATTCAGCCATATTAAGATAACCTCTGACCCCTCTCCAGTGTCTTATCTCTCTTTATCAGCATGCAACAGAGCCACAGAGTGAGAAAGGGTCCTGCTGGTTTCCCTCAGCAGCAGCAGCAGCAGGTTGGAGGCTGGCACCAAACAAGTGCACTAACCTGCCCGGCACATCACCCCCTCACGTCATGTTGCACTTCTTTTACGAGGAGGCGGTGAATGAAGACATCAAAGAACGCACCCCGGCCCGTAAATCAATCGCCAGGCTTGCGACCAGGCCGTGTCGTTAGGATTTGTTAGGCAGGAGGATTTCTGACTTACGCCGGCCTCTCTCTGGTATTCCTCATTATCATCCCATGCCCTGCAGTATATTACACGCACCTGTCACTACGGCTGCTGTTACTGAACAGCACCGTCAACACAACTCATCCATGAAGATCTGATGCACACGGGTGTATAAATGCTGAGCGCTGACGGACAAACCGGTTGCGAGACCCCTTGGGTGTTAACACAGCTGTGAAAGTGTCCACTAACGACCTCTCAAATACAACCAGAGATGATTTCTGAATGACATCATGTCTATAAATGTCCGACTTACCTGATCTGAACTTGCTTCGTATCAGTATGGAGTGTTCAGAGCCCAGAAGAGTCATAATGCTTACAGTACAGTTCCAGTGTGCACGAGACGCAAAATAAAGTCAAACACACTCGAGAAGCAGCGTCTCCCACCGCCCTGCCGGCCGCCTCTGGACCCCAAACTGAGATGAGATGGAGCTGATCCAGCCGGCCTCATCAACAGCTCTAGGAGACAGCTAGTGTAAGAAAAATAAAAAAAATAAGACACACACACAGGCTTTGTTGTGTGTGTCTCAGCCAGTGTGGACGCTGTAGCAGCAGCCTTCTCTCTCCTCTCTGCTCTGCTCTCTCCCCCAGGGGCTGAGTGTGGGAGTGTGAGGGCCGCCGAGGCTTTGGTCCCATCTAGTCTGAGAGCTCTGAGCACGGCCAGGGACAGCACTCAGAGATATGCCCTGCTCGGGGAGGGGCTACCAGGGCCAGGGTTTTCCTCTAAGCCCCGCCTGCCGGAGGCCGGAGGGCTGGACAGGGCTTGGCTGCTGATTTCTTCCTCCCTTGCCACCAGTGTAAATATATCTGCCTATCAGCCCTGCTGACTGTCATTAGAGAGCAGAGAGAGAGAGAGTTAGTCAGATCAAGATAGAGCAAAGAGACAGATAGTGGAGCAGCAGTACAGCCAGGAGGGAGAAAGTGGGAAAAGCAGGGACGCTCACTTTGGATTGATGAATGAGCGATCAAAACCTGTAATCACTTCTGACTTAAAACTACAAGCAGATTAGATGTGGAGTTCATGGACATAACCAGAAGATATAGTCGGGCCGGGCAGCTAACCAGAAAGCGTATGAAGCATTGAGTATCGAAAAGTCATTATCGGGAAAACTTTCCAACTGATATTCTAGAGTTCTTGGTTTGAAGCTGCACTATATTTCATAACAAGGGCTCAAATTATTACAAGCAAAGTGAACGTTGTCCCCCATAGTAATGAGTCTATAAATCTATTGAAGTTCCCCCTCAGCTCTCCTACAGTTCTGGTTTCACCCGTTGGCCAGCAACTTTAAAGGTCCCTTTAGAATAGTAGAGTAGAATTTGAGATTTTAATATCTTTTTGATTATAAGAAGGTCTGGATGTTCTATAAATACCGTCCCATGTTTCAAAAAGCTCAATCCACACAGAAATGCTCACAGCCTGTATTCAGAAACTGTGATTTAAAATAAGACGTCAAGACTGGTGAACGTGAAGAAATGATGCCACATATTTATATTCACCGCTCACCCACCATTCACAGCTATTCAAATCAGTCAATCAGAGGAAAGGCTCATCGATAGTAACAAGACAGACACAAACTGTTCTTTGTGGAGCTGAGAAGCTTGACAGAGGAGAGGTTAAACTATATCAAGATGATTTTGAGTTCGTACAACCACAAATATATCTTGTTAGAGATATCACAACTACATAATGTTTCATTCAAATGTTTGAGTCAAATAAACCCCTTGAGAGGAATCCTCTCATTTTCAAGGGAGTCTTAAATGAGCTAAAACAAAGCACAATCAACAATCTACAAACATATAACAACAAAAACAAACAACAACAAAAACACAATCACCAAAAAAACTACAAAATGAGCACATCTCTATGGCAAAATGACCGTGGTAGGGTAAGTCTAGCAAAGATGATAATTACAAATTGACATTATAATGTGCTATAAATCCTGATGATAAAACTTCATCAGAAACATGGGCACTTTAACTCAAAATAAGAGAACATTGTATATTTAAACCTATGAAGTCAATGAACAGATGTTTAAATGGAGATTATCCTAATCTGATGGAGCTTTAAATGTTTAAATGTTAACAAGGCAAGTTTTTCCCAATTCAAAACCAACATAATATTTTTGTTTAAAGATCTCTCTTGATTTTCTAAACCAACATCATTGTTACATTCCCAGAATATTATAATTCATTGAACAAATACATTTCCACAACTAAATTGAGATGATATTTGGTTCCTAAAAAATATTTATCTAGTCAACAATAGCAGAACTTCAAATAATACCCAGGAAAAGTGTCAAATATGGGACCTTTAGAATAACAACAATAAAATATTATAAATCAATATTCATGTCATAATAAAGCACTCCATCAGTGGTGAACAGTGAAAACACTGCCCTCAGTAAAGGCCTCTCAGCTCCATCATTGATGTACAGTGTGATAAGTGATCAGTTGAGTCCAGTCCGTCATCCAGCAGCTGAGGAGCAGGTTTATCTTATCAGCGGTATGATAGCAGCAGATTCTCCTGCCTGTATTCAACAAGGCATCCCTTCCTCCGGCTCCCACATACCAGCCGGACATCTGTCAGTGTTGAACTAAGCTCTCTGCCCGCTCTCCGCTGAGGGTTACGTTAGCCAACAGCGGCGCGTCGCAGAGCCTCCTAAACGTCCGTCAACACAGGACGTCTGCCGAGGATTTCTCCACAGTTGTTTACTCCGAGGCTTTATTTGAGTGGATATGTGGAATGTGAACGTAAACTAGACATGCTGCAAAACACCAAAAGTAAATTGTTGTGAATATGTTGAGTGTGTGTCCTTGTTTTTGTTCCACAGCAGGTGTCAAAGTCAGTGATGGCTGTTGTTCCGGGAGGCTACTGTCCCAGTAAAACCAGATTAAAGGGTTCAGTGGTTACAGCTGAGAATGTGGAGAGGCTAAATGTGTCCGTCAAACAGCCTGGCTTCTTGTCAGTGTCCTGTACAATGCAGTTCAATTCAAGAAAAGGAAACAAAAATTTTATGATCACAAACAATCACCAATTACATAAAACACACCAGCATCTCAATGTGGAGATTGAAGCCTAAAAAAAGAGAGTAAATGTTGTGTTTTCAGCAAATAATGTCGACGTGAAACAGTTGGAGACGCAGTTTCCAATAAGACTAATTAAGGTTCTGTTAAATTTAGTGTAGCAGAGCGTTTCCGGTGAGCCAACATATCCACTAGCACCATCCTGACTGTTTGACTTGAACAGAACCTTATTTAGTATCATTAGTAACACCTGTGTTTACTTACTATTTCATGTCAATATATCTGTTATGAAAAGGGTCTTTTAACTGAAAAAACACTGAAATAATGAAATATAACAACAGTGATACTGGTGTTATCACTTGTCAATCCAAACGTAATCACACCCTAAAGTATACCCTGTTTTATCATCTATTTTACTCTGAAGGAACATTATTCTGTAATGAAGACCTGAAATCGTAAACACATTGGGAAAGTGTTTTCTGAGGTGATCAATCAAGTGAGAAATAGGGTAATTTTCTCAGACTTCTCTATAATCAGACTTCTTTTTGGAGCCAGTGGATTCACCCCCTGCTGGTCATTATGGAAGAATTCATATTTCAGTCACTTCAGGCTTCATTTTTCAGTGACAGAGGTTGAACCAAGAGTGACTTGGTTTTCAGCTAGGGACCAAAAATGAATGCAGTCTAAAAACATAAAGTTGATTTTCAGTATTTTGTTTTCAATATTTAACAAATTTCATGTGCAGAGCCAACCAACAATGAACTGCTGCTTACATGTATTGTATTTATATCAAAAGCCTGATGTATCATATTCCTTTCTACTGTCAAGTTCCATTTGATGTCAAAAGACAATTACTCAAAGTCAATGGCTGATAAGTTCCTTCATCAAAAAGTTGTCTAAAATTAGTCTATGATCAATAATAAATGTCCCAAAAGGCTAATAACAGCAATCACATTTTCAGTCTCTGGGCAGTAGTTCTGTGGAAGGCAGACTCCACTTTTCACATGGGGGAACAGTGTTTTGTTAGATTGTTGTGCTCCAAATCACTTCTTGGCCGTGTACTACAATGTTAATTCCTCAAAAAACACCAGTACAAAGTCACGAGGTTGTGATATGTAGCAAATCCATCTTCAGCTGTCAAGTTTCACCACAGAGAACAGGGTTCAGGTCCTGGCTGCTGTGGTTTGTGTACTGGCTATGAGGCGTCAG
The DNA here is from genome assembly GCA_030544235.1 of Lepturacanthus savala. Classification (NCBI taxonomy): domain Eukaryota; kingdom Metazoa; phylum Chordata; class Actinopteri; order Scombriformes; family Trichiuridae; genus Lepturacanthus; species Lepturacanthus savala. The sequence continues at coordinate 6,229,983 of CM060471.1, forward strand.
AGAGACATGTGAACATCTGTGTGCACAGCAAAATATTAGTGAAGCTCCTCATTATCAGATGCAAAAAAGCATAGAGGTCTAAAGAATTTACCTCATCTATGTTTTAATAATCTCTAGTTTCATCATTTGAATATTTTGTTGAGTAGTTTGAATTGCATAATATTTGGTGATTTTTTGCAGTGCAATTTCTTAAGTCCTTCTTGCTCTGTTTTTTTTTTACTTCCATCATCGTTTGAGTCTTGAAGTTAGATTCCATTGTCCTACCTCATTTCTTTTCAGTTTTCTAAATAAAAAGATTACCAAAGAGAAGTATGTGATTCCGTAAGGCCTTTTTCTCCATGTTTTATAAAAAAAAAAAATAAGTGCCACGACTAGGCACTAATCAGTCATAGAGAGCTTTGTCCAGCTCACTGCTCCTGCCTGGCTGCTATCCATTTTAATCTCTCCACACCATAAACACGGCTCGGCTTTTGTTGCAGAGGAGCCTCCACATGCATCAGAGAGATGCAAGCACACCAAAACATGTCATAATTTAACGTAATGAGCGACACGCCCTTTTCTGCTCTCTGTTGCGAACGCGTCTTAAAGCAAGCTCCAAAAAAACCTCCATAAGATGCTCAAGTCAAATATTTACATAAAAGGTTCTTGGGCTGCAAATCTACAGCTGACATTTGCCGGTGCATTCATCTTGTTTGCCTGAAAGCACGTGCGTTACACATGTATGCAGCCAGGTGCACATGCAATCGCTTACACATGCACTCAGAAACAACAGTCTTAATTAGCAGGTGAAAGTTCTTAAAGGGAAGGTCTGTCAGAGGGTTTGACAGTGTACACACAGTGTCTCAGAGAGATTCCTGAAGAGGTCACCCAGCCCTGGCTTAATCCTCCCCTTTAATTGGGCCCTATGTCAACAGACGTGACAAGTCTCATCTGAACTGTCTGGAGCCATACATGTGTCTGTGTGTTTGAGTGTGTTAAAAAAAGAAAAGAAAAGACGCTATATACCAATTAGACAGTTTTGAGTGCATATTTTGTACATTATATACGATAAGCATACAGCAGGGTGTCATGGTGCAGACGCTTTAAGTATGTTTCAAAACAATGCTTCTCTAATGCAATAAGTCATAGACCATGTTAAAAACACACATTCCTTCATGCAACAACGAAGCACAACGTGTTTATTGGCCGACCGCGCAGACCTCTAGATCAAAAAGTGACTGTTAGTATTTTCTGTGATTTCTTGTGTTTTAGATAAAGCAGATGCTTTTCGCTGAAACTGTGCAAAATCATAAAAATTATCTCCAGAGTCAACGAGGGTATTACAAACAAAACATCATGACGTGACGCGCGTCTGGTATTTTCAAACTAGATCACATCGTTGTCGCCGTGGGTTCCAACAAATGATGAATCAGAGGAATGTAGATCCCACTGGCTGCTGATAGGAACAGCCACGGATTTTAAATGCTTTAAATATCTTGTGTGCCATCCGTGGAATCCAGCTGTCCCTCTGCCATTTGCCTTGAGAGTGTGTCATAGGAGGAAGTGTACTTGGAATGAACTGTCCGATGTAGTATGACTGGAACATGTGCTGGACACCATGAAACTCAACTGTTACATTGCAAGAGATGAGAGGAAACTGGAGGGTTTTTAAATCCTCCTTCAACCCACTAAACTCCTGTCTGGGTTAGGGTGGTTAAGACCTACTCCACACATCTCTAGAGCACAAAGAGAGAAAAAAATCAACTGAAACATTAAACAGAAATTCTGCTATGGAAAACTCATGAGAAAAATGTCAGCATTAAATGTGTATGCAAGTGTTCCATTAACATAGAACATGTTCCAAGAAGAGACAGAGAAAATCTCCACACAACAATCTGATGTTGTACAATAACTGCCCGTAATTGTTCTACAAGATTTTGAAATTTTGCTTATGAGTTACTGTAGCCTTCCTTGCCACCAACTAAAATAATAAACAAGAAAAGACAAGCTTAACATATTTGCCAGGAGGGAGAAAGGTGGCCACAAAAAACGGGAAAGACCGTCTCGAGAGCCATTGTTTGGTTTGTCCATTATGGGCCACTGTAGAAATATGGCTGCTTCAAAGTGTGAGACCCACCCCCATGTAGATAAAAAATGCTCAGTCTAATGTAATAATAACACAATGATTATATGTTTTAAGATTTTTTTGTAGCATAGACACCTTAATTTTACCGTAGCCAGACAGGAAGTAATAGGAGAGAGAGAGGGGGGTGACATGCAGCAAAGGACCACTCCTCCCAGGATTATATAGCAAGCGCTCTACCCCTACACCACTGCAGCCCACCCAACAAATTATATTTGACTGAATTATACAGTAATGAAACCATACTAATCAATATTTTATTCTATATCTACCAAGTCTTTTCCTTCAGAAACAATTAACATCCAATTATGCTCTGTGGAATGAATGAAAATGCTGAGCCGGTGTGGTTGCTTTTGAATTTGTATCATGATGTTCAAAAGGAAATGATCTAAGTGTGTTTTATTGTTGGGACACAGAGGCAGCAGCTTCAATCACAAAGAAGCTCAACTGGCTTTAATAGAAACAATGACTAATGACCTCTGTATTTAGATTTATGGGAAAGATGTCAGTAAACAGGGTTGGACATCGTCGTGGTCCAGAGTGAAATGTAAGGAAAGAGAGAAGACGAGTTCCTCTTCAGGTGACTGAGAATGTCAAGGCAGGATGTGATCGGACTCCGTCAGCAAGAACAGTCCGTTGACAATTACAGAGGGGGCTATTATAGCAGGGTTGCAGTGCATAAACCCCTCATTACAAAGATGAATGCACATTTGTCAACAGAGGGGGGGGGGTGATCTGGTCAGATGATTCATCCATTATTATAATGCTGACAAGCGCTTGAGTGCATTCGTGGCATAAACACAGAGAGAGGCCGATGGGGTCCTCAAAACGTCCAGGTATAGGGCACGTCAACAGGGATTTTGGTCATTTGATTAAAAGCGAATATGCTGTGGGAATTTTATGAGTTCTGGTTGGTTTCTGGGTTTATAATGGAGGGGGGAGATGATTTGGGCCCAGCAGTACATTTTTGCTCTTGGACCCCTAATAGTTTAATCTGGCTGTGGAGAGGGGGGATGATTTAAGGAGACAATATAGATAGTACGGGAGAACTTGTACAGTAAGTGTGTGTGTGTAAGGGGGTTGCATTGGAAAAGGAGGATGGGAGATAGAGGGTTGATAGAGCGCGGGTAAAGAGTTGTTTGATGACAAGAGATGAGCTTGTCAGGTCATGAGTGCACAGGATATGGGTGGGGGGTCTCAGAGGGCACGTGTGGTTGTGTGTGTGTGATTGCACATGCTAAGAGGCAGCCTCTGTGGCCTCAGCTGTAGCAGCTGTGTCGTATCAGTGTGAGTGCCGTCGTGCTGCTCTGCCTGAGATAGCAGCTCTCCTCTGCTCTCAGGTAAACAAGACAATGGTGAATGATGCAATACAGTCACTCTAAAGGGCATTTCTTCACATTTGTCCAGTTGAAGGGCACCTTAGAGGGAAATTTAGCATGTTGTCTTGCACATTGGGCCACGAGTGAGGACATTATCATGTCAGATGGCCCCAAGGGGGTAGATAGTCAGGCTGAACTGACTTTTAACTAAGCAGCAGCTGTTCAATCACTCAAAAAGTCACAGGCCTAGCTAACTCTTGGAGCTATCACTTAATTGGGAAGCTATATACACTCCCAGGTCACAAATTTCCTTATTTTTGAAAGAAAAGTGGTAAATAAAAGTGTGACTTTTCATGGAAAACACAAAATTGTCCGGGTGACCCCAAAGTTTTGAACAGTAGTGTAAGTCCTCATATCAGCTGGCGAATCCTCAGGTGCCACAAGAAAAAAAAGAATAGTTAAGCAAATGGTGACTCGCAGCCTGTTTTCTTGATGTATTCTGCATCAGCTTTAAAGCAGCCTCGATGACATGTTTTTGTAAGCTATCGTTTATCATTTAGCTCCGCTGTAAAAAAAATTTAGGAAGTCATCTGGGTTGTACGAGGTTACATGATGGAGGTTGTATTAGTCACCAGAGAGACTCGAGACTCCTTTATCAGCATCCAATCAGTCTTATCAGAAAACCGAGGGGTTTCCCACGACACAAACCAACGAGCTCAAAACAAAAAGACAGGAGAGAGAAAGGGGGGTGGCGAGGACGCCAAACACCGTGATCGAAACACAAAGAATAAAAGCGGAGGATGGGACAAGGGCACAAGAACCAGAAATATTCCTATATATAAGAGGAGAAGGAGAGGTGAAGGAGGGTGGGAAAGTGAGACTGAGACGTTGACGGAGCCAGACGCGGAGTCAGGTTCAATGTTTCCTCTCTTGCTTCTTGAGCTGTGGTTTATAATGAAGAAGTTCCAGGGGGAGCGAGCCCAATCCAAACCAGAAGTGACAGAAAGACGAGTCTGAGCCAGCCAGCCTCCCCTCCTGTCTCCCCTTACATTGCTTCCTTTTCTGCACGCTTTCCCCCTCTCTGTCTCAGTCTCTCTCCTTTTTTATCTCGGGTCACCTTCGCTCTGTTTTCTCTGCTCAGGCCTCGGCGGGCTCCAATGGGTCCGAGCGGCACACGTCTGCCGCCAAGTCCAGAATGGAATCCCAAAACATAGCAGAGCTCGGAGGAGATGGGATGTCTTCACATCGCGTACGAACCGAAAACACAGGGGGGAAGATGCTGTTTTGTGTTTTTGTGGTTGTTTAGATTTCAGCAATTGACTTTGCCTCCGCTGTAATCTGCAGCAGCTGGCTGGTGGCCACAGCCGCATGGGCAGGAGGAGGAGGAGGAGGGGGAGGAAGAGGGGGAGGAGGGGGGATCTGTGAGGCTTCAGCACAGAGACGGGCCTGCATCACCACAGCTTAACTCCTAACTCCAGCCTATTACCGAGGGCTATGGGCCGGCTTTATGTGGCATTCCCGAAACTTCGCTATCAGAAATTTAATAACTCAAAGTCGACTTTGTTGTTGTTAATGTGTGTGTCCGTGACTAACGGGGCCAGATGAAAGACACATCAAGAGGAACTTATCGTCCACGCCAGGGAAACGTCTTTCACTGTGCTTGACAGAGATATAAAGAGAAACCAATTAAGCAAAAAAAATGGTGCCATTGAAATAGAATGACTCCAATATGAGTCCAACTACTTCCAGGGAAACAGTATGGATAAAACTGGAGTGTGGATTTGACCAGCGATGTGGATGGATAGTAAAGCAGTGTCACCTGTAGCAAGGAAACATGATCCAAAGCTGCTCTTCCTCAGTCAAACCAGGAGATATTTACTTTTTATTCAACCATCAAAAGACATCGATTTTTTTGTTTGTTTGTTATAATGGGGTGACACGGTGGAGCAGATTAGCGCTGTTGCCTCACAGCAAGAAGGTCGCAGGTTCAATACCTCCTTGGTCCTGGGTCTGGGACCTTTCTGTGTGGAGTTTGCATGTTCTCCCTGTGTCTGCGTGGGTTTTCACCAGGTACTCCGGCTTCCTCCCACAGTCCAAAAACATGCTGAGGTTAATTGGCAACTCTAAATTGTCCATAGGTGTGAGTGTGTGAGTGAATGGTGTGTGTGCTGGTGACCATCTGGGGTGTATCCCTGCCTCTCGCCGTAATGCGCTGGGATAGGCTCCAGCAGACCATGTGACCCTAATGAGGAATAAGTGGGTATAGAAGATGAATGACTGACTGTTTATTATAATGATTAAAAATCAAAAAGCACCAAGACATACTTGAAAAATAAGGAAGAATAAAGGAGGCTGAGTTGTAGAGTTATAACTTGTGGTTATAAAGAAGAACCCACATCCTAATTAAGTAAAAGTAGCAATAAAATAGCAAAACAACAACAAAAAAATACGACAAGTGAACTGCTGTGTTACAAATATTACTTGAGTCAAAGTACCTGGCTCAGTGTTATATCATCAAATAGTATTGGATGATGATTACTGATGGATAAATATATAACTATAATTTATTGTTGCAGAATAGTAATTTTATCGACTTTATATACTGTTTAATCTATACCAGTGTATTGAATCTTACAGCCTGATAATGTTTTGTGGAGTCTCATAGTGATCAAAACACTTATATAATGATTACAAGTCATAGTTACCTGCTGGAAAATACGGTGCTCTATTGTCCGTTTATATATGTTTTTTAATATATTTTTGGAGCCACTTTGCTTTTATTTAGTTTTCCCTTTTTGTTTTTAACCTGTAGTTTGTCCAGAGGTACAGACACAGTTGTTCTTTATCTTTAAATAATTAATAAATGTCAAAACTGCACCTAAAAGACCAGATTTCAAATGTACATTTTCAATATAAAAACTGATTTATATTCCAAATCTTAATCTGCACAGTAACTAGTAACCATAACTCCATATTAACAGGTAAAAAGGACAATATTTCCCTGTTTAGTACAAAGTACTCAAAACCTCAAAATTACAACTACTGCAGGGAATGTGAAGTTCAGGTTACATTGCAAAGTTCACTATTATTCACTATATATTTAAATGGATGTTATCATGATAATCATCTAACAAACTCCTTTCATGCATACATCAAACCATTTTTTCTCTGTTCCCTTCTACATTAGATGTGGTGATTTAACAAACAGCAGGTAACAACGTTAACACTGCAGCACCACCGTGCTGTAACAGAGCCATGGATGTAAATAGAGTGCCAACTTCACAATATGGCAGTTATGTGTATTCACATTCCCCACAGACTACAATACTCCACCACTACTGTGACAGCAGAAGCAGCACAAAACTAGTATAACATGACTTAATTGTTGCTGAATGTAAAGAAAATGAAACAAAACAGAACAAGGCTTATCCACAGCTAAGTCATTTAATACTGTACACAGCAACATATGTCCTGTTTCAAAGCATGAGGAAGCTTATTGAAAGTGTGTTTTGATTTGAAATATGACAAAAGCCCATTTTCATATGTTGATCTTATACTGAAAACATAGATATATAGCACCGCCATTATAAGCCTATAAATAAAAAGCGCTGAAATAGAGAAAAAGGCTTTGATGGATAGAACTGCGTCTCATTCACATGAGTCAAAGTGAGTCAGAGCGCTGCAGGCTGACCGCAGCATCGCTGCAGGACCGATGGAGGCCGCACAGAGAAGAATAGTGGAAATATTTAGCTATCTGGATCTCCTGAGCCCGCACCAGCACTTCAAAATGGCCTTGCTGAAACGGCCTGTCAGCCGCACATTCTTTCTCTCAATGAGGACTGACCAGAGCTGTGTTTTTGTTGGTATGACCCCACCTCTCCCCTCCTGCCTCGTCCTCCACATGACCCTGCAAACCCCCCCCCCATCCCCAACTTACATTAATCCGACAGCGTAAAACATGCATGGCCCGCTCAAGACGCTGATCCCAGGTCAGATTGGAGTTCTCGCACGGAAAAGAGTTGTGCAGAGATTGCGTCGCCATGTAATCTGATCTGGGTTCAGCGTTTGGAGACGGCTGACAGACGGAGAGCAGACACAGGGGTCGCCACGGGCTACAGACCGATCCCTGCGTACAGGGCTGCTATCTGCTGGGCTGGACTCCACTTGACCCTTCAGAGACCAAAGATTTATTTATAGTGCCAAGTCCCTCTGTGTGCATGCGTGTTTATCTGCATGCACGTGTGTCATACGTGTTTGCACACTCGCCCAGAGGGGGAGGACGTCTTATCAGGGCCGCGGAGCATTCATCAGGGGTGACATTTTCTGCCATTCCACGTTCAAAGCAAACATGCGGCTACATGTGCTATCTCCACCCAGCGGGATGTTGAGAGGCCTGACTTATGCGACTTGTCAGTAAGAAATTACGATATCGTCACGCCGGCCCATTGATTCGGTACGTTGCCCTTTTTTATTATTTTTTCTACGATAGGTAACTCAGCCGGACAAACCTTTCTTTCTTCCTTTTGCCCAATTCTGAAAGCTGAAACAACAAAGGGGCACCAATAGCTACAAGGTCCTGCTTGCTTTTAACACCCCAGGGACGCTCAGTGGGTCGTGATCAAATGTTGTTCTAGGGTTCTGGAAGGGGCTATATGTATATATGTGTGTGTGTTTCTTTCCTGTCTTTTTTCCTATCTCTGTGGTCTATGTGTGTGTGTGCATTAACCCCAGCACACCTTTCCAGCCTCAGTGGGTTTTTGGAAATGTTTGGAAACTGTCGTAATTGAGAGTAATAGGATAAACCGGAGCTGATGCTGTTGACTCTGCTAACAGGATTTGTGAACTGTGGAAAACTATTGCCTTTACCTCATTGGTTATGGCATACCCCGGAGGGAGCCTGGGGTAAGGAGTAAGGGTGGATGTTCTACAGAGAGGGTCGAGTCAAATCAAACCAAAAGAGTGGAAGAGATTATCATGTGAATATAGAATATTACAAGTGATGATAATTGGACATTTAAGCAGAGGAAACACCAAAATCCACACAGCAGGGAGTTTGGACATAAGTCCAAATGGGGAAATAAAACCTGATAAAAGTGCAATATTGGGAGCCTCTTCAGTGGGGAAAATGCATTGCGTCTTTCTGCACATACAGTTGATGCCCTTTTTAATTTCCCCTCTCTGCCCCTCCAACAGTTTAAGTCCACCACAGCCTATGGGGAAGCATTGGATGTATATTGCACTGAGACAAGCATGCCGTGCGAGTATAGTGATGGATTCAAGCTGAGTGCCTGAACTAACACACAGGCTGTAATTATTCTGCCTGTAAAGCCATACCTTCATACAGCAACTACACCTTGTGAGCCAAATTGAGTGAGTATTTTCCAAAGTTATTATTTTCTTGTCCCAAATTTCCCTTTTTTTCTGTGTTTACCCAGACAGTGTTTCCTTGCTTAATCAAGAAGTAGGAATACTGCCAGGTAGTTGCATGTTGGTCTGTTGCAGCAAAAAAATCAACAACTCCACTGCTGGCAAAGTTCAGCCGAAGCTAATCCGAGGCCTCAGCAGTCAGACAAATTTTTGCCAGTATTTTCCAAAGTTTTAGTCCAATATTTTCTATTCGTGTTTCCCCAGACAGAGTTTCATTGGGCCTTGAGCTGACTTGTGGTGGACGAAAACTTCCTGGCAGTCACCGGCTGATATAAGGCCTTAGCAGTACGAGTCGAGCCAAATTGAGCGGTCATTTCCCAAAGTCATGGTCTTTTAAGTTGGAAATTCCCTTTTCTGGAGGAATCATTCCAGATGTTTGCATGTAAGTTTGTTGCCAGAACAAAACTCCATGTCCGTGTCATATCGACGATACTTTAATTACCAGTTTCTGACTTGTAAACAGTGTTAACGTCAACATGCCAAGCCATAATTAGGGGCAAGAGACCCAGAGTTTTCTGAATGATCTGATATACTATATATCGACTGAAGTGCCTGAAAAGCAAACAAATATTCAAGAAAATTAGAACTAACTTTAACAGATACATGTTTTATTGGAAATATACAGTATTTTTAACCCTCACTCCGAATTTATCCAGCTGTTTCGAGTGATTTGGGGACATGCATCTCGACCATCTATCCAAATGGCATAAACTTGGCATAAACTTACATGTGACTGTAGGGATGATGATAACCACTCCGTTTGTCCAACTGAAGATGAGCTGAAGCCACACATTCATTCTAGTTGACCGTTAGTATGCAAAAACTCATGAAAGAACTTCCTACCTCAGCCTGCTTTATGCAATCCAAAGACTTGTTTAAAGCTTATTTGATTGCAGTGCCCGTGACAATAACCCTGTGTACGGTCACAGTGTCCACAGTGTTTGCTTAGAACAGAGTCTATGGATTCGCTCCATCGTAATGACAGTAGTCCCATTACAAATTATTCTAAATGTCACAGATTAAAATGTGTAAGGAACCACAAATTATTTTAAATGTCACACAGATTAGAGATGAGAGGGTTGTCTCATTTGTTACTTGCTTTTGAATCGATACAGCTGTAATTTACTGCTCTCTGTAGGCTACTTAACAGAGTGAGTCTCAAGTATCATCATAACAGAGAAGACAACATAAAGGCTTGGCAGATCTTTGGATTACTAATACAACACACTCTCTTAACCACAATTAGATCTGACTCACAGTTCGAACTTGGTGGTGAAACAGATAGCGTGTCACAGTGACCAGTGGTGTCACATTCTATCTCCCCCTCTACACACACACACACACACACACACACACACATCCATGGTGAAGTATGATGTCATTGGCTGCCTGTCCACTCAGTCATGGACTAGCGCCATGATCACAGGCTGAACAACTCACAGGCTCCACACGATCCGGACGAGACGAGGGGGAGGGAGGGAGAGTAAATGGCAGGAAAGAAAGTCTAGAGACAGATCCACAGTGTCCGCGAATCAGAGAGACTTCCACTGATTCCTGTTCAAAAAAGTGTCAGACTGTTATGACTGTTTAGACACTTCTTATCAAATCAGCAAGAAACACCTCACTTTTTCATTCAGCCTTTTGGAAAATCTCACTTGCACTGTAAAATTGCACTAATCAGTTCAAGACTGCAAACACTGGCGGCGGTGTCAAGAAAAAACATCCTGGTGGTTTTGTGTTCTTCAAGAATCAAGAATTTTTTTGAACGGTCCCAGTTTACAACATCTCACATGACTTGAGTGTGGTGGGTGACTAGAGATGACAATGTTGGTCAATACACCACTTTGATCCAGAAAAAATATGTCATCAACTGTTCTGTTCTTTTCAGTATAAAACCTTCTCCTTCATGCCATCAGTGGGTTGACGGATGGATTTTGATTGCGTTAGATACAAACTTTCATGTTCCTGTAATGATAGATTGCTGGTGATGTAAGGTTTAGCAGCATTAAGCACAACCAACTTGGCAGAAATGTTATATAACAAAGTCCAATTCTTTGGTTTGTGAGCAAACATTTGGGAAAATAAACACATACCCATCAGCCTTGGGTGTTTGTTATTGCTAATTAGCAACTTAACATCAGCATCAACATGATAAATATGCCATCAACACATGAGCATGTTAACATTTTCAATGTGATTATAACAGCGTTTAACATTAACATTAGCTCAAAGGAACATTCTAATACAGCCTCAGCATTGCTAGCATTTCTTCTTTAACAGTATCAACAGTATTTGAATTAAATTAATTAAATTTGCCCTTAATTGTTTCCCCTGAACTCTTCTTATTCTTTTGTCCTGCTGTTTTAAAGTCATGTCTTGGTCACAGAGGAGAGGATCTTCCTTCAGAACTTTTTTACTCTACCGTCTGATTCATTGTCTGTTGCATCATGCTGCATGAAACAGACAGTGGATTGACACAAATAGATGGAAAACAGTCATGTGATAAGTGAAAACTATCTTTAGAGTATCTGCTTGGTAGAAATAGACACTTAGGTCACACACACACACACAGAGTTGTGTCCTGTATTTGCGTGTGATGGGAGACACCTCACTGCTGCGCTGACAAGAAGGACTTTCACTCGCTGCATACTTCACACAGGCCTGCAAACTGTCCACTGCACTCCTGGACTGTTCATCAGCGTGACTGACAGCTGGGAAATGTTTGGGCTTCTCGATATGTCCGAGGACGCGATTTGTCAGATAACCAACTCTCAGAAACAGACAGGAGGCAGAAGACAGCATGTTGGAGAAAGTGAAAGCGACAGACAAGTCACTGCTGGCATTATCTCTGCCAATGTGTCCTTTTCACAACTCAGCCATTAGTGGAGCAGATAACATATTGCTTCCTTTCTCCCCGAGCTTCTGAGAGTTTTCACCTCTTATATATATATATTTTTATGTCTCTTTCATAATGAGGAAAAACATGACTTCTCAATTTATCTGTGTTGTAAAGCTTCACAGTGAACCTGCATAAAGGCAGGAAACATGGTGGACGTCAAAGCCTCTACTGGGGGAGAAACTGACTGTAACGAGGGAGTGTGTTGGAGTGTGACCTTGTATTGTACTGCAGGATTTGGCTGCCTGGTGATTGGGAACGTGCTGCATGGCGACTCTTATCATTCCTGTCTGTCAGAGTCGGGAACACTCACAGCCTGTGGGGATGGCTGCTTGAAATTCTCTGGAGAGGTCTGCTGTTGGCTCAGACTCGACAGGTCAGGGATCATGTCGGCCACCGGCCACATACCAGGGAGACAGGAGGGTAGAGGTTGTGGAAGTTCTACCTGGCTACTGTTGGTGTTGCATTTATGGAGAAACTGGAATTAAACAGCTGGTTTAAATGTACAGGACAGGGGAAAGGATATCCAGTAATGAAAATAAAATCAAGATAAATATAGAGGAGACATGCATGAAGTAGTGTAGCCTTGTCTTTGAGTCCCATTTGGAACAGTCAATCAGTCAGTCAGTCATTTTCTATACCTGCTTATTCCTCATTAGGGTCACAGGGGTCTGCTGGAGCCTATCCCAGCGCGTTACAGCGAGAGGCAGGGATACACCCCAGATGGTCGCCAGCCAATCATGGGGCACGCACACCATTCACTCACACACTCACACCTATGGGCAATTTAGAGTCTCCAATTAACCTGAGCATGTTTTTGGACTGTGGGAGGAAGCCAGAGTACCTGGTGAAAACCCACGCAGACACGGGGAGAACATGCAAACTCCACACAGAAAGGTCCCAGACCCAGGACCAAGGAGGTCTTGAACCTGCGACCTTCTTGCTGTGAGGCAACAGCGCTAACCCCTGCTCCACTGTGTCGCCCCCATTTGGAACAGTTATAATAAATATATTGGCCTTTAGATGTACAACCTATCGTATGACCTTGTTCATTTCAAGCATACTTGATAACCTTAATTGTTATAGATCAGATTGGGGATAGGTCAACACCCAACTTGTCGATGTGTTGATAAGAATGGTCAAGATCCCCTTGTGAGTCACTTAATGACGAATGGGTTATCCATTTAACGCAGTTTTTCAAGTATAATGCTTTACAGTTTCACAACCTTGTGGTTAATGTCTAGTTTGGTTTAGGCATAAATAACAATTGGTTAGAGCTGGAAAAAATAATGTTTTGGGTTCATAATAGTACAAACTGTCTAGTAAAAATGTCCCGATGTTACGATTCAAATCTCCAGTTACAGGGTTGTAGAAGAGTTGTTTCCTGTGACATTTCCAACTACAGTCCATGAAAGAAACCATCTAGCCATTCCCTTGACCTTCCTCCTACTGCTAAAAAATGTCTGAACTACATCACAATGTTTAAATAATCCACTGAATTACCCCATGTGTCAAAAATGACTCTAAAAGGGTCCCTCCTTTGTCATAAAGTAACTTGAGTGGATCCTGACCGTTCAGCTGATGTTTCCCTTAGCCCTAACTAACAGGAATCAAATCAATTGTTCTTCCTTGTCAAAACCCAGTGCCTACATTGCACATGATGAAACCTGACCCCCACAGTTTGGTCAGAGATTTGGTCATGAGTCGTCACCTCCGGTAGAGATGAGAGGCTACAGGGCTGGTACCCTAATTTAACTCCACAAGGGAAAGAAATGTAAGTATCATGAAGAGGTTATGAAAGGGGCAGAGACATAACATACTCAGGACATTTGCCAGTTGAGGGAACAATTCTGTGGATGTAAATAAGACTGTTATTAGACAATAAAACTGTCACCACCATGAAATGAAGTCAGAACTCAAAGTAAAAATGTGAAGGAAAAAGTTGAGCCCTGAGAGAGGAGATACAAAGAGACACATGTGGTTCTATTGAAAGAAAGAGTCTAACATGTTCCACTACAGATTCCATGAATAGAGGTTGTAGATATAGTTTAAATAAGCATATATGTTTTTACTTTTTATTTTCATAAACCATAAAATGGACCCATTTCACCTACTCTCCCATTTTTATTAGACACAAAGTCTCTCTTAGCCCAGTCTTCCCAGTTAAAGCCAACTTGCACTTTACTGTGAGCTGCTTGGCACTGCAATTTCCCTTAGGATCAATAAAGTGAATCTAATCTAATCACCTAACACTTAGTATCATTGGACAGGCATCAAACCAAAGCAAACAGTGGCTCAAAAGCCACACACCTCTTCTAACTCTTCTGCAGTTTAATGAAATTTCCGAGGTGTGTTGAACATGCAGGACAATGTGCTGAAAGAGAATACCCTTGGTGTTAATGGAACATCTGTAATGAAGACATACTTGACCCTGATTGGATCGTCATACAATTGGCTCGAGTGTGATCTCTATAGAAAAATTGGTATTCAGTTGTTTTTGCTCAAGCTGATTCCCATAGCTTCTGGTATGCCAGCTGAAAACATTAAAAAATATGACCCTCAGTGTCATGTTATACTTGGCGTTAGGATGGGCATGGGACATAACTACGACATCACACACATGACCACAATCAAAACAACGGAGACAGGTGGAGAAATAATGTAGTCAATCACATCTACATTGACAGACTAATAAAATTAAAACATTGACTTTTGAACCCAGCAAACTACAGAAGCAGCAGAGTAGCTCAGTGGTCATCAGGTTCATCTCACAGAGTTGTTTTAGTATTTTAATTGTTCTGCTGGTAAAAAGCAGACTTGAAAACTGTTTTTTTTTTTTACAATTTTTTTTATTAGGATATTTGGTTTGTTCATTTGTTCATTTCTAGTCACTTTTAAGTATATTGGCATATGCCTGAAAATGAATTCTAACTGCCAATTATGGGGTGAAACAAGCCTGCAACACATAAAAGGAATCAATAGATGTGTGAGATGAATAATAAATGATGAATGAGTCAATAAGAAAAAGCAAGACAGCAACAACCAAATAAAAAAATGCTAGAAATCAGCCTATAATAGCTTGTTAAGACCACCTTAAGTGAGCCTGATGGGATGGAGGCAGCAGAGAAAGCCTCTAGGTCAGGGGTTCCCAACCTTTTCCAGCTCAGGTCCCACTTGGAAATCTCCTAAATGTCCGCGGCCCACCTCTGACCCAATAAAGAATACAGAAGCAAATGAATGCAGTTTTAGACCACTTTGTAATTTTAATGTAAAAAATGTAACATTTAGGACTGATTTAGGACTGATATAAAAAGGCAGGAAAATCACAACAGGGCATTTTTTATCATTTTGCTGTGAAAATTCAATATTTAGACCTAGGACTAATTATGGACCAGAAAAAAATAGTATAAAAGAATAAAAGAAAAAAAAAAGTCTGGTACAAAACTGAAATAAAAACTCTGGTACAAACAGTCCAGAATATGTGTTAAATAAGGGGAAATGTGTGTTTTGGCTGTTTTTTCCCTCTCTTGCCTGCGATTCAACATTTGCAATAAAAGCATTTTCTCCTTGATATTGATACGCTCCGTTACACACGCTGCATCCCGGTACAAGAACGAAAGAAAAAAAAACGGCATAACAAAAAAAGTCTGATACATACATTCTAGAATATCTGTTACTTATGTGTGTTTTTTGCCTGTTTTTATGTTTTATGCCGGACTTTCTTTTGTATTTTTGCCTGGTGTTCGGTTTTCACTATGAAGAGGAAGCGTTGATTCATCAGACCAACACGTTCCCTCTACACAGAACTAAAAATAAACAAGGTCTTTGTCGCATCAACGGCGTAGCTACAATAACGACCGAGCTACTATCCCAACTTTGCTGTTCTATCAACAGCCAATAACAACAAAGCTCACCTTTTTCTTTGAGAGATATACTCTGAAAGACATACTCAGCAATACATACGTTTCAAGATTTTTATTTTTGGGCACACAGGCACACACAACTATGATATTTAGATTTTTAGAAAAGGATTTCATGGCCCATCTGCAATACACTTCTCGATGGCTCTGGATCAAGAAAGTAGATCCATGGCTAAGTCCTGCTAGGGCACAAGAAGATGAGCCTGACCAACCTCAGCCGGGTCACTCCATCACTGATGATGATGTGCCCTATGCATCAGTAGATGTTTCACTACCAATGAATACATCAATAAGACAAAAACAAGATGGCAACAACCAGATAAAATCAGCTTATAATAACTTCCTCTAGCAGGCATGTAATTATTAAGCCCACCTTAAATGAGCCTAGTCAGATGCTGAGTTAACCCCTTTCACTTAAAATAAACAGGTGGGAGCAAGACTCAGGAACTTGTTTTGGATCTTGGGGAGTTGTGGCATTAATTCACTGACAAATAGTCTAAACTCTACACACTGCGATGCTTCATTCACAGCTATAAAGATAACTTCACACTCTGCTCCACTTGCCTCTCATTCTTTCAACTGCACATTCATTACGCACTGAGTTCCCCCCCCCCAAAAAAAAGGTGAGGAGCAGTTTGCATGCCTGAAAATTATGAGTATAGTGCAGTAGAGGAAGCAATTATTACCATTATGTCTGCTGTGGTTCAGGAGAAGTACGACTGACTTTACAAGCAAACTGTGTGTTGGTTTTGCATTGCTTCAACTTTACTTGGTGTAACATCAATGTTATTTCAGAGACTTGACTCTTTTTTCACTCCATGATTGTATCTAATGATTACATGTGAAAAATAAGACTTGATTGATTGATTGATTGACCTGATTGCTCACAGATATGCTTTCTTTCACTTTTCTCTCTGTTTCCATTTTAGTCAATAGCTTCTGTACGCACCGAAGCTTCTGATGATTCCTAAGTGGACCAACAACCCAACATTACAAAAATGCAGCATGGTACTTAAACACCTGGCACTGTGAACTCAGTGGCTTATTCAGTATTTACATTACTTTCTTTGAATTTTACACAAATATCTTAACAAAAAGCTTATGTTTGACATAAACTTTTTTTTTTTCTTTCCAACACCTGCAAATTTCTAAAATTGTAAATGACCACCATTAAAGTCTGATAAGGCCTCTAAGGGAGAAGAAGACACTTCAGATTAAACAAGGCCACATACTGAGAAGGAAGCAGTAAAATTAATTACATTATAATTTATGTAAAATGTGTTTTCTGTATGGAGAGTCTGTGTTGTCCATCCCCTCACTAATCTGTGAATAAACAAAGCATATGTGTCCTAAACCTGTCCATCAGCCTTTGAAATGAATGCTTTTGCTCTGATTGGAGCTGGTGCTGTCCTATCCATTGTTCTCCCTGAATACAGCCCACTGTGTGTTTCTATCATCTGCAGCACGGCTGTAATCACAACCAGGTGCCTCACATTCAAATTAACATATGGTTCTAACTTTCCCCCTATTTTGACAAATGCATACCTGGGTTGCTGACTAGTAAAACCGTAAAATGAATTCTTCTTTTTTATTATTCACAACACATGAGGATGGTTGGGAGAGCAAGGTGGAACAGAGCAGAGAATGATTTCACCTTGCATGCAACCCTCCTCTGCTAGTTTTGTGTACCTTGATACAAGACTGGGATCACAGTTATTAGAAGCAGGACCTATTGTACTTGGCAGATCCACATTCTTTTTTTTTCATTGTGCATTATATGGGTTATTGGTTGTATTTGAAGAGCGCAATAACACATGAGCAGAAAGGCTTTAAGTGATATTTTCATGAACTGTGATTGCAGTTAAACACATGTTCAACAAAAACAAAGATATGGTCTGTGTTTTTGCACTTCGGCAGCTGCAAGGTGAAAGGTGAAAAGTTGAATGTAAACACAGATGTAATGTTGTTATCATACCTGCACAAGAGAAAGGACAATGTCATTATATTGCAAGTCACAAGTCTCTAGTCTTGCTATGAAGTCAAAAGTCAAAACAGTTAAGTCCTGAGTCAATACAGTTAAGTCCAAAGTCAAGACGGTTAAGTCAAACATAAAGGAAGTTAAGTCAAAAGTCAAGACATTTAAGTCCCAAGAAGACAGATCTACAATGTAAAACTAGTCAAAGAACTTGTTGTGTCCAGAGTTAAAACTTGTCTATAGTTAAGCTCTTAGTCCCAGATGAAGATATTCAATCCAAATCCAAAAGTCAAGACAGTCCTAAAAAGCAAATCTACAATTTGTAAAATTAGTCAAATAACTTGGGGCAGTTGTGTCCAAAAACTCAAGTCTATAGTTAAGTTCTTAGCCAAGTCCCAGATAAAGATATTCATGTCCTGTCCTGTCTTAAAAAGATGGATCTACAGTTTGTAAAACTGGCCAAAAACATCAGGCCAAAAAATTTACCAAGTAAAACTCAAGTTTATAGTTAGGTCTTCACACATTCAGTCATCAGTGTGGAGTGTTTTGGAAACATAAAGAACAACCAGGTCTACAATTTGTAAAACTTGCTAAAGAAAAGTTGCTGTTAAAGGATCTAACAGCACAAACTTAATGCATCACCATCCAGCTATACATTCTTAAGTGAAGGTAAGGAAAGTAATTCCTGAGTTAAAATGAATACTTTAGTGGCACGTTACTTATGAAACATTAATTTGGTAAATATAAATGTGTCACTTACAATTAATGAATTAGTTATGAGTTAAGGGTTGAGCTTTCAGCAGCAGGAAAAGGAGCAGTGGACCATTTATAAATTAACCCTCACCATAATGGGATGAAATCTCTTCAAGGTCCTTGGACTACAACCACTGTTACAGAATCTGTGGGTGAAGTGTGTGTTTTATGCTCCTTATCCAAAATATCACATGCTCATCTCATTTTTCCTTAGACCATAACTGTACAATCAAAAGTTATAATTAAAAGAGAAA
Source organism: Lepturacanthus savala (assembly GCA_030544235.1). Taxonomy (NCBI): domain Eukaryota; kingdom Metazoa; phylum Chordata; class Actinopteri; order Scombriformes; family Trichiuridae; genus Lepturacanthus; species Lepturacanthus savala. The sequence goes on from CM060471.1 coordinate 6,248,649, forward strand.
CGCATGAAAGTCTGTTTTTCTGGATGCAGTCGTAAAATGAATCTGATTAGTTTGTGCTTCAGTTTCATAGTGATTATTCTTAAACTTATGCCAGTGGAAATTAATTAGCCTGTTTCCACAGTTGCAGCTTCACTCTGTCATTTAACCTGAAAAAAAATGTTGGCTGACTAATTTTGCAAAATAATCAGAAACGCATGTGGCAGCTTCAAGCAGGGCCAATGAAAGCAATAGGAGATAACTTACAGCCTCTGGAAGTGCGGATGACGACAGAGCAAAATGTAAAATTATTATAGGATGGTCCAAGATGTCTCTTTTATTGATATTTATGTCAGGGTGTCAGACAGTGTTGTTAAAAAGTTTTAAGTGGAAAAGGGTTGCGAAAACCAGTAAAACATTTCCATACAGTCTTATGGCTCCTGTGGGAATATATGGCATTGTCTGGGCCCGGCCCACATTCACATACAGTAAATGACCTACATGTGATCGATATCTGAGAATGATCCGGAATCTTTTATCGTTTCCTCTCTCTTTCGCGTCTGGAATGTGCTCCTGCTCTTGCATCTGAGCTGTGAGCCGGATCAGAGCTGTATATTGTGTTACTGTTTTCGTTTCTACTGTGAGGATTTCTCTCCTTGGTAAAAAATTCACCGCCCAAAGCTCTTGTATCCACAATACAACACCTGGAAAAAGAAACTATTCATTAATCTCCGCAGCCCCTAAGAATCTGTGGTTTTAAGCACTCCTGTTTCCAAACCACATGTGAGGCGGCACAGCGGCTGGTCGACAGAGCCTTTGTTTTAGAATAACTCTGGGTTATTTTCAGGTCATTGTGGCCGAGTGGTTTCTTAATTGAATTTTGAAGCGTTTTGTTTAATATGCCACTGTTAAAGAGCTCTAAAAATAGCCGTGGTGGATGCAATGACCTAATCTTTTCCGGAGTTAAGAGGAGATAGATAATCCTAGAAGGCCTTTATCTTTAGGGCCAACAGCTGATGAATGAATAATTACAGAAGAGCGAATATTAGATCACTGTCAGTGTTGTTCTTCACTACATCATGTGGTACTGCACTGATTACTGATACCGCCGAGGATAAATAATCTATATGATAAACTGTATAGACTTTCCTGTCTCATTCAGAGACAGACACATTAATTCCAGGCAAGCTTTTAAAGCTTTTATAATAAAAAAGACTCTGTGGTGACAGATGATCGAGGGCACTCCTTTAATTGCTTGTCTTCACGAAGACTAACAAATATTGAAAACTTTGAATGGAAGCCTCTGAAATAAGCCTTTAATTCCCTCTATATTACATTTGTCCTTTGCTCATATCCACAGTGCATATTAGCGACAATCACGGAAAGTTTAATAGTCGCCCAGCTGAGTTTTTGTTTCCAGTGGACAGTAGCTTCAAATCTGAAAATCCTTTTCATAATAATAGAAGCCATGAAATCATAATAACATCTATTCCCCTCACTCGAAAACTGTCCAACTGTGAGTCAGCCGATGAGATTATACAATGTCATTTCTCCAGCTGCCTAAATATGGTGTTGCAATAGGGCTAATTGATTTTGGGGGGCAGCAGAAACAAGCTGTGGACACTGACATATTATCACCTAGACAATATGAAGAAGTCAAAGATGAAAAAGTCAAAAACGTTTCAAAATACAGTTTTAAAAGCATTCATCAGGTGTCTCAAAATGTACATTTTGTGTTCATGTTGGTTTCTTAGTTTCTTGCCAAGTCCAATTGTATCATTTTTTTTTTCTCACAAGAATCGTTGTTATGTTATGTGATTTTTTGACATAAAATGTCAAATGGTGTAATCAAAAAAGGTGATGATAAATTTTAAATATTTTATTCCCCTAGTATATAAATTTTGTTGACTTGTTTAAGAGAGTTAAACTAGCTGGTGCTAAGTTTTCAGGGTTACACCACATGACAGTTTTGGTATTGTCCCAAGTATTTTATATTCTATTACATAGAGTCGTGTCTCTGACCACCTGATGAAGTAAAGTCCAATGTTCATGCAGCTCTCTCTTGGTCTCCACCTGCTTCACTCTTTAACTACACAGTTTTACCTAATCATTAATGGTGTCTCTCTCTGCCAAAAATTAGGCTATAAAAGTAAAAAGTTATAAGTTGAAGGCCGGAAAGCAATGAAGCTGTAAGTCGTTATAAAGCTCCGTAGAGCCTGTGTGAGTGGGGTAATAATTGTTAGGGGTGACTTTTTCACATACAAGAAGTCATATGATCCATTGGTAATATAAAAATATTGATTATAATTGTTAAATGTCAGTTACAACACCACTGTCATAACATAAAATGAGTCTTTTTTGGGGAAAATGCCCCAAAGACTAGGAGACTTTTGAAAAATGTGTCTTTAAAGGTCCCATATCATAAAAAGGTTGAAATCATTTTGATTATAAGAAGGTATAGGTGTTATATATATACTGCCCCAGGTTTCAAAACTCTGAATCCATAGAGAAATACACAGCACAATATTATGGAGATACTGCCTTAAAATGAGCTGTCAGGACTTCTGTGAAGATGTGATGTCACAACTTGCTTGGAACAATAATTTGCCTGACGTGTGTTTCTAAAAATAAACATATAACATTTGAATGCTTAACCCTCTATTGCATAGTGTTGTCATATGGCAACAATTATTTTATTTTCAGTTTTCTAAAAGGCTGTGATAGTTTAGGTTTTTACAGATAGGTGTGAAAAGGGGGCTTTTATTTTGAAAGACATACAATTTATAAGGTCACATGACCAGGATATCCTGCTTGCTTATGGAGATTTGACATATCAGCATCACTGTCTCATAACCAATGAGAATTGGGGATTTTTTTTTTTACATTTAGTTCAATTTTGATGTAATACTTCTTATCTAAAATGCTAAAACAGGTTATATTTGGAAATAATATGGAAAATTCCTAGTGAATACAACCAATGGAGACCCATTCACTAACATAGCATGAAATGATCCTGAGACTATGTTTACAATGTTTTCTCTATATATTTTGTAATAGATCTATTATTTAGGCCCTTTTAAGTAATAAAAAAAACATTTAAAAAAATGTTTTGCCATGTCTGCATAATATTTCATACAACAGAGGGTTACATTGACATATAAATATCATATCATATTTTTAATTTCAGTCATAAATCGTATCAATCACTTGTAGGCTCCTCCCCTTAAAATCAGATTTTCAATGAGCTCAAAGAAATTGTCTACTTGCAGCAGATGAATGTGAAAAAAAAACTCAGCGGATACATCACAGAGAGAGCTCAAATAACTAGAACATTCTGAATGGAGGAGGACTTTAGAACCGCTTCACAGATTATCTCTACATGTTAAACAACCTATTTGTATGCATATATATCTAATTATCTGTTTAATACGGAGCACTTTGGGCTCCGTGAGCAGAGATGATGTGCAGCGAAAAGCTCTCTGGGAGGTGTGTGAGTGGCCGAGGAGCAGCCGGTTTGTCATCGAGGATCACAGACACACGGTGTGGTGCGGTTCTCAGCGGTGACCTCATCTTCTTAATTACTTGCCAGTGATCGAGGGCAGGAGTGGAACACACACAGACGCACTCGCAGATCCATCAACAATAAAAAAAAAAAAAAAAAGCAGAGCATGTCCACCTTTTAATTCACTGGAAGAGCCTGTGACTAAGAGTTGCAGTCCACACAAGGGCCTGTGCACTACAACAGCCGCGGCCTGTATTTATATTAGCCGCCAAGCAATTTTAACTGTACATTCCAGATAGGTGAACAGCCGTTGGCCCAGGCAGGCGAATATTTCAAAGCTTACAACAAAAAGGAAAAAAAAAAATAAATCAGGGATCAATGTCCAGTCAACAGAGCGCTTGGCATGGTGAGGCACACGGCATATTTGCAACAACGATTTATTTATGTGTCTGAGCTCACAGAACCCTGTTATACCTTTCAATAACTTTTACTGTAGTACGACTAAATGTGAAACCAATTACAAACTTGGGCCGGCACTACAAACACGCTCCAGGTTTATATATCTTTTAACCCCCCCCCCCCTTTTTGAATGCAAGTATTTATTTCATTCTCTCTCATTTGCTTTTTCATCACATCACACGGAGCGGGTTTGATAAATAATAAATCTGTTTACTGCCCGTGTGCGCTGAGGTAATATTTGCCCTCAGAAATGTTCTATCCATCAACTGGTTCTCGTCTCGGGCCTGATGTTGCTCTCGGCTTCGCTCGGATGATGAATGAACATGTGAGTAATTTCACGGCTGAATTAGGAGCTAAAGACAACAGCAGGGAAAAATGCATCGGCACACATTCCACCTGTTGCCTAATAAAAAAAAAAAAAAATGTTATGGCGTTGAGGTTTTTATGCTGATGGTGGTTAAGATAGAACGTCTGGCAGGTCTGCATGAAATGCTTTTCTAAGATGAGGATAGTTAGGTAAACATTGTTCTTGTCTTTTCTGTATCCAGAGCTGCAGAACAGGCAGTTCTTATCATGTCTGGAGTAATATACGTTCATTACATTCATTTAAAATATTTTCTCTACTGAACTGAAAGTTCAAATTTTAAGCTCTTTGCGCAATGCATGATTGCAGAGTTAATTTCCTCTGATGAAAATGAATCAGCCAGTTTGGGGGCACGGCGCTACACAAACAGGCGAGCTTGTATGGAGCCGCTGTTAAACTGCATGAAATGATGAAGTGTCGGGCTGATCATGTCTATCAGCATCACTGACTAATCTCCTCCAGATGAGAGTAATCTCTCTAACTCCGGCCACCATCAAATCAGTGAGGAATCCGCTCGGCTCGCAGGGAAAAAGGTGCTGCACGGAGAAGCCAGACTCAGGGCAATAAGAGACGTTTCTCCTGCAGGTGTTAGAGAGTCCAGAGCTGCCAGACCACCTCCTTACCCCCATCGTCTCATTTTATTAGGTTAAAGGAGGGTTGCCCAGATTTGTATCAAGTAAATCTGTTTTTTTAAACATGGAGTTGCAGTGTGGTGTTTGACCAATTTGCAACACGAGTAACCGGAACGCTACCCAATCAACAACTGTGATGTGAGGCCAGTGAGGTCTGATTGCATGTTTACTGGCTGCGTTCATTAAAAAAAGAAAAAAGTTTGATACCAAAATGCGATGACTTAACTGATCAATGAACCGTAGAGAGATTTAAATCAAGGATAAAAGTGCAAACATGCTTTTTCTACTCCTGCCTTTTTCCTATAATGAGGCTTACAGTAACAGATGATTTTTTTTTTCTTTTTCTTTTACAGTCTGAAAGAGGACATGAACATGTAAATATAAAACACCCAGTGTCATTCCAGAAGCAGCAGGCCCTGGAAGTGTAAGTAGGCAGCCGTACACTAACACCTCTGATGGCAAACTTGTGTTAATGATGCCATCATGTGGACTTTTACAAGCTTTATGGAACTTATAGAGGAGATGTGTTATTATTATCATCAGTAACAAAGTCATCTGAGCTAAAAAGGCTGAAGAGAACCATATATTATAACTAATAAATCTGTAAATTTCAGTATTCTGGCTCTCACATGAGGCGATATATTTCAAAGTTATGACACTGTGGTGACTACTGTAGTGAAGATTATTCATCTGGAGCAACAGAGAGAGAAAATGTCACAAACCTGAAAGTCATCTGTGTTTGGTGTGAACTTACCCCCCATCGCTCACTCTGAGTGTTCTGTTTCAAATGTAACAGGCATCACTTCTCATTCATTTCATATTGAATAGTTTAGCTCATTCCAGCTATAAGGCTTCAGTCCATATGTAGGCCAACAAGCAATAAGTTAGTGCAGAAACGCCTCCACCTTCACATGACATCACTTCGCACTGTACCACCAAGCCTGATGTTATGAGCTCATTACATGGTTGTTCAGAGGTCATCAGCATCATTGGTACATGTTAAAAGGGGCCTGCTGTATCTTTTAGTATATGCATGTCAACTCATTCTAATCTGATGGTAATATGATTCTGTGTTCTGTATAAAATAATTATATACCATATTTCATGTTGTGACAATGCTGGGGTTAATTTCTGGTCAAGTTGAGGTAGATTTCACACCTAAAACATGGATCAAATGTCCAGTGGAACAGCAGTAAAATGTCCAGACATTACAGTAAAATGTTGAGTCATATGAGAAGAAAAACAGTCATTTTCTGCTGCTTTTGAAACTGCTATGCTAACAAACTACCCAACAGTCAACTTTACCTGCTATAATTTACATTATGAGTGTTTAAATGCTGTTTAGAGCATGATTTGACATTCATTCAATTTAAACAAGTGTTTTGTGGAAATTTGAAGCCTGCAGTGCACAAACACTGAAAAAGACTTTAATTTGTAATTTTAACCTGACATGGTGATTGTACTTTTTTGGTAGAAAACATGTCAGGTGTTATTATTGAAATCAGAGTATTTAATATGCATCTTAAAACGAGTCTGTAAGGCATCTTTATTATTTATCAAATAATTTACACTCCCTTATTTGTTTATGTTTCCTTGACAAAACACACTTCAAATATATAATTTATATATGGGACTTTTTTCATATAACAGTGATATTGGTCTCGAAGAATCCACTAAATCACTAAAATCACAACCTTTTATTGACTTAACGAGTTAAATAGTCCAGTCAAATGAGAGGGAGAACAGTTATATCCTGCTGCTTTTAAAACTTTTGCATTAACAACCCAGCACTCCACTTTACCTGCTATAATTCACATCATGAGGGTTTAAATGCTGTTTATAGCATGATTTGATTTATTCAAATTACAGACTTATTCAATTTACACTTACAAGTGTGATGTGGAAAATTGAAGACACTGAAAACATAATTTACTCAATAAATAATAATAATAATAATATATTATATAATTATATATTATATAATTATATAAATAATATATATTTATATATATGGAACTTTATCTATGTAACATAGTGATATTGGTCTCGAAGAGGCTACGGTCACTAAAATCACAACCTTTTATTGACTTAACGAGGTGTTTGTTAGATTAGACCAGGAGACTGTGGTTTCCACTGCTGTATTTGTAACCAGTAAATGAAACAGAGGTCACTGTGTCAGCTCCAGTCTTATCTTTCATGTGAGCGTGGAGTCTGTCATCAACTCTCCTGGCAGTGACGTGAGGAGCCACAGTCTGGCCCCCCCCTGTTGTTTGGTTTCTCGTGTCCCTCCTGTCTAGGGGCTGATTTGAAGAACACGGGGATGAAATGAATGGCTGAATCTAAGGAGATTCCAGTTTATGTTCATCTGCCTCTTCAATTACTCTCACTCCCGCACCACATATGACATCATGGAAAACTTTGTAGGGTTCTAGGAGTATGGAGGGAAATGCTGTGTTTCTCTCACTATTCAGATAGTCCGCAGGGATACATCAGTCTAAAAATATTTAAATCATAGGATTCCTTAGATGCTTTCACCTTCAGCTCTGTGATGCGAGTGGCATTTAAGTCAGGTCGATTTGGGCTGTGAAGCTGAAAAGCAGAGATATTTCAGCATGGATTAATCATCAGATGGCTTTAATAAAAGGTTCAAACAAGCTTGTTTTATCTGGCCCGGGGACTTTGTTGGCAACGGCGTGTGACTCGCATACTTACCTGTTTACCTGCTGTGGGCTGACATGATACATGTGATCGGTCTTAAACAGAGCTCTCTATGCAGTTTTCCAAAGATAATAAAAAAGACAATGCTGGTATAAAACAGAGGAGAGCTTGTTTGTGTTTTACTCGCTGCTATTTTGATGATTGAAGACAGCTTCATCGATCACTTGATGCTCCACATTAGTGTCCCTGAGTCTGTGAATGTGTGTTTTTTTCTGTTTGGTCGGAGGCCAGTCATAAGAGAGATCGGCACTTGTGTGTGTTCAGTGTGATGGAAACAGCAAGTAGCATGTGGTGTTTACAGTCTGGATGAAGGGAGATAACCTGTTCTTCTTACGTATTGAGTTAGCTTGATTTGATTTTTGGAAGCCAGTGCAGCTTATTTATTATTCACAATCAAAGGGGCTGCATTTGTATACAGCTTTTCTAGTCTTATATCAACATTCCTGCACTGATGGCCGAGGCTGCCATGCAAGGTGCCAACCTGCTTACCAGGATTTAATCAGTTAATCACTCACACACACACTCAGCAATCTGGGGTTCAGGATCTGGCCCAAGGACCGGGACTAGGTCTTCTAAATGCTTCGATACCAGTTACTGAAGAAAGATTTTTTCATACCAATTTCATCAAATCCATTATTGAAATTTATCCCAGAAATTTTACCCTCTATTGCGTGAAATGGCCTAAACAATATATATATATATATATATATATATATATATATATATATATATATATATATATATATATATATATATATATATATATATATATATATATGTGTGTGTGTGTGTGTGTTTGTGTCTTGGGATAGTTTCATGAGCAAACAGGATATCCTAACTGTAACTGCACCTAACTGTAAAAACATATATCTTATATCACAGTAATTTAGAAAAATTAAGATAAAGTAATTGTTGCTATATGGCAACACTATGCAATGGAGGGTTAAGTCAAAATGGGAGTCGACCTCAAACAAACAGCAACAGAAGCAAACTCAACTGATTTTGTGTCCTCAACATGTCCTCAGTGAAGGAAAAGTTCCAAAGAATAGCAGTATAGGAAATAAATATATAGCCAATTCATATGCATATTATTTTTTTTCTCATGTGAATTGGGTAACATTTTTAGCCTTTATTAAAATTACTGATCTTAGATTAAGAGAAACAAAACTATGTGCATAAATTACACTGTTTTGACTGCATAAGTATAAAGGTGCTGTGGTGGCACCGGCATGAAAACTGGGCTGTGTTAGGTTGACTAAGTACCCTAGCTAGCACCATCAGATGCAGCTGTAAAAAAAGAAGCAGACAAAGTTCACCCAGCTTGTGGAGTTAGCTGATGAAGATGTGCATTGTGCATGTTTGATCCAGCCAGTTTTTATTTTACTTTCCATTTGTCTTTTGCCCTTTTACCCTTGTTAATGCTGCACATAAGATGTGTCTTGTCTTGTGTATGTGTCTATGTTACTGTAAAGTCCATTTTCAGTGCTGAAGGTTTTCACATCACACTTTAAAAGAAGCTCCACACTGGACCATGATTGGCTCCAAACTAATAGTGATGTCACAAATCCTGCTTGTAGTGTAGGCGACCACAGAGAAATTCTCCTCCTTCAGCAAGTGATTGTGAAAACAAATTCTGCACATACGTCATCTAATATAAAGAAGCTCAAACATCACAGATGGAACAAGAAGAAAAACATATATTTGACTGGAGGAGAACTTTAAAACAGCTCTCAGTGCCACGTTAGCCAACCATGAGCGGATAAAACTTCTCACTGCATTTAAAGAACTACTTTAGCTGGATGGGAATTAACAGCAGCCTAAAATTTGAGAAACATGTACAATTCATATCTGAACTTACCATTCTCAGCCTCTGTTGATGGCGGCTGCTTCTTCAGTACATTTTTCCTCTTGTCCCTCAGCTGTCCCTCATCTCCATGACCCTGTTCAGCCCTCTGCAGGTGTCCAGGACTCAGTCTGTCTTCTGAACCGTTGGTGCAGACCTCAGAGGATTTCACTGCATTCATGACCCCTCACTTCACTCCCATGTAGACCACATCTCTTCTCGGGTCACCTCTACTCCCCTGTTAAAGAGAGAGAGAGAGTCACACACCAGTTGAGAGCTCAAACTCTGTGCACATCACAGCGAGGCCACTTAACTCCGACTCCAACCTCAGTCAGCCGTAACAGTCTGAGCACGGACATTAATTGAGTTTGAACTAGCGTGAAAGACACAGCAAACATCCATTTGAATGTTTGCATTTTAAAAAGATCCTCGGCACTGCTGGGAGCTGGATTAGGGCCCATGTTAGTGTTTGCAGAATACAACACGGGTTCCAGATTTTGTATTGTTACTTTTCGGAGGTCCATCTCAGCTCAGGCAGACGGCGGAGCGCGTGCCTGTTTGTTTACAGAGCTCTAAGCCCACTTTCAGCCCCGGTGATGCATCCCTCCATCAGCCGCCACTATCCTCCCGCCGCTGCCAACTTATCAATTTACACGATTTACAGAGAGCAGACTTTCCTACCTCCTGAACAAATATTAAACACATCTACTCTGTGGATTCAGTAGCTTAGAGAGCCCCCACAAGGTGTCGATGTGAAAAATGAGCCTCTTACTCGGGTTCCAGACGAGCCAAGTCTATTCGGTGCGGCCCGTCTACGCTGCATATACTACATCATCTCTGGAGGCTTGCACCATAAGGGCACCACAAACATACATTTGTGTTTTCTTTAATAAGCTCTGTTTGAAGAGCTGCTCATATACTCACAAGACAATAAAACTCTCACTATATGTAATGCCTTATGAAAATAGCAGGTTTTTACAAAAGCTGCTTCGGTACATTGTGATATTGTCAAGTTTTATTGCGGAGTATTAACAACACTAACAAAAAGCACCGAAGATAAGGTAGATTTATAGGTGTTTAGAATAAAGGACCAAGCAGAAGGCATCTTAGGTCAACCAAGATCTTTCTGTGCTTTGTTGTGATCGCAAAGCAGATTAAAGTGATTTTCATGTTGAGTTCATACAAAACTAGAAGCTTCACATCACAAATCTTCTACAAACCACTGCAGCATCCAGGCTGTGTTTCAGCGGGATAGAAACAGACTGAACATGTTTAATAATCAAATATAGAAGCAGCAGAGGGTGAGATGTCCTGACTTTTTATGGTTTAAGCCCTAAAAAATTCCTACAATACCCATTATGCAACTCAGCAGGATCTTTGGCTCCCTGTCATGACTGCAGGTTGTAATGTAGGTTTCTGCTAAAAAGAAGAATGATTCCATGATAAAAATGAATATTTGGCCCACATGTGTCCCACATAAAATCAAGCATATATTCAGACAGGAAGACAATGGTTCTCAATCATTTTTACTGTCTGTCTCCTCCAATTTAATCTACATGTTTCCCACTCTAGCCTCAGCTGATCAGGGCGTCAACTCTTATTTGTCAACTGTCATTCACTATGTGCATGTGTTAACAAATGTCTGCACCCAAAAACCCTCCCCAGATTGGTCTGTAGTTCTCCTATGGTTTACATTTGGCTTTGAATGAGAGTGTTGACTCAGGGTTGGAGATTGCTGGGTTAGGGTTAGACTTGCTAACCAAACCTAAGCTGATATAACTCTGAATATCAGACACCACTGTGCTATGAGCTTATTTACTGTTTACCTTTTACAATAAAAGTAGACGAGCTAGTAAGGTGGCTGAAAACTGTTAATCACATGACCTTGAGAGATGTCCTTGCAGGTTGTAGTTCTATGTTAAGAGACACTGTAGGAGGCTAGTGTTAGTGGAGGCTAGTGGAGAATAGTGTTGGACAATCGAAGAGTTGACATTTTTATTGTAGTTCATAGTTTGTTCTTATACTTAATTCTTTGTTGTGTTATGTAAATTTCCCATTGCACCTGAAGGAGGCGCTGCAAATTTGCATTTTCTTCAGGCTAAAGTGCAAGGGACAGTGTTTTATTATATTAGTAAGGTGATAAAAGGTACAGCAGCAAAACTTTTTTTGACTTCATTCAATTTTTGTTACTGTGAATTATCTTTGGATGCAATTGTAACCTTTGTGTGGAATCAACAACATTAAATAAAACCACAAAAAGGACGACCTTGGAACAGCAACGTAGACGAGTCAAGCCAATTGCAGTGTTCCCTTTGCTAATCTTCTGATTGGCTTTAGAAATAACTTCTCGTTTGCAACTACAGACACCCATATGAAAGCATGGCTACCAAAGGGTGTGTTATCACTTGTGTCATGGTCTGTTCTGTAAAGAGAGAAAAGATGCCCTGGCAGTTCTCTGGGATTTAAATATCATACACTTCATACATCATTTTCAGAAAAAAAAAGGTTGCTTTCTTTCTATAGCAGAGCTTAGTTTTGTATGTAGAGATGAGTAATCCGTAACTAGGTGGTAGATAAATGTGAAAGAAAATCTCAGATTCCTTTTTTCCAGCAGGTTTACTGTGATATATTACAGCATGTAGTTGTAGTTTGAGGAGACTGGGTTCAATTCATTTCCACTGAACACTAGGCTAACCAAGGATAATATAAACTGTCAGGGCCTGGAAGCTAATACATATTCAACCCTCCTCACCTCCACAAGAAGAAGTCGAACAGGCCTGTTTGACTGCTTGAGTCATGATGAATGATACACAAGATTTGGCCAAAATGTGCTGAATCCACTGTCTCACAGCTAGCCAGCATGCTGCTAACTGGAGCTGATTGTCCTCCCAAATTGTGTGAAGTCCCCCGAAACCGATCCAAAACCAAATCCAAATGTGACTCGCCCAACTCAGCAGGGTACCTGGGTATCTGCCCTCATTCATGATGTCCGACTCCAGTGGCTGCCAGGATGGTGGTAAACCAAAATCTGGGATCTGAAAACTATGAGTGACATCACAAATGCTACATCCATGTTTTCCGACATTTTTTTGGTCAAAAGCAATCGGATCGAACATCACAGTTCAAGTGTGGGCCCATGTATGAACCAGCTGAACAGCCTGTGTTGCCATAGGAGACCATCAACGAACTGCTTATGTTACCGAGATGGGTAAGATACCACTAGTATCAGCCTAATAATCAACTATCATGTTTACCATCGACTGACCACCATGCAAGTCAGTAAAATGTTATCTTGACCTGACTGTGGGTTGGATGATGCTGAGTTTTTGTTATGTTAAATGTTACAACTGACAGCAGAAATTCATCATTGGAAATGATGTTCATTGTGTTTTCTCTGCTCATGTTCATTATCTGATTATTCTGTGGGTTTGTTTTACTGGGCGACAGAACCTAACATTAAAGTCTGACTGTGACACAGTAACAGGAAAGTATGAAGGGATCCTTAAACGTTGTCAAAATATTTACATGGATATTCATAATGAATATGTCTTATTTGGTTATGTATGTATGTTGTCTGTTTCTCTCACAGTTACCATTGTTACAAATCAAATCATAGTCTATCTGGACTAAATAGTTCAGAAATTATTTTGGACACCACAAAACAGTTATTTTTCAAGCTTTCTTTTAATTTCTGCTCCATTTCTTTTGGATATCTGTATTGTATTTTACCTTCTCCCTCAAGCCTTATAGAGTTATTCAAATACAACAAAACCGAGTTGACTGTTTAATTAAAATAAAAAAAAAATAAGTCAAAGATTAATCAGCAACTATTTTGATAATTGATTAATTGCTATCATTAATAATTGAAGTCATTTTTAAACCAGAAATGAGAGCAATCAGCTCTTCAGATGTGATGATTTATTGCTTTTCTTTGTAAATCATGACTTGGACTTTATCTCTTAGACATAGCCAGATATTTGAAGATGTAACTTTGCACTGTGGGGAACTTTAATGTATATTTTCATTATTTTCTGATATTCTATGGACAAATAGATGAAGACAATAATCAGTAAGTTAACTGGTTGACAATGCAACATATAATGAGGGCAGGTAGACTTTGCTTTATTTTAATAAGTCACAGACCAGACAGGTTGGGAACCACTGTGCTATGAGCCTCTTTACTTTCTTTACTGTCTTCTTTGTGAGCTAGTAAGGCTGCTGAAAATTATTTGTTAATCACATGACCTTGCTGATTGTAAGTGCAGGTTGTAGCTTATACATAGTTTATAGTGTGTTCTTATAATTTATTCTTTGTTGTGTTGTGTCATTATTGGCATTTTTGGTGTAGATGTAAATTTCCCATTACTCCTGAAGGAGGTGCAGGACAGGAGGTCTTTTGATCAGACTAAAAGGCATCTATAAAATACATTTTTTTGTTTTTTTTAGATAAGCCAGGTGCTAATAGGTACAGCAGCAAAATTTTTGACTGTTCGCTTTTTATTTTACTGTGAATTATTGTTGGATGCACTTGTAACTTTTATGAACCAAGAGAAGCTTGAAAGTATGGATGTAATGATGTAAAATAAACCCACAAAAAAGACAACCTGTCTCCAGTTAGGTTGAGGGAAGCCAATTGTACTGTACCCTTTGCTAAACATCCAAGTGGCTTCATAAATACGTTAACAATGGCCACTACAGACACCCATACCAAAACATGGCTACCAAAGGCTGTGTTATCACTTGTGTCATGGTCTGTTCTGTTAAAAAGGGAAGAGATGCCCTGGCAGTTCTCTGGGATTTAACTCGGCCTCTTCTGGGAAACGGTACTGAAGACACTGCATCCACTCAACCCATATCTTGACACACAGATTACATTGTGGTGTGGTCGAGGGGAGAGAAAAGGTTTGCACGCTATATTGTACATAAATATCAGCCCAGAGCAAACAATAACAAACCCGAGCATTTACCTCAGAAACAAGACAACAGTCACAGTAAATCATAGTCTGTTAAAAGGATGAGGGAGACTGAGCCTCCTCCGTGCAACATCAGGAGGAACCTCTTTAATGAAGCCTTAACTGATGGGCCTGGCTTTAAAAGCCCACCCAGACACAGATATGGCCCACTGACGATTTATACCACAGTGACATCCCCCACTGGGGATAGGTGAAGATAGGCAGAGGAAAACTCTGACTCAGTGACCAGTGGACAACACGTCAACTTCATGTTTCATATTAGCTCATACGTGATAAGCTATCAGTAAATCATACGTTTTATGAGACCAGATCGACTGAAGAAAAATGCCCATTTACTGAAAAAGGCCAAGGGGGAAAAAGTGTGGAAGTAAAAAAAAGATAAAAGGTCTTCAAAAGAGCCAGGTTATTGTCTGATGCTATCTGAGGCAGTGAGGAGTGAATGGTGGCCTGTATCTCTGTGTCAACACAATAATAGCCAAGACACGTGGCACCCGGACATCCTTCAAGATGAGGAAGATAGGAAGTCCCACTTAACAGTTGTCCTCCTATTGATTCCTTTGGCCTCGGCCAAATTCTTGTGTATTATCTGCCCTTCTCTCTAATTCCTGGCAGTTTAAGTAGTGACTAGAAAGGTAGACAAGTCGCTTGCCTCTGGATGTTTATGACTCTGCTTATATCTTCTGCATGGTGGGATGTTAATCTTTATTGCCTTGCAGTGTCTAAGTTATTGGTTACAGAGCTTGCTTGTGTGATGTCACACTTCAAGGCCCCATTATTGTAGATTTTGTTAGTGATGCAGCAGTATGAGAGGAACATATGACAAACTGGAAATTTTCCACTTCCAATTTAAAAGCTAATAAGTCACAGTATTAGCCTGTGTCAAAAATATAATCACCAAAAATAAGTCATGAGGGTTTTCCATATATTTATGTAGTGATTCATGCACCTAAATCTTCCACAAACCTAAATTAAAACACTGTACTTCTTAGCTGGTTTACTAATACTCCACACTCCATTCAGGAATCAGCTGGTGTAGTTCAGAGTTGAGGAGGTGCTATGCAGCAATTATGCAGCTAAACTTGAAAGTGACTGGGGCAAACATTAAGCAAACTGTCAGTCTTTAAATATTAGTATAATTAGCAGGAATCATTGCTAAGCTAAGAAATCTACGCTAATTTGCCCGGCTTGTCCATTCTGGGGTATTGTAGAAACATGGTAGTGAAACATGGAGGGAAACCTGCTTCATATGTAGATAAAAAAGGCTCAATCTAAAGTAATAAACACACAACCATTCTTATTTTAAGAATAGAGATATGCTCAGCATGCAAATCAATCTAACACAACAATAGTAACACAACAATTGAATAATATATTCCATTTCTGTAAAGTCTGTTCTTCTAAATGCTGCTAAATCTTACACACTGTACCTTTAAGAACTTTTTAATTACAGAATAAAATGAGACAAAAGGTATCTGGGGCCATAAACACTGGTTATCTCATCTAATTCTTTTGAGATTGACACAGAGGAAATATGCAGGAACTGCGTTCATGAACACCAAAGGTTGGCTGTTCATTACTAGTAGTCTACTTCCTATTATAGTAGACTTTGCACTAACGATTTCATTACACAATTTCTTGTAGCATTCACGAGCAATTTTATTGTAATCGATTGTTTGTTTAACTTGGACTGTAAATACAGATTGCAGTATTTCATGCTGAATAACAATGTGCTTTCTATTTCTAGGTTTTTCATATTTTGAGCCACCCATCTTGCCTTTACTCAGTCTCTTCATCTGTCCTGCCCGTCTTTCGCTGATAAATTATTCATCCAACTGGTCACATCTGGTATGTTTTCTTTCCTTTTGTCTCTTCCCCTGCTTCCCTCACACTCTCTGGGGCTCGCAGGCGACCACCTGCCGAGCTGAGGCCGAGCCAAATTTACGGGAAGACTTTCGTGGCCTGTGATATTTACTTTGGGACGGGTCCAGAATTTCCACTGGTGATTGCGAATTCGTGTTGCAATCAATACGGGGGGATCCTCCAGCTGAGCTCATTAGGATAATTCCACAAGAGTTCTGCTCAATAGCATTTATGTACATTTGCAGCATAATTGGCTGTTTCCAGCTTTTGCTAGAGTGCCTTTATAGTGTAACACAGATCCACTTGTTTATGACTCCCAACAAAAGTTTACCTGAGCAACGCTCTTCACTAGAATGCTTTTATCTTAAAGGCTTTTCTCCAAAGCCTGAACTCTTCCTCACACTGTTATCAGGCCAAATCATAATCTCCCAATAATTTTAGCATCCAATGCTGTATGCCACATCCTCATGCCTCATGCTGCTTTAATCCAGCAGCATGATAATACTTAGAAGAGTGGAATGCAAGCCTGTATCTGTGATGGGTGACATACTGTATTTGAACGAGACAATGCTCCTCTCGGCAGGCCAGAGGTATGCTTTTATCCTCCCGTGAACATGGCAAAAAAACGGAGTAAGCGGCCAAACGTTTTTCAGTCCACGGTTTGTGTAACGCCCCGCTCTAACCTGAGCCTTTACTCAACACTACTGTTGAAACAGGTGGTGTTTCGGGATTTGTTTGAAAGTAAATAGACTCACGAATAATGAAAAGGAATCGGCTCTATGTACATGGCGCTTCACTTTAGACAAGTTGTTATTAAATGATTTTTTAACAGAGGATTTGGCAAGATTTAGAACTTTTGCCATTCTATAATAAACAATGGCATGGTCATAATGAAAATATTTACTTAATTCTCTAAAGTGACTTATGGCAACTTTGGCCACTAAACAGAGTGTCATGAGTGTTATGGCGTCAGGTGCCACAGTCTGTATAAATACTGCCTGTACACTTGTTTATAGGAAAACCCCCATCTGGCTTCAGCGAAACACAGTCAGACACGCTGGTGACCCCTGGGATTTTTCGAATGGAAAATATAACAGGACTGTTTGCTGAGCGGGGGGATAGCGGTGCAGCAGTCAACTGTCAAGTGACAGACAAGACAACGTTGTAAAAGACTGCAGGCTCCACATCGCTGAGCCCGGCCCTCTCTCAAACCTGTAAACACAGAGCCGGGCTTTTGAAGAACTATCCAAAAAAGCCCAGTGGCCTTTTTTCATTCCATTTACAGGATTTATAAACGATGACAGCATTATGGTGGCGTGCAGGAACCTAAAAGTTCAAGTAGGTAATAACCGAACGGAATTAGCAGAAATATCTACAAAAACAACACACGGCAAGGAGCATTAAAAAAAAAAAAAGTAAAAAATAAAAATCAACTGCTGAGCAAGAATGTAAACAAAAACAATAAGATGTGAAGTTAAAGGGATTTATTATAAAACATGGGATTATTAAGCTTATTCACTTGAAACTGCATTAAACAAGACCAACATTTTTGGTTACTTTTACCTATTTTATGACCAATGTGGTTTAGTCTAGAAGGCCCCTAAAAGCAGCGGGTGACAGTTGATGCATACACAGAGCTGCTGTAACTTATGGCGCTTAGAGCGTCGGAGAAAGTTGAAAGGTCACATGTTTCAAATAAACAAGACGAGGCTACAATAACTGTTTTTGCTGTGGATCACCAAAGAAATGCGACGGGGAAGGTCACGATATTGAATATAGCTATTATTCAATTTGAGTCTGAGCATATATTGTTTATGTATATTTTGCAACAAAAAAGGTCAGTGAGAATATTTATTTGGCATCTGTGATATAACAAAATGGGCAGATTTATAAAAAATATATCCACGTCTCTATATTAGTTTGGCCACAAGTATTAATTCTAATGTTTGTCTACCCACACTAATATCATGTCAGAATGCAGAGGTGAGACTATATATATATATATATATATATATATATATATATATATATATATATATATATATATATATATATATATATATATATATATATATATATATATATATATATATACATATGTCTGGATTCCAATTCAGCCCTTGGCCCAACCTATGTTTTTGCCCCTTGGAACAGAGTTACAGGAAGTAGAGGTTTGAAATATTCCTTCAACCCACCACGTTTTACCCTTCAAGACATTGATACATCCAGTCCAGTAGGTGGCAGTAATGAAACTGCAAGCTACATTTAATAAAGATAAACCAATGTTCATATTATAATCACATATTATCCAGGTATTCATCATCTTCCCTCTGTTCTATAAATTATAAACACAAACAAGTATTGTTTATAGTTAGTGGGGGGAAGTAACCAAGGTACTTTCCTTGTATTTTTTCCATCTGATGTTCCAATTCATATATCCACTCCACTACATCTCAGAGGGAAATATCCTGCACATGAATGCAGCAGTAGTATTTATCCAAAAATACCCTATATAATAATAAAATATATTTTACTGCAAAATGAGTACTTTTACTTATGATACTCTGAGTATGTTTTGCTGATAATACCTAAATACTTTACTTACTTGACTTTTACTTGTCATAGAGTATGCTATACAACGTGGTATTAGAACATTACTAAAAGGTTTGAATATTTTATCCACCACAGACTATAGTTCCAAACATTTGTGTAGAGTAGCATGTCCAGAACCTTAATCCATTCATGCACCATTCACAAATTTATTAATCTTTAAAGTTTTTAGGTTTAGCAGTAGTAAGTATAGTAAATCTATTTTGATGTCCACAGTAGTTAAATCTGACAACCTGAGCTATCATCTGTGGTCCAACACATCATGTTGTGCTTACATACATTTGCAGAAAAGTGAATTTGCTTTGTACTATATTACAACTAATTTAAATATTGCTTGTTGAGGATGTCATTTCTTTCTTTTATTCAAAAGGGTAAACTCCAAGTAAAGTCACAATTCATTGGCGTTAAAGTCAAAGTTGAGCTACGAGTCTTGTTTGACTTTTACAAGTCTACAGTTAGTCATCCGAGTTATGAGTCAAGCATCAGTGAGTCACTAGACGTCTCAACAGGTTTTACACATTTGAAAAAAAAACATCGTAATCTATTTGCGCCTCATGGAAAACCAAAGTGTGTGTTATTTTATGGAAACTACATTAATTGTTGGACACTTGTACGTATACGGAGGAGCAGAGTCTGAGCCTGCAGCATTAAAGCAGCTTTCACTGTCAAAGTATTTGGATGCAGTGACTTTGTTTATATTTGAACGCTGCTTACGCCAAATGTCAGAGTGTAACAACTCAATTCTGTAGACATACACACAGATAATGAAAAGAACATGTACTTTCTCTGTATTTTTTCCAGTAACGTCTGGTACAATAAGTAAAAGCTATCCTGCACAGTTGCCAATAAACGTCTTTATATTAAAGACGCTAAAGGAAAATGTCCTCATTGGTCCAAATTCCTGAAAGTCTTAAGTACTTTACAACACAGCAATCGTGTTATGTGGCATGTTTCATTCCTTATTAAGTATGTCCCTCTTAAAAATATCAGATATTATAAACATATACATTTATGCAAACACAGCACATCTCTGGTGCAGTACCACTTATTCAGACTGTTAATTTATGTTTATTTTTCCCTAAAAAGAAAATTGCACGCAGCGTGGCTCCGGCACATCTTCCAAACTTCTGTCAGACGACGGCTGTAAGTGTGTGAATTCTGTGATTAGTATGAGAGGGTAAGTGAGAAGCTGCAATCAGCCCGACATGTTTCTACTCTTGTCAATGCAGCTGGGCTTCTAGTATTCCCCTCCTTCAAACTGTTTAGCTTGACGGCCTTTATCCACATCAATCACGCAAGGAACTGAGCCACGGGCGTTTCATCAACACTTTTCGCAGTGAAAACAGTGGAAGATGTCCCAGACCCACTTACAGTATACGCACACACTCAACACAAATTAACTGGAATGGCGCACAGCGTCTTGTCTTGTCGGGTCATACATGCCAAGAGAGATTAAATATTCCAGAGAAGAGGATCCGTTAATATTTTACAGTTCAGCAGATGTGTCCAGTGTGTTATGAAAAACACACTTTCTATGAATCTATCATCTTCCGATCCTGCCCGGTACCTCAGAACTCACCAAATACTTCAAAGGCAGTGGCACATAGAGGATAAGGAAGTATTACCTCAACATTAAGAGATTTCCCTTCTATGTTCCTTCTACTCTGCTGCCAAAAGATGTTACGGAACCGAGCTGAGCTGCAACCTGAGGAGGTCGAAGGTCGCAAAATGTAGATATCGGAATCCCTGCATGCAAAAACACTGAAATATTTTGTTACTGCTACATTCTAACATCAATGATTTTGCACCTCAGGGCATCCGGCTTCCTGCACGTTCTCCGCTACACATCCTGAGAGAAGATTTACAAACTATGTGCAAGTTTAGATATTTTATTGCCACTGTAAAAAAAAAAAAATGAAGACTGATTAAAATTCGTCACATTCTTCACATTACACAAATTAGAATAACACGATGGAAAGTATGGGGAACACACACGGAGGGGAAGCGACCGTGACCTCTTCTGAACTGGGCCCAAACTCATCCAACTCACAGGAACACCCAGGACCAATCTGAAGACCTTTGGGTCTATTACATGAAGGGAATGTGTGTGAAAGAATAAACAAGTGAAATAATCACCAAAGAACTGGAACTTGTCATCAGGAAAATAGCAGCCAATGGATGGTGGTCTACTATCTGGACCTTGATGAATTAGGATTACTCTTTATTTCTTGTGTAGTGGCTGATTCAGCCGGACAATGACATGGTTAAGGTCATTATATCTCGGTATAGGTTGCATGTTGGGTCGGTCAAGCTAAGATGCTCACAGTGGATTTTCCAGCCTTTAGGGAGGTGTGCATACATTTTTTTTAGAGAGTCCTCTCACAGATGTGACTGTACATTACTTAATTGCCAAGCTCAGAAATATGAACAAGACCAAGAGTCTACAGATCTGCTAGCAGCTCTGTGAAGTAATTCAGCAGAGCTGTGCTTTAAGTTAAATGATGTAATGTAATGGAGCCTCCCGGCCCACGAATTTCCACACTTGGGCTTGTACAAATGGTGATAATATAACTGTTGAATCAGGTAACATGTTCACCATCCTAGTTTGTATATGAACATGCTAATATGCTCATAATGACAATGCTAACACTATGATGAGCAGGTTTAACATTCATCATGTTCACTATGATATAACGTGCTAACATTTGCTAACTAACGCTAAACACAAAGTAAAGCTCAGGCTGGAATGTTATTAGTTTTCTTTTTTTTTGGTGACGGGTTAATAACCAGAGCACAACAGGACGGGTTTAATGTTAACGTGGTGGTAGATGAAGTCATTATGATACATCTAAGTCTCTGGGAACTATGAATTTTGTTTTCATTTCATTTATTTATTTCACAATTGATACAATAATAACAAAAGCATAGCACTGGCAGAGCTCAAGTACAACACATGTTACAGGCACCTAATTTACAAATAACTTTTGGCTTATCTGATTGTTATAACAAAATTAATTTAAACATAGATGGGCAGTTTAAATAATACTTTGGCAAGTACCTTTCTCTATAATTCATTATGCTTACATTCTTGCATTCAAACTAAATATGATACTCGGCTCCCAGACGGTTGTCATTACAAAGGTTGCAGAACCTCTGGTTTCTATCCAGCCTTTTATATCTTCCAGTGACCTTGGGAATTCTGCTGTTCTTCACCCTAAAGTTACAAATAGCCTGTCTGTACTTTTGGTTTTCATACAACAGATACAGTACTTTTCCAATTTAAGCTTTTGTTTAAAGTCTACATAAAGATCACATGATGTCATACTTCTGAGCTCACTTCTGCATGAACTGATCCTTCAGCCTCTTTTCAACAGTTAGTTTCAACCAGTTGTTGCACTTTTGTGTGAGCTGGAGATCAGAAAAACCACACCACCGTCATCCAGTATGTGCATGACCTGCAAGACCCATGGTGACGCATTTACACCCCAATCATGCAGCTTGAGCAAATAGTTGTACATTATTCCACTGAGTTTAGATTCTTTGCCCAATATCAGCCTTCCCTTGTGGCTAATAGCCGTTTTTTTTTTTTTTTTTTTTTTTTTTTTTTTAACTGTGACTCTGTGTGGGTATCTTCTTCCAAGCTGCCCAAGGACAATATTATTTAATGTTGATATTTTACCTTTTAGGGTGTATTAACAAAATTTGAGGTGTAGTTTTCTGTTTTTCTAGTTTTCTTCACACATCTGGTGCAACTATACTGTTAAAAGGTTCTATTGGTAAATTTTTAACATTTACAAAAGAGTGCAAACATAGCATGTAAATCTTGCTTATGCAATTTTAAATTAAACATTATCGTTCTGGGACCTTTCTGTGTGGAGTTTGCATGTTCTCCCCGTGTCTGTGTGGGTTTTCACCAGGTACTCCGGCTTCCTCCCACAGTCCAAAAACATGCTGAGGTTAATTGACAACTCTACATTGCCTGTAGGTGTGAGTGAATGGTGTGTGTGCCCCACAATAGGCTGGTGACCATCTGGGGTGTATCCCTGCCTCTCTCCGTAACGTGCTGGGATTGGCTCCAGCAGACCCCTGTGACCCTAATGAGGAATAAGCAGCTATAGAAAATGACTGACATTATAATTCTTAATGACATATATTTAAAGCAGTGGACAATCTCTACAATATATATATCAGCTTTACTGCAACAAAACTCATTATTAACCTTAAATTTCCACTTCTCACAGAAATCGTGCATACAGTCTTTTGCTCTGTGTTTCGTTGAAACATGATAATTGTGTCATCCATGTACTTCAGTATCATGAGCTGGATATAACTATCAATGCTGTTATGAAAATACATAGGCTGACAACCATTCTGTAGTTGATATAGTCCTCTTGATCACTGATGAATAATGCAAATGATAATGATGATATGTTGTCATCTTGTCTAATTCCTGCTAAGCTTACAGAATTTAGATTTATTATCATTAAAGTATGTGAAGGTTTTTGGATGTTAAACCCTATTTTAAACATTTTCTCCAATGAGCTAGAAACAAAAGACTAAAAACCCACTATTTATCTGCCTGGGATGTTCTCTGCAGCTTCAACAGAGTTTGTGACGTGTTTGATGTAAAACACGTCAGAGGCAGAGAGGGCTACCGCATGACATCACAAAGTCTATTAGTATAAAATCTAGTACAATTGAGCCATGAAATGGCAAAGATTATAAATCCAGGCTGTGTGGATTTCCTAGGTTTTTGATGCATGGGACAGTTTCATATAACCCCTCGATATTATCTAGAGTAAAACAACCTGGAAGTGGCCATTTGCATGATATGGGATCTTTAAATGCTTTGGGGCATGTAAACACACATCTTATAGAAGCACTTTAGTGTCCATGTAAACAGATATGTTACAATCTCTAATTGGAATGATATCAGTTGAATAGATATCCATATAACGCCAGCTAATGGGGACTTGGAATCAGATTGCAGAGGCCTGTATGGTGTTTAAATCTAACAGCATGACATTCAGTTAGGTGAGTATAACACATGCACTGAATGGTTGTTGTGTGTGTAGTATGACATGTTTTAAAACTCTGTGCCAGATTGTCTGCGTCAGCCATTTTATTTATGTTGCTAGTATTATCTTGACATATTATCCACATGTTCATACACAGGTGCAAGTTGTCACCTCTGTGAGGAACATCGATCGTCAATCAGTGTTGGGCTATTTATATATTTATATATTTTCCAGGCGACAGCGGTAACTGCTGAAGTCACTGTCAGCGAGTCACTGACCTTCACAGATATTGGTCTGCAAATTCTCCACCTGTCCTGCAATAACCTTGTGACATCACTGCGCCTCTGCCGATGAACAGGCTCCCTGCTGACAACCTGAATAATGGCATGTGTGTTTAACTTACTCAATACAAAGAAGCCATGTAATCTAAATACATAAGGTAATATAAATACAAAGGAACCGTGTAATCTCACACATTGTGGTTGCGGAACGGCGTGTGTGCACAACTGTGACATTTTGGCTGTGCCTCCCGCTCCGTCTCTGGTTGGGTAGGCTGGCACTCTCTGTGTTTAAAAAGCTTCCCGGAAAGTTTACAGAGAGTGTACTTCTGCCGGGCTTTGTGTGACAAGCTTTAACGCACCATACCCATCAGCAGCAAAACAGCCGCGGACCTCCCTGGAATCCACTCTGCCACTTTCCATTCATGCATTTCCATGCATTCCCCAGCTTCCTTTAGTGTCCAGTCTCAGAAAACCCGTGTTGACGATTAATACTGGCTTTGTTTGTCAGGCCGCGAGCTAAGAGGCTACTGTGTGTTTACCTCGCTTTTGTCCTGCCGTGTGTCACCCTGCAGAATCGGCTTAATCCCAAGGTGGAAAAAAAGAAGACACAATTTCCGATCGGTCCAGTCGGGAGTCTGATGCTTTTATCTTGATCCCATTACACACTTGCTTCTAGTTTAGGAGCAGAAAAGTTGGCATTGGCTAAAACTCACCATGCACAATGTTGTTGATTTTGTTGTTCTGATGATTTAAAGAAAAGAAACCGTTAACTATCATGTTGTATTCCCAGTCAAATATAAACCGTTTCAAAGTTTTTGTCTTTGAAAAATGTGGTTAATTTGATCTGATTGACCTAAAATTCCATGATTTTGTTCACAAAGAGAATTTCAGAAAATAAAAAAAAATAATTAATTTATATACAATTTTGTCTGTTTTATGCAACTCTTGGTGTTTCCAGTCAAAATTGACCGTTCATTCAAATGGATGGGGGAGACCAGAATGAATGTAAGAAATTGTACATCTACATTTGTCAGATGGACAAACACACACACACACACACACACACACACACACACACACACACACACACACACACACACACACACACACACACACACACACCACATTTTAAATGGTTTCAAAACAAATGTCCTTGGTATTCTGTGATAAACAGTAAACTATGTTTCATCTGATTATTTCTAATAGTCAAAATGATCCAGGAATTGTGTTTTAGAACTGGAATTCAAGATGTAAAGGTTCAAATCAGTGAGACATACAGGTCATAAATAACAAACAGAAGTTCAAAACTTATGTTCACAAGAAATTATGTTGATAAAAAATGTAACACAACAAAAGATGATAATATATGTATTATCACAGTTTTTATGATGAGACTTAATAGAACAGTCAAATTTGACCAGGAACACTAAACTGATTATCCTGAAACAAAAAAAAACATGAGGGTTAAAAGTCTAAATAATGTAAATGAGAATGTAAAGGTTTGGAAGATATGTTTCTTCATTAATAAGATAATGAACTCCATGTTCTGCATCTCTCAGACGAAAGGATGCAAGTCCATCAGAAAAATGTCTTAAATGATTAATTGTTCATCAAGTAAAAATCCCAAACATCTACTGGTTCCAGGCTTTTAAACTGTGCGGATTTGCTAAGTTGACAGTGATTGAATATATTTGGGTTCTGGACTGTTGGACACACAAAACAAACTATTTGAAAATCCAAGAGTGGAGTCTAATCACATAGATCAGACCAAAACAATAAGCTCCAAGCATTTATGATCAACTTATAAATAGATGGGTGGGAATTGTTGGACTTTGTGACAAGTTTTTTGAAAATGGCATTTAGGTAGTGATATAAAATTAGCCAAAAAAAACCCCAAAACAAAACAAAACACTGAATAGAAGATGAGCTGCCTGGTGGTCGGTATGCAAAGTCAATCATGGCCTCATTGAAAATGTAGAATACACATAATGTCTCATCTCAGCTCCTATTTATACTAGATCATTGGATATCATCACATTTTTCTACTATATTTGGAATCCATTTCCAAAGTCATTTTTCTCTTCCATCTCTTTCCCAAGGTAAAATGTCCAGTCACTTAAAAGATTTTAGTTTTATTCATCCAAGTTTAAAAAAAAAATATCTGTCTCTGAGATTTCTCTTTGAGTGAGTTGAAGTCAGCAGTTCAATTGAAACATCTCCTTGAAGAAACCTGGAGAAGAAACTCTTTAGAATCCATAGACCTCATAGTGAAGTTAGTGGCTAAGTCAACAAAGATGTTATTTGCTGAAGGAGATGTTTCTCTCAAGGTCATATTTTGCCATTTTCACAGTTTAATACTTTAATCATGTGGTCTATTTCTAAACTGTTCTAAGCTGTTTTTATGGTCCAAAAGCACCTGGTTAGACATGTAGCAGCAATACAGTCAGCCTTCTCACACACTCGGTCTAAAAAAAAAAAGGTTTAGCCCCTACCCTTCTCTACCGAAACACTGGCACCTTAGCACTGTTCGAAATGTCTCGCCCCTTAGAGAGCTGTAGCCATTTGGAGAAACAGAAGTCTTGCGAAAGGAGGATCCAGGGGCTGTTAACTTTTACTCCTGTTGTGACATCACAACTGGAGCCATTTTTAAAGGTCACAGTTAATGTGTCAGCAGGAACACCAGAGCGCTAAATATTTACACACAACCTCTGAAAAACACTTTTTTCACAATAGGGTCCCTTTAAAATGTTTGAAGTATGAGTCAGTTTTTGAGTGTTTCGAGCACCACAAACACATTTTATAGTTTACCACTATTGCATTGGAGTGGAGAATGGACAACACCCCAATGATAAAAACAAAACTAACTAATAAGAGAGAAGTTATGTTAATGTAAAAAGGCTTTTTTCTATGATGAGTTGTTGCATTTTGAGAATAAAGTTGACTCCTGTCATGAAACATTACATCGTCACTGACTGTGTTCTGGATCAATTGACTCGATCAGTTGTCTTATTGAGTCTTGTGATACCACAGATCCTGCCTGTGTTGCATGCAGGTGTAACCATGGATACCCTCACATCTGTTCATTACAGCTATTTCAGTTTGCACAAATAAGGAAAACTCAAGTTTGTGTGGTTTCTCTTCTAAATAGTCATGTTCTGCACAATCTTTAGTCCCGATGCTTATTAACCACTTGTGTTTATGTGCTAAAAGATAAACTTTTTTGCTAACAAAAAATATTCTGAACATCAATTTCACATAAGACATTTCATGTAAGGAGATATATGCACCAAAGTTTGATTTATTATCAAACGACCTAAATCTTGTGATGTCAAGATTATCCTCAACACCTCGACTTAATTCTTGAAAACCATTTTTTCTCTGTCTGGCCCTAACACTGTTCTGCATTTTTCACAGCAGACGTGTTGATATTTCATAGCAGGAAAGGCAGGTGTTACTAATAACATTAATGATGGCTGTTTTAGTGTGACAGTGAGCCAGCTAGTGCTGCACCAGGACCCTGAAACCAAAGCAGCTATATGGAATTCAGACATAATTTGTTTTATTATCTACCTGACATGTCAAAAATGTCTGCCCTGAAACAACAAAAATGTTTTTTACTTTAAAGGTCCCATATTTTAAACTTTTCCTGGGTTTCATGTAACTTTGTGACATCCCTTACAAGAATCAAAACTCATACATACAGTTGTACATCTTAAGCTTCTCTTTGCAGTTCTAGAAAGAACAGGTCATTCATGTCTGTCATTGACATTAACAAGCTTCTCCTCTGGTTGGCTGAGGTGAATTGCTGGGAATGTGAACAGTGACTATATAATTGTGACATCACAAGTGTGACTGAGTGTTTTTCTCTGTGGATTGAGAGTTTAGAAACACAGAATACTGTTTATATAACACCTAGACCTTCACATAATCAAAATGATATTACCATTTGTAGTTGTTTCTAAAGGGATTGAAAAGATGTGAATAAAATGTTGTTGCCTTCCCAGTGCATCCTTTTACAGAAGGAAAAATGGGACAAGAGTTTATTCTCAGTTCACTGAAATTAATGTAAAATTAACAAGTACAGTCTTATTACTACAACACTTAAAATGCAGAATATATTTACTTTTATTCTAGTGGCGTCATGTGTTTTCCTGTGATCACTTTTCATCAATAACAGCAGCATAAATGGCTATTAATAGTACACATTTACACACCAAGATCACAAATACAGTAAGATGCATGCATTCTATATATATATATATATATATATATATATATATATATATATATATATATATATATATATATATATAATGTTAAGATCTTTAAGCAATTTAGCTTTTAATTTTATTTTGTTTTGAGAACTCATTACCCAAATGTCTCAACATGTCATATTCTATGACTCTGGATAGTTTATGTGACATTTTGTTCTCCCTTCAGGAATGATAATAACAAGATTATGGTATTCAAATAAAGTTTTTTTTGTGTGTTTATGAGAGCAGCTTACTTCATTTGAAGTCAATGTGATCAATGTTATGTTTGTGTTTGGATGTGAAATCACCCCAAGAAAATGCTCCACATGCACTCTCTGACCGCACAGAACCTGTGCCAAAGGCTGAGGTGGAAACAGAAGATGGCACATCATTGATCTGTCAAGTCATCGCACAGATATTACTAATAATAACGTGTTTCTGTGATGTCATTTCTAGGAAGCCACATCCTTCAGAAGCAATATTTACACTACACGAGGTGCTCGGGAGTCAGAAGGTATTCTGGGTAACGCACACAGCTCACAGTAGCTTTGGCGCCAGCAGGGAATCGGCTGAGATTGTCAAATCTTATCCGACTACATGCAAGTTTGGGTCAAAAGCAGCCTGAATTTATGTGTTGTGAGTGAATTCTTCATTGCGCACACTCCTGGATTATGTAACATCCACTTATAGCACATACACACATATAAACACAGACTGTGTTAACACTTTTAACACGAGAGCCTTCACGTTTCAGCCTATTTATCCTCCTAGAACACTCATTTTTGCTAAGAATCCCTACATTTTGACTGATAGCGGGCCAAGGTTTTTACAAGTGCAGCTCGAGAGCATGGAAAGGGAAAAAAAAAAAGGTTAAAAAGAAAAAAAAGCCAGACATAATGTAAACATCTGCTTTATATCAACTGTAGTCTACGTCGCGCTAAATGTGCATTTCTAAGTGACATCCTTAAGGCGTGCATGGTAGCAGCTGCTGTTGTACGGCGGTGAGGGTTCACCTCTTTTTGAGACAGTTCTGGAAAGTCCATTCATAGCATTGTTAACTTGAGATGTCACCCTGACCCCGGGTGCTTTTCATCCAATTGCTCCTACAACACGAAACACGTGTCGTGTGGATTCCTCGAGGCCCTGGCTGCTGACGTAACGCTCCTCTGAAATGCGTTTAGCGGGGAAAACAAACTCGAAGCGGTCCAGGAAATGGCAGCGGCGGGGTGACAGTAATCGTGAGTGGCAGCGGAACACATTTGCCGCCTGCTTAGGTCTCCCCATGTTAAGACCCAACTCCGATGTGTGCTCCAGAATGAGACCTGGCAAGTCCGCTGCAGCTCACCAGCCATTACCTCACTGCCTTTAAACGCCTCTCACAACAAGTCCTCTCCAAGCAAATCCAATTTTCCCACAAGTGTTCATGCTAAGGTCGCTGTGTTCTTAAACGGTTGACCTTGAAACATGTCCTGATTACATGGAACTTCAGCGTCAGCTTTCTAAACTTTTCATTACATTACCATCTACACATTAGATTGGCAGCCTTTACCAACTTCTAGACTCCAGTTTATTCGGTGTAGGTGAAAATCTGCTAGATTGCAGCACCTGACTGATTTATTATAGTTTGGATTATATTTGTACAGTTCACCATTGTTTTCTGTTTCACATTTGTTTGGCTGACTGTTTAATGATCTAACAGCTTCCTGCTATTTCCACCACAGCCTCTGCTTTTTAGGAAGTCACTAGGTTTACATGTCTCAGCAGTGAAATCGGTGAGTATGATGTGTTGCTGATAGTAATGGCCTATTTAATGGATAATAAAATAAGACCAAAGTTGTATATTATATGCATGTATTACTTGACAAAATGCACAAGATCAAAGAAAAGCCTCTTCCTATGGAAGAATCCAAACTGATATTTAGCATTTACCTACGTAAGCCAAGGATTATTTTTCAGTTTTCCTGCTATAAACAGGGCGACACGGTGGGGCAGGGGTTAGCGCTGTTCCCTCACAGCAAGAAGGTTGCAGGTTCAAGACCTCCTTGGTCCTGGGTCTGGGACCTTTCTGTGTGGAGTTTGCATGTCCCTGTGTCTGCGTGGGTTTTCACCGGGTACTCCGGCTTCCTCCCACAGTCCAAAAACATGCTCAGGTTAATTGGAGACTCTAAATTGCCCGTAGGTGTGAGTGTGTGAGTGAATGGTGTGTGTGCCCCACGATTGGCTGGCGACCATCTGGGGTGTATCCCTGCCTCTCGCCGTAATGCGCTGGGATAGGCTCCAGCAGACCCATGTGACCCTAATGAGGAATAAGCAGGTATAGAAGATGACTGACTGACTGCTATAAACGATAATAAATACAACCACAAAGGTTATGTACTCAACCCTGGTATCAAACGAAATCTACAACAGTTTAGGTGATTACAGAAGTGTTAGAATCAATTTATGTCACTATTACAGACTAAATATAGTTAGAATATTGTATAAAAAAAAAATGTGTTTTACTACAGATAAAAATACTCAATTTAAAACTTAAAACAAGACCAAACTGACCTAAATCAGAATAAAAAAATGAAAAATGATCCATTACACATGAGATCAGTTATTTGTCCATGAAATCATAGAAATCACATCGTTACAGATCATTAAAGAACATAAAACAACAAGAATATATTCTGTAAAATTGTTAAAAAACTGATTATATCAGACCCAATTGTCCCAATTGCTGTCTCCGTTTCAGGGGTTTTGCCAATGGCCCAGAACAGACAAACCAAACAATGGCTCCAGACACGAGCTTTAGAGTGTTTCCTGGCCACCATATTTTCTCCTATATGCCTGAGGGACTCAGTTGTTGCAATAAGCACCACTAGATGCCACCAGGAACTACACACTGTACCTTTAAAGTGTGTAGCAGCTGCATTGACTTTGTTAGTTGTAAAGAATCTGTACCAGCTGTGGTTACTCTGTTAGTGCAAGTTAGCTAACATCTAAAACAACAAACTAGCCTCCTCTCTAAGACATCAACTCCAGATGGTGCAAACAATGAAGCAAACCAGGTAAACTGAAAATGTTGCTATCTGCTAATCTTATATTTTATCCCGCACTAGAGGTGCAGCTCCTACAACCTCAAACACTACTCCACTAAAGTGGCTACAATGTTTTTTAGGTCACGGAGCTTGTTAGATATTTATACTGCTGCCTTAAAGGTCGAGGTATGTTTAAAACAAACCAGTTTGTACAAAGTGTCATCCAACACGTCTAAAGTGTTTATGGCTGTTCCCAATGAACACACTCAAAGCTGGCCGGCCAACAAAAGTGCTGTGATAAAAAGAAAGTAGATGGATTTATGGTGTAGAAATGGCAGAAGTAGTTTTGAGAGTATACTGACACCGTAATACTTCCGCTAGCAACTGTAAACCTACATGCTAATGTATTTAAAAAAAGCCACAAAACATGTCCACAGTGATCCCATTTGTCAAACTTAATTGCAAGTAAGTATCACAATAATGTAGATATTAGAGAGTGATACAGTCATGAATTCATGACAGCGGTCCCCAACTCTTTTTTGACCCTAATAGAGAAAAGTCTACCTAGGACTCCTCAACATGTTGCATTGTGCACCAGTTAAATTGCTGATTATTGTCTGTAATTGAATTCATTTTAATTGTTTTATCCGTAAAATGCTAGAAAATAGTTAAAATAAGTCCCTTTATACTACTGCCAATCCAAACACACGTCTTGTCTGGTTGTGTCTGACTAACAGTCCAACACCAACAAAGGAGATCAATAAATTTTCTGAGAAGCCGAAACCTGCAGATTTTTATTTTCTTAAAAAGTTACAAAACTAATTTTTCAAATATCAAAGTAGTTGCTGAATAATCTTCTGTCAAATTTCCTGCCACAAAAAAAACAAAACAAAACATATTTTGTTTTATTTGAATAACTTTTAGAAGCTTTTAGAGGTAAAACATAGAAATCCACAAGCAATTAAAACAAAGTTTGTCTTAAAAAATCACAACCTTTTCCATACCTTACCTCGCCCTGTCATCTCATGACCCTTTGATTAATCCGGTGACAACCTGTCCTGCATTTTATGACAAACCGTCTCATTCCGCCGTGGCTTTTTACCGTCAGCGGAGCAGCAGACACACACCAGCACATTCCTCCACCCAAACATTTGAACATGACACGCTGCAGGGCCGCCTCGCCCCAACGTGACTCCTTGTAGCTACTGACTTGACAAGGGCCATGTGTGGAACCTTTTTTCTTTCTTTTTGGGCCAAATGTTCTTTTTTTTCAACGGTTATGAATAGATGTATATCTGCACGGTCGAAGAATTGATGGCGTGTCTGTGAGATCTGAGCCTGTGTCGGCCTCGTCGGACACGAGAGGCTGAGAGGAGACTAGCAAGATCTGCTCTTGTTTAATAGGTGTCACCTCAGCTGCAAAACACTACACCTCTGCAAAAAAAGCCAGGAGGGTGTTTGTTCCAGATCAGCGTAGCCTGTGCACCTTCAACGCTTCATAAAATCACACTAAATAGTCTGTTAAAAGAAACACATAGACAGCATCTTTTGTCAAAGGTGAGTGTCGCTACCAGGGCCACCCCTGGCCAAAGTGAGGCCCTAAGCAGAATTTTATTTTGGGCTAACCCCCCAAAAAACAAAAAAATCAAAAATAAGAAATTCATCATACAAGCAGATTTTTCAGATTTGTTTTGGTCTACATGGTAAATGAAATGAAATAAATGTAAATGGTAACCTCACAGAGATTAATATGCAATTAATGCAAATACAATTACAATTAATAATAGCATTTCTATATTTAATTATTTTATATAGCCTACTTATTTTTTTTGCACATATGTTTTATATTCATACATTGCTTCATGCTGCTGCAATTCTCTTTGTCCAGTATCTGTTAAATCAAGGATTATCTCAATATATATTATTTTTCATCTTGTGAAATTCTACCTCCATAAAAAGTCCGATTGATGGTATAACATAAACCTGAGCCAACATAAGACCACCCACTGGTCAATTAATGACTCTTATCTCTTATTTTGTTGTCTGAGAGAGTGAGGAAATGTGGGTTTTGGAGTTAACAAGACATTGATTAAATGCTAATCAGGACCGATGGTAAATGGAATCTTCAGTCCACATCTAGACACCTAAAATTATCCTCTCTTCTGTCTCAGAACTAGAAGGCCAGTAGCTGGGTCTTTATTCCACAAAGATCTTTTTTTCTATTTTCAAGTGCAACACAAGCCTCCTCTTGTTTATTTATTTATTTTTTTTAAATATTTTTTTCTTTTACTTGCTCCCAACTCATACTGTCGCTTTGACCTTGGATCTCTTCATCCTCATCCTGACTGGTCAGATGCTGTCAATCATTGTGGCAACGTGTACGGTAGCGTGTCAGATTACACTTCTGCCATGTGCTTTGTGCACATTGTTTGCCTACTTGCAGAAAATGCGCCACCTTGTAAAAAATGAGGGCCCCTCGTGGGCTGTGGGGCCCTACGTGTGTTCTGCTTGTTGGGAGGGGAGGTGCTGGTCACTCCTATACGTATCTAAATAGTACAAAATAAACTGTGATATTTATTCAAGAGGAAATAATCCTGCATCTCAGTGTGCTTAGAGAGATCTACTGCAGATAAGTGCAAGAGGAATTAATGATGTCATCTAAATTGAAGCCTGCTGTTTTCGATTGCTGATATAATAAATAGTTGCACTTTGGACTTCGCAGAGGGGTCGAACAATCTTTGTTTTGTGATGATATGTGAGGACTAATATGGTGATTGTGTTTTGTCTAATTGGCACGGCTCGGAGATTCGCAAACTGCAAAATATGTGCTTTGTCGTTGTGTTTGTAAAAATGTCGTTCCCTTTCGCCAACAGACTACAGCTAGTCGTGGAGTAGCATGAGGACGGACATACCGGAAAAATGAGGCTCATTTCTGGGCAGGGTGTGAAGAAAAGAGCTGATTTCATGAAAGAAACCCATAAAAAAAGGGGTTTGATGTGCTGTCACACATGTTTAATGAGCTCCTCGCTGTTTGGAAAATAAAAGAACTGCTCTGACATGTGTAACATCTTATCTCCTTTGCTCTTTTCCTTTGTGATTTATGTTGTATTTCCAAGACAAGCAGAGCACAGCGCCAGTGGAATTTGCATAGCTCTGGATGGGCCCTCTTGAGAAGCAGCACCCAAATAAGCTCTCTGAGCCCCGAGGTGGCAGGAGTTTGGCCTGCAATGGATGGGGAGGGAGAGAAGATGTGGAGGAAGATCACGGGAGGAGAAGAAAGGAAAGGAGGAGGATGAGGAGGAGGAGAGACAAGGACGATCAGATGAAGTGCTGAAATTAAGGGAGAGCTGCTATTTGGAGTCGTGACAAGACGTGGAGATGATATTTAGGGATGTGAGGAAGAAAGTTCCATGTTGTGTTTTATAGGTCTGAACGGATAGAAAAGTCATCAACCTCTCTGCGGCAGCGCTCTTTAATTAAGATTTACAAAAAAAAGAAATGCTTGTGAGGTTACAGAGCCGCTTCACTTAATCACTTCAAGAAGTTTTAGGTGGACTTTTTATGATTGTGATTCTCCATCAAAGTTGTTTCTTTCTACAAGCCTGATTGCGGTTTCATTACATAGAGAAGACTTTGTTTTGCTCATATTTTAAAGTTGATATTCCTCTAGTTTCGTGGCGGTGAGTTCACAGTACTGGCCAATGGGAACGCAGGAGTGTATGTTCTGCCAGACACATCTGGTACCTGATATCTGTGTATTAAGTAGAATGAAGTCACTTTTGAGAATAAAACTGAGATATGTGGATACATTTAAAATATGTTAAGCTCACTGAAAAGTCACTAAACCGACCAGATATGTTGTGATGTTATTATCACAACATATCTTATCTTATAATAATATTCAACATTACAAGGTTTGAAATAATAAACTAAGTGAGTTAAACTACAACTGTTGTTTTGCCGACTAGGGCCAAACCCATATATATATATATATATATATATATATATATATTTATTTATTTATTTTCTTACAAATGCTCCAATTAAATCTTGATTATTTTCTCATCTCATAGGTTTAAACTTTCAATTATTAAAAACATATAATTTCACTCTTTTAAATTGCAATTTTAAGATAAAACAATCCAGAGATATTGCACTTGTTAAATAAGACAGCTATTATAACTAAACTCTAATTTGATGGTGAAGTATTTTTAGTGTAGTCTCTGTGGTTAAATCAGAAAACCATACTGAGACTAAGTTCTGACTGGCTGACATTGACAGTTCATAAGTTTAAAC
Source organism: Lepturacanthus savala (assembly GCA_030544235.1). Classification (NCBI taxonomy): domain Eukaryota; kingdom Metazoa; phylum Chordata; class Actinopteri; order Scombriformes; family Trichiuridae; genus Lepturacanthus; species Lepturacanthus savala. Next base: position 6,284,457 of record CM060471.1, read on the forward strand.
AATAAGGGAATAAATGAAGGTCATTACATACGATTATATTATAATCTGATTATGTGTTATTACAAATATGATAAAAAAAGAACAAAAATTAATTTTGCCTGGAAAAATCATAAAACACCAGCCTTATTTAAGCTAAGCTTTCCTGTTGGATTTATCTCGTTTGAAGCCACTGGGCATATGTGTGTGTGTGTGTGTGTGTGTGTGTCATGTGAAGGCCCTCTGTGTTTACAGGGCCAGTGAGCAGCGATCCACAGCATAACCATGGATACTGGGTCATATCGGTGCTGCACACTCCTGCAGCAGGAAACAAACACTGGGTGTCATGCTCAAACCTCAGTTTTCTAATTGGCTGCTAATTAGCCAACGAGTCTGACCCGCAGACTCCCGCTCAGCTGTGAGATCCCTGTCAAAACCAAGCCGAGACCTTTCTGTGTCCACACCATTTGAAACTATCCTTACATATCCTACATTAATATTTGGCTTGTGTCTTTTATCAAACAGAAATAATGAAGACATAAATACTACAAATAGTCAGTTTACTTGGATCCTTTACTTGAGTAAAAGTAGAAATACTGCTGTCAAATACTCCTGAATTGAAAAATATTCCTTAAGTAAAAGTAAAGAAGTATCAGTCAAAAGTATCAAAAGTAAAAGTACTTATCATGCAGACTGTTATGCTGTCATAGTAAATTATATTACTTGTTACTGAATATGTGTAGTGGAAAGTAACCAAGTACATTTAAGGTACTTTTGAGGTAATTTATCTGAATCTTTCCATGTGATTTTTTATTTTATTTTACATTTATTGTTGACTTTGTCTGAAAGCTGCCATTTATTATAATGCAGTAATTTTCAATATAAATCTATCCAAACTGGCTCCACATTGATAAACTAAAACCATAAACTACTATGTAATAATGTATTTATTGATTAAAACACTTAGTCTAATATAGTGTAATAATATGAGGTCTAATACAGTAAGTGTATTTTGCTGTACCATTACTGTACTTTTACATTTTAATTCAGGACTTTTACTTGTTACTGAATATTTTTGTTGACATCATTTCTACTTTAAGGATCTAAGTATTTCATCCAGAACATTCTACCATTCTACCAACAACTTTCACATAAGGTTCACATTTTTGAACAAAAAGAGCATTGACTGAATAGAATATAGAAAATCTAACATTAAAGTTTATTCATTTTATATAAAATATTAAAAGTATTAAAAGTGTACTGGAGTCGAAAGTACAACATTTCCCTCTGAAATGTAGTGAAGTGAAATATAAAGTGAAATATACTCAGTAAAAGCACCTTGAAAATGAAACTCAATTATAGTACTTGAGTAAATGTACTTAGTTTCTGCCACTGCAAATATTACTAAAAGATGCTGTGAAAGCAGCGTAAATAGACATGAAATGTATGTTTAGATTTCCAAGTTTCTGTATTTGAGAATGAAAAACATTTTAAAGCCCTGGGGGGACTCAGTGTCTCAACAACTTAATTCCTTTAAATAATGCTCTCGTATCTGGCTCTGCTGGCCCGATCTGAAGCCAGAATCATAAAGAGCAACATGAAGAATGTTGTGTATAACAGTCAAGTGTTGAGATTCCTCTAAGGCGGCCAATGAGAGAGAGAGAGAGGGAGAGAGAGGGAGAGAAATGTTTCTGCTCCTGATGCTTTCACATGAATCCAGAAATTCACAACAAAATCAGTCTACAAACACATCCAGATTTAAATTTAGTCTGATACTGAAGGTGAGAGAGCAGAGCAGAGAGTGTTTGAAGACACGCTTCATCCATCGTCAGCAGCTCTCTGCACAAACAGATAAAGGCCTTTTGTCACCTTATATTTCACAGGAAAGCTCTTTTCCCCCAGAGAGAGAATCTGTCCACGTCTTTGTTGTTGCTGTGTGAAATGCTGAATTTGTTCCATGTCAGGCCTGGCCTGCATCTCAGCAGCACTTCTAAAACACGTTCACATCATTGGCCAAACGCTCAAACGGCAACCGTTTGTTGACTTTTATGTAAACCAGTTTGATTCCTACATTTTTGAGAGTTCACATTTTGGATACATTTGGCTCAAATGGAGGAGTCTGGGGGCTTTGCGCAGACGTGTGGATACTAATCTCACTAATCCACAGCCATGAAGGTGGCGGGGATGGGACCACTTGAATCTTGTTTGTAGGCTGCGAATCATTAAGTGGCACTGACCGCAATCGTGAGTCAGACTTGATAAGTTGTGATATTTCGCCGTGATTCATTTCAAAGTCAGGTTCGGTTAACTCGTGTTGTTATTAAAAGTGTTGGAATGTAAGAAAAAACTGTTTTCACAGTTCACTCCATGTTTTCTTTGTACCAGACGCTTCTACACTGTGAAATCTCATCATTCGTTATTGTAAATCAATTCCTCTTTTATCATTAAATTCATATTTAGGTAAAAGCTTCAGCTTCAAGTCAAGCCAACTGAAAGCGTCATTACTCAAATCTATTGCAGAAATTGTACTGATGAGTTGGTAAATTGCAAATTAAGTCGCTCAAAAACATTTTTCACTTATTAGATCCCAGAATGCATTGTTTTTGTAAAATTATCTAGAATACCGAAGTTTAATAACGTGCTTAATGTGTTCTGTCACTTTTTGTACAGTCAGATGAGTTATATAATCCTCTGATGTGGATGTAAACAGTGCAAACCATAAATAAGATCATTATACACGTCTAAAACTCCGCAAATGTCTTTATGTTAAAATAAACCAATTGTTAAATAAATGATTACTACTACAACATTGTGGCTGACATAAAGTTTCAGTAAAAAATGGCTTCATGATGGAGACTTTCAGAACTACAAACATGTAGTTTAGTAGGTGGTCTCTTAACATAAAAAGCCTTTATAACATCAGGTTAAAATAGTATTTAGTCCAGACTGAAATGGATGCAGAGATGGAGGAACATGCAGAGGAAGAGAATACATGCAGGACGAAGCTGGAGAATCCTCTCCTGCAGTGTGTTTAGCTTAACTGACCTTGCTATCAAATGATGACTTGTAAAACTATTTCTACTGATGCGGCTCATCTCATGATGATGTTTACTCTAAATAGTCATTTCCGTTGCTGTTGTTGACCCAAAGTGACCAGAGGTTTCACTGGAAAACACATAACACAGATGGAATGAAAGAAAACAACGCATTCTGCTTTTTGGTGTAGGTGTTGTAGTCAAAATCACTGTTTGTCAAGAAATTCTCATGAACTGAATCTCACAGCCTAACTTGGATAGAATAGAGTTAGGAACCAGAAACTTTGTGCAATGGCTCCAACAAGCAGGTCGACACGATCATTTAACAAAACAGAGGGAGAGTTAAAACCAAAATATAGGAAACATATAATATAATTGGCTAACAATAGAAAACGCCAGCCTCTAAGCTGCCACCTGCTGATTGGTGGTTCACTATCTCCTCTTCACCTCTCTGGTCCGTACCACCTGAGCAGGTGGTACAGGGGTGAACCAACCCAGTAGGAAGCTCTCTCAGCATCTATAGAAACTCATACAATTAAAACCAATGGATTCTTAGTTATGGCTAACAATCATTGCGCTCACATGGTAGGATCATACTGGATTTCCTATATATTCATTTCATATTCATAATAAAGGCTAGATGTCTTACTGCACAGACTCAAACATCCTTGCCCAGCGGCCATCTTGCCACAGGCAAACAGTCTGATATGATGTATTGAATGTAAAGAAAGGTGAGTGATCTGAACAAATTCAAATATTCTCACGGTTTTACACACGGTTTGGTTTCTTACAAATGTTGTTAACATGGCTGTAATTACATAACTATATAAAATATATATATACTTAAAAAACTGTAAGTTTGCAGTGTCAAACTACATCTCTGACATTCATAACAAACCAAACCTTTTGAAAATCAAGCAAGTTTTGGTCATTTATAAGAACAGGCACCATTAAAATACATTGTTATAGGTGAGCGAGCTGCCTGTAGCAAGATGCCAATGATGGCAGTGACTCCATTGGCCGTGGGGCAGCATGGGTGAGACATTGAGCCTTTCCTATGTATATCTATGGTGATAATATTCAGCAACTCTAGCTCTTTCAACAAGTGGTATTAGAACTACTTCCTGTTGGCAGCTCCAACAATAGACTGCAGGAACTCCAGCTCCTCATCCATCCAAAAGTGAGTTGTGATTTCTTAAAGCCACTCCATACATACCTGTATGTATCATTTTCCAGCAACTACGTTACTATTTATAAGGCGCTGATGCTTTCTTCCACTTCCAGGTGATATCCCCGGCAGAAATTCACAGTGATACAAAGCAGATTAACAGTGTCTTAAGCCACGCTTTTGATGCCTTTATTATCAGAAAAAGCTTGTATATAAAAATGTACTTCTAAATACACAAATCATTAAGGCCTGCAAATATCTCAACAAAATGACACAGACCAATTTCACCCACTTTCCCACAAATGGAAACATATGCAGATAATACATTTAACTGATAATATTGAGAAAACAGACCTAGTAAAGAGTGAAAGAAAAGCCCCTTTCACAAGCATGATCACTATAAAAAGTCATTTATGTTGTTGTTATTGACCCAAAGTGACCAGCAGTTTCCCTGGAAAATGCTTAATGCTGCTGGAATGGAAGCAAACACATTACGCTTTCAAATGTTAAAAAACACAGTACTTAACAGTTACGTTACGTTTTCACATCCTTGTAGAAACATTAATATTGTTTTGATTAGAAGTTCTAGGTGTTTCTTTTAATACTGTCCAATGTTTCTGCACTGTCAATCCACAGAGATATGCACTCAGCCCAGATCCAGAAACAGTGTAAAAGGAGATGAAAACTGCAACGCTGCTAGAAGCTATACAAGCGAAAATTCTTAGGGTGAATACTTTGAACCAAAAACTTTTACTTAACCCTCTATTGCATAGTGTTGTCATATGGCAACAATTACTTTATCTTTATTTTTCTAAAAAGATGTGACCAAAAATCTGGTTTTACAGTTAGGTGTGAAAAGGGGAATTTTATTTTACGGACATACAATTCATGAGGTCATATGTGAGCATCTTTGCCTCAAATGAAAGTTGTCTTTTATTCAGAATTTAAAAAAGAACTCACTATCTTTGGTAAGTAAGATACCAAAAAAAAAAATGATCTCACTATCTTTGGTAAGTAAACTGTAATTTATTTATATATATTTATTTCAGTATTTGTTTTCTAATAGATTTTTCCCATATGACAACAATATGCAAATATTGAAAATTTCTAGTGCATACAACCTAATGGAGTCACATTGACTTATAGACCATGAAACTATCCTGAGACTATGTTATATTTCTATTATTATTAATATATCTATTATTTAGGCCATTTTGGCTAATAATAAATAATAAAACATTCAAAACATTTTTTATCATATACAAGTAATATTTCATGTAATAGTGGGTTAGTGGGTTTTAGACTTTTCCATTTACAGTGATGTGAATATGATTCAAATAGATCAGACTGTTTCCCATTCCCCTGCTGTAATTTCATCGCTGATAAAAAAAAAGGAAAAAGCCAACTATTATAATAGCATATAATAAGCTATAACTATGTCCTAACCTGCCATGTAGCGATGAGATCTGTGCTGCTGCAGGTTCTGGGACAATGGAAGTGGAAAGCAACAGTTCTGTCCTGATTAATGCACCGTAGCGATGTTTATTCTCTCTCTGATTCTCCATAACCAAATAAACAGAATCGGCCGGCTTCATGAGAGCTCTCTCTTGTTTTACCCCCCAAAAATAAATGATATAATCATAATAGCGAGGCTTGATTCAATGCACATGTCAGTCAGTGTTTAGTGAGAGTGCGGCGCTTTATCAGCTCACAGATCAGGAGCGGAAAGCAAACTAAAGATGTTCTGTTGGAAGATTCTCAAGATCTGGAAATAGTTGAATAATTTCTGCGTTGTGGTTTTTGAATGTGTTTGTGAACCGCTCCCACACCTGCCAATCACCTGTTTATTGGCTTGAGAAAACAATAACTGTGACAAATATTGTTTTAGAAAAGAATCACAAAAATAAACCCTGATAAACAATGTTAATGATTACTGAGATTTATTACTGTTTGCTCGTTCCACAGGATGAAAATTCAATGATAATAATTCTCACAATCAGATACTATTAATTCTTTTTCACTATAAAACATTTCATGTTGGTTTAGAAATGTGAGAAAAAAAACTTAAAGGTCATCGAGTTGATTATTCTACAATGATATAGTTGTTTTAACTTTTTTAAATTCAGTTGTTTGAATATTTAATAACTTATGGGTTCAACTTAATACTGTGATATAATCATTATCCATTATTATTAAAAGAAAACTTTTGTTCGCAACACGTTTCTGCATTGCTGTAACTTAGTTTTAAGTTAAGATAACTACATTTATATGACTTTCCATTTCAAGTTGAAAAGATTTAAATTTCGAATATATGTTTCAACTTCCAGGGTACATGACAGACAGTCAATGTCAAGCTTATTTAAACTAAAATAAATAAATGTTCATGGTTGAATTGTATTTAAAATATTTTAATAATTTGATTTATATTTCAAACAATGACAACTGTTTTTTATTTGAGATAATCTTGAAACAATCTTAAACTTCACAACTTAATAATCAGTTTAAAAAAGATTGCATGGAAAATACAGGCTAAACTAAATATTTATATTGAGTCAATGATTGATTATTTCTATTTTTCTTAGGCAGATCCAGGTTTTATTTTTTTCAGTGCAGTTATGCTGTAATCTTTTACAGTGTGGAACACGAGCAGACTCTTCTTCGATTGTAATTCTTAGCTTTATCAGCTGGCAGTTCTTCCATATTGCTCATGTTACACAGACAACATAACACTAAAAAAAATACTTTTCTTACTACTACGGAAAGGAAATTGTAAGTACAGTTTATTTTTATGAAAACGTCTCATAAAGTCCTAACTGGCTCTTTGAAAATAAAGATACGAGATGAGTATTGGTGCAATAAACAGACTGTATAGTCCAGCTGGGACAAAAACCTACTAATTCTGGTAACGCCACGTATGAAGCTAATCTTACGAGAAAGAAAGTTGGCGTCGTTAGTGCTGACTTTAGTGGAAAAGCATGTTGGCTTTTTTGATTTTGTATATAAACCCACTGCAGGAGGCGAAATGGTTTTCTTTTATGATACGAGACAGGCCGTCCCTGTTGTACAGCTGCTGCTGCTGCTGTCCCTCCTGTTCCCGTGTCATGACGTGACATTAGTGTTTTGACGGAGTCCACCATCGGCTGCTGCCTGGGTAATCCCAGATTTCCTACGCACAGCTCTGAGCTTAGCAGCGGCCTTGACTAATAGCTTTCTTTTCAAATGATCGCTTTGCTACACGACTTCAGACGAAGGCAGCGGGCGTGAAATTCAATTATAGCGCACACGCTCCGCAGCCTCATCCAGAGCTGTCCGCTTTAATCCCTCGTTTGCCCTCACGGATTCTCAGTTCTCGTTTCAGACCTCTTCTCCCAACGTCTCTGCTTCCCTCCCTGACTTGCGCTGGCCTTCTGTATGCCCTGTACATCTTGCGATGACCTGCTTTGAACTTCAGAAGCTTTCCAATCGCCTCCCCCCTTTCTACCTTCACCAAACCTTGGCTAGAACATCTCTCTTATTGGCCTCTTCCCACTTACATTACTTTAAGGCAGGAAAAAAAAGAAGCATGAAGTGATTTGTGCAAATACCTTTCTAGCAAAGATGTCTCTAGAGGTCAAATTATGATGCCTATCTGTCAGGAGCAAAGGTGGAAGTTATGTGACATTTATACTCCTTCACTTTTTATAAAGGAGGAGGTCCAGGTCAAAGCAGTGGACCTTGACATGGGAGAGTGCTGTTGGTTTCCTGTTTCATACCAACAGCAAACATTATTTGCTGTCAACCATGACCACAGTCACTCCCCAACCTTAAGCCACAAGCTGTTCTTTCAACAATGATGGTAGAGAGTCACTAACCATATAAATAGTTGTTTTTAACCTAAAATTTGATCAAAGATCTGTCAAAATTGTGTTTATAACAGTGATTATTAATTGCAGTGTCCTTTTTTTATTTATTTGTATAGCTTGCTAAAAATACACTAATCTTTTGCATATACAGTATCAACAACATTTAAATTCGATAATAAGTTCTGGAGCACATTGTCCCACAATGTACACAAAGTGATGAAAAAGTAATGTAGGTTTGGGAACAGCTGTTTGTTTATGTTATATATGGTTAAATCCTGTGGTATAACAGGAAATAAGGTCTCACACATGGTTACAACATATTTCTGCTGTTACTAACCTTTAATCTTTACAATTCCTGAAAGATCTTCATAAATTCTATAAGAAAGGCTGATAAATGAATAAAAATTGCTTTAAGTGGGTATAAATTAAATGATATACGGTAGCCTATTATATAAGGTCTATGTACTGAACTCCCTGCTTTCTTTTTAATTCCTCCCCCCTCACCCCTCTTTTCAACAATCTTCTCTTCTCAGTCTGTTTTTCTCTTAGATAAGGCCACTGTAAGAGAAAGCGGGGGTGGCAAACCACATATAAATTCCCAAGGCTCCATTGGCCACATCCTCTGACATATTTTGGCCACTACACATTCCTGTCATCCTTAAGAATCAGGATGACAGTGGGACAAAGGGAATGTTTTGAAATGATGCAAGCAGTGAACATGTGCAGCTGATTTTCACAAGGAAGACCCCGGTTGACATCTATTAGCCACTGAGTTGTATTTAAGTAGGTTCCCATTGCAGCAGTCAAAACACAGGTAGATGTTTTGATGCTGTCACAACACAAAACTAATTAGAAACACATGGCTTGCACTTCCTAAAGCCAAAGTGGAGAATAAATCTGGACAGCTTATTCATCCACTGAGACCTGACTCCTTCCCTGCACAGAGAGATCGCCCAATCGTAGCTTAGCAACTAGAACTAGCCAGGGAAGTTCTGTCAAGTCTTAGAGTTCTCAACATGACAAAGTGTTGAATATGGAGCAACAGAGCAAACGTCAGCTTGCAAAATATATTTCAAATGGTGACAGTTGTCATTTCAGCTGGGAAAATGCATCAGCCTGTGACTAAAAGATACTTTTAAAGGTATAGTTTGCAATTTCTAGCAGCATTTGGTGGTGAGGTTGCAGGTGGTAACCAACTGAGTAGGGTGGCTGCAAAAATGTGAGAGCGCGACATGGTGGTGCAGGGGTTAGCGCTGTTGCCTCACAGCAAGAACGTCGCAGGTTCAAGACCTCCTTGGTCCTGGGTCTGGGACCTTTCTGTGTGGAGTTTGCATGTTCTCCCCGTGTCGGCGTGGGTTTTCACCGGGTACTCCGGCTTCCTCCCACAGTCCAAAAACATGCTGAGGTTAATTGGGGACTCTAAATTGCCCGTAGGTGTGAGTGAATGGTGTGTGTGCCCCACGATTGGCTGATGACCATCTGGGGTGTATCCCTGCCTCTCGCCGTAACGCGCTGGGATAGGTTCCAGCAGACCCCTGTGACCCTAATGAGGAATAAGCAGGTATAGAAAATGACTGACTTGCTTTTGGAGGCTCATCAGATCCGAAATATGTGAGTAGACAGCGTGAACAACCTCTGCAACAAGATTAAAGAACAAACCTGTGTTCATGGACACGCATGACAAGCTGATATCTTGTTGAGTGTTTAAGGAACAAACATTGCAAACAAAGTGTTCAGGGCCGACTGAAACCTCAAAGGAAGCTTTGACCATATTTAATGAGAATCCAACAGCACAACAGTCTTTAAATGACAGAAAAGCATGCTATGTCCCCCTTAGAAAGTACTATGAAACCCATATCACTGGAGAGTGCATGTGCACCATGCAAGAGAACACAGTGTGACCGGGACAGCAACAGGAAATTGGCAAATGGTCAATTGTAACACTGGAATTGGAAAAGTAGTATGTAATTGCATTTTATTATCTCTTTTCAGGGACTAAACAGCAGCTCATTTCTGGAGTGAAAACATGAGTCACCCCAAAGACTAGACTAGACTAGTCTGTAGGTTTGGGGTCTGTGGGGGCAGTGGGAGGTTGAGGTGAGCCAACGTCAGACACCAGAGTAGTCAGGACCGCCGAGAAATGCAGGGGAGGTTTCCTGCTCCGGATCCTGGGCTGGGAACACAGCATCCCATGTCCCTCTCCCATCCCCGGACCCCCCCAGAGGACGAGAGACAGAGGGGGAATCACGCTGTGTTCCTACACTCAAAATACCTCCACTTAGTTGTTCTGGCTCCGCTCCTGAACCAGAGTTTATGGCTGCTTCTTCTTCTCGTCTCCTGACCCCGTGACTCCGTCTCTTGGTTGTTGCCTTGGATTTTCATTCGGACTTCCATTCTTATTTCTGCCTCTTCGCTTCCTCCCCTCCCCCAGTCCACTTCTTTTCCTGTCTTCAGTGTTTGTGGGGGTGTGTTGTCTCAGAGGGGTCGACTGGAAGCAGCCGTTGTGGTCTGGCCTGTGGTCAGGCTCTGATTCACTGATTTGCAAACTGTAATGACATAATACTATGATTTGTGCAACAAATCGTCAAATGGCAAAAACGCTCCCTGGAGCCATTTAAATTTTGATATACGTCATTATCAGGGGTTCTGGTGTCTGTAGACTGCAACGTTTAGCTGAAGCCAAAAGCGAAAATATCCACAAAGACGGAAAACTCTGGATATTTCTTTCCAGTCAAGAGTCAATTCCTATTATTCTCCTGATATAATTACACAAGAGACAAGAGACATATATCATAGATTAGAGGCCTTGCTGAGCCGGTTCACACAAATCTGAAGAGGAGGAAAAAGCATTGAGACATTCTATGCTTGATAAGGGACATTACTATTCCCTTATCAGATCTGCTGCTAACACAACCAGATGAATGTATGGGAAAGCCCATGCTTTCTGCCTCAACAGACAGTGATTGTGTCACTAGGGCCGAGAGGCTGGGGACCCACAAATCACTTCTGCAAGTACTGGGCCTCTAAATCCAATATGATGTCCGGCGGCTCCACGTGAACCTTCACACTGCCTGTTTACATAGCCCTAGAAGTCTAGTGCTCATCCAATTATCTTGCTTTAGATTATGAGAAGGCCAGTAATGATTAAAAAAAAAAAAAAAAAGCAAAACAAAATGCTTCTGGGCCGAAGCCAAAATTTGGGGCTCCCAGGGACTGCTGGTGTGGGGTTGGGGGATGGTGGATGGAAATAGTCATCCAGACCTCGGGGAAAGCCCCTGTAAATTCTGGGACAGCGACCGCAGGCCTGACAGACATGCAGCTGTAGTAGCGGCGGTTGTTGCTAAGGGCAACGCGAAGTGATGGGCCTTTTGGCAATACTGTGCAACATACTTTGTTTAGTTCTGTTTGTGGACCAAGCAGATGGGAAACAAGCTGGGTCCATGTTCTCGAGAGGTCCTGGGGGAGCAAGAGACCAGAGGGAGGAGGTTTTGCCAAAATGCCATGTCTGCTTGGCATGTGTACGGCAATGAAAGTGCACCACACCACACAACTCCCGCTCAGGAAGGACAGATTTTGTCTCGAACACAGGTCAATGAAAGGCAAAACAGCAGAATCATAGCTCACAGAAAGGTCAGAGCAGCTCCCGGCCAACAGTCAAAACAATGTGACACGGATCTTTTCAAACTGATGGGAAATTTGAAGTAACATTTTTGGAATATTACACAATAAACATTTGATGTTTTTGAATTAGGCTGTATTAAATTGACTACAACGGTTTACAGAAGTTAAGTAATGATAGCGCTCCAAATGTTGTTGTTTTTTTGGACACAAGGGATGTCGTTTACTCCCCAGTACTGGACAAATATTTCCTGGATGCACTTGATTAATGAACACTTTTACTCATTGGGCTGTTCGTGAATTTCTAAATGGACCAACATGTTGACCAACACTGAAATGTGTTTCTGAAAACATTCTGGACAAGAAGTAACCCATGCAGTTGCTGAATTTGTTTTTACTTTAGATTGACAATGACTAGTTTAAAATTTTGTTTGCCAGAATCCATAGGTGGCGTGTTGTGTTGGATGTCCCTGATTTAAATAAATTAGCCTGAAACTCCACTTTGTGCTTGCCAATGCTAACATGTTTAGCAGATGTTATACTGTAATTACCATGGTACCATGTTGACGTTTAGCACTACTAAAGGATAGATGATCTTGGTAGTTTTGCAAGTATTGGGCAGCCAAATGAAATGTTGACCCGATGGTGACACTAGATAAAAAGTCTGGTATTCTGAACATTATTATCCTGAGGGGGACATAAATGTTTCTACAAAAATTCATGACAATTCATTTAACAATTTTTAAGATTTTTAGGAAAAACCAGGATCACCAAAGTCAATAGATTACACCCTCTGGGAACCATGAATGTCTATGATGGATGGTATAATTCACTGCTAGTATGAAAAAAAAACAAAAAAAAAAAACAATTTCCTGCATTTTGTTTTGTCTTCATAATCAAGATCCCATTTACTGAAAATGGTCCTATAATTCATTTAGAGATCCGATCTGTGCCATGTCGCCAAATGGTCCTTAAGGCTCTTTCAGTTTGGGTGTTTTCAACATTTATACTATATTAAGGTTATTTTCCTTCAGTCTATGAGTGTGACTTTTTAATCTCTCATTCCATATGATGATTTAACCAATGAAAGACATATACTCTGCAATGAAGTTGCTCAAAAGACAGTGAATAAGGATCTGTATGTATGTCTATTTATAGTTAACTGTGCTGTATGTATGTACAGTTTTACATTGTCCTTTATGCTCATAAAACAGAACCATATGAATGCATAACCTATATTGTAAATGTTATAGTGTCGTTGCATAGTTCTGCCTTTGTGTGTACATAGAGTTTTACACAGTTTTATACATATGGAGTCGGGTGACACAATATTTGCCACACAAGAAATGATCCGACAACCCTGAAACCAGAGAAACTTTATCCTACAGATAATCCAAAGAACAGACGTCACAGCGACGTCTGCCGCCACTGTCTGAATGACAGGACATCTCTGGGAAAGTCAGTGGGAAACCAAAGAGATGTTGGCAACGAGGATGCTGGCAAATATTTGGAGAAATTTGAACAAGGAAATTATAGTAATACCGGCACAGTACAGCGGTGAACTCTCAGCGCGTTGCTGTATACAAACTGAACATTCAGGCTACCTGTTCCCATGGCAACTGCATCCAGAACAGATAATTCCTCATAAAACTTGACTGTGTTATCAGACAATTCCCACAGTATCTCATGTACAGCACCATATTTACATCACATATAGAACATAATTGCAATAAACATCAACATGTGCGATTGTGTGATGGAAAGTATGTCGCCCTGACCCCAGAATATAAAAGAAAACTGACAAATAAATGTCTCCATCATCCTGAGAAAGTTCAAAACAAATATCAAACGTGATCAAGCTCTTCAATGCTCCGTGGGGTTTTGCGTAAAAAGGAGGGAGTGACTGATATATTTGGCAGTGGTGATGCCATGTGCAGCTGGCAGAATCAAAAGCAAACATCGTGCCCTTCACTGAGCTATGAATCATAAGTAGGGGGAAGTTTGCAGACAGAGGCCCTTGTGAATGTGAATGTGATGGTGTGGATATAGCTCCGGTCATGTCAGACTGTGTGGGAAACACAAAGAGGGGCAGGCCGAGTCACATGGGTCGCCCTGCTCCCAAAGACATGTCTCTCTCTCTCTCCCTGTCGCTCTCTCCCTCTCTGTCCTTTCAATCCCTCACTCATTCCTTCTACCACTGGCAGTTCCACCCTTTACAACTCTCATAAACTAACTCTTTACGTCTTTTTAACCCTCATGTTGTGTTTGCGGTTTTTGTCTCTGAAAAATGTGGTTAATTTGATTCAGATTCACCTAAGATTCCATGACTTTGTCCACAAAAAGGATTTCAGCACACACAATATATTGTATTATTTTGTGTGTTTTATTAAATTTTTGTCATTCTTGGTGTTCTTGTTCAAAACTGACCGATCATTAGAAATAAATGGGGGAGACCAGAATTAAATCATTTGGCATCTACATTTGGCTCTTGATTCTATATTTGATGAGTCTGATGAACATTGTATTTCTATTGTTCTTATTGGTTGTTCTTTAATGTATTAGGACATGACTTGGAATATTGTGAAATTGTCAAGTGTAGTTTTGTGATCATTTTCTTTGTAAACAAATAAAATCGTTCTGGTCAGGTTTTACTTTTTGTGACTATAAAAATTCGAAATGGTTTCAAAACAAATGTCCTTAGTAACTTTGACCCAAAGTAGCTTTTCAGAACTCGAAATAAAGATGTATAAGTTCAGATCAATGACACATGCAGGCCATAAACAACAAATAGAACTTCAAAACTGGTAATGTTCACAAGAATTTATGTTGATAAAAAATCGAACACAGAGTCTTAATGGAACGGTCAAATTTGACCAGGAAGACCATACTGGTTAACAAGAAACAAACACAGCATGAGGGTTAACGATATTTTAGTAACACAAGCCCTGTTTGTATTATTAGTAGTATTTTTTAATGTCTTTAATTAATGCATTAGGATGTAGTCTGTTCATAGCTGCAGATTGTATGTCTTGTGTGTGTGAGCTGTCACCCTGCAGGGTAACAGTCACATTTATTACACAGCACTAGTGAGGGCTCAATTCTGATCATGCATGATGGTCAGCATTTTGTGTAGATTCCATAGAATCTAACATGTTGTTATTGGTTGTAACATTGACAGCTTCCTTTTTTATTCTATTGAATAAAAGCCTAATTAGGGACAGGCAATGGAAACTAGCTATAATACTATTACTTGTTTGCAACAGGTTGAAGTGATACTATGTTAATCTAAAAAACAAACTATATAAATTAATTAAAACTGTGATAAGATATAATAATCTGTTGTGTGTCGTGTGAGGGCATATGTGCTGGTAGGTATGGTGAATGAGCAGGGAACATATTTAAACATGCATATAAATTCATCTCTATGTGCACAAGCATGTTACAGTTGTTGTATGTACACTGTGCAAAACACTCGTGGACACAATATGACCTTTGTGTGCTAATATTTATACCTTTTCATGCAATTTGTGTTTAGAAGCAGCAATAATTATTATTTTTTAGACATTTCTGGCCATAATAACTTCTTTATCATTGTCTCAGTATTTTATTGACTGAGCTCTATTCTTTATAGGGGTCATGAAAAATAATACTTTACACATGTGTAGGTGTGTTTTCATCTGCTGTGCGAGATGTACTTTTTCAAAGAAGACACGCTGACAACAGCGCAGGTCTAAATGATGACATGAATAATGGCTGAATTCTCTTTAGTTTCAGGTTCCTGCTGGTATTGTTCATGCTGGCTCAAAGTCAATATCATAACTCACTGGGACATCTGAATACAACAGAGCCGTCATTAATGTTATTAGTAACATCTGTGATTCTCCTGATCTCCTGAAAATATAGCAAACATTTATCTCTCTGGGCCTCTAAAACAAGCCACAAGCAGACATTGCATAATTTTTCACAAAGACACAAAAAAACGTGCCAGTCCTTCACCCTTGTTTAACCCATTTTCTGTATTTATGAGGGAAATTATTTTTTCATAAGCTAGCAGCCTTGCATGAGCTATTTTTTCAAGTTGTGGTGCAAAGTTGTGAAAAATTGTTTTACCACACAGTGCGTTTCCTCTTTACCCTGGTAATAATACAGTAGAAAACGTTAGCACGTTGTTGATAGTTGGATTTGGGTCCAGACATGCTGCTGATAGACAAGAAGAGATATAAATATGTTCTGCTGCTGTCCCCTAAAGCTACGTGTGATTAATGCATGGTACCCACTCCCTCTCTCCCCCGACATGCACAAATTAAAACAAAACAAACTAAAACATCAATTTCACTGCTGAGTGAAAACAAAAAAAAGCTATTTTAAAAATGCTTCTGGTCACATTTGCACCTGTTAACAAACCGCTGGCACTGTTTTCTTAGGCCCAACAGGAAAAGGTCTTGAAATAGCTTTCCCATGAGTCTCTGGTCTAAAATAAAATAAAAGGGGCTGGCAGGAGCCGCCCACCGCGCTGGTGTGACCCTGTCATGGGAACCATGCTCAGCCGTCTGTGGAGATTTGAGCAGAATAAATGAAACAGACGTCCTTGAATATCTCTATTTACATCGCTAATGCAAATGCTCATTTATCTTAATAGCAAATAATAAATTCATAGAAGACTGCTCTGAGTGTATCTATTTGTCAGTGTGTACAGCTCTGGAAAAAAATAAGAGACCACCGCATTTTTTCCTGAAATCAGCATCGCTACATGTATTCAAGGCATTCCATTCCAGCGTCTGTTGAATTCCAACCCATGCACGGCTCATTCTGCTTAAAGAGGCACCATGAGTGGAATAAAGTCACCCAAGAATAATGGTAAAGACTGTGGAGAACATGACAAGATGCTGCTGTGAATGATGTGATTAAAAATAAGAGTTATTGCACTAAATATTGATTTCTGAACTCTTCTTAAGTGTAAGTATTCTTAAGTATTATGTATATATATATATATATATATATATATATATACTCAATATTTTGGCTTTTTTGAGTTGTATCTCCTAGTCCAGATGATGTCCAATGTTCAATCATACATTGTTGTATTTTTTGTCATTTACATTACAAATAGCACTTTTAAAGGATGTTAAATAGTGTTTCCTGGCGCACGTTGCCTGTTTAAGGCTTAACTGAATTTGCTGTTGTTTCTTTGCATTGTTTGAGGACTGAAAACATTGTATCTTTATGTTAATTTGACCATTTGTCATTTTCTGCAAAAAAAAGATCTAAAAGATAGATAAACATAAATGTTCCTTTTGCCCAAACACATACCTTGAAGTAGTAAAATCTGAAAAAAAATGATAATTTTGCAATGGACTCTCATTTTTTTCCAAAGCTGTATATGTGTGTGTTTGCTTGCATGCAGTTTGGACACGTGCTCCCGCCCGTAGTGGACACACCTTGTTGACTTGTTTTAGACACGATGAGTGAGAAGAGGAATAAGCAAGTCGCATTAACAAGTGTGGGAGTGAAGAGCCGATAAGACCTGTAAACAGAAAGGGCATGCTCGCCATTATCGCCAAAGTAAACACGCAGCACGCCTCAACCAAAACATTTACATTAAACACCACACAAAAGACCATTTATTAAAAGAAAACAATAATGCTTCACAACTCGCAAAGCTGAAGCATCTCCGAAAAAACCCAGAGTGGATCCGATAAGAGGAAAAGTGAGGATTCCACTGACAAAGAATCACGTTGGGGGGGGGCGCGCCGGAGCGGAATAAGCTCCACCGAAGCCCAACAACCAGCTCTGTTCACCTTTCTCCGCTTCATTCTCAGACCGCACTCTATTTTAGGGACCTCTGATGACTCCGTCTTGGCCACATTTCCCTTTTTCCACTGAAGAAAAAGTTATTCATAATCCTCCCAATAACTCAACACTGTTTGTCCAGTGTGATAAAGCAAAAAAAAAAAAAAAAGGGGGAGCATTCGCAATCTAAATTCTTCTGAAGTGAATGGCTTTGTTAGCCAGGGTAGTACAGTTCGCAGTCTCCTCCTGCTGCAGGGAGGCTGTTTACATGGGGGACAGCTCAGAGATCCAGAGAGGAGACAACGCTCCTGGCCTCTTCCCCACAAGAAAGAGCCTCCGTGGGTGGGCAGCGTTTTCACCCGCTGCTCCAAGATCATCCCTGAGACACACAAGAAGAATAAAACTCTCAGAGGAATTGACAGATTTTGTGCCAAAGAGTCCATTTTATGACACGGGCCCTCCTCTCAGCTGCATTATCTGGACTTTAGAGGCTGTCACTTTAAAGGGGCGAAAGTTGAGAAATGAGCGAAGATTACCCTTGGAAACAGCAACCAAATAGAAACAGGAGGGTCACTGATGGAGGGAATCCCCCCTTTAATCTCATCCGTGGAGGTTTCAGGGAACTTTAGGGCGCAGGTCGAGACCGGGAGGCCGGAGGTTAGAGGTGGGGCATTAAACTGATCGGGCAGGTCATGGAAAAACAAGACCTCGGAATTTATACCGCACTCAGCTACGTCATCTTAATAATAATCAGAAACACAAGCTGAGTATTCCTTGACAATGCCAGTCAGAGCTTTGGCAAGCAGATAGCACGCAAACAGCGTCACACCTTTGTTGTTGTGTCCTTGGGGCATGTTTCAAGCAGTTTATTTTAAGTGTCTGGTGTTCTAATGTTCTGTTATTTGGGCAAAGTGGTAACAATTTTCACCAAAACCTGGGTGGTCATAGATGATTGCACCTGAGATGCCTAAAAAATATGGCTTAGTCCTCTTTAAAGGAACATGGTGCCATCTGTTCAGAGTGAGAGAGTAATCCCAATCAGCCACAGGGAGTGACCACATAATACAAGGATTTACGGGTATAAAGAGGGAGCTGTTGACGCTTGATAGCCAGCAGTTAGAGAAAGCTGAGCGTTACAAAATGAAGTGAGAGCACAGCACCGTCACAGAGCTAATGCTCAGAATCAGCTATTTCCTCTTGTATTTTTAACTGCATGAATCCCTGGAACAAGCAAAAGGCAGGAAAAGATCAGAATGTCTAATAGAATGCATCAATTATCAGAAGGTCACTCGCAGAGCACAAACCTTCATCAAGGCCATTGGTCAGTCTTCCATCTGACATGCAAATGTGCAGCACAACATATTTGGCTATATTTCCAAAGCTCTTAGTATGGTGCTGAGCTGATTCACCAGGATAGAGTTTTGCCAACTCCTCTTTCAGCTTTTAACATTCCATTGGCCAGCAGGAGCCACTATCATCCACTTAAACACCCAGTCCATTGTTGTGCACATTTCATGAATGGGATCCGCACCAAATTTCAATGAGTTTGTTCTTGGCTAATTCTACATACGACGACCAAATTTCCCAAAAAACAACACAGTATTTTTTTCCAACCACCAGACAAGATAAATGGCACCGAAAAGGACATAAATTTGAACTTCTCTCTGATTATATTGTGTAAAAATTCTTCTACCCATTTTAAACATTTTGTTGAGTTATGTATATTCAGTATCCAAAATATTTACAACAATTTTTAAACCTGAGAAATTCGTAACTTTAACATTAATCTAAGAATGGTACAGGGCTGCCTCTCAATGCCCCCTGTGGAGGTCCAACTGAAGCTGTCATTAATTTGATTTTTATCCAGTTTTAAGGCACCGGTTTACAATATACTTTTTATATTCTTGATTATTTTTTATAAAAAGATATAGGATTTTAATCATCGGATGTCTAGATCTTGAATTATCAGAGAAACAAACTGAGCAAACGTTAGCATTACCTCAGGGGAGACACTAAACAGTGTTGCAGAAACACAGATTATTAACATGAAAAACTTTATTCAATGTTTTACTGGTTTTAATCAGTCTATTTGTTTTGGAGAGAGAGACAACAACTCCCAAGACCCCACACTACTTCATACCATCATCGACTACGTTGTTTGTCATTGTTTTGTTTGAGAGACCTTTAACAATGGAAAATTACATACTGTGAATTTAAGTATATTATTAATCAATGTATTTAATTCTATTTCTGACTTGGCTGATGTTTTACCGTTCATCTGTGTCGGGGCTCCATAGTTATGAACCAAGAGTGAGCCAATTATGGAAGAACATGTTAATCTCAATTACAATCAGCTTTACTTCGGTCCATCTGACACCAAAATCTTTGATATAAAACATTAAAACTTCTGATTGCACGCTGAGTGGAATCCGGAGCTGTTTGATGATCACCTGCCAGAACAGCGTCTTATCTCCTCAAACAGCCTTGCTCTGACTAAGCTGAACTTCTGCATGACTTTTTCTTTCAACAGGGAATTTACGGGCATCAAACTGAAACACTTTGTTCTACACTCAGCCTCCCATCTCTGTTTTCTCCCGCAGCTTAGAGGCAGTTGAAGAAGCAAAGCTTTATCCTACCACCTGAAATGCATTACTCTGCTCCTTCATGACTAGGTATGTCTTGTATCTTGTCTTTTTTGTTGCTTTTATTACAACATGGACCACAAAGTCAGACTCGGAACCTGCAATTCAGCCAATATCTTGACTCCTGTTTAACTTTGACATACACAATATGCACAGTACTTTCATCTGAGCCTTTCTGTGACTTATGATAGTTTTTTTTCCTGAACAAAAATGTTCCAGAGCTTTATTTTGGAATGGGTTCTGTACTGTTACAGATAGAGAAACTGCTTGCATTGCATATCCCCGTTGGATACCAATCACTTCTATTTACAAGGTTGTGTATTGTTTTCCAATCCAAAACATATGGTGACCCTGAGGTGCAAAACACAACATTTCACATAACACAAAGACGTTTCACGAGCACATTTCACGAAACACAATAACATTGCGTTGTGTTTTGTGAAATGTTGTGATGTTTCGTGAAATGTTTTGTTGTGTTTTTTGAACTGTCATTGTGTTTCGCACCTCTAGGCCACCATACGTATCTCTAGGATGAATCAACGAAACAAAACAAAACTAAATGATCTTATGTAATGAGTTACCTCAGCCACATACTCCCCACAGGTGTGCACGCAAGTCTTTATTGAGGGTAAAAGTAGGGAGGGCTTCACTTTACAGTATTAATGAAGACATAGTATTGAAAAATGATATATTGTAAAAGAATGTTCTTAATGTATTGACTTAAGTTTATCTTTATGTGAAAATAGCTGCTGCAGCTTCCATATATGGGACAGCTTCAACACCTTAAAACTCACCACCTTAGATGTTGTGCTAGAACCATCTTTGTTTCTGTTGGGGGACATACCTAAAGACCTATATGATAGAGATCAGCAGTATATACTTAGAGTCTTCTATTGATAGCAAAAAAAAAATGATTTACAGTGAACTGGAAGGATACAAAACCACCAAACATAACTCAATGGGTGCAGAGATTGATGTGTACATGATGGAATGAATGACTGCAAGTCAGTGGCTAACTACAGTTAACTGGACAGTTTTGAGCAGAAATGGACATGTGTGTCACAGTAGCTAAAGGTTTGATAGAGCAAGACAGATGGATGTGACAGGGTAACGGTGAGACAAACTATAGATCCTCTGTGGATGGCAATGCCTAACGATCATTACTCATCTATTCTGTAGATGTTTTCTCCTCTACCTGTATTCACTATTATATTGTTTATTGTATTTTTATTTTCTTTTGTTTATTATTTCTGTATGTTTCACTTATGTTAAGTCCTATGTCAGGAAATGTTATGTAAATTGAAATACTTAAATAAAAAGTAAAAAAAAAAAAAAAAACTCACCACCTGACTCCCATTGAAGTCTTTTGATGCCTTCAGCCTATCCCTCCATCATTCACTCCCGACCACGCTGAAAGGAATACACTTTGGACATGTTGGCATCACTGAAACCAACATCGCAACAATAATGTATCCTGAGCGGAGGAATTAAAGAAAGCAGAGATAAATTGTTGGATGATAATCCCCTCTAAGATTCGGAGATGCCATGATCGCATGACATGTAGTGTAGGTTTTTCAAAATCTTTCACCCGTAAGAATCTCTCACAGTGGAGCTGTATGGCTCGGTGCTGTAAGAGCTCTGGGAACTGCTGTGCATTTGACCTCTGTGTTCACCTTTGACCCAGAGGAAGTTGTAAATGCAGAAATGGGCATTAACTCTTCTGAGGTCAAGAAACAATGGCGGCATGAGAAGTGCCTCTAAACTGACAAAATCAAGGTATCACGGGACGAGGTACGATTTAGTGGCCGTATAAGGTGAGTATGTATGCGTGTGCGTATGTGCGTCCAACCTTATCTGCATGGTGTCGTTCCAGGAAAATGAATTGGAGGAGAAAAATACTAACATAAAATAGGTGTACAGAAACCAGAGGGATGTTTGAGTGAGACTAGTTTGATGTTGCAGGTCTCCTGACACACGAGGCCGTTTGGAAATAAGCCCCGTGCTGCTGAGGCATGACAGTAAAAAGGCCCCGAGAAGCTTCTCTGTGACAGGCCGTAATAAATGTCATAACCATGAACTCTTTCTCCTACAGACACAAGGCACACCATAGAGCAGGTAACACACAGAGTGGGCCTGCAGAACTGCTACTGAGAGTCAAGCTTAAATAAAACGGCTCTCGTAGATTGATATGTACTATGGTATTTTTGGGAGGGAACTTTTATGGGGTGGAAAAATGTACATCGTGTAGTCACTTTTCACGAGCGCCAGTAATGTTCAAATCCCTGCAGACGAGCTGTAAAGTCATCATCCTGAGTGTCAGAGCCTTTTCTACAACCCGTACTGCATTTCACTTGGGACAGAAATGTTATAGCTCTGATACATAATCTATAATGGTCACTATGGGAACACACAATAATCTCTGGGCAATAAACTTGTTATGGTCTCAATGGAAGTTTGAGTATATAATAAGAACATCACAGCAAGTTTTAAATTCTCAAGCTGGTAGTTCTATCAATCACAGCTCACATATAGCCTCACACAGCCGAAGTACATCTGACAAGTTCAGATTTGAAGCCTGGAAAAAAAATGCACTTGACAGTCAGCTCAGCCTTTACTGATACACATGGGAAGGATCAGGGAACATTTAGATGATCACATTTCGCCACCAATGTCAATGACAACTATATTTTGTGCGTATAAAATCATCAGTTAATCAAGTATTGCTGTCACAAACTGGCTTTTTGGTGAAAGTAAAATAAGACAATGTTTTAGTCCCACTTATTGACCACTTCTGACAGCTCAGAGTTATCATGTCATATCATTCTTTATAGAAAATGATAACTTTATTCTTCCGAATGGATTTCGGCATGTAACTCATCCTACAGCTTTGATGAGTGCAAATTATATATGAAAATGTACGTCTTGATCAAGAATGGTGTGCTATTACTTTTATCTGCAAAATACAATTTTTTTCACACCATAAGTCACAAAAAACTGTGCAATATTTCTCATAGAGAACAAATGGGATGAGGTCAAAAACCAAACAAATCATTAGTATTGCACTACTAATTGCTGCCTACTGGTCAGGCATACTTTCGCCTAGAGACATTTAAACTTTATACACACATCTTGTTTATTAATGTATTATTCCACATTTTAATAGGTAATATACTTTTGGATCAATCCCTGATCAATGATCATGATCATTTTTGCAGAAATTTTGAGTTATAATTGGAGCCTATGGGATGGAATGTTGGTGCATCAGTGGGTGACATCATCGCTTAGAGGAACAAAAACCGAATCTGGAATTTTTCTTTTTCCACTCTCATCCCGGCCGCAATTTATAACATACACACTTGATTTTTTTCCGACTTTGTAGAGAAACTTGTTTCTCACAATGTGCTCAAAATATCAGAGATTTACTGAATTTGAATGAGCAGCCTCTAAGTGTGGCCATGTCTGTAATATAAATACTTGAAAATATGTGTTGTGTTGTAGGCGTTCTCCTTGTATATAGTATTGTAAATTTACTAGTATAGCCTGTATATAGCAAGTGCTGTACTCCTACTCCCCCACAGCATACCAGGGAACTCCCCATAACGTAATTATAAAAAAAAAAAAAAACTGATAATTTTGATTATTGATTTTCCATAACATGTCCTCCCCAATATAAATGCTAAACTGTTGTTAGCGGAATTTTGTTGTAAGATATTTGCTGAAACATTTGTTTCCATGGACAGATTTAGCTATTACTTCCACAAACTTCACATGAGCAGAGCAGACTGACACTCACACATAAAACACTATGAAATCAATGCTGCTCATTTACTGCACTTAGCCATGTTGTTGATTTCTTTACCAAAGTAAAGCCACACTAGACAGTTTACCACTGCTGCAAGCATGCTAACCGCTAGCTCATCAAAACGTAAGCTAACACACACTGTGCTTCAGGTCCTGGCAGGTAGCCATGTCCTTAAAGACATTATCCTTTGTTTGAAAAAATAAAGATTCATGTCCCTTTTAGGAACTAACATTCAGAACCAAAAAAATATTTTGATTCAATCCCAACATGTAGGATTCAGTTATGATTTAGTCCATCATTATGTCGCTGAATCATTGTAGAAACATCGCTAACAAGCGTGGCTCATTATATCCTGTAAACATAATACTTTCCCATGTGATAAGAGGACTAAAGCCTTTCCAAGGAATTGGTGCCATCATGAAGTCATGCTGTTTCTCGTGACACAAACAGCCAACAACAGCAACAGAACCCTTGTATTATTGTTAGCTCTTTATACTCTACAAGGTTTTAGAGCATCTTTTGTACAGTAATCTTTTGTACAGTTGGAATAATCCGAAAGCGATGGATTCGGTGTAATATCTGTTAATGAACATGTTGGTGACGTATATTGTGGGACAAAAGAGACGTCGTTCAGGGAGTAGTTTCACACTAAACTACTAAGTCCACTTTTCACAATTTCTGCACTTTTTGTTTTAAACGATAATAGGTTTGTAGTGATAGAAATTGACAAACAAGTGATGTACTGATCCGGGTTTTTCCGATCCAATCCAATATCGATCCATGGGCTGATATCCATATCGGCCAATATCCGATACCAATCCGATACTACTTTTGAATGAATGAACTGTTGTGTGAACATGAGGTCGAATCACCGCACAACACCCCCCGCGACGCGCACCTACATGTACTACAAGGGCTGTGATTGGTCAGTTTATCCACGGTGGTCTACAAGTCTTCTCCACAAACAGCTTCTCTATCGCTTCAGCTTCAACATTTGCCACAAAAGCATTTTCTCTTTGATATCAATGAGCTCCAAACATACGCGCTACATCCGGTTGTATGAAGGAGGATTAGGACCAGGAAAAGAAAGTCCGGTATAAAGAAAAAAACGGCAAAAAAGTCTGGTACAAAACCAAAAGAAAAAATAGGCAAAAGGAAAAAAAAGCCTGCTACATACAGGAATATGTTTTATTTCGCGCTTTAACATATGCAATAAAAGCATTTGCTCCATGATATTAATAAGCTCCAAACACACGCGCTGCATCCTGATACAAGAACGAAAGAAAAAAAACTGAAAAATATATAATATATGAAAAAATTTTTTTTTTTTTTTTGTACCGGACTTTGTTTAGTAGTTTTTTACCTGGTGTATGGTTGCTACTGTGAAGAGGAAGCATTGATTCATCAGACCAACGTGTTCCCTCTACTTAGAACTTCTCACTGTGATAAACGTATCCTTCAGCAGCAGCTTGTTAGCGGTTCGTTCAGAGTCTGGGACACACGTCGGAGTTGTTGTTTGTGGTGTTTATTTAGCGATGTTATTGCCTCTGTCACAATTTTCACATTGGAGATGTCACACACAGCGGTCGGATTTGTTATCTTATTAAGCCTAAAATGTTTCCTAATGTGTCCCACGATTGGCTGGTGACCATCTGGGGTGTATCCCTGCCTCTCGCCGTAACGCGCTAGGATAGGCTCCAGCAGACCCCTGCAACCTTAATGAGGAATAAGCAGGTATAGCAAATGACTGACTGACTGTTTCCTAATGACTTGGTCTGGTGGTGGCTCCATGTAAGTGGTGTTCACACCAGACAAAAATTCGCGTGACAGCGCAACGCAATTACATGTTAAGTCAATGGGAAGACGCAAATTTTCGCAGCGTGACGCGATGGACGCAAAGTGGTGAAAAATCACACTTCGCAACGTGAAATTCACCTGTCGCGTCGAGTTGAAAATATTGAACTTTTCATGCGAATTCGCAGGATGACGTAGCGCGACAACCAACCAGCGTTGAGATTCCCTCCACGGCCCCATGACAACGAGTAATTCACTTATCTCCCGTCTTTTACTTTTCAACGTATTTGGAAGCTGCGTCGTCCAGGCGGAGCTCCGGTAGGAAGCGTTGAAATCAGCCGAGCTCTGTGCACCTCCAGAGGGTATCATGTACCCAGAAATGAGGGCGGAGCTTCGGACTTTCAGAGCTGGACAATGCAGTGACAGTGGTGATCTCACACATGGATGATGAGAGAAAAAGCAAAACAGGCAGGGACGCAATGGCGCAATCTGGCGAATTTTTGCAAAACGGGACTAAATCCCGTCCATCGTGCGAAAAAATTGCGTCACTTGAGTCCAGTGTGAACACCCCTTTACTGTTTGCTTGTTGCTGTGCTGCTCTGCATGATGACAAAACCAGCAGCAAACATAGAATCAAAGTAACTAAATCCCATCTCTATTCATAATACAATTCACAATTCATTCACATCTCGTCTACAAACAGTTTGGTGGGGATTTGGTTGTGTTCCAGCAGAGAAGGGGTACGCTAACCTCACCACAACTCTAGATCTGTTTCATTCTCAAACTTGTAGTCTGATGCAACTGAAGTGCCAACACTTCAGTCATACTCCTCAACACCTGGAAACACTTTGATGTGTAAAAATCGGTGGAATTACCCTTAAAGGCTTTATGTTAATTTCTGTAAGAAATAGATAACTTCCTATTGAACAGCCTACTTGAAATGGCGAGTTGTCTCAAGCTAATTCATACATCTCCCTGACAGATCAAAATGAGATGAGCAAACAGTGGCTTTGCCAGATTACTGTATTACGATATAAAAAGATTGTCTACACTGGACGCAATTCAGTTTTTCAATGATCCACTGGATAGAAGATTTGCAGTAGATTTGCAGACGGCTTCAATTTTAATCAAAACATTCTTCAACATGGTGTAAGGCTGTGTGTGGCTTCATTTTTAGTCACTTTTTATACACAGATCTGCAACCAGGGGCGTATTTTTACTCTTTAAGTCTATTTTCTTCTGACTTATGTCTGAATTGACTGTATGACTACAATGATTGCATGTTGGGCTGTCAGAGCTGCTAGCTAATTATTACACAGCAGAACTGTAGCTGAATCACTCAGTGCATTTAGATGCACAGTTTAATCAAGCTATGCTCAAAATTTGGTTTTGGCGTCTAATCGGACTTGTCATCGTAGTTTACATGCAACAGGGAAAATCAAAAACTCACAGGAACAAGTCCTCCCCCTCAACACTAGGGGGCGATATGTGCTTGTGCCATGCTGCTGCTCTGCTGGTTTTTCTACTGTTTCTGTGTGGCTGCGATTGGCTTTCTTGCCTGTTTTTGTTCCACGGTCATACGCCAACGTGGGGGGTGTGGAGCTTGTATGCATGCATTGTCTAGTTTAACCCTGATTAGGTGCATATGGAGAAAAATAAAGTCCAATCACATTATCTGGGTGTCTTATTCCGAGTTGAAGAACTCCGATATTAATCAGAGTAATGGGTTTACATGCACTTCAGTAGTCCAGTTATATTTTGAAGCAGTTATTTTTTTTATTCAAGTGTCATGTA
Source organism: Lepturacanthus savala (assembly GCA_030544235.1). Lineage (NCBI taxonomy): Eukaryota > Metazoa > Chordata > Actinopteri > Scombriformes > Trichiuridae > Lepturacanthus > Lepturacanthus savala. The sequence continues at coordinate 6,311,918 of CM060471.1, forward strand.
AACGTACTGACTGATTCCAGTTCATTTGAAGTCAAAGTTCATTCAGATTCAAAGTCGATATGTCTTCTCACAGAACCGAGCAAAAAGTGTCCAAACCAAAAGATTAAGAGAAGAAATTCAACCCAAGATGTCCGGTTTGAGGTTTAGATCATAAAAAATTATACAGTAAAGCAAGAAATCTCTGAGATTAGATACATAAGACTGGACAATATGGCCTAAAATAAATATTAGTATTATTATTTGGGGGCAGGGTAACAGTATTTAACATCACAGTATTGTCATTTTTTTAACGGTGAAACTAGAATGATACTACTAGCTTGGTTAGCTAACATTTACTAAATAAACATGCATTTCTCCTCAGAGTATAATTCATTTTGAATTTCTGTTGATTTGGTCATATTCCCCTGCTCTTTGTTCTTATACCCTGGGTAAAAAGGTGGAAATATAGTATTTTCTTTTGAAAACTGAACAGATGATGTGACTTTCCTGTGTCTGACTTCCTGTCTGGCTCAATCTGTTCTGTGCAACTTGGTACCAGTTCAGTGTGGCTACATCAGAAATCGTGTCTTTAGTGGAGCATAACAAGGAGTCACTTCTGCGCCAGTACCGCCAATACCGCCAATACCGCCAATACCGCCAGTACCGCCAGTACCACCAGTACCACCAGTACCTTTTCAATAATTCTCCTTTAAGACAATCAGCTATTAAAGAGATCCTACCTGCTCACCGACTGTCTCTTAACATCCCTGTTTCAAGCCACAGGTGTTCTCCGCCTGTGAGAAAGGGACAAAATGATAATTAGCATTGATATAAAACCACCATCATCATTATCATTAGCATCAACAGCTTGATCTTTAAATTCATCTTTAACATCATGTCCATCAGAAGCACTGCGCTGGGGTTTATTTTGTTTTCTAGGACTGATAGCACCATCAAAGACTTTCGCACAACCTCTAAAATCTCTGACTATCCCTGTGGATCAGGATGCTTGGACGCCTTCTCCTCTCTCTCTTTTTCTCTCCTTTCTCTTCGTCTCTGGTGGGGTAACAAACTGCCAAGTAAACAAGCATGTAATCAAGCAGCCAATAAATACAACAGAATAGCACGATAAGAATGTTCACACAGTTAATATGGATCCCACAGAGTGCCAACAGCTCTGCCAAACCCAGTGGGATCTGGGAGTGGGCACCACAGGAATATGGACACATTCCAGATAATTGAAAAAGACTTGATTTTCTTGCACCTTTAAAGCCAAAGACTTATTGAGCTTATTACACAACTCTGTGTGTGGATCCAACATTTAAAGCTGGTGCGAAGAGATATCAGACAATTTAAGAGAGGAAACAAAGAAGACTGTTTGCAGAGGCGTGAACTTAATTGCTTGAGGGCTTTGGAAGCCATCTGATTTTACTATCTTGCACAAGCAAACACAAAAACAGACAGACACCAAAGACATAACCTAACCCTAACTGAAGACACACACAACCTAACCCTAACCTTCAGCATGCATATTGTTTTATGTATTTTGGACGAACGACCAAGAGGTCAGCAGATATTCATCTTTCAATAAGTCAAGAGACTGAGGAGTAAGATCTCAGTTGTATTCCGGTTTGACATCAAATCACCCTGATTGAACAGAGCATGAACAACATGTATTTCACGACATATAGTGCATCATTAGGTTGCTGAATCGTTGAAACAACACTAAGCCGGTGTGGCTTATTAGATCCTGTAAACATAATTCTTTCCCATGTGATAAGAGGACTAAAACCTTTCCAAGGAAATGGCACTCACATGAAGTCATGCTGTTCCTCACAGAAAGTCTAATGACAAAAACAGCCAACAACAACAGCACTAACCTTGTAATATCATTATCTCTTTATACTCTATGAGTTTTGAGAGCATCTCTCGAACTGTCAGGGGCATGAGGGAACCTCTGATTATTGGACGGATCCGTGAGTGATGGATTCAGTAACATCTGTTTCAGGATACAAACAACAAGGCTGAAACCCAGAGGAGGAATTCTCAGCTTCATCCATGTCCATTCATCCAGACCAGTGCCCATTCTTGACAGTTTTTACTTTGGTCTTTTTCAGCCCTGTTATTTTTGATCTATGTACGCAGGCTGCTTAGGGCAGAATTCATAAGCAGGCAAAGCAAAGACCTCTTCCCACTTAGATTGTTATTACAGGCACATCGTGTACCCAAACATCACAAGTCTCCCATTACAGTGGAACAATCTTATTCTAGTACGTTCGCCTGGAGGGATTTCTTGTTGGGTTTTTGTTTTTTTGTCATCTACATCAGGCTGCTATGCGTTTTGTGGATGTAGCTATTGAGTTATTCCTTCCCCAGTCAGTATGGTAATTGTCTGTAGTCCTGGGCCATTTATTTATCTAGGATTTTGGTGTTTTTCATGGATATTTTGCAAAGACGAGCGATAAAGATGCATATTTTCTGACAGTCTTTTCATCATTTCCATTTCAAATCATATCCAGTCTTGATTCTGTTCCACTAGCTTCTGTAATTCAATGCAAATCTCTCCTTTAGCAGTTGTTTCATTTGTCTTTCTGAAAATATAAGACGTTCTTTCCATATTCTAGAATATAGAAACTGAAACTTTTGAGATTACTTTTAAGAGCGTATGAAAAACAGATACTGCTCTGATGACAATTTTCACACCCATAACAGCCAATAAAGCTCTCTTTTAGTGTTGTTTTCTGAACACTAAAGCTGTAATCTCTGCTGTGTAAAAATGTCTACACTGTCCGAGCCTCTCCAGCCTGTGTTATTACAGACATATCTGAACTAACTATGACCCCTCGACTCACCCATAGACTTGTTTTGTCCGGTTCATTCAGCACCATGTCCTGTACAAATAGAATAGAACAGTGGCACAGTAACTATAGTTTGCCTCTGTATAACATGAAGAAACATGAAGAATAGTAGTTTTGCAAAAAATAAAGTCCAGGAGTGATTTCTGCACCAGCAACAGGACAGGTTGATCAAGGTTTCCATGCAAATATAGCACAAATTTTAATTTCCAGAACATCCTCAAAAGACTTTTAACGAAAGCATGCTTTCATCAAGTCCAAGTCAATAAACCATTACAGTCCGAGTCACTAAACCACTGCAGTTGGAGTCACTAAACCAGCTTAAAAGGCTGTTAAAACAGCACCAGTAAATTATCAAATGGTGAAAAACAATCTAAAAACATGATGGACTTACTTTTGCGCCACATATTAATGTGAAGAATCTTACAGTTTCCTCATTGTTTCAAACAAATTTACTGTTGATATTCTGACCTTTCACATGATGGAGCAGGCATTTTTTACCCTGCATCATTAGTTTCTACACACAATTTTAAACCACAGATCTGTTTTTCATCTATATGTATCTTATTGCTCATAAATAAATGGATGATAGGCCTTCTTAATGTAGAGCAGAGAAAAGATAGGTTTCATTATAACCATCAAATCGACACTGCCTGCATTACATTACTTTAGTCCTTTTTTGTGCGGATACATCTGCCTCTCTCTTGTCCACAACAGATGATAAACTGAGGTACTGCAGACTAATCAGGGATCAGATTCAGGCTGCCGTGTGGCTGTGTGGTGGCATTTGCATGAGAGGAGTCACAAGGACCTTTGCTCCATTTCCTCCATGTTCTCCTCCTCTTCTAAATGTTTCTTCAAATTACTGTGGCCTTTTTTTAAATCTCAAAATAACAGATCTCTCTCCAACAAATCAGATGAATAAGGGCCTCTGGCTCAGGTACTTTTTATAGTTTTATGATAGCTGCCTTCCACTGCAGGGAGAACAATGTTGAGCAACACTTTGTAGGCTGAAGGTTTCTTTGCAGGTGCAGCTGCTGGGACAATGTCAAGACACCTTGTGATTCTATGTTCTTATGTGATGAAGTCTCTGCATAGTTTTAATCTTTCACTCTTTCAAGATACAGCAGACCTATGAAATGTAACATGATGGTGGGTCAGGGTCAGTTCTAGTGACAGTATCAAGGTCCCCTCATAAGTCTATCCTCACAGACATGCCAATCTGTAGTTTCAGTGTTTCTCCTTTTATCTTGATTATGTCTGGTGACTTTAAAATCCCTTTTAATAAATGGGGGTTATGTTTAATTAGCCCGGCTATCTCCAGACTGAATATCATTGTACACTGACATTCAGTCTGAGAACCATCTGTTCATTTGTTCGTATTGGAGGCATGGTTTATGAAAGTCCAGAGGCGTCTATTGGGCGCTATGAATGTCTATACAATGTGTACATAGGTTACAGACAGTCGTATCACACATATGATACGACATATGATACGACTGGCACACATATGATACTGATACCAGATAAAAATTAAATAGTTTAGTGCTAAAAGTTGTTCATCAAACTTGCAATGTATGGGTGACCATCACATTGTTGATTTATACTACTACAACACTTTCAACTAAAAGACTTAAGTTAAAATGAAGGAGAAAGGAAACAAGGCTAATTATTCACTCAGTCATCATGGGAAAATGATCACAGGGTAGCTGACATGAAAACAGACGCAGCAGGCGTCTGTGCAAAAACAATTCCTCACTGTCATTTTCTCCAATGACACTTTGAGGAAACATATAATTTCCTCGCCACGGTTCACGACTGGTGTGACAAAAGTGCTGCTCAATTACCAGTCTTAGTGGCAGAGGAAACGACCAACCGTGGAGGTGACCACAAAAGAACCAGGTAGCATTCAGCAGGAAACATCACCTCAGCCAATTACCCATGAGCTCATATGTTGCCAAAACAGCCATTAATCCGAGTGGTGAGCACACGGGCGGCTGGTGCAGCTTCCAAAGCCTCTGCTAAGGGTGAGAGGACAAAGGGGACAAAGGAGGAGGAGGTGTGTGATATAGCAAACACATGAATCAATCATTTTTTCTAACTTATAGGATGATAATTCCCCAGTATAGACACTAGAGACAGTATAAACAAGGAATTAATGGAATCATATTGAGGTCCTAAGCAGTTGTGGTTGAAATTATTATTTTATTGCTTTTATCTTGAGATCAAGAATTAATTATCTAGCTTTATGGAGATAAAAAGGTTAATTTATCAACTGCAGTCAAGACAACAGCATAGAACCTGAATCCTTTCAAAATTAACCACCATGTTTCAGGTTGGTGTTTTTTTCTGTTTGTGAAAACACGTTAAAGGATGATTCAACAAGGTGCTGTTTACATAAGAAAAACATTATTATATAACGTGTAATGAAATGCCAAACCCAAAGTCCTTCAATACAACATGCTTAAAATACAGTGGACTACATTTTGGGTGTAGACTATATGATTCTGTTGTAACTAGGCTTGAGTTAAGATTCAGGCTTTTTTAAAAATAATTCTATATGTTTTATATATATATATATATATATATATATATATATATATATATATATATATATATATATATATATATATATATATATATAAGAAAGGAGTGCTTTATTTTGACAGCTGGTGACAATAGGTAAAAAAAAGGTTAAAAAAATTAAATGAATTAACTTTGTTATCTCAAGATCATGAAATAATTCATTTGTGACCTTGGGATAGTAGCATCGATAATAATTGCAACCATGGCTGCTTAGGTCATCTGTAGATTCTATTTCTACACACAGACTTTCCAGAACACATCTTTCCCTGAACTGTCATACCAAGGCCAAAATACTACATACAGTATATACAGTTACGGGAAGAGAGCATGACATCATATACGGCCCATTCCTTCTAAAGGTATATGTAAGATGACGAATGGTGAAGTCTTATGCATGTAGAAATTAACAGTATACATAAGTGAAAACAGGGAGATTCAGCAGACTCGCATCACATCTACAGTGCAAAAAAGTGTTGGAATAAAGGCAGAAACAACACTTGTGTCCCAAATCTCCTGGGAGCCACGTGTCTCGCCACGGTCAAGTGGAGCAAAAATAATGTCTAAACATATGACATCCAGACCACTTAGTAAGTTGTGTTTGTATGTTTTGGTCAGCCAGTGCAACATGTAGCTAAGAGATGTACTGAGGACATTAAACACATCACAACTTCCTCTAATACACACTGACAGGAGGTCATGACTGAGAAAGTTTCATACATAGAGAATGAGCAAATGAACCTCTAATGAACGTCTGTTATTGCTGGCTGTAGAGGAAGAGCGGTGCTGTGTTATTAGTATTAGCATTCTGTTCATACTGACAGTCTAAAACAGTTTGAACATTACTCTTTCAGACTCAGCTGTGGACACTGTGTGCTGTAATTATCTGTGTTCTGTTAAACATATAACTAACCAAATTAACAATTTTCAGCATCAACAGAATGAATTATGAAGAGTGTATAATTTTGCATGGTTCTTTCAAGTTGCATGGAATTATGTTTGAAAAGATAGAAAGCATGAAAGGTCCAAAATAAACAGCTCTGAGATACTAGCTGGTTATATGGACAATATTTCTTCAACCTGATTGGAATCATTCTGATTAGAGATTCAACTGGTTCCACAGTGGTCCAATAAGATGTGTGCTTACATAAACCCTAAATACAACTTTTTTGATCAATGCGTACTGTAATGCGTCTAATCTGCCAAAACAATAACAACAGACGAACAAGAATATTTCTGACCCTTCAGGCTTTCTACAATCCTTACAAGGTCTTTGACAAATAAATGTCTCACTTGCATACAGATTCTGATGGTTTTGTCCCAACTAGAAACTCTTTTTCTTCATCTTCTTTCAGTTAATCCTGGAAACCCCAGTGTGGGGCATGCACAGAAAGCATACCAGAGAGAAACATGTTCAGAACAGGTATTTATCCACCCATCCATTTTCTATACCGGGTTATTCCTCACTAGGGTCACAGGGTCCTGCTGGAGAGGCAGGGATACATCACAGGTTGCCAGTGCTGTGCCGTGTTGCTTGGAACAGGTGTTTATAAATTATTCAATAAATATTTCCAAATGTTGAAATCTCTTCTGGCTGAGAGGGTTACATGAGGCCTTTTTCTATTCCTATTGAGGCTACTATTCTTATTAAAAGTAGAATATAGGGGCCCATGTAAACACAGCTAATGTTAACTTGGTAAACTGGCCTGGCTAATAACAGTACAACAAAACCATCTGGCTACTAACACAGCTAGAATAGATAGAAACTCATTATCATTCCACTAAAGTTGTTCCTGGTTACCTGCCTGAATGAAAGTCCAGCTCTGACTCCTCCGCTGACATGTGGATCTTCAGCTTCAGATCTCTGATGTGAGTTACACAGCTAGTCTATACCTAGAACTGTCTTTCTCTGATTATTTTTTTTTCCAAAAAGACACTGCCTACACTGCCTTAGTTTAATATACAGTATACTGTGCATGGCTGCAGTTGGGTTTTATCCCAGTGGGTTCTGCACTGGACAGTCAATTGATTCAGAACAAAATGTAACCACTAAAAGTGTGTAGATTTTGGTGGCATCTAGTGGCAAGGTTGGTAATTGAAACTACCTGACTGACTGACGTACCTGTCATGTAGGAGAACAAAAATGTGAAAGGCCATCTGTAGAGCCGTTGTTTAACTCGCTCCCCATTTAGATGGAAATGTTTCAATCTATGGTAAGGAACTCAATAACTTATTTTTATTATCTTTATAGACTAATTAAAACATACTCCTAAATTTCCGCCAAGTCTCTTCCACTAGATGCTGCTAACTGACACTGTACACACTGTACCTTTAAGAAAACATGTATAATAGTCACATCATCAGTTCTTCAATTTAACAAGAATGAAACAGACCGGAGGACACTACTGTTTTTGTTTGGTAATCAAAAGCTACTTACTAGGAGGTTCATTATTTAGCTGTGTCTATGTTTAAATTGTGCTGTCTTTAAATATAAAGACAGTAAAGCACCGTTTAACCAGTAACGTTAACAAAAGCTCCAGTCTGCTTCACTGTCCCAGTAAGACCTGCCAGTGAACAAACAAGCTTGAAGCGATTCACACCTGGAAATGACAACACCTGAGTAAAATGCAACCATCATTATTTAGTGCTATTAATTGGACACATCAGACGCATCAAATGCCCTGCTGTGAAAAAGGCCTCAGCAGAATCTGTCAGGATGCAGTCCTGGGCCTCCAGGTCACAGTTTAGATGGTGTGCATGGGCCTAATCAAAGTAATATCTTCATTATTGGTCAAACTATTGATTTATGCAGTTTTCTCATCACATTTTAACATTTTGTTCTAAAGCCCTGTGTAGGAGAGAGTCAGGGTTATGCATACACAAGCTATATTTAAGTTAGGTTGGATATCTATAGGAGATTTAAGAATGTGATTGTAAAATCTATAATAAAGAGGACGCCAAAATGCATTGCAGAAGAAGTCCAAAGTTGATAAGGATCTGGTTATTGCTAAGTATGTTTTATTTTTTTTATTTGTTGTTTTTTATGTAAATAGTTTATTATCATGTTTTATATGTTAAGAATCCCTGAGCCATATTGTAGTTATTTGTCCTCTCTCTCAGACTTGACTTCATTATTATTTGTATTATGCATTAGGTTTTCCCCTCATTCCCTAATCATTTACATCCACCAGGGATGCAATGCCTAACATTAAAAAAAAAAAGATGGAAACTTGGAGCATTTTAACTTTAATTGATATCAAAGTGTAAAGGAAAATCACTTTTAAGTCCCTCAATAACATTTGTCCTTTTAGATTCTCCAGAAGTCTTTATTAGCATGATGATTCATGTAGGAGGTTTAGTTGTAATGGAGTCATTTTAAATTACTGTATTTTTTAGCTGTACTTTTCCGAATGTAAATGACCAGAACACTTCATCCACCACTGCAGCCATCGTGAATCACGAGGACCACCGGTGCGGCCGCCAGAGGGGGTTTTCATTGCACCGGGTCCTCTATTGCCAGTCTCAACAATTAGTTAATTATCTGGATCTCCCTGCGTCGGCCGGCCAAACCGCAGCAGTTTAGAGTTCTCCTCTGCAATTATGCAGGGCCACGAGTCTGAAAAAAGCCCTTTACATGTCCAATTCATACCTCTCCTTAAACAAAGTTCAATAACTTGTTTACATCGGGCCGCGGCGTCCACCAAACAAACAGCACCGACACACTGTTGCTTTTCCAGAGAAGTGGATAAATGTTTGTTTACAGCGAATAAGTCATTGGTGAGGAATGCAAGCTGTTTAGGGTGGGATGCTGCTGATATTTGGTTAGTGTATGTGTGTGTGTGTGGAGGGGCGTGTGTGTGTGTGTGGTCGGTCAATACATACAGTATGTGATAGGCTGTATATGTGTATACATTGTTACTTAGGCCAAACATATGTAAGCACTTCAGGGCCACTGTATGTAAACTCTGTATGAAAACCAATTTAGCGTAGTAAATATGAAATGGGGAAATGTTTATGCAAATGTAATTAGCAAACTAATGGGCTTCACATCAACAAAATATTGATTGAGAACATCTGTTTGATGTGTGAGATCATTACATTCTTCAGCAAAGGTTGCATTACAACACTACAAGTCTAATCAGGCACGGCAAGCAGCGAGCTGCCAAGTCAGAAACCAAATAACACAAGTTACAGAGAAATAATAGCTCGTCATTGTATCACATCTTTTCATAGGAACTCTGAATCTGATCAGGAGGGACCTACTCTCAGGTTAACTCGCTATCCAATTAAAACCCTTTCTATAAACATTCCTATCCTATTGTAAACTCTGTATATGTACTTGTAGTGTACATGACAGACGTCAGCGGCCTGCATTTAACCGTGGCCAGATGGCTGCACACATTCCTGTGACGGTGAATTTTAAACACTTACAATTACAAGTGCAAGTGCATTAGAGTGGAAAGACAATATCATCACATCGATCTGCTCTTATGTTAAGAAAAGAAGTGAAGTCAAAACCATTATGCCAAATATGCTTTTAGTTAATGCCGAAGCAGTCTCCCTGTGTTTAATGTCACTGCAAAGAAGGAACACACACACGTTTTAAAGAAGGAAATGTTGTTAGAATTAAAAAAAAAAAAAAAATTTACAAATGAATAGTATCTTGGTACATTTTTTTTTCTTATTTTCAGAAAGTGAAATTCTGTGAGGTCATTTGTGTCTTCTGGTTGATATCTGTTACCAATTCTGGTGGACTACTTGGGAACTTATTTTAGAATAAAAATACATGGGTCAGTGACAAATACTCTTTGGCAAGATGAGAAATAATTAAAAACAAAAATAAAAAATTAAATACAGTTTCTCTGAATGTACATTGTGTGTTCATGTTGGTTTCTTGTTATTTAAAGTGTTATTTTGTACCTTTTTTTTTTTTTTTACAAAAATCACTATTTTGTTTACACAAAATGTCAAATGGTGTAACTGAAAAAGAATGATAAGTTTTAGATATTTATCCCCCTAGTATATAAAACATAGAGTTAAACTATCTGGTAACAAGTTTTTTTAGTGTTACACCACATAACAGTTTTGTCATTGTGCTACATACAGTAGTGAATGTCTAGTCAAGAAAGTTGAAGTTTGTGTTAAATCTGTTGGAATATAAGAAAATACATAACTGGAAAGACACACATACATGACAACATAACTTTCTCTCTTCCCAAACCTCCCAGTTCATTATCATACATATGTGTTCTGAAATAAAGACTCATGATGTCCATTAGAAGGGGAGGTATCTTAAGCTCTAAACTGTGTATTGACCACAGGGGGCGGCAAACACGCCTTGAACACATTAAAGTTTTAAAATCACAATGAAGAAATTCTGCCCACTTCAAAGATGTATCCTCCTCTAGCAAGGTTGCATTTTGGAATTACATCATCGAAATATTCCGAATAGCTGGGATAATTTCCTTGAAGTCTACATAAAGTGTTGACTGATCCATTGTCAAAAAACATTTTCACGTCCCAGCTCACCAGCTGCACGGGCTGCATTACAGTGTGTCAGTTTTATGCTTCATCAGTGGCTGGATCTCAAAAACAAACACTTTGATTCAGACAAATACTTTTTGTTCTGTATTGATCTCCTCATATAAACTCTGCAGGCACACAATGTGTTTGATAAACTAAACAAGGCCCCGTCATCTTCCGTGCATATTCAAAGTAACATTACTCCACATCTGAGCCTTTGAAGTTTGCAGCGAACGCCTTGCACAGGTATGAATGTCTGAACATGGATTATATCTCATGAACTCAATCCCTTTAAGCCGTGTCACAAACCCACCAAAGTATTAAGACAGATTCCCCGCAGCAGGAATTCATAATGACATCCTAAAACCATTTTGTGCACAGCAGCAGAATAAACTCATTAAAGTTTGCAAAGGTGTTGCTTAACCTGTCAGATTTGTCCGTAACTTTATCTCCAAACTTTTTGATGCTTCATTCCAAATTTTTTATTCAGTACATCATAATCTGATCTCTTCAATTTAAGGTCAGTGCCCATATTAGGCGTCAAAATGCTACCTGCGGCTCAATCCTCGGAATAATTTCAGATTTAATTATATGCTTTGACACAGCAGTGATCGGGAACAAAAACATACCAAATGTGTGAGATTAGCTTTAAAATACAAATAAAAAAAATAATTACTTGTATGGTTGCAGAAGCTCAGCTCAGGGTCAGAGGTCGGATTATCTCTAGTTTGATATCATTACTCCTCCTTTTTGCCTTTTCTTCTGCTGAATCCCTAAATGTCTTTCTTGATTGTACTTTTCATGTTTCCCTACTTTATCCCTGGATTTGATCATGGAAAACATTCTTTTATCCCCCCAATGATGTTTTTACTTGAGTGGGCAGGTGGTATTTTCTTCTATACGGTAAAGTTACCGTAAAGTTACAATAAAGATATCTTGCTGACTCAGGAAGGCTCTCATCAAAAAGCCTCATATCTTCTTTTTTTTCTTTTTTGCAAACACCTCAATAATGCTCCTGTGTGACTCTGTCCTGCCAACATGCCAAAAGCACTCCCTGCTTTACATGCGACATCTCAATTGATCTCACTTTGAATTTACAGGACGTATTTATGTTAAAGAGTGAGATGTGGCTATTTGCACATGCCTGGAATTTACATAAGAGATATGAACGGACTTGACAGCAGCTCTCACAATACCATGTAAAGTAACAAACGCACGCCTGCAGGGTCAAAACAGATGTTTTGCATCTGGATGGACTTCTGAATAATCTAAACACATTTCTTATTATTGCAATTACTCGTGCCTCACAATGTAATTAGACATCATAGGAAACCCATAGGCTGCATTTCAGCAGCCCAAATTATGTAGGATGTGTGTGTGCCAATTTAGTTTACTGGAACCCTAATTGGACACATGTGGTGAGATGTGTTCAAGTACTAATTCATAAGCAAACTAGTAACACACATTGAGCTGCCTGAACTGTCAGTAAAAGGTGAAACTCACTAAAACAATTTTTTTACACACAATTTTACAATAGGGAGCAGGTGTCACTTCAAAAGGCCGTCATGTTGCACCACTATGTTTCTACAGTAGCTTAGAACACACAAACCAAACATGGCTCTAGAGATGGCATTTTGAGTTTGTAGTAGCCACCGTAGATTCTCCGACATTTCGAGATACTCGCAATCTGAACCTTGACCACTGCATGCTGCCAGAAACTACCGTAATTTCCAGACTATAAGCTGCAACTTTTTCACTTTTCACTTTTTTTCTGTTGCACTAAATAGTAATACTTGAATAAGTTTTGCATATATGTCACTTGTTTGTTGAAATGTTAATAAATGGAAGGTTCCCTAAAGCACCATCTTATTCCTATTGATCCCCTCTGTACACAAACGCTTACAGTATGGTATTTAAACATTAAAACACCTGAAGTTTAGGTCCAGTGTGGCTTGTACAGTTGTTTTTTCCCTAAATGTAGTTGGTGTGGCTTATATTCAGGTGCACTTTATAATCCAGAAATTACGGTACAAACTATTTCTTTCAATCATTCAATGGCTTTGCACAACACTGAAATGTCTCTGCTACTATTGGATAGGTAGACAGATATAACTGTCCCTCTCAACATTAACTGTAATAACCTTTTATCGAGTTCATCAGGTAAAAATTGTCCAATATTTTATTTAACGAGCAAATACCTTCAAAACATGTATCATACTTTTGTTTAGTGCCAATTAGTAATTAAGCAAACACATTTGGCATGCAAACACGCTAAATATAGTTGGTACAATCTTTCAGACTTTTAGTCCTGTTATCACCTTCATTGTGGTAGTAGCAGGAATCTCAGAGATGGACACTTAACCTAGCAAAAAGACAACCTAAACCAAAACTATCTGCATGGCTGCACTCAAGGTAAATGGGGAAAAAGCTTCTTTTTTTGTATTTGGTAGTAACCCGACTCTGAAGAGTTTTCTCAGTTTTTATTGTAAACATCAGTCATTGAGTGGAACTTATGTCTTAATGGTATCATCCTCACAGAATTCTATAGCACAGTCCTGAAGGTAATTTTGAAATGCATTGTACTTATTTCTATCATCTCAGTCCAGACATTACCATACCCTTTGACTAACTGTAATATAACACCTATATATCAACACCATGTGTTTGCATGCCTTGACTCATACGCAAACAAGCAGGCAGGTTATGCTTTTTATCTAGATTTTAATATACAGCCTAAGGCCAGCCACTTACTGCCAGCACAATGCATAGAGGAAATAGAGAGGAAACATCAGCACATGTGAGTGTTAAGCGAATATGAGTGTGTCTTGAGGGAAACCAAAGAGAAAGTGTTATCAGGGGGAGATAAAATGTCTCACTATAGTGGCTGAGGCATTACACAGGGAGGCCAAACTACTACACTTCAAGAACATAAGGCTGTAATGTAAGGACACCATCCACTGGAATAAACAACATTATCAGGTTAGTTAGAAGGTTAATGTGAAGCCAAACAAGCCAAATTGTGGAATAAACTGCCCTCTAATGCCGACCGACTGAATGATACCGATTATCAGGAACAATTTAGAGAAGAGAGCTCTTTGAAATACGAGCGCAGCACTTAACCTAAGCCCTGACAACTGACAATACACTCAGTCTATTTAAATGATTTGTCTCCTGCCATTTGTATGATCCGCCTCCTATTGAAACATGACACTGTGACTGCTGCATGCTTTTATCTACTGTAGGTCACCGCATGACAGGGAAAAACAACCCAACGCAGCCAGTGGCCTTTCCTTGAATATATCTTCAGTATAAAAACTTCCAGTGAATTACATCAGTGAGATTTTCGGCCTAAATCAAAGTGTCTCCTCAGTCTTCTCTGGATTCAAGGAAGAGAACATGAGGTACAACAATACTGTTACTTCAACTCAGAGGAATTTTACAGGAGGTAACTCAAAAAGACTAACCCGTGCTAGAGAAGAGTTCAAATATCAGAAATCTTGCTGAAACACAGCTCCAACTACTGTTCATATACAGGTCATATACTCAACACTGTTCATTTATTTTCCAAAACCAAAAGTTTAGTACAACTACATGTGAGTGTTTGGTACAAGATAAAAAAGTAACCCTTGAAAATGTAGAATGAATCATTCATTTCACAACATTCAAATTTAGGTTGCTCTGTAGCTCTTGTGATCAGCTCTATGAGTTAAGATAACATTTTATGCACCAAAGTAACTGAAAGTCTGAGAATTCTGCAACATTGCAAAGAAAATTATTGAACAAGCAGTCAGACAAGAGTATAAATTAGCTAACACTTTATGTGGCGGTTAGAGCAAAACTGAGATAATAAACAAGTACATTTACTACTGTAACTGTACTAAGTACAATTTGGAGTATTTCCATGTAATATATATATTTTTTTTACTTGACTCCAATATTTTTCAAGATGAAACCAGTGGTTTCAACCTTTCAGTGTTTGACATCTTACAAACAGCAGAGTGTAGTCGACTCACATTTCACGTCTGGGTTTATAACAGCTCCAGCAAAGAGATTTTTTCCCTCTAAATTTCTCCATGGTTTCATTTTGAGGAATGATCAAATGATCCAATATTTAAACAAAACTCAGACTAGAGAAAAAAGTCCAAAAATGTTTTTTGACTTTGATTGTTCTTCATTTCTCATTAATCGTCTCATGAGGTTGGGAACCATTGGACAACTGTATATGAAGTAGTTAAACCAGCTCCATCAGCTACAACAGAAACATTCTGCTAAACACTGATGCTTCAGTATTAATAATCTAATGGTATCATATAGAATATCAGCCAGAGGAGCAACGTACTATAACTGTCACTTACCCTTTTACTTAGGTAGTAGGATTCTTCATGCAGGATTTTTACTTGTAATGGGTTATTCTCACATCGCTGTATTGGTAATTTTACTGATAGCTGCACAACCAGTGGGCAGAGATATGGGACTAAAAGCTAAGTTGTAATAAACTGTACTTTTCCTTTAATGTGAACCTTATGTTATCGCTGCTGTTTCCAGATAATGAGCGGTATGTTAATGAACAACTGAGTAATACAGCTTCTCAACACTCTGCACAGGTAGCTGCTGTGATGCCAAGTGAGTGAGAGCTACAGAGCAGCTGTGCTCATACAGAGTTCGAGAACGACAAAGTGTATTTACAGAGAAAAAAAAAGAGTCTATTGTATTACAGCAGAGCAGTGACATGGACAGTGTGATATAAACCACTACAGCCTGATATAAACAACTGAAACAAACCTTTTCCATTAACCTCACAACAAACAAGAACAACACCTGCAGCCATGGTAACGATTCCCAATTAAAACTGCATGATGAATGAGAAAACTAGGCTAAAATGTCTTTCGTTGACTAAAACAATAATCCAATGACTGAAATGTGACTAAAATTAATTGTCGCTTTCATTAAAAGACTTAAATCAAAATCAGGCGCCAAAACGAACATGACTCCCAATTCTGCTGTCCAAAAAACTGTAATCTAGAGGAGGAACTTGCGCTGTGGTCAATGCCTATAAATAGCAGATCGTGCTCTGAAGTGCTTTATCTGTAAAGCAACACACTGCCACGGCCTTACATTTCCTCAATGTACAGTACTTTAGTTATCAGACACACAAAACCTTTGGCTCGTTTCCTTCTTCTGGTGTTGACTAGGCTGACCTGCGAAAAAGGATACAAAACCGAGTGAGAAGGACGCTTCCTTTTATTCTGGGAAAAGTCACACGGGTAATGTTTGTTTTTCGACTGGGATACTGCAGGCAGTGGAACCCGGAGACGCTTCCTCACACACAGATCTTTTAAAACTCCAGAACGTAAACTGTGTCATTACTCTAAATTGGGTTTTGCCCCATGCCCATAATAGTAAGCAAACAATATCCAAATCCTTGAAATTATATGAAAAACGCTGCGGCCTTAGCTCGCACTGCCATGCCTGCAATCATGTTATTAATGGAAGAAACCAGATTGTTTGGATATCATATCCCCATGATAATTAAATCCAAATGTTTTGAAACGAAAGCTTATCCAGTACATGACTGTTGGCTGTATCGCAGATGAATTGATTCAGCGTACGTAAATAAACACATGGATAAGAGGGTTTGTACACGACGGAGAGCAAACACTGACCTTGTTTTTCTGTAAATCCACAGAGGCAGGTTATCGTGTTGTTATGACATCAGAATACCCTCGTGGAGCGTGAGTTAACCACCGCAGAGCGAGGCGGACGAGCGGCCGCACGTACAGATGGAGACTATTGCTACCAAACACAACACCGAGGCATGGGCTTGGCTCGTCAAAATAAAAAGCCGTCACGTTATAAAAGACAAGCAGAGCTCTCACCCCTCCATACTCTCATAGTTTCACTCACCAGCATATGCTGCTCAGGCAGCTGCTTTCCATAAACAGTAATTGGATTCACTTGTTTTAATTTGCTTCACTACTGTAGGCTGCGTCCATAACTCACTTCAGATACGTGATTATTCAAACATTTTACGTCCAATTTCCTGTAACAGTAATTACCCCAAAGAGAGAAGCGAGTGTCTCCACACCACCACCACCACCACCACCACCACCGCCGCTGCTGCTGCTGCTGCTGCTGCTGCTGCTGCTTCCAACATCCAGAGACTGCAGAGCATTCAAAGCACACAGCCTGCACCACTCTGGCTTTGCATGAACACAGATCTGTTAGAGGCTTCCTTCCTGCTGCTGACATCACTGTCAGTGGGATTAGATTAATGTTTCCTTGGAGTTTTGATAATAACACATAGGGAAACATAGAGGCATTACAATAGTTAGTGTCACTTTCTAATAAAGTTGCCAGATAGTGGAAGATATCTCTCCCCCCCCCCCCCCGCCAGCATCACAAGCTGTGGCTTGTTTTTAAACTCGCTCTTTATTTTAATCAGTGAAATGTTATCTACTTGCTTTCTGGACAAGGGCTGAAGGACATTTGGGGGAAAAAAATGATATTTTGTTTTTGCAACTTATTGAAATCCTGAGGGATTACTATTGGAAGTTTTTATTAATGGTTTACTTTTGCTGTTGGCTTCTTAAACGCGTGTGAGACTTGTCTTTATTCATGCATTTATTAACATTGGTAATTGCAAAGCTGACGGTTTATTTAACAGTTTGACGCTTTATCCTTCAATAATGACTTGTTACATACTATAACTATACTATAACTGTTCATTACAAAGTATTATTAGTAGTATTAAAAGTATTCATATTAAGGATTCACATGGAATAATTGTGGCAAAGAATTAACCCTCTATTACATAGCTTTTCTATTACTTTATCTTATTTTTTCTAAAAAGCTGTGATATAAAATCTATATTCAGTTAAATGAGAAAAGGGGGGCTTTTAATCTTGAAGTACATGCAGTTTATGAGGTCACATGATGAGGATATCCTGTTTGTTTCCTGTAACATTTTAAGTAATAAAACCATTCAAAACATGTTTTACCATGTCTAGATAATATTTCATGCAACAGAGGGTTGAGAATGTCTAGCCTACTTTATAAATTTCATTTTAAGTTTAAAAAATAAAGTGATGAACAAATATAAAACTGTATTAATGGAAATGTTCTTTTTGTTTTGTTTCTTTGTTAAAGCCTAAGTAGTGAAAGGGCTAACTATTAAGAAATATTATGTTAAAATATAACAAACCAAGCTTAAATAAATACTCATACATGATTCTTTTTAATTTATTTTTATATATTTGAGAAATTGTTAATAAATTACTACTACAACATAGTGGCTAAGAAATGATTGCAGTCAAAAATGGCTTCATGGTGGAGACTTCCAGTGATATAGATACTACAAACCTGTAGTTTTGTAGAGGATCTCCTAGCGTAACAACCTTACAACATCAGGTTAAAGTATTTTAAGTCCAAACTGAAATGGATGCAGAGACGAACTTGGAACAGCAGGGTAGCGGAGGAGGAGGAAACATGCAGGAAGGAGACGAGTTGGAAAGACGATACTGGTGCTGATATTCGTGTCACTGCTGGAGAAATCAACTCCTGCAGTGTGTTTAACTGAAACTCACCCTGCTATCAAATGGTGACTTGTAAAACTATTTCTACGGATGCGGCTCATCTCATGAGCACATGTGCTATAAATAGTCATTTCTGTTGCTGTTGTTGACCCAAAGTGACCAGAGATTTTACTGGAAAATACATAATACTGCAGGAATGAGATAAAACACATTCTACCCGTTGAGTGTTGAAGTCAAAAACACTATATTCGTTAAAAGTCACATTAATAACAGTGAACTGAGAGCAAACTGTCAGCCTGCTTTACCCTCAGTGAAAAGATGCACTTTGAAGGCCACAGCATATTATTTACATCTTTTCACATCCCTTCACAAATAGTCACAGATGTTAATATCTTTTTGATTATAAGAAGAATTTCTATAATTATCCCATGTTTCTAACCCAGAGAAATGCACACAGCCCATATTTAGAAACTGTGCCTTAAAACCAGCTATATCTTTTTAGTGATGTCACATCTTTTAGTATTGTTTACATGTAGTAAGTAGTAATCCTGTCATAACCTGATTAATATAAAAACTAAGATGTTCATCATCTAATATTTGGACATTTGAGACCTTTGTACACACATCTCCCTTCATACGGTTAAGCATTGTGTTGAAATATGCTCAAAAACTACATATGATTGTAATGATGAACTGTTTAGAAAATATTTAGACTCGTCATATCTAACTAATTAGTATGTCATATTTTGGACTACTGCTGCTGTATAATATCAATTACAACGCATCAGCTATTTACACAACTTCAAAATCACAGTTACAATAATTTATAGGCCTTTTAGATAAGATTACATTAAACAAAAAGAGTTAAAGGTTTTTACTCATGCAGATTAAACAGATGTTACAGGTGTTTCATCATAGAACCATGACAGAATAATCACTTATTAGTTATTTGTGTGAGCTGAACTAATGAACTCAGCTCATTGTAAATTTCCATCTACTTCAGGTGAGGGACTGATTTATTCCACGCACACACATGCACGCGCGCACACACACGCACGCACACACGCAAGCACACACACACACACGCATTGTTTATTAAGACAAGATAGCTTTATAACACTATTATTCTGATGTACTTTTATTATTGTTTCATTGTGCAAATAAATTAAAAAAAATAATAAAATATAAATTATTGTTGATGGAAAACAAGATGATGGAAAAGACACATTTTTCAAAGAGCAGCCAATATTGATCACATGTCCAAAACCATTTTTACTCACCCTACTAAATAAAAAGTTGCCCAGAAAACTGTCCTGTCTGCGCAAAGCAGCGTTCACCCCAGCCATCCCCCTACGACTGCTGTGTGGTGAACGAAGGCAGCACTTCCAGTAGACTTAATAAAACGTTGGTGAAGAACATGATCCATGCAGATATTATGTTTCTTAAATGCTGTGGCATTGGCGGGAAGAAGCGAGGACTGGCGAGGATTGAAGCAATGATTTTCTTTGTGACTGTATGATTTTTTTTTTTTTTGGTCTTTACATGAATGATTTTGACTGTCAGTATCAGAGACGCGTACAACTTGATCCTCTAAGAAAGACTGAACATTTTTTACCAAATATTGGCCATGATTACATAGACAGTGGTAATCTGAAAATAACTTGATTAAGATAAAAACTAAGAAACTTCTATATAAACAGTGTTTTTCAATTATCTTAACCAGAATAAGGTCATAGTCGGGTGAACAGATTAACCTGGAGTCACATTATTGTAAACATATAAAAACACCTTGGAGTATTTTGCAACACAATTTACAGCAGGCAAACTGGGTAATAATGCCAGCTTCCAGACTCAACACTCCAGATACCAGCTTCCAGACACAAGACTCATGATTCCAAACTCTGGATGCAAGACTCAAGAAACCAGGCTCAAAACTCCACCTTTTAAACTCCAATCTCCAACTCCCAGACTCCAGACTCCCAGACCCCAGTCTACCAGACCCCAGTCTCCAAGACCCCAGTCTCCAGACTCCAGCTGTTACCAAAACTACTATATAAAAGATGACTTCTTCCACATGAAAACCACTTGTTCAGGGTTAGGAAAAGATAACGGTTTGGCTTAATAAATATGTGGTTATTTATGTGTCATCACCATGGCAACAGTGATGGTTTGGTTTTAAATACCTGGTTTTGTCACCGTCTAAAATAACCATTAGCATCGCCAAAAAAACACTGAGAGTCATTAATCAGATTATGCTCTGTATCATGTTAACAGGAATATGAACAGAATATTCTATCAACTCAAGTAAACACCAAAATATTGCCTTTGTTAGAATAAGATATAGTTGAATTATAGTGTGAATATTGGTCTTTGACAAACACTTGTCAGTAGACATACATTTTACTTACTTTTCTTTAACCCCAGACAGGAGATTGGAGGCCTGTAGAGTGTAGAAGTTGCTGCCAGAGGAACTTCAACTAGAGAATTCATTATCATCTTTTATAGCCACTTCTTCAAACACATTTTATGGTCCCGCCTTTGATTGTGCTGTCTTATACCTCTAGTTCACATGTATTTTTCAAACAGATTGATCTGTGTTTAATACACCCTTTTATCCACCTTACATTGTTAGTATAGTTTTATGATTTCCTCTCAAAACATTTTGTAAAAACAGGATTTTAGAGATGTGCTATATACATAAACTTCCCTATTAAATGAACGGCGTCATGATTCTTGAGTCATCCTGTTGTTTATTAGAGATCACGTTGCCTTGTGATGATGACCGACCGAGGTTCAGGAAGATTACCCTACCTTTTCATTTTCAACTACATCACTGGTTGGATGTGACTCCGGAGTGAGTAAGAGATTGGAAGCATGTGTTTTTTTGCACGTTTCATTATGTCTTGGCCTGGCCAGTGCCTACAACCGTGTTATCCTGTTACATGTTTGTGCTGCATTTCATTCACATGCTGCAAACAAATGTTATGATGTGCTGTAAGAGACGTGGGGCAGAAGGGAGATAATGGAGCTGGTCCACAAAAATGGAACCGATCTGAACTAAACGTATTAAGCATCTTAATCAGTCTGTTCTACCTGCAGGACATGGTATCAGACCATCTGTTTAAACAAGGAGCAGATCTATGCTGATAGTTGTGAGAGTTACCCCCCCTTGATTGAATCAGGTCAATAAGCTGAATTCCAAATTTTGGATCAGAACACGGGGGTGGATAGCACGGGGTAACGTCACCACATATTTTGCAGTGAGTCATAGGCTCGAGGCTAGAGGGCTGAAATAAAAGAGATGGGGTGGGGTGGGGGGGGCTATGGAGTGACCTTATGATGTTGTAATTTAACATAGACCATGTCACTTTGTCTAAAAATAACAGCCCGTTCAGACTGAAATAGCAGCTCTATTTCTGTTTGGTGTTTCTGTTGGATGCCTCTGGGGCGCTCTCTCTCCGGGGGTGGGGGGCTAAAGAGGGAGAGAGGGAGGAAAGGGAGAGAATGTGTTGTTTTGTTTTTCATTCTTTCCCCCTTATAAAAGAGGAGGGGGAATCTGGAAAAAAAGAAGAAGAAAGGGGCAGCCGGAACCTTTTCAATCATCCTTGCAAACTATCCGCAGTTGTCTAAACCATTAAACTCCCAGTCTGAAACGAGTCTCCTCTTCCAGCGGTGGCAAAGACCGGGAACATTCTTTTGGAGGGGAACGCTGGTCATTTATGATTTAAAACATGGGGACCCAGCTAAGATGGCTCTGCACAGTATGTCACCCCAGTCAACAATGTGGTATAATGACTGGGAAGAAAATTGATACCATTTGTCTCTGAAAGCTCCCCTCAAGTCTGGAACATTGGGTTTAAGTTTTCAGCTAAGCCCTGGATGTGTGACGTGATTACGAAGAGGTTAAGGAATTATATCATTTTTCATTTGATTCTTTCTAGTGGAGTCCAGTTGGATACAGAGGACTATGAATCATCGCAACATGAATATATTACTCATTCCCCTTAAATTGACTGGTGTAGCCTCTTCAAAAACCTCCATCACCCCCCCCCCCCCCCCCCCCCCCCCCCACACACACACACACACACACACACACACACACACACACACACACACACACACACACACACACACACACACACAAACACTCCCTCTCTACTACTCTCACACTGATGTACCGTACTTTAAAGGAACCCCTGTTTAGGTTGACTTGCCTTTAAAAGCCTCGCTGCTATAACAACTTCCTCCAGCCTTTTTCTGTCCCAAACACAGACGGAGGAATGCGTGTTTTACGAAAACAGACTCAATCTACCGTGCAGGATATTAGGCCACTACATAGGCTGACAGTGACGTGTATGGATACAACAACAGAGCAGGGAGTACTGTGGTGAACTACAGCCGCTATTATTAGCACATGAAACCACAATCCACCTCAAGAACATAAAAACCTTCTTTCCTGAAAATGATGTTTGAGCAATTTGCCGCGGCAAATACGTTTCATAGGGAATGTAATAGTGCTCCAATTACCTTTTAATAAACATAACAATGAAATAATGTTCAACATATTTCATTTGATATTTGCTCAATATCAACTGATGGCAATTAAAGCATGATTAATGTTAAAGTATTAATGACAACCAAAATGTCTTGGTTCATTGTAGGAAAAGATTCTGGTCTTGATTAAATATTGGAACAGAACATGTTGCATTTTTGTATACTTAACCAAAATCACAATCTTACTTCAACCTTAAAGCTGCATTAATTTATTATTGGTCATTAAAAACAACACAACATCACCTATTGAAGCCAACTATTGCCTATTTACACATCCAGCATAACATTCATTACATGGATTTCTGTCCATTTTTTTAGCTCTGTTGCACCTGTTTTGATTGTTTCAGCCCATTATCAGTCCCACAGATATAGATTAGAAGGGCCCTGCTACACCTGCTAGTACCTGCATATCAGCTTATTGTATAAGCTTTGACTTAAAAAAAAATATTGTAATTTTGGTTAAGGTTAGGTTACGTTTAGGCATAAAAAAATGGGTAAGGGTTTGGAAAAGATCATGGTTTTATGCCTGATGTGCCTGATGTGAAGTAAAATGTCTAGTTAAATACCAGTAAAACACCATTGTCTTTTGTAACGTTTCTAACTTCTGGTCATCTAACTGACCATCTAACTATCCCCCCAATTAACATCCTCCTGCTAAGGAAGCAAACTTAAAAGGAACATCATAAGAACTATGTCACTACATCCCCGGGTCAGATTTACTAGGATAAATAGATGGCGATGCTTACCAATGGATGCTAAGGCCTTCTAAACCTGGTAGCAGATCTAGCAGGCCCCTTTGTACCCATATGGATCTGATAACTACAGATAACACCCATCCAATCAAGTGACAACAACCAAAGCGAACCACAAACTCCTGAACAACATATCTTACTGGTTCGTAGCTGCTCAATGCTCCACTATGTCCATCAGCTATTTGCTAACTTTGTCTCTTGTTTGATGCTGAGCAGGTATGGAACAGTCGGTTTATTCAAACTTTTTAGTTTTTCCTGCCAAATTCAGCTGGCAAAGGGGTTGATGGGATAGAAAGCAGGAAACCTAAACAATCAACTAAAAGTTAATGAGAAGCTGAAAGGCTCATTAGAGCTGCAGTGTTGGTGATTATGCTCAGTTTTAACCAATTTAGACTTGAAAATAAGCATATTATTCTTTGTGATTTCCTGTTGTTACTCAAACAAGATTTTGAACGTGCTTTGAATCATTTTTCACAATGTGATTAAGTATAGTTGTTATTGATTTTATCAATCTATAATGTCTCTAAATGTAACAATCTTTACAAATGTATGCATACTGTATGATCACTATATACTAGTAAGGCATTTAATGCACAAATCCAACAACAAAAGGGGTCATTTACTGTGTATTAAGTTTTTATATCCTGTTAAACCTGGTTTCTATGCCAACCTTCCACCACAACTTGCTACCAAAGACTGATTTCACACATCCCTGATTGGACAGATCATTGCCTATGACGGTAATCCGGGCAGCAAGATCATTGCCTGCAAAGGAAATTGCTAGTGTATAAACATATTTTGTAGGAGATGGGGTTGAAACACAGTGTACATTTTGGGGATTATGGTTACAACCATGCCAGACCAGTTCAGTAGTCAATAGCAAAGAGTTTATTTTCAGCTGAAATTTGATTTGTTTTCTTTCATGAGTCAAATAACCAGCAAGTGTCTGGCTCAAGGATCTGCACCGGCCTGCCCGGTTATGTGCTGTGTATATATGTTTTATGCAATCTCATCCTTCACGCTCTTAGTACATCTCCGCATCAATTTCTCAAATTCTCTCATTCTCCCTGGATATATTTCTACAGACGTCTCCCCATTAATAAAGCTGTCAGGTGAGAAAATAAAGCTTATTTTTTACCAGTAATACCATCCATCGTGTAGAATTTGTGCCGCGAAAAGCAACGATAAGTGCAGCCTGTGATTATTTAGTCTATATTATGAGAAATATTGACGTGAAACTCCATCACCTGGTTCAAATATGAGCGACTGTGTCTGCCAGTGCTCGTCTGAGAGGGAAACGCTCGGATGCCAATTCAATGAGGAACTCCCTCATGAGATGTTCTGATGACAGGGTCAGATTGACTTGAAAGCTTGGAGGGGTTCATGTCTGGGTTTGAGTGTGCCAGAACATGATATTGCCAGACGTGTAATCACGGTATGGATGTTGCTTTGTGGTAGAATCCATGCTGCGGACCAGTTGAACAACACAGCAGTGGCACTTCTTTGCTTTAAAGCGTGATCTCATCGCTAATGATAACTGACTCAACTCCAAACAAAAGAAGGAGCGAGAGATTAAAAAAGCTATGAGGCACCTACAGTGCAGCTACAGTAAACCAGGTCCATGATGTAATGTTTCTCAAAAGCAACAGGGCGAGGTCTAAACACATGAAAGTCCAGGACCAATTGAAAACAGATTTGATCTGACAAGTGTGATTGTATGTTGTTGTTTCAAGACCTGTGTGTGTGTGTGTGTGTGTGTGTGTGTGTGTGTGTGTGTGTGTGTGTGTGTGTGTGTGTGTGTGTGTGTGTGTGTGTCAGAAAGAAATATGGGTGATAGCACTATAGGGAGTTAGGTGGCAGGCTTCAAATTTCTTTTTACCAGCCATGAAATCCGTAAACACTGCGCAGCCAGAGGAGTCTTAAGAGATGGAGATGAGCCTCAAGGTGCAGCTGATGAACGTGCAGGACCAGCCAAGCAACATAAAAAAAGAGATCTGCATATCCACTGAAGTGAATTTCAACCAGTTGTTTCTAATCAGGTTCGGCTCCTGGGAGCAGCTCAGAAGATACGTTCCTTCTGAATGTCTCTGCTTCTATAAACAAGGCTTCGCCAGTTCTTGAGCTGACTGAGGCCTCAGACTTGGACTCACCTATAGGCCAAGGTGTGGACAAAGCCTTGCTGCTTACCATTTTTGACTAATTATCTGGAATATTTATTGATGACAAACAGAAGAAAATCCTCAGAGTTGACAGTAATCATTTGATTTAGTCATTTAATCAATTAGCCAGTTTTTAAGGGAAGGATGTGATTATATTTGAACAGAGTTGCCAGGCTTTCCAGTCTTTGTAATACACTAAGCTAAGCTAATCTTCTGGTTGTGTTAGCTTCATATTTACCATACAGGTATGAGAGATATATTCAGGAAGATTTAAAGGGGCAGTGTGTAGTTTCTGGCAGCATCTAGTGGTGAGGTTGTAGACTGCAACCAACTGAGAAGGTATGAGAACATACAGGTCCTTCTCAGAAAATTAGCATATTGTGAGTTCATTATTTTCTGTAATGTACTGATAAAAATTAAACTTTCATATATTTTAGATTCATTGCACACCAACTGAAATATTTCAGGTCTTTTATTGATTTAATACTTATGATTTTGGCATGAAAACCAAAAAAAATTAGCATATCATGAAAAGGTACTCTAAACGAGCGATTAACCTAATCATCTGAATCAACAAATTCATTCTAAACACCTGCAAATATTCCTGAAGCTTTTAAAAACTCCCAGCCTGGTTCATTACTCAAAACCGCACTCATGGGTAAGACTGCTGACCTGACTGCTGTCCAGAAGGCCATCATTGACACCCTCAAGCAAGAGGGTAAGACACAGAAAGACATTTCTGAACGAATAGGCTGTTCCCAGAGTGCTGTATCAATTCACCTCAGTGGGAAGTCTGTGGGAAGGAAAAAGTGTGGCAGAAAATGCTGCACAACGAGAAGAGGTGACCGGACCCTGAGGAAGATTGTGGAGAAGGGCCGATTCCAGACCTTGGGGGACCTGCGGAAGCAGTGGACTGAGTCTGGAGTAGAAACATCCAGAGCCACTGTGCACAGGCGTGTGCAGGAAATGGGCTACAGGTGCTGCATTCCCCAGGTCAAGCCACTTTTGAACGAGAAACAGTGGCAGAAGCACCTGAAATCAAGGTGCCAGAGTCTGGAGGAAGACTGGAAGTCCAGTGTCAACTACCCACAGTCAGTGATGGTCTGGGGTGCCATGTCAGCTGCTGGTGTTGGTCCACTGTGTTTTATCAAGGGCAGGGTCAATGCAGTGAGCTATCAGGAGATTTTGGAGCACTCATGCTTCCATCTGCTGAAAAGCTTTATGGAGATGAAGATTTCATTTTTCAGCACGACCTGGCACCTGCTCACAGAACCAAAACCACTTTACTTTTTTGCCAAAATCATCAATATTAAAACAAAGGCTTGAACTACTTCAGATGGTGTGTAATGAATCTAAAATATATGAAAGTCTAATGTTTATCAGTAAATTACAGTTTATCACAATATGCAATTTTTTTGAGATGACCTGTACATCGGCTGCTAAAAACAAAAAAGCCATTGTTTAGTTTGTCTGTTCTTGGCTAATATAGAATCATGATGATCTGCTCCCCATGTAGGTAAAAATGTCTCAATCTAACGTAGTAAAAACACAATTCTTATTTTGATTGAATTATATTCTAATCACAACATTCTTCTGAATATTATATACAATTTATGCCAAATCTGTTCTTTGTAAATGCTGCTAAATCTTACACACTATACCTTTTAAAAGGCGTAAGCAGCTCTAAGCAACTAGCAATATTTTGGATGCAGAAAAAGGATTCTATTTATAAAGAAGATACAAAATGTTGCTTCCCAGGTGCATGCAGGTTGAAGAACACTTCATTAAAACTGTATTTGTCTCCTGACATTATCATTCAGGTTTTTTCCATTATATTGTCATCTGTATTGGCAGAGTTTTCAAAGGCAACTTATAACTTAGCTTTAGTGAATTTAGCACTGGAAGAAGATGAAAGCAGCATAATAATATAGCTTAAGTGTTGCAACCCTGCATCATAACTGTGCAACAGGGCCATTACCCTTCAATTCCAGCACTTCAGTTTCTACTCTGTATGTCAGTTGTTTTCCTCATTTATCACACATCTGTCTCCTGTGACTTCTCTCAAAATCACAATTATCCTTCACTTCGACTCTAACCTTTCTCTCCTGTGCAGTGAGAACTAATCGCCACCTCTCCCTTTGAGTTAGAAAAACAAGTTCACCTTTTGCATTATCACCCCAAACGTCTACTCAGGCTATTATCATCTTCTTAAGTTACCTATCCAAAGCCGCCAGTTATGAATCTTAATACTGTGTGCCTTTGAAGCCGGTATCACCATACATACTTTAGTGAAATATCTTCATCCTTTTCTACCACACTTTGATCACTAAGTAGGAGTGAAGCACAAAAACTGTTACAAGAACTTGAAATTGGACAAGTCAAGTGGAGGACAGGAAAGGCTCACAATCCTTTATGAATGACACAGCACAATATTATTTCACGGTTATTTATGTTTTAGCTTTTGTTTTTCCAGATTGCTTCACTTTATAAAGATGAGGTTCTGAATAAAAAGGAGCCACATAGAGTATTCTGTGATAAATTAGCTTCAGTCCGCTCATGACGCGGAAGATGAGAGAAGATATATTGCATAACTCACACCGGGTCTCGAATCTGTTGAGGCTTGATACAGCAGCGGGGTAATCCTGATCCAGCGAGGGGGTGTCCTCACCCGGCCCTGCTGCTGCTCGCTGTGTGTGTTTGTGTATAAAGCGACGTGTTCTCTCCTCCCAGCAGTCTCAAACACTCTTTAAGGCTATTTATAATCAGGGTTTTTGTTTGCAGACTGGGTTGTTACCTCCACTCGCTTATCTTTAGAGTTCTTAGATAGAGTAGTGAGGTCATTGGATAAGAGTGATTAAGAATAAACGAGCATGCAGTGACTGGGAATTGATGAGTTCCAGTGGCTTAATGGCTAAGGAATCATTCAGGCAAGTGTGACCACTCCTTCGTTTTATCTGCCTTGATCTCACACTGTTTGTTCACCCATCCACAACATCTCAGGTTCAAATTCAGGGAAACTGGACTCCTAGTGATAGATGTTTTGCCTCCATTCTGCCGTCTGACGTTTCAGCAACCAACCTGCAAGATAAAAGGAAGTAATTTCACTAAATATATCAATTGCTTCTAATTCAAAACAGATTGACTTTGTCTTTGACTGGCATACACTAACCTAAAGCTGCATTTATACATTTTTTTTTAGCTACTTGGGTGATGATTAGAGTCCACAAAAGATATATACTTTTAACATTTTAAGTCTAATGTCCTTTTAAAATTGAAAACTAACATGTTAGCAACCTATTGCCCATTTATACTTACATCATTTCACACAAGCATTCATTTTAATTGTCTTTCTGGGGCCAATATTCACTCTTCATCTGTTTCGCTCTCCGCTGACTCCTAAGAAAAATAGCTTAAATAGGTACAATGTGTAGTTTCTAGCAACATCTAGTGGTGAGATTTCTGATTGCTACTAATAGAACTTGAAAAGACGTCAAAGTCCATTTCTAGACACGCTAGACCATTCTGGGCTACTGTAGAACTATAGCTGCAAAATATGGTGGGCTTTATGGAGGGAGAGACCTGCTCCCATGGAAATAGAAACATCTCAGTCTAAGGTAATACAAATACAATGACACTTTATATATTTAATTATATATTAATTAAAGCATAATCATGAATATTATATTTCAGTTCTGCCAAGTCTGTTATGCTGGATGCTGCAAAATCTTACAGTGTACCTTTAAATAAAGCAGCTTTGGGGGAAATTCCTCAGAAAATCCACAACTGCACATAAAAAAATTACAGATCAATAAAATAAAGCCTTAATGTTCTTTTAATATGTCAACATGAAGGTCTTAAGGGGCAGCTGTGGCTCAGGAGGAACAGCCAGTCATACATTGCCAGGTTCTTCTTGTCAATGTGTCAAAGTGCCCCCAATTTGTTCCTGAGGGTCAAGCCAGAGCCTTTTTATGTGTGTGAATGAGAGGCAAAAAATTAGAAACCGCTTTGCCCTTTAAGGTAGTAAAGGCGCTACATAAGTGCAGTCCAATTACTATTTTAAATTCAAATGCCCTTTCAAAGTCTTTCCAGTAAGAACATTCTGATTGAGTACGTTGGTGGAAAAATACTGGACCTAAATGTACTGGGATCAGTTGATGTGGCTTTTAATTTTTAACTGTAGAAAAAATGGCTCCACTCACTAAAACCTTACGAATTCCCAGACAAATTGCTCAAAACATAACCTCAGTGTCCTCGCTAAAACTACAGCCTGGCTTACCTTCCTCTAAGACTGACTTTATCTTATTTGTTTCATGATTTATTTGATTTCTCATTGGGATTAATAAAAGGCTCTATTTATTTATCTTTATTTGATTTGGCGACATGCTGCAACTACAGACACGTAACAGACTGTCTTTAATGTCAATTTCATAATTTTTTTTTCGTTCTTTTTTAAAAATAGCCTACTACTTTTGACAGACAGTCCGGCTCCTGGGAAAAGTGGCAATGCAGCGGGGTGGAAGGCATTAAGAGCTTTCAGCGACGCCCCGAGGCAGGCTCATGTGATACCCTGTAAGAGAAGGGCTAATATTTTACAGTCAGCTCGGTATTTACCAGAAGCCGGTATCATTCACCTCAGATCAAGGCCAAAGTATCAAAACATTCTGAGGATGAGCAACTGAACCTGCTTTTTCAGCTCTCTTCCGAGGATAAGGCCCTTTTACTTATCAAGGAGGGGGTTCAGTCATTGGTCATGTGGAGCACAAAGAGGAAAAACTCTTTGGGGGGGGGGTTGATGGGGGTAAGACTTCGGATACTAAACATGACGTTAGGCATGTAAAATGTGACACTGCAGAAGTGCATGAGCCACAGCCCTGACGTAACCCATGATACATAGCAATAAAATGTAGAAAATCCTCTTTTGTAAAACACGAGAGTAGAGAGAAGCCAGCCTTGTTTGATTGATGGAATTGTTACAGAGTCTACTTAACAATCCTCTAAATTTAGATCTGATTTCGTATCCCTGTTCTGAGCATGGATTTCTGGCCTGGGACCCAGGCATTACCTCAGCCGTGCAAGCGTTTGAGTGAGTGCGGTGTGCTTGAAGGCTGGGCAGAGAGGCCGCTGTCATCCAGTCGTAATAGCCGCTGTTGGTATGTTGAACCGGGCCCAGCCTGCAGTGTAATGGCAAAACGAGCGCAATTGTTCACATCCAGATACATTATTCCCCACTGCTGCAAACCGAAAACATGCTTGTGTTAGTGTGGGCCTGTTTCACGCAGGGAGGTAAAGAGGGGCCAAAGGGAGCCAGGTGGTCTGGGTTTCCTCAAAGCCTCGCTTTTCACTTGTGCGTCTTTATTTGCGATCAGACAAATGGTCCTGTTTTGCTGCGAATAAAGGGCAGTGCATTGGGTTATGAGCTGTAGGTTGATGTAAGAGCAGAAAGGAGGAGAGACGATGACATGAGATCGGGATAGTCTTTGAACTTCGTCAGGATTAAAAGATACAGATGCACATTAAAACGGCTAAAATCAAAGGGATGAAATCATTGGGAAGAGTGGGAAAAAACACTTTCCCTTTTTTAAATAAAAATCATGGATGTGATGAAACTGTTCTAAAAGATATTTTTATACTTACGCATGATTTTACTATGTTGTTTCAGTCTCACTGCTCTCATCAACCACGTTTCCAGCCACAGCAGGAAGCTGTTTTTAGTTAAAGTACACTTTTCCTGTGTTTTTTTTGAAGTTGTGATATCCTTAACAAGATCTATTTGTGGTTTCAAGAACCAAAATTCATCTCAATATATTTTTACATCTCCTCTTTCAGGCTTTTCTCTGCAGCTCTACAGAGAACAGGTCAGTTTGTGTCTGTCTCATTAATATTAACGAGGCCCCTCTCCTCTTTTGATT
Source organism: Lepturacanthus savala (assembly GCA_030544235.1). NCBI lineage: Eukaryota > Metazoa > Chordata > Actinopteri > Scombriformes > Trichiuridae > Lepturacanthus > Lepturacanthus savala. The sequence goes on from CM060471.1 coordinate 6,343,764, forward strand.
TAATGGTTGTGAATGGGGGAGAGGGTGGTCACTGTATAGTTGTGACATCACAATATCACAGAAGACCCAATGGCTGGTTTTAAGCACAATAGGCACAATTGCTGAAGGCAGGCTGTGTAATTTTCTCTTTAAATTGTGAGTATCGATGGATGGATGCATTTATATATGGGTCAGTAATAAATGTTTGTCAAGATGAGACCATATGTATTTGTTTTATGACAACTTTATTTTTTGTAGTGTTAGTGGTTCTTAAATACAATATAACACAGACCTGCTTAACTGTTAAAATCCCAGTGAAACAGATGTTACAGCATCTTTAAAATCTGTAATGTGAAACATTACCCATGAAACTGAATATTTGAGTGGTTTGCAGTTACAAGAGGAATTTAATTAAAATTGCATTTGATTTTAACCTGTAAAAGTGTGTGGAGCGTGGAGAAACCATGCTAAAAATGGATTGGTTGGTGGATGTCATATTATTGCTTGATTTTGTTTTACAGTAAGATATATATACGTGTGTGATCTAAATATATGTGCTCTTAATATACTTAAATGTGATCTAAAAGGGTTAATATGGCATTTTTCATTTCATGTTCAATCATATCTGGGATCGTTTTAGAAAAAGCCTCACGTCACCCAAAATTATTTGGAAGTTAAAATAAACCATGATGCTTTTTTTGGTGGAAAAAAACAGTAATTTGTTTTTTAAACTAACTTCTTTCAACATCCATAACAGTTTTCAGACAGACTTCCCGGTTCAACTTTAACCACACTTACAGTGGTTGTTCGTGCATAGTTTTTTCTGTGCAATGGAAATAACTGAAGTGGTTTAGATAATCTGGCTAAACTGTTAGCACATCTTACTGCTTTTGTTTTAGACTTTGGACTTTATTACAGCAATGCTTTCACATTTCCAGATCTCAGCAATGCACAATGTTATCCTAATTGATAGAAACAGTGGCCAAAACTATGTAAATACGACTCAAGTTGTAATAAATCAGAATTATCCTCTAACTGTGTGGATTTGGACCCCTGATGTTCCTCCTTGCACTGACTGAACTACTCTGCCTCCCACAAACTCGACCCAAACCCACAGACTAACTAAACACAGATGCCCGGCAGATTCCCGCCGCTGTATTAATAACTGTAGCAGCGACTGTAAGCAGCGCTGTAATGACACTGGCACCAGAAGCAAAGGGGTTTCTGAGAAACATAATTCTTTCCATATCAAATTAATGTACTCGCATGTATCAACGACTGTAAACACCATTCCTAATTGTTTTCTGCTCTTCTGTTTTTCAGTTTGAGGAGTGACCGCTGGATTTTACCCTCAGATTCCATCCGACTTCCACAATATAATGTGGTGAGGATGCATAGTAAGTAGCTTATTTTATTTTCATACAGTTTAAAAAGAAAGAAAGAAAGAAAGAAAGAAAAACAAGCCTTTCATGTACTGCACATTTATGCACTGGAGGTTTACCCAGTAATGAAAACCATGTTTCCAGGTTGTAGACGGTGTCATGTACTCGGGCATGAAATTAAATTTATGAATGTGGTAATCAATACTTCATCAACAACTATGATATTCAACATATGAGGTCTTGTCTTGTTCTTTTTATTGTGGGCAAGTTTCACACTTTAAATAGCACAGAAGAATTTGGTGTTAGCGTTTATAGTGATGCTATGTTTATGTTGAGAGTATTTCTTTCTACAACATGTGTGATGTGATTAAACTCTTGTGAAGGAATTTCAGCCCTGACACGAGTGCGAATCTTATTTTTAGAACACTAGCAAACACGCTGTTCACACGTTCCCCCCCAATGACATGAATATTTCATGACATTAGTTGAATAATGACCATTCTAAATGGATTTGATCACACGTCGTGACTCGAGTCACACATGAAACAGAGGAGACGTAGCGTGCCACTTACATCGGGGCTTGACTTTCAAAAATAAGCATGCCTCCATTTCCCATGAAACCGCGTTTCGGTGCCTTGGAAGTGCTCAAAGAGCACAGTGAAGGGATTTCTGCTGGGTTATCTATCAGCAGCACAGGCGGCCAAAAGATGACTCATTGAATGTCCCCGATAATATGACAAAGTGTGAGAAAATGATCCAATTACTAATAAATCACAACCTGTTTTCACAGAGAATGTGCGCGATAGTATTTGGAAGTTATTCTGTTTTATAACATTCTCGTGACCTTTTATTAGAGTGAAAGTGGAGTAGATGCAAGGCTTCCTGGGAAATCAAAAGGACAAAGTGTTATGAACTCATTCTCATGCTATCAGACATTTTAGAGCACATTCTCCACTGAAATACGTAAAAGCACACAATTGATATTCAGCGATTCCACAAAAACCCAGACTGAAATACTCTTATCTTGATTTAAGATTGATTTTTGCCTTCAAAGCGCTGACATCAAACAGGGAGAAAATAGGTTTTTATCCACCGAGCTTTCACCTGCGTGTGTAAACAATATCCAGCAGTGTCTTTAATATATCAAATGAGTTTGATGCATATTCTTTTACGGCCAACATAAACATTACACTGTTGCTTTTAAATCCAGGAGGACATCTTGGGACAGACAGCCAGGGTGTAGAGATTACAGGGGGAAACTAATTTATGAGTCCTTTCGCGTCTGACTTAGTAGTTTCAAGGCTGAAGAGAAACACTGCAAAGCTCCTGGTGTCTGAGCCAGCAGGTAAAGTTATTGTTCTTTTATTATGTCTTAAACCTTTGAATTACTACAATTAAATATATGGTCTATTTGCACTCGTTTCTTTGTACTTGTCATGGAGCGAGTGTCCCATAGACCATGACAGTGTGACAGGGAGCCAGCATGTGCTGCACCAGAACGAAGGAGCTGAAGCAGCTATATGGAATTCCACCATCGCTGAATGTATTTTTTACTATTTACACCTGGGCTTTTCCTACTGTAACATGTCATAATATTTTCCATGACAAAGACACACTATGCAGGGCCAGGCAGCAACAAGACAGTGAGGAACAGGAGTTCCTCTTACTGCTGCTCATCAAAACAAACTCAAAAAATATCAAATATATGGCTGCATATTTTAAAATACACTTCATCTACCTGGCAGAATAACTAGCTAGCAAGCTAAATAATGTGTAGGGTTGCAAAATTCTGTGAATTTTCAAAGTTGGAAACTGTTTATAGGAATTAATGGTAATATATGGGAATAAACACAAAATTTACACAATTGAAGGTTGGCTTAATAGGAAACTCTTAAATATGCTTGGGAAAATGTACTTGGCTAAAACAACCAGATTTAAAGGGATGGTTAATCATTTTTGAAAATTCACTGTCATGATTCCCATAGTCAAAGCAGTAGGTGCTTTACCATTTTTTGTTGATAACAGCTGTTTCATGACCAGTGGAGCAGAGCCAAGAGCTGCTCAGCTACTACTACACTAATGGTATTTTTTTCGTTTCCCTCATCAAACTCAGCTAATACACAATCAAGCAACAGCAACTCCCAAACACTGTGGTGGATGATGCAAATACAGTTCTGTCTCTCAACGTTCCATTATTTCATAGCAGTTTTGATAAATTTATGCTGTATATATACATTTTATCTATATTGGTATTAATGTTTAACTTGCAAATATTAAATAAAAATGTATTCATACAGTAGCTAACTAGCTGGTAAACTAGGTGCTAATTTACCATAAATTGTCCACCCCTTTGCAACCCTAGTTATCAGACAATTTACTGATTATAAAGTTGAAATCTAGGCTATTTTGTACAAATCAGAGGCTACTCAAAAACCTTCAAAGGCCAATGCAATGCAATAGATCAACAGTAAAGTAGGGTAGAGGCATTTTAAGTTCAAACTTTTTTTTCCAAGGTCAGGCAGCATTGATTATGTATGTGTTGTCTTTTGTGTAGTGAAATAAGACATCTGTCATGCACTCTGAGTGCCATTATCTCCAGCCACGAACACACATGCACACATCCTCTACCTTTATGACAAGCACACGCTGCCGTCCAGTGGGTTTTTTAGCGAGCGGAGCGCGGGTGAAGGAAATGATCCATCACTCGGGGTAAACTCTAAACAGCCTAATGACACGTGGCAATATAAAATGGAAAATTCAAATAAACACCAGCGGGCCTGTTTGGAGGCACTCCTGGTACAATAGCCCAAACACTGGGCATTTGAGTAATCATTACTAGTCATAACTCAGCACAGTGGAGATGTTAAATAAACAGTATACTTCTGTAAGGCATATACAACAAGGCCCAAATTTACTTTAGCCGTATCACAGGAATCTGTGAGGTAAAGGACACTCACCAGCCATGCCAGAGACAGTATCTTTTAATGTCATGTCATGTCTTTTCATCAACAGCGGACCCTTTCTGTTAGCCCCTTAGAAAAACTCACTACTGTACGCCACGGTGGCCTCTGAGCTGATTTGTGGGTGTTACATGACATAACAAGAAGCCCAAACTGTTTCAAAAATTTCAGAACACTCTATACATAGCCTGTCTGATTTACAAGGCATCCGAGCCTCAAAGAGCACTGCGGCACATACTGGATCGCCGTTTCCCGGCTCACTTGTTTTGCAAAGCTATACCTCTGTGTTTTAGTTCAACTGCAGAGGAAAAAAATTATAATTTACTCAATTTACTCAAGCTTGTTATAAGGGCCCAGAAATGATTTATAAAACCATAAGCTGGGGAGCATCCAAAGAGCAATGTAGACGCTGACCTCATAGGTGAAACCCTGCCTCTAATTGGACCCTAATTGTGCTTGATTACACAATTATTAGGAAGAGCTGTCTGAACCTGGCCAGGCCGAGCCCTGTGGTGGGGTTAATGCTGCTGCCACATACCGTTGTAGAGCCCAGGTAAGGTGTCACCGCAGGGCTATACCCAGTGGGCCCTCAGTTAGGGCTGAAATTGGGGCTATTACATTACTGATCCTACAATTTTATGCAATTTAAAAAATGGACAAAGAGGAGTAATCGCTTAATAATGCTTGTGGTTATTGATATGTACGTTGTACAGTAGAACAGTAGTCTTTACTGCTGTCCACTTTTCTCCATATTGGGGAACAACAAATGTTACCCAGACATTTGATCCACATTTTCAATATCAATCCAAGATGTGACTCTACTGCTGTGGTGGAAGAAGTAATCCAATCCTTTACTTAAGTGAAAGCTATTAATACAGAAATATAACAATACTCCAATACAAACAAAAGTCCTAGTGCCTCTGACATCCGTAGATCATTAATGAAATATTAGTATGTAAGCAGCAGTTTTCTATTTGTATTTGTTTAAAACTTCAGACAACCCATATGTTTTTTAACCTAGTGGGTCAGGCCCCTCCAAACGGTCAGCAAATAAATGTGAGGGCTTGTAAGATGATCAACAGGAGAGAAAAAAGATAACAACAACAAAAAAAAAAACACACACAAATAAATCAGACTTTTTCATGAATCTTTGATTTCTGGTCAAATATGGGATCATTTGAACCTCTATTGAAATGATACTGTGAGAGATTTAGAGGGAAAAACCTATGTTTGTTGGAGCTGTTAGCAACTCACAGACATGTGAAATGTGGGCCAATTACATGCTGCTGTTTGTAAAACGTCAAAGACTAAAAGGTTGAACCTACTGGCTTCATCTTTAACTATGTGTTGTATTTTAAAAGGTTGTTATATTATCCACCGAGTCCAATCTGCATCTGAAAAGTAACTAAAGCTGTCAGATAAATGTAGTGGAGGTGAAGTATAAAGTAGCATCACATGAAAATACTCAAGTTAAGTACAAATACAGTGCCTCAAATTGTACTTAAGTATATATACTCAGTAACTTTCAACCACTGATATCGGGGGAACAACAACTGTTCCCCCACAAGCCAGACATCTGATCCATGTTCACGATAGCAATCCAAGATGTGACTGATGCATTTCATACTGTACATACAAATGCTTCCATTAGCTTTCAATGTTACGTGTGAAAAAAAAGCCTTATGTCATTCTGCTGGTCCCTCGATAGCCATTACTAACCCAATATCCTGTTTCAGAGAGTGCGAGCCTACAGCATGTTGATTTTGGCCCCTCACCAAATAGCAAAGTATGAAAATTACCCATCGAGTCATGGCCTCCGGCTCTTTAAAAGCCATCAGTGTTCCTTTTGACAAACCTCCACATGGCTCGGGAGGCCAGATCCGACTGGCAGAGCGCAACTCTGCCCGCCGCCGCCGCCACCGCAAAACCTCTCACCTCCCTGGCCCTCCTGAGGAACAAAGTGACCAGGGGTTCGTTTCGAGCCATTTGTAAAGGCCGCAGAATTCAACTTCCACGAGAGGCCTGGCGATTATATGCATGTGGGAAGCCCAGATAAACAGAATCAGCTTCCTCTCGGCTCGTTATCAGCTTTCTCATATGTTTGCTGGCCTGTGCCTCGCTCGACAACCCACAAATAGCTTGATGTGTTGTCTCCGGGTGTGCTCTCCCTCTCGTTTCTGTGAAGATGCGACACCCGGGGCCAGTAATATGTATTCCTGTTACTGCAGTGGCTCTTCTGACAGACAGTCACGGGAGGACCACTTATGCTTTGAGTGCTGGATAATTATATGTTGTCACCATAGTTCGACAAGGCTTTTTCAAGAGAAAGCAGCATTGCCTCATAACAAGAAAACACTGCCAAAGGTCAAGAAAAACAGCCAATGATATGAATAGTCCGTCCTCGGGATTTGTACGAAAGTGAAAAACTTTCGCCCTCACTCAGACTGATTCAAGTATGATTAATGCCGCTGCTCTTGACATGAAGTGAACAAATGAATCAAGCTCCGTCCAAACCCGAGAAGGGGAAAGCATCGTTCAGGAGCGTTTTGGGATTACAGGCATTCCCGAGGGGCTGAGGTATTCGTCGGATTCCTCAGACACATTCATGCACACGCAGCGTCAGGTGTCAGGTGCTGCTCTTAGGCCCTGCCAGTGTCAGGTTAGTATCGTTAAGAACGTCAGGCTTTGAGCGGCAGCTGGCAGCTCACCAGGAACCAGGCTTTTACTGAAACAGATGCTTGCCTTTATGAATTGTGGCGTATCCTCAAGAGTACCAGACTCTGCGTCACATTTCTCGGTTAGCCAGCTTTGCCAGGAATGACTTGGAACACGGCATATATGTATAAAAAAAAAAAAATGAAAAGCTGTCCTGCATCCATGCAAAATGGGAAATGTGTGTGAGCGTCTGAATTGCAGATGGAGTGTGCTGAGGGAAACCGGATGCAAAGTGAATCACATTCTCTCTGTCCACTTGTGGCCTCCGTGTGGTTTTTGGTGTTTTGCAGCGTTCGACGGCTGCTCATTGAAATTGCCTCCTTTGAAATCAAATAGTCCCAAACGAGCCCTGTGCACTCAACTATCATCAGTGAAAGAGCTGGTTTTGTTTGGCATCTCACCATCACATGTATGAGGTCATTGTCAGACACACAGGCATGAATGTTTATCTCAGACGTGTGTGTGTGTGGTTTTGCAAAGGCATGTGTAAAAAAAGGCACTGTTGGTGTGTTATACTGCAGCCCCCTCCTGTGGTAATTGAGTGTTCTATTAGTGTGGCTCGCACATAGCATACCACAGGTCTATGTACTGGTGCAGCACCCGTGTGCGGATGGATTTGCACCCTAGAAACCCTTTTGCTGATGTTCTACAAGCTTGAAATGATCTGGATCCAGAGTGAAAACGTGTGCTGATATTACAACTTCGAGGATAATTCAGTTTTATTACAATTTTCATATATTTGGCCATCTCCAAAGTCATTGCTGCGATCCTGGAATGTGGTAATGTGACGGGCAAGGAACATGAGCAGTTCAGGCAGATTATCCAAACCACTTTGGAGAGTGAGCACAGACAAGATGTCACACACAAGATAAGAATCCCACGTTGCACGAGAAAACTGGGTGGACACAATGAGGGTAGGTTCATTAAAGTAGGGGGTTTGTTTCAAACCTGTGATCATCTGACTGTGTGCATGTCTTCCCTTGACTTTCTAGCCATGTCTCTAGGAACAGAAAAGTCAATCTATCTGTTGGTCAGTCAATGCACCAGTTTAGTCAAGAATGAAAGGGGTAATTATGTTTTTTAGTAAATTTTCCCTTAAAAATACTAGATGAATTGTCCTGAAACTTGGTTCAAGGATTCAATTCCCCATCATGAATCATCAAACGTTCAACCTGTCAAATATTTACATAAATAAAGAATACTCAGCCAAAAACTGAAAAAATGTCAACATGCTAACATGCTAAACTAAAATGGTGAACATGGTAAATATTACACTTCAGAATGAAAACCTTTTTCCATCTATAGCATGTCATCAGTTAGCTTGATGAACATAGTTTTATTGTTGTTACCTGTCAGTGACGATAAAACTGGTCATGATAAAAAGTGCATATAAAACTGTAGGGCACAGGTTATAATGAACAAGAATTACACTTAAATTACATTACTTAGGCCTATTTATATAGCCCAAAATCATTTCAAAATTCACCCCAATGAGCTTTACAGTTTGTACAACAGAAAAATAACATCCCCTGTACTTAGACCCTCATATCGAACAAGGAAAAAAATGTTGAGTATTTTTATCTATAGTATTTTCCGGACTACAAGTCGCATTTTTTTTCATAGCTTGGCCGGGGGTGCGACTTATACTCTGGAGCGACTTGTGTGTGAAATTATTAACACATTATTACCAGTATATCATTTCACATGTTATTTTCACACTAAACCTCAAGAGGGCGTTCTAGGCTTGTATTGATAATTTCAACATTGGCAGTAACTTTTATAAACAACTGAGAAGGTCTGAACAAAAACAGCACCAAAAAAGAAAATCATATTCTGCAGATTACAAGCTGCAAGTAGTAAAATATGACGTCTGACGTCAGTGACATAGAAGAGGAAGCGTCGCGTCTTCTACCTCCGGAGTTAGAGGAGTTGATAAAAAGTGACACAGAGGATGAAGATTTCATTGGATTTTAGTTAGCGGATGTTTGGAGTGACACGGATGGTTTTGGTAAACTTCTTAGCATGTTATTGATGCTATAGTTATGGGAATAACTTAATATGTCATGTTAACCAGGCATGTTCTCAGTTGTGTCATGTAACGTCAGCACCGTTCAGCCTGTTGTTGCCTCTATTCTACTTTTATTTGAAATTGTTCATCATTTAAATTTTAAATGACACGTCTGTTCTTGGTGTTGGATTTTATAAAATAAATTTCCCCCAAAAATGCGACATATATATTTTTTCCTTCTTTATTATGCATTTTATGGCTGGTGCGACTTGTACTCCGGAGCAACTTATAGTCCAGAAAATATGGTACATGGTGAATGGTCTTCTTCTGTGATACCCATGTTTGGAAGATGGACTTTTGCATTTTTGCAGCCTGCAGCTACTGTAGGTTCTCCTACATGCTTGGGGTAATTGGTTGACTTGGTTGGTAATCAGTTAACTGACCAATAGATGCTGCCAGAAACTACACACTATCTTTAAAGGAGCATTCATTTGACTTTTTCTTTCTCCACAAGGGGGAGAAACAAGTTGTAGATACAACAAAGACATACTGTGGTAGCAAACACTAGCCATACATACATCTAGCAGACATGGAGCCATGTTAACAGTCAACTTAAAGCAAGCTGATAATTCTTTTAATGTTCACAGTGCTTACAGTCATTAGATCCAATATAATGTAAACAAATAGCAATGCAGGTTTAAAGCTCCTACTTAGAGCTTATGTGAAAACAACACACACATGGCTCCATTTTTTGATGAATCAGTTTGCTCATCAGGTGTTTTTGGAGTCCGAACCAGACATCCTGGATATGGATCAAGAAACTTCAGCTACACCACAGAGGAATGTCTGCAAAGTCCCAGATTGTTGATATTGTATGAGTAAGCTAACATGCATGGAAATACATAAATGACTCACATTTTTGTACGCATTTGTTCGTTTGCATAGCGGTCGTATTCCAATCTGTGAACTTGGAGTTAAGCTTTAATTCAGAGGAATGAGGATGTGTCGATGGACAAATAACACTGTTAGATCTGTTGAATTCAATCCAACTTAGTTCTCTCACCCTGGTGCTGTTACACATCTGAAAGCAATAAAAAATGGGGATACAGAGAGAGAGAGAGGGCCCGGCAACTTTTAGATGGTGAATAAAGAATTTTAACAAGTTAATAAATGGCTTTTTATACTATACCTGTTTACAAGGTTTTAGTTTCAAACTAAAACAGGGTAAACTTTACACAGTGAAATGAAGCTTAATGGACAACCTGAACTATTGCACCAAAATTAGAGCTTCATTATTGTTTACCTGCAGGGATGTGTAGCCTATGCTTTGCATTCTTAATATTTTAATGCATATTCATGCTTAGAGATTGAACTAGCATGCACACAGACGTTATGAAAGTGTACCAGAGGACTTTAGGACAAAATGACTGGTTCTGTGTTATTCAAATAGTTGTTTGATGGTGCTGAGGAACTACTCTAACTCAGAACATTACCCATTACACAATATATTTAAAAGATTCTGACTACAAGTCTATGCTATCATACTTTCTGCCTAAATCCAGGGCTTACAGGGGCATGAAATAGGGCTAAATTAGATAGCTTTAATGACACCTGTTGGTGACAGGTGGAAATTACACCAAGGCTTTTTACAACCTGCTTATTGTAAGTCAAGTATTGAATGGAGAGCCCTCGCTTTTTAGTCATTACAGTCATATGATTTTATTAATTATTAGCTAAATGCTCAGCACTGCATTACACTCTATTCATGTTCTACTAAGGCAGAAATGCACTCAATCTGTATTCAGAACCTGTGCCTAAAACCAGCTGTCAGGACTTCTGTGAAGTTGTGGCTCCTAAAACCACAAATGTATATTGTTAACTTAACTTAAAAAAATAAAGGAAAAATTAAAAAACTTTAAGAATTATTTTGTGTTAATTATACTTTTTTGTGTCAGCTACACACAATTGTTCCAAGCAGGGTATTTTCTATGTGTTAATATATGTGTAAAGGGGATGGTTATATTTCAGACGGTACTTTGTAAACATGAACTTTCTGAAAAGTGATAAAACTGACCAAAATTTTATACAATTTCAATTACAATTCTAAAAAAGAAATACCCATTTTTAAAATGAAACTTTATGTAATAATTTATTGAATAGCTAAGCACACTAAATGCTGTTCGTCATCACATCTTATACTCTTATAACTAAAACTATATTTATTTAAATAGCAGACAGCTGTTGTGTCTAGACCAGTGCAATGTTGGAAATGCACATTCAGCCAATGACTTCATGATGAGGAAAGCTTCCAGTGAAATTTGTTGTGTCTGTGTTTAAAGATCCCTTCAAACATGTTTAGAAATGCTCTCATTAATAATTTTTTGTTTGACAAAGTGGAGACTTGGCATTGTGTTTCTTACCATGCTCATCTTTGATTTGTTTGTTCATCCAGTACAACATCACCATTTGTAGCATTGGTTTCGCAATACTATGCTGTATTTTGTTTGTTTTGCATTGTTTTGTTATATTGATTCCTGCATTTCTGGCATGGACTACATCTGAACAAGGAGGGTTGTGGGACAAGGCAATAAAACAGACATAAAACTATATTAGTGATGGATGAGTATTGAGTCTTTTTTTTGGTCCAACCCAGCATTTACATACTCGTAGATATTTACTACATGTACACATTAAAATACACATGCCCAGATGAACCCACCTGATCTGAAAATAAAACTGTCCATGTGTATTTACACAGAAATGTAGAAATGAAACAATAGCGAACTACAAACATTTGGTCCACAACCACAATTCAGTCAAAACAGTTTGGTGTTTCATCATGTTATCATACGACAAACTAGATTATATTTAATTAGAAAATGCATAACATATTTATGTTGTCATCAAAAAGAAATGCACATATCACACTGTAGACACATGACTTATACAACTTTTGAAAAACCTTCAAAAATCCATCAATCTTTTATGGTGTAATTTATGCCAGGTCTCACTTGCAAAAGAGATCATTGATCTCCCTGGGGCTAACCTGGTGAAATAAAGGCTAAAAACACAATATAACATCTTTACTGCTTGTATCTGCTCTACTACAGAGCACAGTGGTGGATGAAGTACTCAGAATCTTTACTTTAGTAAAAGCAGAAATATTGTAGCCCAAGTACAAGTAAAAATACAAATGTTACTTCAGTAAAAAAAATATTAAATAGTCTATGCACTTTTTGTGAAAGCTACCAAATATTATGATGCAATGAGATTACTATTTATATATTAATATATCCAAAGTATATAAAATAGTCTCCACACTGATAACCTCAAACATTAAACTGTTCTGACATGTAGAGCAGTAGTGAGAAAAGTACCAGTGCTCAGATCCTTTACTAAAATACTCAACTGCAAGAATGTATACAAAACATTTTAGGAGGCTTTTAATTATGAAAGAAAAGAAAGTAGTCATTATGCAGGTGGTATTACATTATTTTATAGACAACTATGGTATGTTGCTTGTTTTTACCACTACCAAACACATGAGAGTGTTTTAATGTAGTTCATCATGGCGTGGGCAATTTTATAGACTTAGATAATTAACAGTTAAAGGGCTGCAACTTCATGTATTATATTAATGTATCATGTTTGTTTACTACAGTTAAAATTCATATAAAGTGTATTGAAAACATTTAAAAAATGAAAGCATGACATGGAAAGAATATTAAAATATATCATTTACTAGTAGTAAGTTATAGTATAGCATAAAATACAATTTTGGTATCTTAAGTATAGTTAAAGTAAAAGTATTAGGCGCTTGCAACAAGAAATTACAATATTCCCTCTGAAATGTAGCGGAGTGAAAGAATAAAGTAGAATTAAATGGAAATGCTCAAGTCAAGTATTTCAAAATGGTACTTGAGTACAATACTAAATGTGCTTATTTACTGATAATATACGTTGCATTTGTTTCACACACTGGTTGCCTGCCTGATAATCTGTTCAAAATCACCTTCATCGTAATCATTATCACCATTCTAATCAAAATGGTGAGAATGGTGCTAATTTAAATATGCTAATTTAAAAATAGCATATTGAAGTCGGGTGAAAGAGGAACACAAAATGTGATTAAAATGTTCTTACCCTCTCGCTCCTTTCGTTTAAACGCAACTGAGGTGGAGGCTCTATGTGCTAATTAAAAAACTAATTAAAAACACCTTGGCGCTAACTGTATGAACGCTGCGTTCCAGTGCACTCACACAAATAACCAGACTCTGATCGGAAAAGTGCAATGAAACGGCCCAAGAACACGGAATTCCGACTCTGGAATTCAGGAATCTTCGAGTTCCCTAGTTGGAGGGAATGGCGTCAAAACGAGGAGGCATCGCAAAAGCTTCTTATTAACACTAGACGTTTAAGCAAGGGGGGGAGTGGGGAAATACGAAAAGGGAATGCAATGCAGGTAGAGTTGACACCTGCGAACAGCTCACAGGATTCTCCTCGCTGCTGCGTAAAGGACGCAACTTATGTCGTACAGCATATGGCCTTTTCTCTTTTCCTCTCTCTCTCAAATATGTATTTGTGATGCCTGAAAGACATCCAAACCAACATCACTTTACTGTGGCCGGACATTTTTTTCCGAGTTTGCACAATATAACGCATTTATCTCGGAAGTCGGACGTTCCGACTCGGATCTATCCGAGTTCCTATTGAAATGGAACGCAGCATTGATGATGGACGAGTATTGAGTGTGATGTATGACGACATGACGCATTCACAGGAGCTTTAACCACTACCCAGATAGTGAAGAAGGCTTAATATACGCCTAATATACGCAATTGTAATACACAATACTTGTACTTGTACAATACTTAGTACTTTAATACAGAAAGCTCATTATATTTATGTTCTTTTACTCCTATACTTCAATATCATAATGCTTTTCCACTTTTTTTTTATTTTCATGCAGGACTTTTACTTGTAATGAAGTACTATTTATATCTCAGTGTTGCTATTTAACTTGAAGAATCTGAGTATTTGTTGAGTATTTCAGTGTGCAGCCACCCAGCTCGCTGCAGCCTGCAGCAGTCGCCTCATATCAGCTCGTTTGATTCTGCAATGGAAAGTCTGGATGTGATGGTTCCTTTTGGTGTGTCATCTTAATCTTCAAAGTCATTCAGGGGAACTGAACCTCCTCAGCTGCTGCAGCAGGAGAATCAGAATGACTAGCACCTTCCGGTCAGGACTCATACCGGGGACACATACACTGATATTCATAACACACACTTTCCTCTATCAGGGCTCACCGTGGTCCAATATGCACCTCGTTGAGACAAAAGAAAGAAAACATTTGAAGTGCTGTTGCTGATAATTCTCCCTCACATCAGAATGCTGAACAGGCTGCAGCCAAGTTGTAGCAGACAGCTTTTCGAGGGCTGAATGTATACTTTGATCATTTTTGTCAAAAAAGGAAAAAAAAATAATAATAATAATAATAAAGTAAGACTTCAAAATGCTCTTAAATTTGTTTGCTCTTAAATTTTGCACTTTTTTTGCAAGTCGAGTGGGAGCGCTGATGCTCTGTCCTGACACAGCTTTTTACTTGTGCTTTGATCAATGGCCAGGTTTGTTCCTGGAAACAGGTTTAATTAATTAATTTATTTTTTTTATCTTATCTAGAGACTGTCTACAGGCCCCTGATATGTTGTTGTCAGTGCTGTGTTGCCACCTTATGGCCAAATATGGCAATCACATATTTCTGAATCCACCACAGCTGCATGGATACAGAAAACAGTCTTTATAAACCCGTTAGCATCTCCACCATCTTAGATTAGAAGGCTAATAAATACACTGTGACATCAATACAGGCTACTATTAAATGAATACAATATGCTGTTTTGTCTAATCAAATCAAGCCTATTATGTTGATAATGAAGATAATGATGACAGTGTTTAAGAGGCCAACTTCCTCCGTCCTCAGCATGTCACGAATGAATATAAATGGTACCCAGATTAGTAACGATGCTCATCATAATTTAACCCAACAGGGAGCAGCTGTAAAGATCCCCTCCAGAAATATTATAAGCCTTATAATATAATCTGTCTCTGATAGGACCAAAGAACCAAATTAAAGTGGTCTATGAATATGTAAATACTTTATTATAAGTTTCACTTTTGGATGCAAGGTGTCACTTACAAGATCACAGTTGTTTGAAAATCAAGGTGTGTTTTTTTTTTACCTACAAAGTGATCTTGTGACATCTTGTATTCAGAAGTAAAACTTCAGGATTGAAATTAGCAGTCAACACAATGGCTGAGCATGTCTGTACTGAAGACAGTCTCAACAATATGGATCCAGTCAGGCTGGATTTCATATGGCACAAACCCAGGGAACCAATCATTTATAATTAAAGGTAATCATCAGCAGATTCTACCTCCTCTGGTTCTCCCCCAACAGCTGACCCTTATCCTAGATGATAGATCCTAGAGGAAATATGTTGCTGCTGGTTAATAGACAATCAGTCAGAATCAGCTACATGTTGACATCAGTGTTGGGCAAGTTACTTCAAAACTCTAATTCCATATTTATTACTTGTTACTGTCATTTCAAAGTAATTTATTACATTACAATATTACTGTATTTAAAAATGTAAGGCATTACACTACTATTTCATTACTTGTAAGTTACTAAAATAACTGGAAAAGTTTTCATTCAGCTGGTGATTCCAAAAGGATTTTCATGTCTTCAACTTCAAGTCTCCTAACCTCTTGATGCTGAAGAATCTCAGATCAGGAGAAGGTTCATTTAGTCTGTTTTGTGGTTTTATGTCATGCTCCTCTTGCTTCTTTGTTAGCTTCATGTTACTATGGCTCCTCTGTAGATGTTAAATTGCTGCTGCTATTTCAGAAAGTGGACAGTTCTTTAGGTGGAGCACACAAAGTACTTTTGACTACAATTTTCTTCAAATCCTTATGCTTCAAAAATGTAAATGAATGAGTGTGTGTCCATCTGGAGAATGTGCTATCCCATGTTTTCTACAGGTTCACACACACACACACACAAAAAAGACCACTTCAATCCAGGTTAAAAATGCATTGTAATGCGCATTCCTGACATTTGTATTTTTTCATTACTGCGTTACAGCAAAAATCAATGCATTACAGTAATTTATTACTTTTGTAATGTGTTACTCCCAACACTGGTTTATATCAGATGTGGAAGTTGTGATGAGTGATGGTCGCTGGCCATCGTTATTTCATTACAAAGTTGGGTCCAATGTGAGCAGCGTTAAAGGACCCTATTATGTGAGTGTGTTAGAAAGCAGGCTGCATTGTGGCTACCGGTCAAACCAGGTGCTTTTGGACAAATTAACAACATGTACATTTTTATAAATAGGCCACAGAAATTAAAAACTAGCAAAATAGGTTCCTTTAGAGTATTTTGTATTTCCTTGACTTTGTGATGTCATGTATAGCTTCCCAGCATGGCCCACCCACCACTACCAACCATGAAATATTCATGAGACTCTAAATATTTGTGGCACATGTGGACCTGTGCTCTATGAATCTTGCATCAGAGCTCTATAAAACTGCACTGAATTGAATTTCTGTGATTTAAATGGCAAATGTATCATGGTTATAGGATCAAAACTTCAAACAAAAGCCAGAAAAGGGCAGATATGAACCTTTAAAAGAAAACCTTGCCTAATATATGGTGAAAATACATATTTTTGGAGTATTTCAGCTAATTTACCCATCGGCCCATGCTCTGAATTTACAAACGGTCCAGTTTGTTTCAAAGTGGATCTGACGGACAGAGTGTTATTTAAGTGTTATTTAAGAACAAAGTGCAAAGGAAATGCATTATAAAAAGAGTCATTAAATAGTAAAATAGAAATCAAAGCTAAGACCTATATGCTAAAATAGAATAAAATATGTGAAATGTCACTGTGAAGTGCAATAAATGAATATTAATATTTAATTTAATTTTAATATTTGGTAGGCGAAAGTCAGCAGCAAACAGAAAAAAGATTTCGGTTTTGATTTAAAAGAACTGGGAGTTGCAGCAAACTGTATTTCTCTGTAAATTTGTTCCAGATACATGGAGCATAAAAACTGAACTTGTCTGTGTTTAGTTTGGACTCTGGAGACAGAAAACAGCTCTGAGAGGTCTGGATGGTTCATAACACAGCAGCACATCAGAAAATTAAACCATTTGCAGCTTTAAAAACCGACAGCAGTAATTTAATGTCAATTCTTTGACAGGCAGGAAGCCAGTCAAAAAAGTGTGTGGCCAACTTCAGATGACAGGTGAGCTCAGATAAACTTTACTACATTAACATATAGACTAGGCAGGCTTTGGGAAAATGTGCTTATTCAAAGTCCCAGAGGCATTTCATGTTAATTTTTGGCATACAAAGTTTCATAGGGGTTTTGAAGGATTCTGAATTCATATCATCTGTATCTGCCAGGCTCAAAAATGTCTCATAATGCCCCGGAAATCAGGAATTGGATATTAGATAAATTACTAAATCACTAGGTAAAATATACATAGTAAAGACATGGTTAAAATACAGATAACTAATCTGAACTAATCTAAATAAGTAATCTCCTTTGTTCCGTAACATTTTTCAAGTAAATGCTTCAGAATGCCATCAACCTGTTTGGTGGTCCTCTTTTTGTTTAATGAAGTTAACTCTCCGAGACAACAATTTAAACATGTACATTAATTTGAAGCGTTTGCCATTGAACTCCCCATGTGTGGAGACATAAATTGCACATGACATTGAGGTTTTTTACCTTTTACAGTCAAGACATAATTTATTAGATTTTGACTTGACCAGTGGCAGCCATACTGGATTGCTCCATTTTGAGGCATTAGGGTGATAGCAGATCAAATGGGCCATCAAGTATGGGCCATTTAAATTTTGGGGGTCCCAGCCCCTCTGGAAACTAGGGCCAATGACTAAAAAGGATTTCAAAATGTTGACATAAAATGTGCTTGACAAGTAACAGGTGATTTGATTAGTTTATGGTTTCTATGATGAGTGAGACAATACTTTGAATCTAGACTGAACCAGAAATATGTCAGGCCGGGACTCAGAGGACTCAGATGCAAAGATTTCACCAGCTGGAAGGAACTTTAATAGATAATCCCCCAATAGAGAAAGAAAGGCTATGACAATTATTCTAGATTCAAAGAACTATTCACTGAGTTACTAAAAAGAAAAAACACTTAGGCATAAAAAGCTAAGAGGAAAATGGTAACAGAAAATCACTCCGCCAGGGAGGACAAAAGCAAAAACCGCTATTAAATAGAACAGAAAACAATAACCATAAACTATGAAACTTACAACAGAAAATCACTCAAGTGGAGGCAAAAACAACAACCACACTTGGTTACTTGGGGAAGCAATGAGAGCAAGAACTACGGACAACTGACTGGGGTGAATGAAAGGAACGAAACACTCTGGCACAAGACAAGGGGAGACGCAGACAATATATACACAGGGTAATAGGGAACAGGTGGAAACAATCAGGGCGGGCAAGACAATCAGACCGGTGACACATGAGGAAGGGCAAGTGACCTGAAATGAGAGGAGAGTTACTTTTCAAAATAAAACAGGAAATGACAAGACATGGAGACAAAACAAAAACCCAGCTTGACCTCACCGTGTGACAAAATGTGCATGGTAAGTAGCCTGGCATGGCAAATCTACCAAAACCTCAATTTTACCTGATGAGATGGACCATTTTACCTAAAACCACCAGAGATGTATAAAGCACTGGAGTAGAGTAGTGGAGTAGAAGTACCACTATCATCTAATCTAAATTACTTGAGTAAAAGTTAAAAGTATCCTTTAGCGCTTTACTTAAGTGGAAGTAGAAAAGTATTCAAAAAGTTTTGTGCTCAAGTATAGCAAGTAGAAGTATTGCAAACTATGCTACTTGAGTAAGAAAAAGTACAAGTAGAAGTAAAAGAACTGTATATATCAAAGAAAGCAGTCAACAGTTTGAATACCATTTGGTTTATTATTATTAAAACAGAGCTCTTTGTAAAACAAGTATCAGATTTTTATGAACAGTAAACATACAGTACTTCTTCGATGTGAGAGTTACTCGAGACATTATTTTCACTGTTCCATCATGTCTGGTGGTGACAGCGCCATCTAGCGCTCTGGAATACAAACATTTTTATCGGCCAAGTAACGAGTAACGAAAGCAGCACATGAAAAATATATTGGAGTTAAAGTATTAAATTAATCAGTAAAATGTAGTGCAGTAAAAGTGCAAGTATGAGAAAAAAAATATTACTCCAAAAAAGTACAGATACTGCATTTTAGTACTTAAGTACAGTACTTCGTTATTTCTACTTTGCTTATCTTCGTTCGTTCACATCTCTGGAAACCACTCATACAAAAAAGCACAGGAGATATTTCAAGATTTATAAGTCCTAAATAATTATAGTCTATCGCATAATTCCGACACAAAATGATCAGAAACGGTCATTATTAATCATAACTACAATTCAACAGTTTGGGGTCACCCAGACAATTTTGTGTTTTTCACAAAAAGTCACACTTTTATTTACCACCATGAGATGTAAAATGAATAGAAAATATAGTCAAGACATTTACAAGGTTAGAAATAATGATTTGTATTTGAAATAAAGTCAGTTTTCTAACTTCTCTAACCAGCTAAACTGTTTTCAGCTGTGCTAACATGATAGCATCAAAGGTTTTCTAATCATCCATCAGCCTTCTGACACAATGAGCAAACACATTGTACCATTAGAACACTGGAGTGATAGTTGCTGGAAATGGGCCTCTATACACCTATGTATATTACACCAAAAAACAGACATTTGCAGCTAGAATAGTCATTTACCACATTAGCAATGTATAGAGTGTATTTATGATTAGTTTAAAATTAGGACATTTATAAGTGACTCCAAACTTTTGAACAGTGACATACATGGAAAAGGCATATTTGCTATTGTGTTATTGTCCCCTGATTTACCAAAAAGTGACCAGATTTTCCTGATATCACCCTATAGGACATTTTTTTGCCGAGCATACAGAATATTTGAATCCAGTATGCTTCAAAACCCTTAAAAAACTTAGATAAATAAAATAGCATGAAACCTTCAGGGTGCATCTTTTTTTGAAACCTGACCCTGATTAATAACGCTGCATGGTGGAATCAACATGAAACAACAATCAGAACCAGTTTGCTGTGGTTTCAACATCGTCTTCCTTCAATCCAATCACTTTAAATGACAAACACTTCCCTTTAAAACACAAACAATAGAACAATAGGTGTGAGCCAGAGGACAGAGGGACGTCCCGGTCCGGGACATGTCCCCTCAGCAACGGCCTCGTTAATGCAAACACCGCGTTGCCATGGCAGCGGACACACACAATCAGTTCATCCCGGGACAGCAGCAGCAGAAGCGGCGGCGGCGGCTTGTCCCTGCGGCCATGGAGGAGTCACCTGCGGAGGACCGGAGACTGGACTTCATAGCGGACTACGTGCTGCGGACCCTGAAACTCAAACAGGACCGATGGCAGAAGCTGGTGTCCAGCGAGGACCACAGACAGGTCCTGCTGGGCTTCCTGGACCAGCCGGACCAGGAGACCCTGGTGGTGTCGGTGACCGCGGCCGGACAGCTGCTGCCCGCCGCCTCCTTCACCTCCGCCGGCTCCTGTTGCAGGAGCAAAGCGGTCTACTTTGTGAAGCGGAGGAAAGCCGCGTTGAGTCCGGACTCCATGAAGGAGAAGCTGGTCTGCGGGGACCTTTCCTACGCTCCACTGGAGCAGTTCTCTGGTCTGGTTGAAGAGGTGAGACAGCATCCATTATACAGGAAGGACACTTCCTCTATTCTTAGCCACACTTTGCAAATTAACCTTCCTCTTGTGTTAGTTCCCTTATAAAAAAAACACCATTGAATCAGTACTGATCACTACTACTGAATATCTTCAAAAACAACAAATAATACCATTTCACTACTTGTTTGCTATTGCAAAATGTAGTGATTTATGTATTCATTTCAATAGTATTATTATTATTATTATTAGCCTGTTCCACTACTGATAATTACTACATAATGCCCATTCACATTACTTCAGCCTCACTATTGGCTTTTTGGGAAAGTACTATACAATCACTACTCATTCATTCACATTTATTATTACTATTAGATTTTGTATTATTATATACTACTGGTTAAAGGTGGACTTCACCTCCAAAATGATGCTTTTTTTCTATGGACTACTCACCCATGGAGACTGGAATACATGGATATTTTCCTTGCTTGTTTTTGTACATTCTGAATACAATAATTAGATGTTAGTGACTGTTTCCCACAGCAGATGATATCAAATAAAAAAAAAAAAAAACATTAAAAAAATAATCGCTTAAGAAAGTGACAAAAAACACAAAAAACTCCATGTATTCAAGGCTTCATGAAGTCTGAATATTAGAGTAAATAAGTCATTTTTGGGTGAACTACCAGTGCCTTTAACACAGGGATAATTGACTAAAAAATCTAATTGATGACTACATATTCACTACTGGAGCAAGTGGTAAAAAACTCTACTTGATCACTATATATAAAATATGTAGTAGGGCTAAATGTCATCAGATGGGGGTCCCTGGTCTAATTTGTGTCAGTTTAGGGGTCCTCGAAATGAAAAAGATTGGGAAACACTGGTATAAAATAAGGTAAACTGGAAATACTCAAGTACAAGTACCTTAAGAACATAGTTAAGCACCATACTGAAGTATTTAGTTACTCAGTTTAATGTAGTTTATTTTTAGTTCAGAGACTTCACAGTGATCATCCATCATGTGCTGAGCATGTCACACATATAAACACATACATATATCTAGATATTGATGATTCTGGAATGTTTAATGTGGTTTAGTAGAACAAACAGTATCAAGCAAAGTTGCAAGTAATTACCACACAGACTAATTACCACACTGTGACCTGGAGCCTGCAGGTACTATCGGGGGCCTTTGGGAGAATGGTGGCTGCAGGGCAGCAGCTCAATTAGCCTAGATGGTAATCCAGCCTCGACCCAATCTATCTCACAGCTGTAGTTACAATCTACATTTCCCTTACAAAAATATATAAGAATTAATTTTTAATGTCACAACATGAAATAGCTGCTTACATGCATCCATAATTAGAATACATTTTGAATAATATATGGTAATATACGAGACATGGACTATTGGAAGCATAATGAACACTTTTAGTTTCAATATTTTAAATAAATGTTGTTGATAAAACTCCAATTGTATTGTATGCTGTTACATAAGCGATAAACATGATAGGAAAAAAAATGGAAAAGGGGATAGAAAAAGTAAGGGGTGGGGTAAATGCATAAATGCATATTTAATTAAGAAATGAAATAAATCATCTGTCTTAATCAAGCATCCCATACCTCCAGCTGTGTATTCAGTAAACACAGATAAACATTTATTTGTCATTTACAGCCTCTATAACCTCTTAGATGATAGTATCCTACAGAGAAGATAAAGAAATACTGTGTATAAACAAATAAAGTGAGTTCACCTTGTCCTGTGGTTCATTTTTTCTTTCCTCGCTTTTAACTTGATGTGTTTGATGTTGGTTCAGGACATCTCGTTGCAGTTTGAAAATCTCAAGGAGACGTACAGAATGCAGGGAAACACATAAATATATTCATAAAATATTTAAAGACACGACAAAAAGTGAACAGAGCCAACAGGGAGGATAATTTACTGTCTTACTATAGCATTAATGATTAAGTCACTTTCCTTTTGATTCATATGTAACCCTCTTTGCCAGGATTTTGTAAAGTGTAGTTCCTTTATCTTTAACAAAAAAATCCAAGCTTATCCATCACTAGAATATCTTCTATGAAGCTCAGCCTCTGTTTGTGGTTTAACCCTCATGTTGTGTTTGTTTCATGATAATCAGTTTAGTGTTCAAGGTCAAAATTGACTGTTCTATTAAGCCTCATCATAAAATATAAAACATAAATTCTTGTGAAAAAAAAATCCTCAACATAAATTCTTGTGATCATTACAAGTTTTGAACTTCTAATTGTTATTTATGGCCTGTATGTCTCATTGAACTTATACATCTTGAGACAATTTCTGGATAATTTTGACTAAAATAAATAGTCAGATGAATTGACTGTTTATCACAAACTACTTTGGGTCAAAGTTACCAAGGACATTTGTTTTAAAACCATATAAAATGTAGTGTGTATGTGTCCATTTGACAAATGTAGCTATACATGAATTCAATGTCTGACATTAATTCTGGTCTCCCCCATTCATTTCTAATGGTCGCCACTTTTGACCAGGAACACCAAGAGTGTACAAAAGTTGAATAAAACACACAAAAATGTAAATTAATACAAATTATTAATATGTATGGCCTGTATTTCTTATTAATCTGAATTTATACATATTAAAGTTTTGGAAAACACAATATATGGATTGTTTTGACTATAATAAATTATCAGATGAAACATAGTCTACTGTTTATCACAGAATACTTTAGGGCAAAGTTACCAAGGACATTTGTTTTGAAACTATTTAAAATGTTTATATAGACACAAAAAGTAAAACCTGTTGGCTGTCTGTGACCAGAAAGTGACCAGAAATATATTATTTATTTAATAAATAATCATATTCATATTATTTCATTTTTCAAAGAAAATTATCCCAAAATTACACTTGACAATTTTACAATATTCAACAGTCATGTTTTAATACGTTAAATAACAACTAACAAGAACAATAAAATTACAATGTTCATCAGACTCATCAAATATATAAAGATAAGATAAGATCATCCTTTATTTGTCTCACAGGGGGGAAATTGCATTAGCAACAGCTGTAGAGACAGTACAAGTGCACATACAGTACAAGTGTACATAACACACACACACACACACACACACACACACACACACACACACACACACACACACACACACACACACACACACTCACACACACACACACACATATATATATATATATATATTTATTTATTTATTTATTTATTTATTTATTTATTTATAAAAATAAATAGAATATAATGCAATATAATATAGGATAGATGCACAATATATACAAGATAGATACGCCACATCAAGTAGGAGTAGTAGTATCAAGAGCCTATCAAGAGTAATCAAGAGCCTCACTATGTAGACAAATGTAGATGAACCTGAGTTTAATTTCTTACATTAATAATATAATATATATATAAACAATATATAAAATTATACTTTCTGAAATCCTCTTTGTGGACAAAAAGTCTTGGAATCTTAGGAACCAGGAACACAACGTGAGGGTTAATGCTGAATCCAAGGCTGATTTGAACTCCTTCAGTTAATCCTCCACAACTGTATTTGCTCTGCAGCAGTCAGTTCTCCATCCAGACATAAATCTCTCCGCTCCCCCAGGTCGTGGCCCCTCTGCTGTCTAACAGTAAGAACCACAGCGAGTGGCCTCAGGTGGTCTCTCAGGACGTCAGGCGTCACGTCCACTCCCTCAAAACCAATGTGTTCGTAGTGTCGGGCCAAGTCCAAGGCAAGACTCTGCTGCCGCTCCCCTCGGGCTCAGAGAGAGTGGAGCAGGCCGCCCTGGAGGCAGACAAAAGGTAGACAAACACCTGGGAGACAAAATATGAGCAAGCATCATTTATCTCACGCCCATGTAAAAAAAAATGAAAAAAAATGGTTTACTTGTGAAACTTCACAGGGGGGAAACAGCGGATAAGGGCATCATCCACTCCTTGGAGTCGGCGGTGATTGAGTGGAGCCATCAGATCCGCGCCGTCCTGAAGAAAGACTCCTCAGAGGCTCTGCTGGAAGGCAGAAAGCCCACGCCACACACAGAGCTGCTGTTCTGGAAGAACAGGTCAGCAGCTCCGTTACTGCACACGCTGCAAATAACACACGCGTCCCCGAAGGACCCCAGATTTGAATTGTTTCAGGATTTTTTTTTCCTTCTAATTATTTGAGTTCCGGAACACCTGCACTTTTCAAGTGAGAAATGTAATTTGGCGCCCGGTGCTGTCTATTCTGTATCGCTCGGTTATTCTTATGTAGTATAATTGTATCTTATGAGGCCAATATCCTCTACATTTACCATCTGTTCTTCTTTCTGCACAAATGCGACTTCTTATGAATTCAAGTTACAGTGTAAGTGTTTCCTACCGTAAGTGGAGATTTACGCATTACTAATTAAAACTGGTTGCTCCACAAAAAACAGCTTCTACATAATGATTAGCTAGATTTACTAAATACATTATTTAAAAGGTTAAATCCCACTGATTGTCTCACACTTGCAGCGGTGCAGGTGATTTAACGACCCAAGTCCAACCCTTTGATACTAAGTGGAAAATAGGGAGGCAATGGGTCCCATTTTTAGAGCCTTTGGCCTGACTTGGGGTCTGTGGTTTGATACCAGTAAAACCTTCCAGATGAACACTCTACCACTGAACAGGTCACAGTAACTGGTGTATATATATATATATATATATATATATATATATATATATATATATATATATATATATATATATATATACACCACTGTTCAAAAGTTTTTGAACACCTTGATTTTTCAGTTTTTCTCTAAATTGTCCTAGTTTAACGTGTCATGCGGATTATGTTGCTGTAGGATGAACTCCTGACTAACTAGGTCTAGATCATGGGGTTCTGCTTAACTCTAGAGCTCTAGTCCTAGAAAAGACCCAGACATCAGGCTTCATCCATGCTCATATACAGACGGGGGTTAATTAACCAGAGAAACTTGGTTGGATCAACTTTACACACTTTATTTAAGTCAATTACTGTAGAAAATCTGTATGTCTAAGTTGTTAATATTACTTGATTCTTTTTTTTGTACAATTTAAATGTTAAATATTATACTTTTTTTTTTTTTAATTTGGAATTTTAACAAGATTCGAAGTAGCAAAGATCATCTCAGTATAGTTCCACTTCTTTTCTCCAGCTTCTTTCTAAGCTTCTCCCCCTCTTCTTTAAATGGCTGTGGGGGGTGTTGGTGGTGACTGTATAGTAGTGACATCACAACTTCACATAAGTCATGACTGCTTGTTTTAAGGCACAGTTTCTTAATACAGGCTGTGTAGCCTTTCATGGTCACCATACAGTAATCAGTGCAAAGGGAGTGAAGGAAAGCAATAGATAAAATAAAAATAAATAAAAACCGCTAATTTTCATATCTTTATTTTATTCCCTATTTTCTCTTTCCCATTCTCTACCTTCACTAACCATTTATAAGATAATATTTATAGTATCGCTCTACTAATATTGATACTACTACTACTACTAATAATAATAATAATCTATGACTAATAGATTGTAAAATAAAAACTAAGTAGCTGATATATTATATGGTGAACATACTGTTTGAATTAAACAGCATTTGTAAAATCATGTCACAAATATAACAATGTACATCAGCCTAAATGAAACAGCATTGGTTAGGTTATTCTAGTTAGATATTTGCTTCTCACTGTAAACTACATAAAGATGTTTCTGCATCTGTTACAGTAACATTTATAAAATAATTATGAACTTTGAATAGTTATGAGCCCAGCACTTTTAATCCCCAGCAAATTGCACCTTCAATACTACTAATTCTCAATTTCTTATATATTATATATCAATACTTAATATATTTGGGGTGACACAGTGGAGCAGGGGTTAGCGCTGTTGCCTCACAGCAAGAAGGTCGCAGGTTCAAGACCTCCTTGGTCCTGGGTCTGGGACCTTTCTGTGTGGAGTTTGCATGTTCTCCCCGTGTCTGCGTGGGTTTTCACCGGGTACTCCGGCTTCCTCCCACAGTCCAAAACATGCTGAGGTTAATTGGCAACTCTAAATTGCCCGTAGGTGTGAGTGTGTGAGTGAATGGTGTGTGTGCCCCATGATTGGCTGGTGACCATCTGGGGTGTATCCCTGCCTCTTGCCGTAACGTGCTGGGATAGGCTCCAGCAGACCTCTGCGACCCTAATTAGGAATAAGCAGGTATAGAAAATGACTGACTGACTGAATATATTTGTAAATCATTTGCAGGGATCATTCATATGTTTTTGTATTTGGCCCACTGTTGTTTTTATCAATTTTGTTACAGCTTGTGATGCTACAGTACAGGCCAACAGTTTGGACACACCTTCTCATTCAATGTGTTTTCTTTATTTTCATGACTATTTACATTGTAGATTCTCACTGAAGGCATCAAAACTATGAATGAACACATGTTTATGGTGTTATGTACATAACAAAAAAGGTGAAATAACTGAAAACATGTTTTATATTCTAGTTTCCTCTAAATAGCCACCATTTGCTCTGATTGATAATGCAAGAAATTCCACTAATTAACCTGATAAGGCACAAGAGAATACCGAGAGTGTGCAAAACAGTAATCAGAGCAAAAGGTGGCTATTTTGAAGAAATTGAGATATAAAACATGTTTTCAGTTATTTCACCGTTTTTGTTAAGTACATAACACCATAAACATGTTCATTCATAGTTTTGATGCCTTCAGTGAGAATCTACAATGTAAATATTCATGAAAATAAAGAAAACACATTGAATGAGAAGGTGTGTCCAAACTTTTGCCCTGTACTGTATAGTAAAGTGATAGCATTTAGATGTTTTCTTGCAACAGATAGACATATTTCTAATGTATTTACATGTTGAGACGTTGTAATGATGCAACCAGAAGTACTAAATCACATTTTTTTCTCAGATTAGGAAGTTTTTCCTTATTGGATTGGAAGGTCTGAGGACAGGTGATGTGTTGCCTGAGGCAAATTTACGATTTGTGTTTTTGGACGATCTCTATAAAATTGACTTGACCTGAAGTTGACTTTGAAACTAGCTGGTACTAAGAACTTTAAAAACTTAAAAAATGTATTTATGTGCAGTCGGTGAAACCAGATCCACTGGTCTTCTCTAAACAAGAAACCTTTTGCTCTTCATCTCTTCTTTTTACTTGTAGATATGCAGATTTGGAGTGCATCCACTCCCAGTTAACATCTCTCAAAGTGAAGAAGATGGAGATGCTGCTGGAGGCTGTGGAGAGCAGCTATTACCCGGCTTTTAGTAACATCCTACAGGACGTCCTCGCAGGTAATGACTCATAGTTGTTGTTTAGGTACGGCAAGGTATGGCACTCGCCATATCTTTAATCATTATATGTATGGTTGGCAAGATGAGAAAGTCAAAACCTTTTTAAAATACAGTTTTAAGAAGCATTTATTAGGTCTCTCAAAATTTACATTTTGTGTTAATGTTGGTTTGTTGTTATTAGAAAGTCCATTTGTACCCTTTCTTTTATAAAATCATGATTTTGTGCATTTTCTTTACACAAAATTTCAAATGGTATAACCAAAAAAGAATAATAAATTTAAACATATAATCCACCAAGAATATAAAACTTGTTGATCGCATGTATTTTTCATTTTTTAAAACTTTTTTAAGAGAGTTAAACTATCTGGTACCAAGTTTTTAGGGTCACACCACATAGCAGTTTTGTCACTGACCCAGATATATATCAAACTTTGTATAGAACTTTTCATACAACAAAATCAAAAAATGCTTCAAACACACAGAAGTAGATGATTTTTTAAATTAGTAAAACTCTCAAAGTAAAATTGACTAAAAGCAATTACGTTATCATTGAGACTATTTCTCATTGTTCAAATAATTAGAATCAGACACTTGCCTAAAGCAATTTTGTCCACTCACATGTTAAGAGTAATTAAAACCTGAAAATGTTCCTTTTAAGGTACATTTAGAACAAAAAACATGTAAGAAAACATGATTAATTTGTGAGTATCTTATCTGTAGGCTGATATTATGCATTCATAGTGATTATTGATAGTCTATTGCTTCTTGGTTTTAAATTTAAGGTCTGACAATAGAATGAAATGTACTGAGGCCTGGTTTCTGAGGTGTAGCATATGTTTGATTAAAGAGACAAATCTACAGTACCTTTGCACATGTGTGGTATGGGTTTACTGAAGTGACTTTGAAATCTTCGCTCTCCAGCTTTGGAGGAGGCGAGGGACATCTGCACCTACTTGAAGCCCCTAGAGCGCCTGTTTGAGGACATGGAGACCGCAGAGTTCCCTGAGGTCAGGGGTCAGATCGCTCCCTTGATGCACACAGTGTGCCTGGTGTGGGCCAACTCCAGATACTACAACTCCCCAGCACGCCTCATCGTTCTGCTGCAGGAAACCTGCAACCTTCTCATTCAGCAGGTCAAGTAGAGTTTCTTGTTTTTCCATACAGACAGATTTCGCTGCTAAGTAGCTATTACTCCAGTGTTTCTAATCTGCTGTTGTCAGATATCACCTGCCAGTGCAGAGTGGGTGTTTGTTCTTTTGATGAAGTTCTACTCTCCGTGGGTGGGACTCTTTTTCTTTGTTCTTCTTTCTCTTTTCATGCCATCACCGTCATTCAGTACTTTAGTGTTTACCTTATTGGAAACTAAACTCTTTTTGCTGCCTGAAATGTATATAGCACCTAAAAGCTCTTCCCAGGAAAGCTCTACCAGCCGCCAGGGCTGGATTAACCCACTAAGGGGTGCGCAGAAAAATTGAGCAGTGGGTCCTGATTCACAAATTCCTCTCTTTCTATCATGTAGGCATCCTGTTTCCTTTGAACGGGATGTTGTAGAAATGTAGATTTTAATATAGTTTGACGAAAATGAATGAATAAAGTTTACCAATCATGACAACACACAACAGCACAACAGCAGAAAAACATTTTGCACAGCATTGACATTTCACACAAACCATGTGTTGAACAATGACTGAAAAGACATAGACAGAAGCAAACTGCTTATAAAAGTTTGTAGTTGTTCTATAAATGGTTTCAAACATTTCTCTCCACAGAGAAATACACACAGCGCCTATCCAGAAAGTATACACTCAGTATTTTGCATATTGCTGGCACATTGCATGGCAACAAATGTGTTTTAGCATATTAGAAAAAATATATATAACATCAAAATTGAATTAAAGGGAAAAAATACATAAAGTTTACTTACCTCAAGTTTCCTTACCTGATTGTGAGTTAAATTTTCCATTTGGTGATAATTTTCTAAAATCCTGAATAAAAGACAACTTTCGGTTGTGAGACAGTGATGCTCACAAATGAAATGTCCATGAGCAAAGGGGATTGACAAAAAAGGATATCCTGGTCATGTGACCTCATAAATTGAAAAAAAATAATGCCTAACTAAAATTTGGTGTAAAAGACAGATTTTCTATCACAGCTTTTTAGAAATGAAGTAATTAAGAGGAAGTAAGAAGAAGAAATTACTATGCACTACAGGAACAGTATGAAATATGTTGACCTTTAAGTGTCCATCAGTACAGTGCACATGGTCACTTCAAATTATTTTGCACAGAACCACAAAACCCAACAGAACTCCTGTGGTGGTTTACTGCGTGTCAATTTATAAAGCTTAAAATATTTTCATGCTGATGGAATACTCACTCTGTTTGCATCAAATTAAAGAAAAGAGTGAAAACCAGCCACTGGGCTATACACTTGTAGGAAATTGTAGGAAATGTTTGGATCAACTTTCCACACTTTATTTAGGTCCATTACTGCAGAAAAGCAGCGCTGTTGCCTCACAGCAAGAAGTTCGCAGGTTCAAGACCTCCTTGGTCCTGGGTCTGGGACCTTTCTGTGTGGAGTTTGCATGTTCTCCCCGTGTCTGCGTGGGTTTTCACCGGGTACTCCGGCTTCCTCCCACAGTCCAAAAACATGCTGAGGTTAATTAGCGACTCTAAATTGCCTGTAGGTGTGAGTGTGTGAGTGAATGGTGTGTGTGCCCCACAATTGGCTGGCGACCATCTGGGGTGTATCCCTGCCTCTCGCCGTAACGTGCTGGGATAGGCTCCAGCAGACCCCTGCGACCCTAATGAGGAATAAGCAGGTATAGAAAATGACTGACTGCAGAAAAGCTGTAAGTCTAAGTTGTTAACTATTACTTGATTCCTGAAAATTGATATCTGTCTTTTTTGGGTCGGGTAGTTAACTGATTATTTTTGTACCATTTAAATGTCTCATATTATACACTTTAATGTTTTTATGTGGAATTTTGACATCCCTAACAAGATTTGTAGTACCAAAGATGATCTCAGTATAATTTTACACTTCTGTTTTCAAGCTTCTTTCTAAGCCTCTCCTCCTCCTCTTTAAATGGCTGTGGATGGTGAGTGTATAGTAATGACATCACAATTTCACTAAGTCATGACTGTTTGTTTTAAGGAACAGTTTCTAAATACAGGCTGTGTATGTTTCTCTGTGGATTGAGTGTTTTTTAAACATGGGACAGTATTAATACACTCTCTCTCTCTGTCATGTATACAGTAACATATATATATAGGGATCTAATAAATATATACGGTATTCATTGGAATCAAACTGCTTAAATTTCAATAAAAATGTAAAAAAAAATGTGTGTTCTAAAACTTTCCAACACCAGGCTCGGGCGTATCTAGTTCCAGAGGAGATCCTCAGGGGGGAGGTGTCAGAGAGTCTCCTAAAGGTGCACACGAGCCTGGAGGTCCTGCAGCTCTTCAGGAGCACCTATGAGGATCAGCGGGTCAATCTGGCCCAGTACCAGAGGAACGGGAGCTTGGTGAGACCTTGGGACTTCTCCCCACTTTTGGTCTTCTCTGGACTAGACTGCTTCATAACCAGGGTCAAGACCCTTAAGGTGAGTGAAGTGAAGTTTTACAAGCAATGTCAGGTATTTGAGTGAGCTTGCCTTATTTTACAAACCAGACCTTTGCACGTCTCCCTACCGTACAGGACATCCTCTCGACAGCCGTGGACTTGTTGAAGCTTGAGAAGTTGGAGATCGGAGGCATCCGAGGCCGATCCCTCAGCCAGCAGGTCCAGCTGCTCCACCAGGAGTTCCTAGACATGTACAAATGTTTCACAGAGAAGCCCTACGACTGCTTGGACCTCGGTAACATGGTAAGGGTTTTTTTGGTTCACAGGATGCATTGAAGTTTCGCCTGCTGGGAAAAACAGGCTGTTTTTTATAGTAGTGACTTTAAAGGTCAATACATTTTCAAAAAGGATTTTATGGAATAAAAGACATAGCCTACAAGGTGACAAGCTCGGTGTGATTATTATGCCTGAATAGCATTTAGTACACGCTCTTTCCTTCACACGTCAGGAAGCGCCACCTCAGCCCGGTAGCTCCAGCAAATTGTTTCTTGCCAAAAAACTGTCTTTTTTTTCCCAACGCCATCTAGTTGCTTAACCAAGATGTTCCCGAGTTCTAGCAAGAAAAAAGCAATTTACTTTACTTGTAAGAGCCCGGCCGACGCTTCCCCGCCGGACGGCTTTGAGTCAGTGAGATGTGAAAGTGAATATGCTGCGCTGGCTCGACGTCGGCTTTGCGCAGCACGTGTGGTGTTTGGGCTGTCGGGTGTAGCTGAGCTATCTGCCCTGCAGGAGTTTGAGGAAGATGTGAGGGAGTTCAGACTGAAGGTGGATGACACAGACCGGCGACTAGGAGCTGTCTTCTGTCAGGCCTTTGATGACGCCTCCGGACTGGAGCACGCCTTCAAGGTCCGGGAACTTAATCTCTCTCTTTGTCACACATTCGCACACATGCTCACGCACGCACACATTTATTTGAAAGCCCCTTTCCACTCCTTCTGATGTTTCCAGGTCCTGGATATGTTCGGCAGCCTGCTGGAGCGGCCCCTTGTGGCCGAAGACACTCTGGACAGATACCCGCTCCTCGTGTCCATATTTGACAGGGAGCTGAACTGCTGTAAAGTCCTCTACGACAGACACATTCAGACTGCAGAGCAGCTGGGTGAGATTTTATTTATATATTTGTATGAATGTCAATATCTGCATATTGTTGCCATATGGCATTAAGCATATTACACATAAAACAACTTATAACATCAAAATTGAATTAACAGTTAAATATAATAATAATAACTTGACTTATCCCAGGTAGTGATTTCTATTTTTTATTTGGTGAAAATAAAAAAAACATAGATTATAACAACGCCTCTATGCCATACTGTACATGTTGAATTTAGTCATTTTCTGTAAACAGATGTAAGAAAAAGTGAGAAATGTTTAAAAAAAAACAGTTTTCATAGCTACAAAGAAAAGCAAAAGTGTGGTTCACAGTTCAATATTCTGTTATATATTATTGTGTTTGGGACACATTTCAAGTTAAAATATGTAACAAATACTCTGCTGTTTTTATTGGAACAAGGCTTCAAAAATGTACATGTAATCACACCAAAACCACTGATTACTGTGGGTCAGGTCAGATACTACACAGTCATGACGTCATGTTTTTATAACAGGATATGAAGCACGAGTTAGATTCAGATCTTATATGCTCGGCTTGTTTTCATCTAAGGAAGAATTAAGCTGTGATCTTTGGTGGCTCCATGACCCCAGCTATTTGATAAGTTCCCTCAAGTGTAGGCCTGTTATAATATTTGAAGCAGTGTCAGGGAACACAAAACTCCTTTGATAAGTTTCTACAATAAACATATCATATTAAACAAATATAGAGTCCCTAACATATTTTTAGGTTTCCATTATGTGTTATATAGAGCTGGAGAACATAGAAATCCCACAGACAAGTGAAGCAGAAACTTTTTATTTTTTGAGTAACTTGTGAGCCGACCCGTGAAGGTTGTGTGAGTATGTGGGCAGAACTTCAATCAATGCCTTTAAACAGCGAGATCCATAAGAACACCTCAAGGACACATTGTTTGTTGTAGGGGATTAAACCTGTGATGGTTTCGACTTTAAATTAAAGAAATAATTAAAGAGAGACCCAGAGAGATCCTGAGAAAGGAAATGTCTTACGTTTGGCATATTTTAAGTAGTTTAAAAAACTTTAAAGCCTCTGCACATCAACAAACCACCCACAGATGTTTTATGTCTTTAATTAGACCTCTAGCCAGGACAATGTAGACAAACTGGGCTTGATTAATTGCTTCTTTTTTTTTTCCTTTTTTAAAAATCATTTTAATTGGTACAGAGACTTTTCTGACAGCATTTATATACATTTTTCACAGCAGCTATATTGACAAGAAATATTAGGTAAACATGTGCAATAATACTGATTAAATTCCTTTGCATTTAAGTGAAATAGTGCGGCTATTGTGCAAATTGACTCTGTTACTGTAAATGAAACTGAACTGTAATTTGAGTCATTGGTAACACCTGTATTTACCTACTAAATGCTACAGACAGTGTTGATTAATCCACCATAACGTGTTCCTTTAGGTATAA
The DNA here is from genome assembly GCA_030544235.1 of Lepturacanthus savala. Classification (NCBI taxonomy): domain Eukaryota; kingdom Metazoa; phylum Chordata; class Actinopteri; order Scombriformes; family Trichiuridae; genus Lepturacanthus; species Lepturacanthus savala. The sequence continues at coordinate 6,378,157 of CM060471.1, forward strand.
TATATGGCATTATAAGATATGATTTATATCTAAGGATGACATTTTGAAGTCAAAAGACTTTTTCAACAAGGTCACTGTTGTTAAAACACAAGACACATAAAATTAAACAACACTCCCTGAAATCCATAATAACATCAGCACAAGTATAAAATAAAATAAAATAAAAATATATTGAACAATGATTCATACTTACATTGAATTATGGTATCTAATTCTATAAATGAGTCCTGAACTGATTTCATTAACCTGTTAAAATTGTAAACCTCCTGATAGGGGGGCAGCATTGAGATTTTTGTATATATATCACGAGAAAATCTCAGCTATAACACCAAATGAAGTATTTTTTTAGCATTGGTAAAACACAGTGTTACTCTTATAGTATCAATATATCATTTCTATCATATAAATGATATATCATCAATTATCAATACAATAAGAAGGATGTATCCCTGCCTCTCACCTGTAATGTGCTGGGATTGGCTCTAGCAGACCCCTGAGACCCTAATGAGGAATAAATGGGTATAGAAGATGAATGAATGAATAATATCAGTAGTGGGGCTGCAAAACACTATTTTGATATTAAATTTAGATTTCAGTTGTTTGCGTTATAATTATTTGGGTCCTTTATAATCTCCTTTTTAAACATCTTACAGTAATATTCTTCATTTTCTATAATGACTGTAATGTGACCTCTATGATTTTATGGTTGATCTTTTAACTTTTTATTGCAGATAATTCAGCTTATTATACATACTTTTTTCCGAATTTGGGTCAGTTTGGTCTTTGTAAGTTTTAAATAAAGTGTTTTTTATCCGTAAAACACAATTTTTTGTGGCAATATTCTATCTACATTTGCTCTGTGACAGCAACATATACATTGATTCTGACACTTCGTTATTTCGTTACTTCGTTAGTTTTATTTTGATACCAGATTTAAGTACATAACCCTTGTGGTTGTAGAGATATTCCTTATTTTTTGTCATTTAGAGGATGAAAACTAAACTGTTTCACACCATAGCACCATTGTAAAAAAAAATGTACTTATGAATAGATGAATGATCCGATCTTACATTAGTGACTCTTTAGATTGGGCTTTCACTATTAACTTTTGATTTGTCTCTTCCTGATGCAGAAATTCTCCTGCCATTGCCAATAGATTAAGGCAATACTGCAGGTCAAATGTCTAATGTCTCATTGAAATCAGATGGTACACTTTACTCTGGCACAAACCTAATTTGTGAATTATATGCACTCTAACAGATAATATGTGCAGTCCTTAGCTCACTCTTTCCCCTGCCATTGTGGCTAATATCTGTATAATAGTAATTAATTACACTTTACCTGTGCAGGTTCCACTCCAGTGAATAAGAACATGCCAGCAGTGGCCGGTGGGCTGAGATGGGCCCAGGAGCTGCAGCAGCGCATCCAGGCTACGTTCTCCAAGTTCACACACCTCTCCTACCCGTGAGTCCTCTCCTGCATCTGCACTGCAGAACAGAATGTTTGTGTGGTCATGCATTTAAAGTGAAGTAATCGCTCCATGAGTTGTTTAAAAGGCCTATTAAAAAAGATCTATTAGATCCTCCTCCTGGAAAGCTATGGGATATAACCTTTGCAGGGGTTGTAAAATCTCATCTTGGCTGCAGGTGCCTGGAGTCTGCAGAAGGAGCCAGGGTCATCCATAAGTATGAGGAGATGATGCAACTGTTGGACAGGTGTGTGTGTGTGTGTCTTTTCTCACTTTATTACAGTGAATGCCATCATGCTTAGATATATGTATTACTGAATAAAACAACAGCAAGAGAGAATAAAGAGAATTGACAGTGACTGAATAGGACCTCATTTTGTTGTACTGTAAATATTGAGAAAGTCAATAACATGAATCACATTCTGTGTCTCCAAAGACATTTTTTCATGCGATTTCACGCCAATGCTGATTTTTAAACTGAACATTGGTGATTTTGTTAGTTGAGGGTATAACGTTTATGAAGTAGCCCCTGTGGAATAGCATGCAGACATGCAGCTCCAGGCGTGATTTATGTTCTCATTACTGCAGCGCTGCTCTGCAGATTATTTCACAGGGCTCCCATAATCCCATATGCTCTGTTGCTGCTCACTGATGCCAAGTGAGAAATAGCCTTTTAGACCACATCCAGCATCAAAACCTGCGAGATAAAGCATCCCATGGGGGGGGGATGCTGTTTTATATAAAATAAAATTGAATTACATAAGAATCAAAGGGGGGAGAGATCTTCTATTGCTATGATTTATTTTGAAGAAATGTCCTCAAACACTGTGAATATTTTTCCACTTTTCAGGCCACCTGAAAAATCACACTTACAGTTTGCAAATTAATTTAGGAGCTAGTGTAAGGACTATGTCAAGTGTAGGTAAATCAAAATTCCAGGTGATTTTTGGTGGTGTTATATAGTGTAGTATAAGTAAAACGGTGTACTTCCGAGCTTTCTATAATAAATACAGTGTGCTCTCAAATTTACACTGCACAAGCTTCCATGGTTTCTCAAGCTAGCTCACTTTTGTCCGTTAGCTTTTTTTTGACTGTGGGTTTAATAAAGTTTTGTTCAAACTGGGTTAATGAACATTTTGAGACTGAATTATACACTAAATTATGAGCAATAAAACAAAAATTGAACTAATAGAAGGTTAAATGACTTCACTGAGCAAGTCATTTCATTAACTGTTGATATAAAAAGATATTAATCAGGTGGCCTTTTAAACCAGCTTCTGTATATAATTTATCTTTTAAATCTTTTTAAATTATTATGGCAGCAGTTACAATGAAAAGCAGAAGTCTAATTATCCTTAAGCTATTCATTATTGGTGGTGTGTCCATTGCTACCACAGCAATTCCCTCAGATTTTTTTTTTTAATTGAGCTGAAAGGATTAACACTTATTATCATTCCAATCCATTGGCTCCTACTTTTGGTTTTGGACTGTTGTTTAGATACAAATAATTTGAACAAGTCAACTTGTGTTTCTTACAATTCTGATATTTTATAGACCAAACAATGGATCTGTTAATTAAGGAAAATAACAGGCAGACTAATCTACTAATCTGCTAATAGTAATGAACTGGAGCCCAAGTTATTTTTTATTTTATTTTTAGAAATAATTTTAGGTTATAGTAATAATTAGAATTAAATTATGTGGACAAGATGGTGAATTATGATAGTGAGTCTAAGTACTGACATGTATAGAAATTCCAAAGTGTGTGCATGAGTAGCATACAGCACCCAGAGGTGTGTGTGAATAGTTCTGTTTTTGAATGAGATGCACATCACTGCACACACACAGATACACTTACACACAAACGCTTATTCTTTATGCCTCCTAAGTTTAATATCACTCCTTCACTTTGTCCCTTCACCCAGAATAATGGAATGATGAACAACACCGCTTCTCTGCCCTCAATTTACTCCGATCAGAAATTAGAGCCCTTGTTATGCTGTAATAATCATCGCCGCCGCCGCGATGAGCGTCACTGCCATTATTATACATATTCCAGTCAGGAGCAGGACGGGCATCCTCACTCATTACCCCCACAGACAAAATGCTTGGTGATTTATGGCCACGGCTGCGGCATTTGATTGCCTCTGTGTCTGCGGTGCCACTATCAGGAAATGAAGCTCGCAGCAGAAATCCAATAAGGAGCGCACAGTGCACGCCGAAGTTCTCATCATAATTGTGGCTATTTACAGATTGATATAGCTGTACAGAGCCCTGACACATTGTCTGTTCCCAGTCTCTCCCAGATGAATCAGCGTTTATCCTCAATTTACCCTCCCCACACCTGCAGCTAACCCTCCCTCCCAGCTGCTGCTCCCTCTCCCCTTATTGTCTGCTTGATATGGACGCCACTCATTCTGTTTACAACCTTAGAGGATTGGGGGGAAAATGGCTCAATCACATGCCTTTCAGCCACTCGTTTTGCTGCTTATGTTGTTTTTTTTTCATCATGTGAGCCGTTTTCACAGTAAAATAAATGCTCCTGCCCTTTTTTAATGAGAATAGAAAAGAAGGTTATACCTCTCTGGTGAAGGTACAAATTGTTTTGTTTCTGTGATAACTTTTGATTGTAAAGCGTTTCTTTTCTTTGTTCTCGGCGTTCCAGATACTCCGCCAGCCTGTACGAGACATGGACAGAGACCGTGGGCGAGAGTTCCCAGTACAACCTCAGCCTGCCATTAATCAGCAGAGACCCTGCCTCTCGGCTGATCTCAGTCAACTTCAAACCACAGGTTCTTACGTTTAGGCCTTGGAGAAACTGATCCGAGACAGGCCGCTGTGATGTGTCACTGCTCGAAAGCTTTTTGCTCTGAAAGCCTCTACAGAGTCTGAGTGATTTATTATTTGGTGATGTATCACGCTGATCACAGCCTTTTTATTAAATATTATCTATTAAGTGTCATACATCTGCCTCCAGTCGCGCTGAAGAGTATTAATGTGCAAATAAAGTCATATTTTCTTTGCACTTTTTTTTTAATTAGCTGGGTCAGTATCTCAATAAATAAAAGATGGATCATGCTGCTCTAATGAGTTGCTGAATTACATTCCATTAATCTGAGTGAGAACAGAGTTCTTAAAAGGCTCTATCTTGTAAAATAAAGATGCTAAATTGCAAACAATATCTGTACCTTTCCCTGATTATGAATGAGTGATATGTCTCTGAGCACCTCCTCTCCTTCCTCTCCTCTCTGCAGCTGGCGTCCGTGCTGAGGGAGGTGAAGTACCTGGAGGCTCGGCAGACCCAAGCCATTCCTGACACCGCAGCTCAGCTTTACACCACCAGGGGGCAGCTGTGGCAGTATGTGGCCAACCTGGAGCTCACTGTGGGCCGATACAACAAGGTGGGTTTACCGTACATTAGGCTGAAAGCCAGTCCTACTAGGAATTGACTTTTTTTGTGATATATGTGATCAAAATGATTGAATTTGTGGTGGTATTTTCTCATCAAAGGTCTAAATAGGCTTAAGGAATAATACTTCTGTGCTTACACTTAATATTTTAAGTGCATAGATGCGTTCACACTTTGCAGTAGGGCTGCAATCCTGATAATGACCAATCATTATCATAATTGGTCAATACTGAAATCATGATTATTCAAATGATTATTTTTTAGTTACACAATACATTTATTTAGCATGAGTGACTTTATGCTTTTGTTTGAGATGTTAAACAGATTTGTTGTGTTGCCACATGGATTTCACCTTAGAGCAAATCCAAAATACGTTTTCCGAGCCTTTTTCTCGACCAAACACTCTGATCTCCCTCTGACATTTCACACACTCTCTCACTCGCGCTCTCTCTTTCAGAGATTGTGTAAAGAAAAATGGCAAAAATAGTTGCCAAGAAGAAGCATTTCCATAAATTGCTTAGTGGCAATGTTTGAAAACAGGTGTTAAACTGGGTAGTCACAAGTGCGCCCCATTTTTACAGTGTGAGTGTACGACACTGATGATAGGGATGCTATACAGATTCATGTCAAAAATACCGAACTATCCCTTTAAGTCAAGACCAAGTATGAAAGGATTGGTGAGCTCAGTTTAGCATTTGATGTTAGAGTGATGAAATTCTACTCAGGAGAGTTTCAAGTGGCCGAGCTGCGACCTCCAATGTGTAAGGATGATGTCACATCCTGGGGGTGGCTGACTTAGCACCATCACTCAGGGCTCATCTCTTTGTTGTATCATTTGACCACTATTATTATTTTTTGTATGTGTGTGTAAAACATGTGGGTCACATTTGGATTATAAATGACGAATTTCATAATAAATAAGTGATGATGTCATAGTAAGGACATTAGTCAAGTCACAAATCACAGATTTGTTTTTACAACAGCAACACAACATCCCTTGTCTTTATAGACCCTCAATTATACAATGAAAAACTCCCCCCAAAAAAACTTTAACAGGAAACAAAAGAGAACGAAATAGATGATGTGTGCACAGGATAGAAACAATACATTCAAACAGGGAAAGTTGAAGTTAAATAGAATAACAGAATTGTGGTGTATGTGGAGAATGAGGTGACAGGATCCATTGCAGCTTCCAGGTGAACCAGGACAGCATCAGACCCTCCAGTAACAGAAGGATCCTTCAGTGGCTGCACTGCAGCATGTTCTGTGGATGAGAAAACACAGGGCAGGACTCTGGGAACAAAACCGATTTAAAAATGGTACATCAGCGGGTCAGGAGTGTTACAGAAGAAAGAAAGAGAGATGAGCTCAGAGTATCTCACGAGGTCCCGGCAGTCTAAACCTATAGCATCATAACAACTTGCTAACCATCAACATGTGGCTATTATCATTCTAAGCATATTAGCATGATGATGTTAACATTTAATTCACAGCCTCACTGAGACCCCAACTTGACTCCAGACTCTTTAGTCTTGTTACACAGAACTGTGGATTTTTTACACTATTGCTTATATTTTAAAGGATAATTCTGTGTCCACAGTATGGAAAAAAACAAAACAAAAAAACAAAAAAAAAACAATGCCAGCAACTAATAACTCTTTTAATGTACAAAGGGGCTTATGAAAACATGTGAGCGTATCTTTAAATGGTATCTAGGTGTGGGGTCATGATGGCAACTTCAATAACGAAGCATGAAAAAATAAGAGAATCACTGATGTAATTAAGTCAGCCGCTCAGAAGACAGCGCACACAAAGCACAGCCACACACACAGCAGCGATGTGGTGATTCAATGCGATGATTAGTTTAAAAACACAGAGATTCATTGCTTCAGGTAGCTAAAAGTTCAAACCCAATTAAGTCGTGGCAACATGGAACGATCGGGAAAGGCTGACTTTAATGAGGACGACACCCCGTCTCCCAGCTCTCGGCTTCTCTGTGGCCTTTCAGTGGCAGTTATATTAAAATGATATTTCTGTGCTCACTTAATGGGAGCTGAGAATCTAATCTGGTCGTTTCCGTTCTGTTCTCTCTCTCCCACTGTCTGGCTGCAGGTGCTGCACTCTGTGCTCGACGTGGAGCATCCTCTGGTTCAGGGCCAGCTCAGGGACATCGACGCCCGGCTTCAAAAGGCGGAGGAGAGCCTGAACTGGAACAGCGAAGGTCTGGATGTTTACTGATAACTCGCAGATACAGGAGCAGGGAGGACGCATTTAAATATCCAATGTTCTCAAGTGTGTTGACCTAAATTACACAAAATCACATTTCCTCCTGTGGTATTTGCTCTTAAGATTTTTGTCTACACAAAACAATGGAAGAATTCTGTTTTCTCAGTGTTGAAAAAACCTGCTAAAAATGAGTTTAAACCTCCAGACTAACGTGTTGCAGACTTCCAAATAATTAAGGCTGAAATAAGTAATTTTGATGTTCCTAAACAGTCAGATAAGTTTACAGTGAACCTGTGTTAGGGTTGCAAAGGGGTGGGAAATATCAGGTAAATGTTCAGAAACTTTCCATGGGAACTTAAGCTCGGGAATTTTGAAAATATTCAACATATAGCTCCTAACTTACCAGCTAGTTAGTTACTGTATGAATACGTTTTTATTTAATATTTGCTAGTGAAGCATTAATACCAATATTGGTCAAATATATTTAGAGTATAATACAATTAAAACATACTTCACCACACCATGAGATGATAACAGAACCTCGTGATATAGAACTGTATCTGCTTCATCCACCACAGCATTTAGGAGTTGCTGGATTGTATATTTGCTGAGTTTGATGAGAGAAACCAAAAAATACCATTAGTTTAGTAGTAGCTGTAACTTAGCAGCTCTCGGCTCTGCTCCGCTGGTCTGGAAACAGCTTCTATCAACAAAAAGGTAAAGCACCTATTGCTCTGACTGAGGGAATCATCACGATGGGCAAACTTTCAAAATGTTTAACTGTCCCTTTAAATCTGGTTGTTTTAGCCAAGATTATGCTGAAATATATTTTTTACTATTTTTAACTTTCCTGTTAAGGGCCAACTTTCCAGTTGTGTAAAGTTTGGATTTATTCCTGTTTTTGAAAATTTGAAAATTCCCAGAATTTTACAACCCTAGTACAAATAGTGGATAGTTGTTTCAAGTTAGTCAGATAGGTTTCAACATTTATGATACTGATCTTGTGTGCTTGCGTGTGCTTCTAAATAATCATACTTTACTATTCTTTATAGTTTTTTTTTTCTTAAAGGTACAGTGTGTTATTTTCTCTTGGCATCTGATGGTGAGGTTGCAGATTGCAAATGAGTTACCAAACGTAGGAGAACCTGTGGCAAAAAAAAAGTCTGTCCTGAGAGCCATGGTTTGGTTTGTCTCTTATGGGCTACTGTAGAATGGTGGGATTTATGGAGGGAGACCTGCTCCCCTTGTAGATAAAAACACTCTATCTTAAATAATAAAAACAATCGTTCTTATTTTTATTGAATTATATACTAATTAAAGCATACTTTGTAATATTTTATTCCATTTCTGCCAAGTCTGGTGTACTAGATGCTGCTAAATGACGATAAATTTTACACACTGGACCTGTAAAATTTTGGCAACTCGTTGCAAACTTCAGCTACTGGCTGGGATCACATAGTCTGCCATCAGTGTAACACAGCCACACCGTTGAGAATCATTCATGCATTCCAGCCTCTATCTCTTTTTAATTTGTTTTCTGTGCATTTTAGTTCAGATTCTCAGTAATGTAGCAGTAATTATCCTTGAGTCATGTCTCACATGCTGCCTTGGGTTGTTGAATTTGAGGGAATTGGGTCTTGAAAGTCCTTGAAATATCCTTGAGTTTGATGTTTAAGAAGAGGTGTGAGCCCTGAGGCCTTAGATTGCGAAGCACACCGTGCATTCTGGTTTTATTCATTTTTTTCTCCCTCCAGTGATAGAGCATCAATTTTTTAAGTTAATTGCACCCCACCAGACAGCCTAATTTAAAATTGTTCTATTTCCAGCAGTCAATTTGCTCTTTAAGTAGTTTGTGAATGTTGTTTATGAGATAGAAGAAATTCTAAATGCGAGAAAATAATTCTGTTGATATACTTGTACGTAAATCTATTTGCCTGAGTGGTGCCTGCAGAAGGGTCTGGGCCATGTTAGACAATACACAGATCTCACTGGGAGATCCGAAGAACTATAGCAGATGCATCATGGGAGAGGAGACAAGCTGACAAAAACATAAATTGGACCAATTTTTTTGTTAGTAGCTGTGTAAATGCTGGACTCTATAAGCCGGCGGTTCTCAAAGTGGGGTCCAGGGACCCTCAGGGGATGTCAGAGGGTCCCCAGAAAAAAGGGGAATAATAATAATATTTATATTTCCATCCATAAGTAATAAGTAACTCTTTAGACCCATTTGTATGGATGACTGCCATAATATAAAATAAATAAATTATTTTATTGAATTTAGTAGTATTTATTTCCTATTATTTGTATATTATTTTCCCTTCGTACATGAATTTATTTACTTTTATATTTTATTTTCCATATTCATATAGTGATTATATTACATAACGAGGAATAGGTGGTTATAGAAAATGACTACATATTGAGGGGAAAAAAATATATATATATATATATATATATATATATATATATATATATATATATATATATATATATATATATATATATATATATATATATGTACTGTGTCATTTATTTATTTTTGATTATGGCAGATTTGATCCTCCATATTTTGGCCTGTACATTTTCTGTTCTAAAACATTTAGAACAGAAAACAAGCAAAAAAAACTTAACTCAATGTTAAAAAGTTTAAGAAACCCTGCTATATGCCACATAGTCATAATTTTATTGCTGTTTTAATGCCATAAAAGTTCCCTGAACCTTCATTGTAACTACTTTGGTAGAAAGTAGTACTGTCTATATATATATATATATATATATATATATATATATATATATATATTGTCTATATTTCTTTTCTCAGTCAGGTGTCTGTCAATGTCATAGATTTTTGTAAAGGAAAGAACAGCAAATGTGAAAAATTGGCTATATAGTACTGTAAGTCTGTTTTCTGTATTAAACCATATGACGTCAAGCAGCAGTACAGCAGATATATTCTGTGCTGAAATATTCCTCTTCCCCGGCTTGGTCTCATCGCTGTCATTTCCAGTGCGGAGCCGGCTGCTGCAGCGAGGTGTGACATGAACAGAGGGGCTCTACATTTTGAAAAACATGCACAATAAGAATAGGTGCTCAATCATTCATAAGCTTTGATTGACACAGCGCTGGCAGGCATGTTGTTAGTTTCTCCCACTCCGGGATTCCCAGAAGAACGCTGCTGAAATGAGAAGCGTGTTTATGGCACAACCCAGCGCACCCGGCTGTCTGCGGGGACAGACAGCAGTCCCCCCTTCAGACCAGCTCTGTTTTTGAAGTGAATTTCCCTGATGTAGGAAACACAGCGTTCATTCCATTTTGGAGCTGATGACATCATGTTCACACATATTTTGTCGCTGCTCCATGTATCATGTACTTTGAGAAACACATATCCCTCAATAGATTTTTTTTTTTTTTTATTTCAGTTTACAGTCTGAGCTAGACAATTTAAAGTGTAGATATATCAGCCAATACCAGTTTATTGCAGATATATTTATAGGCACAGCTTTAATGAGGACGTATAGAATGATGCATAGAATTTCGATCTGGACCACATGCATTTTGCCTGAGAAAATACTAACTGACAGGAGTGTGAGTGACACTGAATACAATTGAACTAAACTAATAAAAAAATTAGATCAGATTTGATCTTGAACATTAGAGATATTTTAATCACACATTTTAATCTCACATTTCTTTTCCTCTTGACCTATTAATCACGCCCCCTTCCAAGGCATTTGGGAATACATCCAAGAGGTCCGGGACTCCGTCTGTGACCTGGAGAGCCGTCTGCAGAGGATCAAAGACAATGTGGAGGAGATCCAGAGCTGCATGAGGTCCTGGGCCTGCCCCATGTTCGACAGGAAGGAGGGTAAAAAAGAGGCGCTGCTCAGCCTGGAGGACCGGCCCGAGAGGCTGGACAGGTGCTACAGTCTGATACGGACATCTGGAGATAAGATCCACTTCCTGCTCAAGGTGGGTAAAAGAGGTTTTGTATAGTAGTTGCGTGACTCATTCTGTGGGTCACGCAACTACTAGATGCGGTATTCAGTAAGTGTCACACTCCATCATGTCCTCAGAACAATCGAGAGCTGTTCAGAGCTGATCCGTCCTCCAAGGAGTGGAAGGCCTACGTGGAGTACATCGATGACATGGTCATAGACGGCTTCTTCAACAGCATAGAGTGCTCTCTCAAGTTCTTCCTGGATAACACAGGTAGGTCAAAGAAAACTCATACTAACCCTAACCCTAACACATCTAGAACAGTGGTTCTTTTTTCACATCAAGGACCCTTAAAATCACAAAAGACCATGAAGCTCATCTGATGAGATTGTTGCTTTTTAGACGATTTATAACAGAAAGTGGCGGAAATTATGGAGGACTGAGACTGTCATTATCAAAAATAAATAAATAACTGAATCAGTACAAGAATGGATATGCCAGTAAATGTATTGTATTCATTCAATTATTAAGTACATTTAATACATTAATTAAATGTATTTATTTGTGAATTATTTTCCCTTTGCACATAAATTCCCAATTTATTAGATTTTTATTTTTTTTATTAATACATTACTTGTTTAAATGTATTTATTTATGCATTTCCTTTTGCATTTCCACATTAATAAATGGCAAATTTTATTTTAAATTAAATTCATTCTTGGCAAAGGGAAAATAATAGGAAACAAATATGTTAATTGGAAATCAAATTTAGTAATTTATTTGAGTCCTCCATACAAATGCTACATTCTGTCATTGTGTAGTTATGGGATGAATTATAGTGAAAATAAATGACTCACTTTATTCTGGGGACCTTCGGGTCGGCGACCACATACATTCACCAAGTCTTCTATCTGACATGCTAATGTGCAGCACAGCCAATATGTCGCTATATTTCCAAAACTATACGGATGGTGCCGAGCTGAATCACCAGGGCAGAGTTCTTTCAACTGCTCATTAAACTATTAACATTCCATTAACCAGCAGGAGCCAGTGACAGCCACTAAAACACTAAAAAAATCTTTGTTTTTTTGCAAATTTCGTAAGTGGGAATCGCCTCATAATTTAATGGGTTCGTCCTTGGCCGATTCTAGACCCGACCACCAAGTTTCATAAAAATCAGCCAAGTAGTTTTTTCCACAATCCTGTTCACAGACAAACAAACAGACAGACAAACAGCACTGAAAACAAAACCTCCTTGTGAAGGTAATAAAAAAATAAATAGAAAATATTCTGGCAGCATGTCGCACTCTAGTGGTGCTGGTGGTTTTACTACTGTGCAATAAAAGTGCAATATCAGAATCTTCAGCAGCAAACGGCAAATATTATCCGTCCTGCCAGCCGGCGCGACTTGGACGGCTCCTCAGCGGCACGTCCTCAGGGAGGTTTTATGTCAATTGGGTGTAAAATTGTTTTGGACTCGCTTGCTGGCAGGAGTTTTGTCAACCAGTTTAGATGGTCTGGGATGTGGTTCAAGACGTGGTGGATTACTGCCAGACTTCTGCTACTGTGTCCAATCCTTCTCGTTTTTTTTTCCTTCACTTTTACTTCATTTGCTTCCCCTCCTCCTTCAGATAGTCTTTTTATGATTAGGAGGGTTCTGAAGTGAGTGGATTGACCTGTAAATGTGTCCAGAGCACCTGTGTAAAGGAGCAGATCGCCAAGTTTGGGTGTTAAACAAGAGATGTTTAGCACTCAAAAGAGGCCTATTGTTCTTCATCCATTTATAGAGTTTGAATGCAAATATTTAAGTTAAAAAGAGACAGATAATCCACTTTTTTCATGTTTTCAAATAAGACTTTTACAAAGTATTAAAGAATACTTCTGGTTGAGTATTACATCTTACGACTCCTCATCCACCATAAATTAATTCAAAGAATTGGTAAAGTTACTGTAAACATATCAAGAATTTTTCTCAGTTTTTCATTTGTGGAACATATTTGGTGAAAGTTTTTAACCATACTGAAAATTCGGTCTTGAATCACTAACATTATTTGCAACACTGTCATGCTGTATATCAATGAGAAATATTAACCAACTCCTCTGCTCCTGGTCCAGACCAAAGGGCGGTTGTAGCACCTCTGTTTGAGGCTCAGCTGGATCTGAAGCTTCCTGACATAGTGTTCGCACCCTCTCTGGAATTTGAGGCGGGAGACGGCTTCTTTGAGCTGGTCGAAAGTCTCATCAACGACGTGTTCCGGATCTCCTCACTGGTGCCACGCCTGGCCCAGCATAGTCCCTTCCCCCACTACCAGGTACTGCAGCTCCGATGCACACCATCTCATTCTAGTTCACTGCATCATCTTAGTCACATGGTTTACGACGTACACTTTGAGATTGTGACACTTTCACCTCAGGCGGACATGGAGGACATGGCCGACCTGGCAGACATGCGTCAGCTCCTCATGGAGCGTGTGCAGGGCGTCATGGTGACGTGCTGTGAGTTCCGCAACTCTCTGGAGCGCTACAGCTACCTGTACGTGGATGACATGAAAGAGTTCATGCGTCAGTTCCTTCTCTACGGCCATGTCCTGACCAGCAAGGAGATGGAAATTTATGCCGATGACGGCGTCCCGGAGAGTCCGCCGACGTTGGACAACTTCAGGGAGCAAGTGGATGGGTGGGTTCTCAATAACTGTGGGTAATTCTTGGTAAGGTTCCCCTGAAATGAGAAATGCCTTCTCTTATTTACTTATGTAACTATATTTGCCCCAAAAATGACAAAAAAGTAACACATCTCTCGCCCGGAGCAATTTCAACCAGTAGTTTCATTACATTTACCTGTCAATCAAAGTAAGTCTTTCTCAATGATTGAATGTAAGACAAACTTTCAGATCCAGTCTACATGAGTATGATACATCCTCTTTTCAGTTGATACTGCATATATTGCGAGACTTGTCATGATATGTATGACAGGTTGTGATATTTATCCTTAATACAGTGAATAAATACATTAGCATTTTCTTTACCAGTCACAGATATTGTGATGTATTGATGTGTACTTTAGGTATGAGAAGATCTACGAGGAGGTGCAGGTCTTGGAATTGGTGCATGTGTTCCACGGGTGGATGCGTGTGGATGGTCGCAGCATGAAGAGTGCCTTGCTCAACATCATCAAAAAGTGGAGCTTAATGTTCAAACAGCACCTCATAGACCATGTGACCAACAGGTGAAGTACCTCAGACTCTTCCTGTGTGCCGAATACCTGTTTTTACAGCTTTCCTTTTAATATGTGGATTTCTAGGTTTTGTTTGAAGTTTTGATCCCCCAACGTGATATTGTTTGTTAACAAGGTAACTCATCAAGTTCTTGATCGATTTTTGTCAAATTTTCATTGAATGTTGGAAATGGTACCATGAACAGAGGACTCAATTTTGGTAATGATCTGGGAAAAATCCTGGTTTCTGGATCGCTTTGAACTTTTTATTGTTTGGTAACCTTCAAATTCCTATTTGCATGATATGGGACATTTAACATTCGTTGTTGTCTATGCGCAGCCTGTCAGATCTGGAGAAGTTTGTCAGTGTAGCTGAGGCCGGCCTTGGGCAGCAGGTGGAGGAGGGCGACTACGGTGGCCTGGTGGGGGTCATGGGTCACCTGCTGGCTGTGAAGGAGAGGCAAAACACCACGGATGCCATGTTCGAGCCACTGCAGCAAACCATCGCTCTGCTCAAAGTCTACGAGCAGGAGCTGCCTGATGTGGTCTACAAACAGATAGAAGTGAGGAGTCATGTTCAGTCAGTTCACATTACGTCCAGCACAAATTCTTTCCGTGTTTCTTTCAGCTGAGACAACCATTTCTCTTCCTTTGTCTGTGCCTTCCAATTGCCCATCTCTGTTCCTCGCTTTATCTCCTGGCAATTCATCATCTTGTCACTTCTGCCCCTTCGCTTTATTCTCCTCCCGTTTATATCTCTTTTCTTTATATCTATCTGTCTATGAATATCCAGGAGTTGCCAGAAAAATGGACCAATGTAAAGAAGCAGGCGGTGTGGGTCAAACAGCAGGTGGCGCCCCTGCAGGCCATCGAGGTGGCGAGTCTGCGTCGGAAGTGCGCCTCGTTCGACGTGGAGCAGCATGCCTTCAGGGAGCACTTCCGCAGCAACGGGCCTTTCAGGTAGAATTTGTGTTTTTTTTCTTTTGCAGCTAAGAGTTTGACTGATGACTCTATCCCTTCAATCCCCTGTTTTGCATTCATGAGCAGTATAGGAACAATTTAATTTAGAATAAAATTTGGGTATATTAACAGTTAGTAAATGTTTGATGCGTAGTAATCTGTCTCCTGTGAGTCCCTCGACTTTATAGAAGTATTTATACTAAATTGCTGGAGTGCCTGCGTCTGAGGTGCAGGTATATTATGGAAATACTCGTGGTCTTTTTTGAACACTGTTAATTTAGCTAATATTTAATTAAGGTCACTAACTAATGTTAGTACCTTGAGATGCTTAAACATAAATGTAAACGTTTAATCATGCCTTATTTGCTCTAAGCAGATATTGTACAGCAAGAGAAAGGGAGGAAAATGCAATAGGTTGTCAGTGAATGTTTTGCAAATATATAAACATAAAAAAATCATAATTTCTTTAGTATTTTAATATTTGTCTTATTATACAAATATTACATTTTACAAGCCATAAACTGTATTGTGTATTATTTTAGCTTCACTTACGAGTTATGAAAATGAGCCTGGATTTACAACTTTTATTCTGAACTTTTTCAATAAAAAAATACTCAAATAATCAGTGAATTATACAGTTGCAATTTAACACTTTACTTTAACTCTAAAATCTGACCCAGTTATTCAAAGCAGAAATAGAAACACAGAGCTACACAGTTTTACACAGCGATTAAATAAGGATAGTGTGATCCAGCAACTTTTTCCTCCAGCTGGTTACATAACAATCTACATTAATCAGGTACATGGCACAAATAAGATCCAACCACAGCTTAAATAAAGTTGAATCCAATTATCCAAGTACTTTTATTTAATGGTGTCCTTATAGGCTGTTTTGTTTTTTTGTCAATCCCTTTTTGAATTTCAGTTATTTTTTGATGGATTAATGAATCAATTCATAGACAAATTAGTTAATTCTTCTTTTTATTATCACAGTCACAGTACTGTTTACAGTCAGTAATTAATGATACGCTTTTATTACCATTTCCTTGATCCTTGTGGTCCTCTGTACAGGCCATCCATACTGCAGCTCATTCACTGAGAGTCAAGAACTATTCAAATAAATAGTTAATTAATAAGTAGATACATGACTATGAATGTACTCAATGTATACTTCATATTTGGATCATGTATTTATCCCTATTCAGTTTGAGTGAAGGCAACACAGTCTGCTGTTATCTTTCCCCTCTGAGCAGATAAGAATGTCACCTCTCCCAGCTTTCTCATTAGATAATAGAGAAGTGTTGGAGATAACCCTCCAACTCTCTCTCATATCTAGACAAGGCTAATTGAATCTTAACGTAATGATAATTAATTCATAGGTAGGGACGCTTCATCATAATGTCTAATTGTCAGATTAGTTATGTGTGTAATTGGTCTCTTAATAACCTGGTGATTATTTTCCCATTAATGTCATGGAAGTCATTGTTAATTGTCACAGTGTGCAGTCGGTGCTGGAGCCGCTGGTCTGGTTCCACTGCAGCCAAGTCAGGAACTAATGCAGTCCGTCATCACCAAAACACAGTCTGATTTATACTTCTCTTATGCGAATGTGTGTGTGTTTGTGTGTGTTCTCCATCGCTTCCAGGTTTGACAGTGAGAACCCCTGCCAGATGTTGGACGCATTCCACAGGCAGATTCAGGAGCGGGAGGTGGTGATGGCCTCCCTGGTGGAGTCCGCCAGCCTGTTTGAGTTCAACGTCTCCGAATACAAACAGCTCCGACAATGCAGGTAAAAGGTGATGCTGGAGGGAGGAAAAAAAAAACCAAACACCAGCCAAACTAACAAAAAACAAACAAATAAGCCATTTTATTAGAGTCTGAATCTGATAAGTTCTTGCTTCCCAGTGGTTTTCCTCTTGTGTTAGGGGCAGCATCGATCAACCCTGTTCTATATTTTAAATGCATAAAATAACCACATACATTTATTTCTTGCATTAAGGTTTTTTGACTTTCTCAGGTACCTCTGGTTCAAGAAATGAAACAACAATTTTCAGTAATATATAAAATGTTCTGGCCAAAATTATTATAATAATTGTGTGCTGTTAGAGTTGGTTTTGACTCAGTTATAAAAAGACTATTACAGTTATAAAAGACTATAAAGCAATAATTACAATAATAAATAATAACATCAGCCAACACAATGACATCCAGCTCTTCTCCCAATCATTTGAGCTTTAGGGGATTTTCATTTTTTTTGTTATCCATTTTACCTGCACAAAAACAGGCAATTTTGACTGTTTTGAGGTTCTTTTTATCATTTTTTAAAAATTGATATTGAGGGCTATACTGACAAAAAAGGCCCAAAGACCAAAAATATTAAAACCAATATATTCATGGTTAGGGAAAGCTAACAAGGTATCCACAAGATGAGAAACAATTTGGTTGACAAATTATTGTTTTCAGTGTATTTTACAGCTGATTTAAGACATGGGTCATCACCGACCCGTTAGCATAAGGGACGGAAACAGTAAACTAACACAAGAGGAAGGTTGTCACTTTATCTCCTCCTGCTTCCTTCCCTGAGGCGTGAGGTGGTCCTGCTGAAGGAGCTGTGGGACATGATCGCTATGGTGGAATCCAGCATGGCAGCGTGGAAGACCACTCCGTGGAGGGAGATCTGTGTGGAGGACATGGAACTGGAGTGCAAACGCTTCTCCAAAGATATTCGCGGGCTGGATAAAGAGGTGAGGGAAGAGAGTGGGGGAGATAAGGTTGGGAGAGTAATCAGGGATGTAGCTCAGAGGTTGGGAAGGGTGCGAGTCTGGGAAAAAGTGCACTGGCTGACTTCCAGCTGCCAATTGACAGGTTTGCTAAACCCCTGCCTCGAACAGGGATCGTCCTCCAGCAGTTTTCATATTTTTTACCAACTCCACTGATTTTTTTTTGGAGAACAGAAAGGCTGACAGGCAGAGCTGGAACCAAGGGTGGCAAATGCCCTGCTCTAATAGAGAGCCTCAGTCCCTCCTGCTCTGATGGACCCCGTGGGACGTTATTTCAGAAAAAAAATATGTGGTGAATGGTGAGAGGCAATTTAAATTATGCAATAGAGCACATGTATTATAAGGCAAGTTTATTTGTTTAGCACATTTCAACATACAAGGTAATTCAAAGTGCTTTACATAAAATATTAAGTGCATCAAGGTATAAAGAGTTGATTATAAGGGGAAAATTCACAAATTTAAAATAAAAAAAGAAAAATCTGAAGTTAAAACTTAACTTCAGATTTTTAAAGATCCAAAAATTTAAACTAAAAATGAAACCAAGTGAGATATAATTTGAAAACATTTGATTGAAAGGGGAAAATCTAAAAAATTAAAACAAAATCATGAACAAAGTTAAGTAACAATTTATATCACTACAGTATACAGTAGGTCCCCTGTTTTAAACAACTAAAGTGTTTAACAAGTTTAATATTGACATTTTGTGGTCCTTTCCTTTTGTGGCTTTTTTTTGTTTCAAAAGCACCTAATTAAACCTGCAGAAGCAAAGCAAGCAGTCTGCCCTCCACCAATCACTCAGTCCCTCTCCCACCCAAATGCTTTCTGTGTTGTGATTGGCTGAGCTCTGTCAGAAACGTCCCACCCCCTCAGTTGTAGAAACAGAAGTCAAGTACAAACACTGAAGAAGGAGGGGGCGGTGACATGGATCAAGAGACAATTACTACTAACGAGTGACATCACAAAATTTGCTGTTTCTAACTGGTTCTGCCAGGGTGCAGCAGCACTACAGAGCAGGCCAGGCAGACATTATATTAACGTTAGCTTCAGTGGCGCTGGGTAGCTTGTGGAGAGAACAAGTCACGTTGTCACATACACAAAGTCTTTCTAATTACTCTTCTTTCTTATGCACTACTCACAATAAGTTAGCGATATTGTGAGAGACTCAGTAGATTTCATAGATTTTTGGGGTAATAAATGTTAAACTAATGAAAATGCTGTTTCTTGTCATTCATTAATAGTACTATCAAAGGGAAGTTTTACTTATTTCATTAAAATTCAAACCAAATTGAAGGGGCGACACGGTGGCGCAGGGGTTAGCGCTGTTGCCTCACAGCAAGAAGGTCGCAGGTTCAAGACCTCCTTGGTCCTGGGTCTGGGACCTTTATGCGTGGAGTTTGCATGTTCTCCCCATGTCTGTGTGGGTTTTCACCGGGTACTCCGGCTTCCTCCCACAGTCCAAAAACATGCTGAGGTTAATTGGAGACTCTAAATTGCCGTAGGTGTGAGTGTGTGAGTGAATGGTGTGTGTGCCCCATGATTGGCTGACCACCATCTGGGGTGTATCCCTGCCTCTTGCCTGTAATGCGCTGGGATTGGCTCCAGCAGACCCCTGCAACCCTAATGAGGAATAAGCAGGTATAGAAAATGACTGACTGATGACTGACTGACCAAATAGAAAATGAATCATAAATAACAATATCCCTAACTTATTGTGAGTAGTCTACTTTAACAATTTCACAGTAAACTGTGACTTTCTTTTTTGTACAACAAACCTCATCCATGTAACATGTGGTACAATTCAAACAGGATCACAACATTATTTGTCCCTCTCCATTGACTACTCTACATATTTACTCTACATATTAAAAATAAGATCTCATGGGGAAGGTTGAAGTACTTAAGGTCTCTATGGGGCAAACTAGTTGTTTTTTTAAGGGAAAGTAGAGCAATCTGCTTTTCCTGTCAGATGCAGCCAGTTGTTCCAGGCTCTTGAGCATGGCTGCTAGGAAGAGCTACATGTGTGTAACTAACAGCATGAATCTGCAACAGGACATTACTGGAGGCTTAGTATAAATTGCTGGAATAAAAAAAGTATAATATTGTGTCACAGCTTCAGGCTTCTTCGCCCGTATCAAATGCTCGAGTCTGTACTGATGCCTGTCCTTTCTCTCCTGTAGGTGAGAGCGTGGGAGGCCTTCACAGGCCTGGACAGCCGGGTAAAGAACCTCCTCGTCTCCCTGCGGGCCGTGGCTGAGCTTCAAAGCCCGGCCATCCGAGCCAGACACTGGCATCAGTTGATGGCTGCTACCGGAGTCCGATTCACCATGGACCAGGTTTCTAATTCACTATTCCAGATGAGCAATTCAAACTTACTCTAGATAGAAGCCTAGCCATGTCTGTGGGTGAATATTTCCTATATTCCAATAGTTTGAATTTCTTGAACTGCAGTGGAGTTAATACCTGCCAATAATTTAAGGGAGAACTTCAAGAGGATATGCACGTGAGGCAGTTTCTCCAATTATTTTCTTATCCTCTCCCTTGGCTCTAATATGCATCCTCAAGCATGTTTGTACTGCAGGAGGAAGATCAGATGAGAGTTTGTACATACCAGCTGTTACTTTTATACAAAAGTGTATCACTAGTGGGTAAATTGGTTCTATTTGATGTGTTTTTTTTTAAGATATGAAACACATACTTGCACAACTTGGCTTGTAATGAACTCTCAAACCTACTGATTGACATTTAGCAGGCCTTCACCACTGCAGCAAGCAGTTTGTTTATTTGCGGATTACTTTTACACTAATCTCTGCCATCTATAGAATACATATATCACAATATTAGGTTGTGGTTATTACTCAAGACTGTTTCAGATCTAAATCAAAGCCAGTTTTTGCATTGTGTAACTAGTGTAATAATTTATTAGCAGCTTATTAGCAACTGTACATAAAAACAAAATAGCAACATGGCAATGGAAGCAACATGGAGTCTGAGGCATATGTCTCAGATCTGTGTAGAAGGATGAGGAGTCTGGTTCCTCCTTTAATGCAAGAAACAAACTCTATATAATGTCATATGTTTTAATGGTTTCCCACCATTTGAGGCTAATCTGCTTTAATCACCTCACCTGGTTGTACCCACTTCTCTGGCAATGACTGGAGAATCAGCACGATTTCGATCTAATATTCACATAACAGTAAAGGACGGAAATTAGACTTGTGCAATATAAAAAATTTAACAATTTGATACTCTCTGGCCCAAATATCGCAGTATATGATATTATAGCTCAGAAATAAGATACAATACAAACACAACAGCAACAGGCTAATTGTATTGTTGAGCTTTATGTTGCAGTTATTTTCTCTGCAGCATTGATTTTAAAGCACTGAGAGCTACAGCAGACCTGCAGTTTTCTGGAAGTTTGTTCCTGATGTGTGGAGCATAAACCCTGAACGCAGCTTCTCCATAAAGTTTTATATTGCCACACACCAGGGTACATTATAGAGTAAGCAACACAGTGAAATGGAGCTCACAGCAGGGCAGAATGTGCAAAAACTGTAATTAAATAAATGAATAAAATCAACAAATATTTGAAAAATTCAATAGAAAAAAAAATTAAAGCATATTCCCCTCCTGTGGAAAAATAACATTTTTTCACTTTGAGTTTTATTAAATTTTAGTATTTACATCAGACCAAAAGGATCATCAACACCAACAAGATATAATGATCATGAAAAAAAAATAGTAATACTAATTGTCCTGTTGGGAGCTTCAATCTTTTTTATGCATCCATTCTCACAGTTTCATTCTCTGTATTGATTGTCTTTTTGTTTGTAGCTACCTGAGGTCCTGTAATTAGTCCACTTCAGCCACTTGTCTTCTAGCTGTGTTTCTTGCAATCTCAGACAGTGTGTCAGTTTTTCCACTGTATATATTTCCTCTATTATTTCCCTCCATTGTTCCCTGGTTTGGAAGATCTATTTTGCCTCTTTTCCTTGTTATCGCCTTTTTACTAACTATTAACAGTATTTATTGCCAGGTATTTATCTACTACCTGTACAATATTGCAATATTTTGCTAAAATCTTCCCAGGCCTAACAGTGAGTCTTTTTTTTTATTTGGTGAAAGTTTTCTAAAATAAAAAAGACAACCTTTGGTTGTGAGACAATAATGCACACATGCATAGGCAGAAATCCTGGGGAAGACACAAGGGACGTGACCCCCTCTTCCACAGAATTGTCCCCCCCAAAAGTCTTTGCATACACGAATAAATAATTTTTAAAATTAAATAAATGTTAAACGTAAATGTTAATGTAAAACAATGTGTTTCTCAATTGTTAAAAAATGATGACCCTACTATTATTACTTTTAATGTCATTGTTTAAAACATATGAACATGCTGAGGACTTGGAAGACAAGTTCCAAAGTTGCAAAGGAAAGAAAAAGAAGATGATAGGGCCAGATTATTCCGATAGTATAGTAGTGTAGTATTTCTTTTTTATTAGTAGTATTTCTTTTTTTATGTCTCCTCCAGAAATTATTCCCTAAAAATTTACTTCATCCCCATCAATGAAATAAGATTTTCACCCCTGCATACATGTCAAATGTCCATGAGCAAAAGGGACCAGCAAACACTATATCCTGGTCATGTCACATCATAAATTGCATGTCCTTCAAAATAAAATGTAAAAACATAGATTTATTACAGCTTTTTAGAAAACTGAACATAAAGTAATTGTTGCCATATGGCACCACTAGACATGGCACTAGACATGGCAATAGAGAGCTAATATTAGCTATGTGAACTGTGTTGGTATTAATGTGCTGGATGGTTTTGTGGGAGCAGGAGACCACTCTGGCTGATCTGCTGCAGCTGAACCTGCACTGCTTTGAAGAGGAGGTGAGGGGGATCGTGGACAAAGCCGTGAAAGAGATGGGGATGGAGAAAGTCCTCGCTGAGCTGAACTCCACCTGGACAGGTACAGGAAAATTCAGAGAGGCTTTTTGGCAAGAGAGTTTATCCAGACTGACAGAGCGTACCGATCCCATGCAGGCATGCGGTTCCAGTACGAGCCCCACCACCGCACTCAGGTCCCCCTGCTGCGCTCCGACGAGGAGCTGATCGAGACGCTGGAGGACAACCAGGTCCAGCTGCAGAACCTCATGTCGTCCAAGTATATCGCCCACTTCCTGGACGAGGTGTCGTCCTGGCAGAGCAAGCTGTCCGTGGCCGACTCGGTCATCTCCATCTGGTTCGAGGTGCAGCGGACATGGACCCACCTGGAAAGCATTTTTATTGGCTCAGAGGACATCCGCTCACAGCTGCCCGAGGTTACAGAGAATTACCTGCACACACACACAAGCAGATACCCACACACACACACACACACACACAGTTAATTACAGCTCTATGTTTCAGGTATACATCATTACATGCTCATATGAATGCAGGCCTTAACCTGCACCCTTTGTCATCACCATATAAACCCAGATAGCATGACTGTTAAAGCTGTTAATTAAGAATCCATTAATTAGCTCACCCCGCTAGTTTAGGAGCTGAGATTACATGACTTTTTAATTGCTCCCATGATGTTCGGGGCTGTGCTTAAGCCCAGATGTTTGCTATTAAAAACCTCAAATTCTCCCTCTCTCTTGTGGGGGAAACTTTAAAATCTCCCCGGCCGGGCTCCCCTTGTGAAATCCCTCCGCAGGACTCCAGGCGCTTTGAAGGGATTGATGCCGATTTCAAAGAGCTGGCAGACGCCGTTCATCAAACACCCATCGTGGTGGAGGCCACCAATAAGCCGGGACTGTTCGGCAAGCTGGAGGACATCCAGAGCAGGTGAGAGTTCTGTTTCCACTCGTGTAGTATGACTGCACACGGTTTATGCTTCCTTACACATGCATGCGTGTGTGTGTGCGTGTGTCTCTGCAGGCTGTCTCTGTGTGAAAAGGCTCTGGCAGAGTATCTGGACACCAAGCGTCTGGCCTTCCCCAGGTTTTACTTCATCTCTTCGGCTGATCTGCTGGACATCTTGTCTAACGGGACCAACCCACACCAGGTGGCTCCGCTAATTTTTGCCAAAGGGGTGCCAACGAATCGTGAAAGAAGAAATCTTCTGTTTTAGTGCAATATACCACTTCTGTGAATTTACAAAGGCCCTGTGAAATGGATGGTAGAATCTCCTGTAAGACTTATTTCTCTATCAAACAAATTATTTGAGGTTTGACAGGGATTTGAAATCAAACCCTAAAATTTGCTGTGCTGCAGGAAAGTGCACGCAGCTTAGCATAAAGCGTAAATTTTTTTCTTTTAAATAGTAATAAAGTTGATTGGCTGAACTTTTGTAACTGCCTTTGAGGGCAGAATGAGTCATGAAACATTTGAAACTGTTTTACAGCAAGAGAAAAAAACAGGGATTTTGATCAATTTTAATGTGGGGAAATTCTCCTATCAAGTTTTTTTTTTTTTTTTTACATCTATATGACATATAACACGAGATGCATGAACAATTAACACAGAGACACAAGATCAAAACTGGAAAAATGCACTTTTGATTCCACAAGGTCTTCAACAAGTTTTGGAAATCCGTTCCATTGCACCATTTAGTTCATTTTTCTGTATGTAGTACCCTGAATGTCCACACAGGGGCAATGTCGCTCACGGCTGAGTAGCCTGCTCCCTCCTCCATCATCAGGACTTTGTCTTAATGCATTTCCACCTTGGAGAAATAAATCACGGTTATGCACAACTTGCCACTAAATCTCTCTAAGAGGAAGTTAGCAGGCATGCAGCAGAACATGGGTCCTGCCCTTCTATTAACAACTCTGAAAAAACAGTAATGAAACGTTATTTATTTGTGCAGCGGCAGAGAAAAATACCAGCCCGGAGGAGCGTGAGCTGCCTGTAGATTGGAGGCGCAGCCTGAAATGTGTCTGTGTGTTTGCTCAGGTCCAGAAGCATCTGTCTAAGCTGTTTGACAACATGGCTAAGATGCGATTTGAAGCAGACGGAGAGGGGAATCCTTCTAAGACCGGTCTGGGCATGTACAGCAAAGAGGAGGAGTATGTCCCCTTTAATCAGTCCTGTGACTGCACTGGACAGGTAAAATGCGCCACTCATCTTTTATTCATGTCTGTGAAAGTGTGGCATCATAACACCTGTAGGTTGAGCTAAATGCTAAAGACATTCATTATGTTTGTCTTCATTAGACATAGTGCTGACTGTTGTGTTTGTAGAAGATGAATGTAATAGATGAGAAATCCACTTACCTGCCCTTTTCTGAAATGGGAAGACAGGACACACACACATACCCATACATACACACATCAATTATAGATACTTACAGACAAGCCACAGTAAAAAAGGCAAATAATAAAACAAATAATAATCTATTCAAAATAATAGATGACAAATCCACTTACTTTCCCTTATCTGAAATGGAAAGACAGTCTCTCTCTCTCTCTCTCTCTCTCTCTATATATATATATATATATATATATATATATATATGTGTGTGTGTGTGTGCGTGTGTGTGTGTGTGTGTGTGTGTGTGTATATATATTACAATAAGTTGCACAGTGAGACCATTATGTGGAAAACAAAACACGAGATGGGGTGTGTCTATCACTGCAATACAATTGCAATTATCCCTAAAATAAAACACCATATGTATGAAATCTCTAACAGTATCTCTAACGTATTGTGAACAGTGTGTATATATATATATATATATATATATATATATATATATATATATACACACACACACTATATATATACACACACACTACGTTAGAGTAGTGTGTGTGTCTAACGTACACACACACACTACTCACAATACGTTAGAGATACTGTCATCAAATATAGATACTCACAGACAAGCCACAATAAAAGAGACAAATGAAATGGAGTCTGTCACTGCCTCTGGGGTTTTGCATATCAAAGTCCATAAATCCATTAATTTTCCATTATATCCACTGGTATTTGCCTGTCTCCTTTCTCACCATAATCTTATTAATGACCTCTTTAAGGTCCATTGATAAGAGTCATCACAATGGTTTGTATTCTTTGGTTTCTTGTGTGTTTTGTGTGCAGGTGGAGGTCTGGCTGAACCAGGTCCTGGACACCATGCGCTCCACCGTCCGCCACGAGATGACCGAGGCGGTGGCGGCCTACGAGGACAAACCCAGGGAGCAGTGGCTGTTTGACTATCCAGCTCAGGTAAAAGGACCCAGCGGGATGTCGGAATAGATTTTACCGACTGTGCTCGCCATTAGTCACCTCAGCCCGTATCAGCTGGATGGCAACCAAAAAAACATGTCTGTGCCTTTCCGAGATATTTCCATCCAGCGCACACATTCACTAATGCTTTGCATCCACAGTTTACAGCGAAACTCTGTTGAGTGTTTTGAACAGGAAGGAAAAAAGAACAAACATCAATGTGTGTTTGTAATAATGGGGGTGCTTATCTCTACATGGAAATACCAACATTTTTCTCAAACTAAGATTTTGATGTTTCCAAAGGCAGAATACTTCTGACAAGTGACTACCAGTTCTTCTGAAAGGTTTCAGGGTATAGATTGAGGTGTCAGATTCAGTTCTGCATCCAAATTCAGCTACAAAATGTAGTTGTGATGTAATGTCCAGACAAATATATGAAGTTAAAGAAGTATAAGCTGTTACCTAACTAAACGTAGCAATATAGTAATGTAAGATACATTATGTAAAATTAAGTAAAGTACTTGTGTAAATCCTACTGAAGTATAGGTAAGTACATAAGTATCATGAGTTGATACTATATTGTTCTATATGACTATATTCTATATTAACAATATGAATTGGTGTGTGAGCAGCATGTTCCTGTTGTAGCTGCTCGAGGTAGAGCTGCTTTCAGATACTTTATATACAGGGTTCCTGCAGGGTCTTAAAAAGCATTGAATTTATGAATGTGGAAATAATACCTCAAAAAGACCTAAAAAAAGTCTTATATTTTCATATCTGGGTCTTGTGGTAAGTAACTTCACCATATTGCATTCTCCTTAAAAGTTTCATTTATCAACCACTGTTGTTTTGATTAAATAACGTTGCCTAAATAAAGAGTGGTGGAACTGGTATGGCCCAAAAGTTCTGGTGGTCTAGAATCTTAGTGTCATTGTCAGGGTTAGGGTTAGGTTGCTATGGATGCGTGAGCTGAGATTATTTACCTCAGAAAGGTAACTGGGTTGATGTTGGCTCATTGTTTTTCCTTACATGTTTCAATATGAATTGATTGATGAAAGTTGTAAACATTTAAAAAAAAAAAAATATGACTTACCTCCGTGAAAAATATTTTATATGGACATAGTACGCATTAATACAAATATAGATGAACAAATAAAAAAAAAGGTCTTGAATTTTACTTGAAGAAACCTGTAAGAACCCAGTATATTCAGTTTGCTGGTTTAGTCTAGTGAGGGGTTGTGAGATGATTAATGAGATAAGAAAAGAAGAAGAAATCACACAAATCTGTTTTGACTTTTTCGACTTTTCCACTAATCTTTGATTCTTAGTGAAATATTGGATCATTTAGACATTTATTGAGATGAAACCATGTGAGACGTTTAGAGGGAAGAATCCATATTTGGTGTGGTTGAGTGCAGCTCTTCCTCTCCAGCTGCACACAACCTCAGTAAACTCAGCCTATCAGAGGGTTCGTGCTGCCTGTAGCCAAGAGGCAAAACTCTGGGCAAAAAAAAAAAAGGCTGCCAATTACTCGCAGCTGCTCACACAGCTTACTAATGTCAGAGGACGGCAATATTTTAACACAACGTCGACGAGCCAATAAATATTTTTGTCAGCTCCGAGCCCTCACTTCCCATGTGGATCATGATGGCTGGGGAGGAAAAATAATTTTTGGTAGAATATTAAAGAGGAGCAGATCAAATTTGGATTCTAAAAAAAAGTAAGACAGGCGCCCTTGACTGTTGGAACACAATTAATCAGGTTCAAGGTCTCCTTTCAGGTATTCTTTAATTTCATAAGAAAACACAAGATTATCTACATAGAACCTCTTCAGACTATCAAGTGTTCATTAAATTTGTGAATTTTCAAAGTTGGAAACTTTAACATGAATATAGAAGTACCCAATTAAATGTTGGCCCTTAACAGGAAACTTAACTATAGTTGATGAAAATATATTGTAGCATAAACAACTAGAATTAAAGGTATAGCTCAAGGTACTTGAAAATTCGCCCATTGTTGTGATTGCTATGGTCACCACAATAGATGGATTTTTGGTTTCAAACTCAGCAAATATCCAATCCAGCAACTACCACTAACACTGAGGTGGATGAGTTGTGACCTGCACATTCACCACACTATGACTGTAACATTATGACACATGAAGCAAATACAGTAATGTTTTGTTAATGTTTATATATTTGTATATTAAATACAAATCTATTCATACAGTAGCTTAACTAGCTGGTCAGTTAGATGCTAAACATTGAATATTTCCAAAATTCTCAAGTGTAACTTCACATTATTTAATTTAATTTATTAAATTTAATGGAAATTTACATAAATTTCCCCCCCTTTTGCAAACCTACATACTGATCAGCAAAAACTACAAGCCTGGCAAATATTACCTTTTGCATCTTAATCCAAGTCCTCTAGAAATACATGAAGAGGACAACACAGCTGTGTAAGCATTTTCATGCGTTTGGCATATGTGCACATACATGAGAGAAATGTCCATATGCTTCATATCTCTCTGTTGGCCCAACTCCCACATTTCTTTTCGTTTTCCTCTATCATCGTCTATGATTTTTTTCCCGTCCAGGTGGCGCTGACCTGCACTCAGATCTGGTGGACGTCTGACGTGGGCATGGCGTTCTGCCGCCTGGAGGAGGGCTACGACAATGCCATGAAGGAGTACTACAGGAAGCAGGTGTCCCAGCTCAACACCCTCATCTCCATGCTGGTCGGCCAGCTTTCGCCGGGTGACCGGCAAAAGGTCATGACCATCTGCACCATCGACGTCCACGCCAGGGACGTGGTGGCCAAGATGATTGCTCAGAAGGTGAGGAGGCGAGGCATTAAATCTGTGTGAGTTCTCATGCTGGCGCCGTGATTGCTGTGGTATTTTTAGAGAGGCTATTACCGGCGAGTAATGCACTCAAGATATTCAAACAAGGTATGTCATTACCATAATTAGAGGGTGGAAAAGCAAGAATTAATTCTGGCTCTTTATCTCAAGCCTTGGCATTTTCTCTCTCTCTCTTTTTTTTTTTTTTTGAAGGTGGAGAACTCTCAGGCCTTCGTGTGGCTTTCCCAGCTGAGACACCGCTGGGACGAGAAGGACAAGCACTGTTTGGCAAACATCTGCGACGCCCAGTTCCTTTACTCCTACGAATACCTCGGCAACACGCCGCGATTAGTCATCACTCCTCTGACAGACAGGTACGGAGGACACACGCTCCAACGTCTTCGCTCCAGCTTAGAGGAAAGAAAAGGGAAAAAACAACACACACACACACACATTATGATTGCTTTTGACCTGACTCGTGGGTGAAGCCATTTCAATTACTGTTCACTCAAAGCTTGTCAGGGTTTTTCAATTCCGGCACATACGCAGTTTACACTGATAATAGTGGCAGATTTAACACTGCAAATTCTCAGTCATTTCTGAAACAATGGGTTCTTCATTTTGGACAAGGGAACAAAAACAGTTTCCAATTTGTAGCCCGGCAAACATCAATTTTTGTCAGCCAAAGTGACAACTGTTGACAGATTTCATCAGCTGCACCTGTTCCTGGCCCCAGGAAAAAAATGGGCATCCTCATCAGCTGATAATCCTCATGGAGGATTCAGAAATACAGAAACAACATTCATTCTATGATAAGAAACACTTTAAGATTAGAGTCTTCATTATTATGTAAGCCTGTTTAAAGCTGCTTGCCTTACATATATATTTTTTTAACATACATTACAAGAGAAAAGGTTTTCATGATAGGTCTAACACTATCTCAGTAGATGAGGTTGGGTTTCTGAAGTATAAACTTTCCCCGTATGTAATAAATGGCAGGACAAATCCACTAATGTTAACCTGACAGCAGATATAGTGGCTTCTGGATTCAGTTTCCACACTCAGAGAGGAAGCACAACACATGGAGGTAAAGGAGTAAAAGTTCCTTTATATTACTGTATCACGTTTCAAAATCCAGGTTATAAAGTGCTTCACAAAAGGAATAAAGTTTATAAGTATACAGTTATCCATAACCAACCTGGTGGAAGGCTGGTTATGGATTGGTTATGGTTATGGTTTTTTATTTATTCATTCATTCATTCATTCTAATTTCAGATTTTCTAACCCTAAACTAGGTCTTGGGGTCCTCTCCAGGAAATTTTGAGCACCAGTCATTTAATTCCCTGCATTCTTGGGAAAGTTTCTGCATGAATTTGTGTTGGAAACGGCTTTCTCTATAAGGGTCAATGACAAATACAGTTTTAAGAAGCATTCATCAAGTCTCTCCAAATGTACATTGTGTGTTCATATTGGTTTTTATGTCATTTAAAAGTCAGTCATTTTCTATACCTGCTTATTCCTCATTAGGTTCGCAGGGGTCTGTTGGAGCCTATCCCAGCGCGTTATTGTGAGAGGCAGGGATACACCCCAGATGGTCGCACACCATTCACTCACACGGGCAATTTAGAGTCGCAAATTAACATCAGCATGTTTTTGGACTGTGGGAGGAAGCCGGAGTACCTGGTGAAAACCCACACAGACATGGGGAGAACATGCAAACTCCACACAGAAAGGTCCCAGACCCAGGACCAAGGAGGTCTTGAACCTGCGACCTTCTTGCTGTGAGGCAACAGCGCTAACCCCTGAACAACAATGTCGCCCCATTTAAAAGTCATTTTATATAATTCGTTTACAAAAATCATGATTTTTTGCGAGCTTTTGACACAAAATTTAAAATGGTATAACCAAAAAAAAGATAAATTTGAAATATATAATCCACATAGAATATAAAACTTGTTGATAGAATGTATTTTTAATTTTTAAAACATTTTTAAGAGAGGTAAACTATTTAGTACCAAGTTTTTAGTTTACACCACATGGCAGTTTCGTCACTGACCCATTATGGAAAATACAGGATTGGATTAGTTTAGAATTGTATATCATTATTTAAAAGAGGACATTTTCTTTTCTTTTTCTTTTTACTTTAAAAATTGTGGACCTTTTTCCATAAGGGGATATTGTTCACACACCCCTGGTTATGAGCCTGAAAAGTCAAGAACAATAACATTAAAAATATACTGTAGGTCTTCAGCTGTGACTTTCTACACCCCAGAGAGTTAGCTCACCGGTGGACCTGAGGGTGGAGCAGCAGCTATGGCATTAGTAATTTGCTACTAAATTTAAACCAGCCATTCAGAACCTTATAGATGAGGAGGAGGATCTTGAATTGAATTGTAAATTTAGCCAGAAGTTCTTTTTTCACTTGCATGGTCAGGAATCATGTGAATATGCAATTGGGATTGGTAGGGCAAAGGGGTGAACTGGTATCAGGTCAAAGATGGCCGTTGTTATAGCAACCCAGCAATGTTTTTTGGAAACTTTACGTGACTTTCAAAACTAAACATTTTATCCTCCTCGCTCTCAAACTTGGGGCAAGTTGCACAATAAATATCATATATCCTCTAACACCACCAGACTAAACTGTTGTTTCCAGGCTAATTGAAAGGCTTCTTTGCGCTTTAATTCATACATTATGAGCCGATTTTTGTGTCTCCAAATTATTATTATACTTTTTTTTCCAGATGCATGGTGGGTGGCACCCAAAGTTAACCCTCCAATCCTCATTCCCCCCAACCCCTAAACTCAAAACTTTTAGAGATCAAGCCTTCTCATGTGCTGCACCTGTCTCTGAAGTGACTCTCCCAGCCTGTCAGAGACTCACCTTCAATCCCCACATTCAAATCCCAACACAAATCCCTACCATAACCACCTTCTCCAACCTCACCTCTCTCTCTTATAATTGCCTATCTTGGAGTGTGAACCAGATCTACTACCTTTTTATTTTTTATTTATTTTGCTTAACTTCTTTCAGTTGTTAGCTTTACTTGCCCCCACATGGCATTTTGCTTGTGCCAGGCAAGCGATAAGACCTATTGTTGAACCATGTAGTGACATTAGTACTGTGAGCGCTGTGCTGTGAGAACAATATGAGGTCCTGGCAAGAAATATTGCTGCAGAGTTTTGGACTGACTGTAAACGGGTAACAGTGTCTTGGCTCTGCTGGGAAGATAACTGTGGGTGTATTCTTGCTATATATTGATACTGACTGAATAATTTGACTTATGTAGATGGTAGTAAAATCCTGATCGGGGGCAGAGTAGGTTTAAGTTCAAGATTGTTACATGGAAATCACAAATGTAGTTAGTTAATAAATTACTGAAACATAATTGACTGCCCCACGATTGGCTGGCGACCATCTGGGGTGTATCCCTGCCTCTCGCCTTAACACTCTGGGATAGGCTCCAGCAGACCCCTGTGACCCTAATGAGGAATAAGCAGGTATAGAAAATGACTGACTGACTGTAATTGACTGATAACCTAATAATATTGTTTGAAGCAGACAAACACATTCTTTGACACTCATTTGGTCTCGTGATTTTTGGTTTTAGAACTGACACCGAAACCAAAACTCTACACCAAACCCTTGTTGTGTCAAATTACTGGGTCAAAGTTTGAAGAGGTTCCTGCTGAAGTCCAATCTAGATCAGGAAAGACTTCTCTTTGGTGTGCAAGCAAGAAAAAAGAATCTCCAGGAGTCAGAGTCTTGAGAAGAGTATCAAAGTGTTCTTTATTGATGGCATAAAAGGAGAAAGCTCTCATAAGAACAATCTGAAGTTTATAAAGGCCATACATCAATATTTATACAGTTCTGTCCATGTAAGTCACACCTTTGTCCATCCCATACTTTAGATCACACCCATATACATTAACCAATTACACCATTAGAAATCTCTTCATGTCACTAAAACTCTTTAACTCAGTAATGTAGGCATGTCCAGACATGTCTCTACCAGTCTTCTTCCTGCCTCTTTTTTAAGGCTGCTTCTCCAAAGTTTTACACCAATATTTCCTTAATTCTTTTGAGCCTTATTATTTCCTTGTTATTCAAGTTATCCTTGTTCATTTTACACCCTTATTTCTTAACCCATTCTTGAGGTTATATTTTTTTAAAATAATACAGTTTAATGTAACATACTCTGAATTTAACCAGTACAACTAGTATGAGCACATGCAGTACAATATGTGGTCTGTACATGTGTGACGTATATGACACATGATTAATACATTGTTTTATATAACAATAAGCCTTACTACTTATCATGTACTAATGTAATATAACACATCACAATGATGTCTTCGCATTGCATTTTCCTTCAGTCATCAAATTATACCACACCCTATAAATTAGTAACTACCAAATTAGTAAAGTATCGTGACCTTATTGGAGTATCAGAGACCTGTTGTGCCTAGTTACAGTTGCTAAGCTACGATTTGACAGTCACTAGTTCAGGGAGGGGTTGTAGCACACGGCTAATTGGCCGAAAAGGTGGCAATGTCTCCGTTTCTGAAGAAGCTCACAGACTTACAGACTTTGAGGCTTGTTCCCGCTGAATCCACAAGGGCTTAAGGTTGTCCCTGTCAAACCGTCAAGTGCATGAGGGCTTTCTCCATTTATGCAGACTTTCTGTAAGTCCACGTCTGTAGACTTTGCCTGAAGGAATTACCCACAGTTCATAGAGTTGTGACATTATATACGGGGTTACCAGGGGATGCCCTGAAGCATTTTCTGTTTTAAACAGTAAACACCATTTTGAAGCCTTACAGGCTCTCCCACACAAACAGTGACCAAGTGATGTGAATAAAGTCCGTGAGGTTCAGGGCTCAGGCATCAGGGGGGACGTTGGAGTTGGCCTTCTCTACCGAGAATATCCAGCACATAGTCCTTTACAGGTTGATCTAATGTGGCAGACTGAATGAAGCACTTTCTAAATTCAAAATCCCATCTGTGTTTACGATAATGCATATTGCTCCTTATAATTGAAAAACTGTCTCGAAGACAGCTTCTCATCTGAATGTAACCAGCTGATGCTGTCAGGGATTTCAGAAAGGAACACAACAAGATCTGATGAAATTAGTTTATTTTCATCTAAGTGAGGCAGAGTTCAACAACCCAATACAACAACAGAAAATCAGCAGGTGAAAATCAAATCCAAAACCAGTATTCCAACTATAGGTCCAACACAAACATCCAACAATTCCTCTATGAGGAAAATTTCAGAGATTAGACTTAACTGGAACAGATAAATTCAAGTGAAGATGACTGATTAGTGGGAATCAGGTGTGGTACTCAATGTAATAGAAGTCAGATCAGAGAAGTGTTTTGAAAGAGCACAACAAACAAAACACGGTACACTTAGTGTCCAGCAGGGCGGCCAGGGAGTCAAATCCTGAAAAACGCATTATAGGGAACTATATCTAAGGGGCCATCCACACCAACATGGGTATTTTTTAAACTGTGTGTTTCCCTGCATGGTTTCAGCCATTCATCCGCACGTAGTTGGAGGCTCCTGAAACCAGAATTTTTTGTAACCAGAGTCTAGGTGGAACTTTATCCGAAAGTCCGGTTTGGGCAGTCATGTGTGGATTGGAAAACCGCCAGTGCAGTCAGTCAAAAAGTTACATTGCTGCCTTTTGCAGGACTAGTACTTTATTGTATTATATCCTACTATATAATCCAGAAGAAATATATCTTCCTCTCACGCTTGCAACTGTCTGATCAACTCTTTGGTTGACATAATTTCTGCAAAAAAGTACACAAGTACAACATGTACCGCAATTTCTTGTCGACGTTGTTTGACGCCATGCTGTGTGACAGTAGAATCCATGGAGACTTGTGGAGCACTCCAGCCTTGTGATTGGCTAAAATGGCCTTCCTGTCAGGAGTGCTATCACCACCTACTGCTTTGACATTGTTTGAGGTGGATTTTGTAGTGCTATCACACTACTGGTGTGAATGATATATATATATATATATATATTTTTTTTTAAACCAGGGGCCAAAAAAGTTCGGTTTCAAAAATACATGTGTTCATCATAGACTAGACCTGAAACTACAGCCACCTCAAGCAAAACCTTCTATTAAAGTTTGCTTTTCTTTCAAAGCAAGTTTCCAACAGCTTGTTTGTTCCCATGCACGTGTTTCTGCAAGATTTCTGATGAAAGTTTTAACTACACAGAGATAAATACCTGCCTCTCAGTGCCCTTTGGCAAACAACAGCATTTCACTGTGTGGTATTCCAGACTGACCAGTATTCCCTTTGAAGCTGGAACAAAGCAGAAACAATGGGCTTTGATGGCCGGATCAGCAGCCATGTAGCAAGATTTCACCATATGGTGCATGCCCTCGCCGCGGCTCACTGCAAGTCACACAGTTTGCTACTGGCTTTCATTTTCCACAATGGACCACGGACCAGGGGGCCGGGTGTCAAATCCTTTAATCCACAACTTGAGAAATAGCTCAAAGTGTGTTTGCTACATGATATTATTACATTACTTTCTTTGCAATAGAGTTGGCTAGAGTAGAATAACGTATTACTTCTATCAAATGAAAACCTGACATATAACATATCATAGCATATGCCAGGGGTTCTCAAACATTTTCACATCAAGGACCCTTAAACTCATGAAAACCAGACCATGGACACCATCCCATGAGATTTGTGCTTTAAGATGTTTAATACAAGAAAATGTCAGAAACCCAAGGTCAGAATTATGGAAGACTGTAACTGCCATAATCAAGAATAAATAAACTAATGACGCAGCACATAAGTAAATATACCAGTAAATGTCCATATTTATTTAATTTTCCATTTAATTAATTAATAAAAAAGTATTTATTTGTGTATTATGTTCACATTTATTTGATTTTCCATTTTATTTATTCCCTTTTTAATGTATTTATTTATTCACTCACTCACCACATTTAATTTCACCTCTATATATAAAACGGAAAATACAATTTTAAATCAAATAAATTAACATGCAAAGGGAAAATAATACACAAATATTTGGAAATAATTACTACTTAATTACATACATTTATTTATTTTAAATTATAGCTTTTCTCTATGTAAATCGTTCTACATTCTGTCATTGTGGAATTATAGTGAAAATATATTATTCTCCTTTTTTCTGGGGACCCCCTGGCGTTGCTTCAAGGACCCCTGGGGGTCACCGGACCCCACTTTGAGAACCACTGTCATATGCTATGATATCATACAGTACCATTCCAGAAGACATAAAAATGTGTAAATATGATTTTTAAAAAATTTAATGGAAAATGATATAGAAGATAAAAAATGTTTGGTAACTGACAGAAGGTGTCAAAGGTGTAAAGTAAAGTTAAAGTTTAAAGTAAAGTTTAGCAGCATCTAGTATATCAGACGTGTCAGAAATGGTATAGAATATTCATAACTATGCTTTAATTCTAATATGTATATACTTTAATCATAATAGGAATTGTTTTTTTTATCTATCTTTCTTATCTTATTCTTTCATAATGTATTATGTTTTGTTGCATTGATGAAATGATATAAGATTGTATAGATATCAGATTTTTGGTTCCTTCATTGTCATTTTGAGGATTTGAAAAAACAAAAATACAATATAATCCTCTTCCCCCCTTATCTGGGTAACAGAGGACAATAAAAGCCTGCACTTATAAAACAATATATAAAACAGCAGCCTTTTGAAAAAGTAAGTAGGCTATATAAAATGAAAATAAGCCTGTTTAATTTCAATTTCAGTGCATTTCTGTGCATTATATTTACTTATTACACATCCACCTGTTAGTTTACAACAGCCACCTGCCTGGCACCATGGCACTGAAATGTGTTGCAGGGTTGGTGTAAATCTGCATTGACAGAAATGTTCAAATTTAATTTTTAATTTTACACATCCTACAGGAACCATATTAAATCAAAAAATATATCTACTATTTTCATACATTTTTGAATAAAGCTCCAGGGAGCTACTATGGGTGGCGCTAAAGAGCTGCATGCACATTGCTGACCCCTGACTTAAGCAATTTGTTGCACCGCCATGTAACAGGTGAGCATAAGAGGAAATGTAAAACCATGTTGAGAGGAATTTCAGTACTTATAACCACAAATATATATCTTATCAGGGATATAACAACTTCAAATAAAACCCAGGAAAAGTGTATATTATGGGACCTTTTAACTGGGATTTTTTTTTCATTGATGTAAAAAAAATTGCCAGTGGAAAGGCTTTTCTGAAATCGCAGCTAGTCTAAGTTAAAACATGAGGAGCATGGAGAAAATGTGAAGCCATATATAATAATGGATATAGACCTACAGTTTATGTGCTTGTTCATCACAAGCTGACTGTTGGCCTGTATGGTGTACTCAACTTCTGCAGCAGTGTAATTAGGCTAAAGGAATCACTTGTGCTGATCAATAACAGCAGGAATGTTAGCATTCGCTCAATATTTACTGCAGGATTTCCAAAGATGCAGCAATATGCAAAATGTCGGGATTATTTTACAAAGCTGGCACGCACACACACACAGACCAGCAGAGAGAGAGAGAGAGGGGGGAGAAATGAAGGAGAATGAGTCGGACAGACTGATATATAGCCGTTTATTTTAAAAACACTTTAATAAAACAAGTCACCTTGTCACAGCTGCCCAGTTTAACTTCACACTCTCGTCTTCTATCTGGCTTTAGTTATTCCATCCTTATCCAGCCTGCTCAACGACAGAATGTGAGATTTTTGGCCATATTTCAGCGAAGAGCCATAAAGCCTGTTGGCACTGGTATCCGGATGATACACTGTACAGATGGGATCGTTTGTCTTCTCTCAGCTCCTGTCTCTCGTTATGCTCTCCAATATCTCCCCTCTTCCATACATCATCTATTAACCAGCGAGCTCATTAAAATCATCGCTGCATTGATATTCAAGGCAAACCATTGTGTTTATTGCCTGATCAATAAAGCCCTGATTGTCTCCATCAGTTCACGTCCATGATGCCACTGGGTTTTTTATTGATACAGGATGGGCACGCTGTTTGTTAGTCCTGACAGGTTCAGCGGGAGAAGCAATCACCGCTGTCGCCAATCAGCCGCTGTGAAAATCAAAGCACAGCAGCAGATTATATTATCATATAATGAGGTTATGCACGGCGATGGCTGAGACACTGTCAGCGCTGGTTATAAGACTGTAACTTGTTATTTGTTCTGTTAATGGCTGCTGGAAGAATGTAACCTTGTTTCTATTGTGCAAATATTAGAAGTCAATCTGGATCAGTTAAAAGGGCTTGTTGTATTTCTTTCCTATTTTCCAGGAATAAATGTATAATGTTTTTATTGGTGAGGCATCGCGTGTCACGCTTCGAGCTGGGATGGACGAGTTGATTACAGACAGGTGTGTCAGGCTCCGCCTCCTTCACCCCACCTTTACCTGAGGAGAGAAACAGGGAGGGGAGGGTCAGACATAAGGAGAAGACACAGAACTCAATGAAACATTGAGGAAGCTCAGGGAGTCACTGCTGGGGCTGTGACATTGTGATTTCTCATCAGAAATTCAGTTGGATTCAAACACAGAATTGCAAATTGTTAGCTTTGTTTTTTTTTTCTATTTGAGTTATCTTTGTTTTTTGTAACTTGGTACCAGATAGTTTATCTCTCTTAAAAAGGATTTTAAAAAGTAAAAGCACACGCTATCAACAAGTTTTATATTGTAGGTGGATTATATATTTAAAAGTTTTCATTCTTCTTTGGTTACATCACGGTTACATCATGGTTACATACCATCAAAAAATTGCACAAAGTTGTGACTTTTGTAAAACAAAAGGACACAAGTGGACTAGCAAAACAACAACATGAAGACCTGATGAATGCTTCTTAAAACTGTATTTTAAAAGGTTTTTGACTCATCTCATATTGCCGAACATTATTTGTCAGTGACCCATTTACATTTTAAGAAGTTATATCATATACAAATGCAGAAATTGCAAACCATAGGGGGAAAAGAGCAAACCAAAACACACATAAAGAGGGAAAGAAAAAGAGAAAAATAATTATAACAAGATATATTTGGTTTTAAGAACCTAATTTCATCTTAATATAGTTTTACATCTCCTCTCTCAGGATTCTCAGTGGAAAGAACAGGTTGTTTTGTGGCTGTCTCTGATAGACTGATGTGAATGGCTGTGACTAGGGGATGGGTGGTGATTGTATAGTTGTGACATCACAATTTAACAAAAGTCCTGATGCCTTGAAGCTCAATTGCTGAATATGGGCTGTGTGCATTTCTCTGATCTACACCTTCTAATAATAATAAAATCTACAATATGGGGCTTTTAGCTCATTACATAACTTTCAATTCATGGGATGAATTGGATGGCTGAATAAACTGATAATTTAAAGTCAAAAGACACATTATACCAATGAGAAGACAACAGGGTACCGTAGATTCTCACACATGAACTGCATATAAGTAATCATAAAATTGTGGTTTATTCATTTTTTTTCTCATATTCATTAGATTATGTGACAGTATTGTGGTTTTATGAAAAAATATGCTGAGAATCGTCATATCAGTGTCAGCATGCAGAGGCAGGGAAGAATTACCCTTTGCCTGCAGCCATGTCAGCATGCTGTTTTTAGATTTCAGCAGTCAGTGCCTCTCTGCACTCTGATTTGACATCAGGGGGCAGCATGTGTGATTAATGTGCCTGCGTACTGTACTTTTTTGTCAGACAAAGTTTGCAGTCTGCTTCGCTCCCTTTACCGAAAAACATTTTGCCACATGGCTGATTTTGGTTGTAGAATTATCACAGAACATGAACTCAACACACACACACACACACACACAAGACCAAGAGAAGCATGTTGGTGAGAATTCGTGAGGGATCTTGAATCCTGTATTCCCTGCACATGTGTTCAAAGATGTGAGAAACACATTCTCCATCACATGAGAGCTACAGTCTTCGCTGCTGCATTGCAATAATTTCAATGTGTAAAATCAATTAGGATATTTAAAGAGGCAATTATAAATCCATTCATCAAATTAACCTTTGAATGATGCATAAATAATCTCGAATTAAATATGACAATCCTTTTAGTGTGAAAAAAAGCTGGTTAATGGAAATTTCAATATTACATTGCACTAATCAGTATGTCAATATATGAACAGGTGTCGATATAATGTCAAAGGGCTCATTGTGTGATGAGTCCTTTTCCCTCGCAGGTCTCAGCCTCCATCTCCTCCAGCTTCTTCAGTATTGATCAGACTAATAAATTCTCTCAATGCCAAAAAAAAAATAAAATAACTGGTGTTGTGGTTCACTCTCATCGCTCTCACCAAACGCTCTCATGAATCACAAAAAAAACTTGCAAATTGCATTACAAACCGCTGTAAGTTCAATCACAAATAAATTCAGAGAGATTTCAAAAGAGGCCGGGAGGCGTGTGTAGTTGAGGTCCTCTTGTAGTGGTTTTTATAAATTAAAGAGCAGTTCTATGTTATATATGCAGGTCGAGCTGTCAGACTCCTCGCAGAGATGTGTGTATGTGTGTGTGTGCTGTGTTCAGATGCTACATCACCCTGACCCAGTCCCTCCACCTGACCATGAGCGGGGCTCCAGCTGGGCCCGCCGGCACCGGGAAGACCGAGACCACCAAAGACCTGGGCCGGGCCCTCGGCATCATGGTCTACGTGTTCAACTGCTCCGAGCAAATGGACTACAAGGTGAGGTGTCACGCACACATCCATGCACGTTACAGCAGCCCGTATTATACGTGCTCCTTTTCATCTTCCCCTCTGTCAGCGATACGCATTTGTCTTTAAAGTCGTCGTCCCACCTAGACGCCCTCTCCTCTTTTCATCATCCCACTTTTCATCTTTGCCCCCTTGAAAGAAAAGGCTGATTAGTTCAAACCTAATTGTCATTTCTTCTCTAAAACCTTGTCAGAATGTCCTCCACCCTTGCTTTATTATGCACTCTTGTATACTCTCGCTCGCGCACTTTTTTGCATATTTAGTGGTCAAGGGAGACATAAACATAATCTTGTGATCCAGCTTGCACCTGCTTCCCCAGGCAGGGGCATCATTACAGTGCACAGGCACACACAGCACCCCTGGCTATACACACCGCTGCAAGGTGTCAGAGCGAGGTGCTAATATACTCCGGGAGGAACGCAGGCAACTATCAACCGGCTTCAGAGCCCTGCCCTGTTAGTCATATTCACTTATGCACACACACACATGCGCGGGTTGAATCAATCCTCCAGTCGGCCCCGGTTTGCGTCAGAGAAGGTTTCCTCGGCCCTGTAATTGGAGAGAAAAGTCAGCTGCCTCCTTCATCCTGGTCGAGCCGCTCTCTCCGGAGGGCCGTTCACCTTCCTGTAAATGCGGTGCTGGGAGAAGTACGACGTGGGCGGCTGGATGTTTCAGCCTCTCTGTTTTCACCATCAGCGCTTTGCATTATTATAATCAGCGTGTTTATATCTGGCCGTTATTAGTTGCCTACGCTGCGCTGGGACAACCGCAGTGAATGCTTTCTCTATATATCTTCTGTCTAATTAGCATACCGCCTCACCACACATCTCATTCATGGATGTAATATTGAACTGGTAACTGGACTGAAAAATGGGCGCCATTCAATTCACTGTAAGTTGCATATAGCGTTTATGCAAAAAAAGTTCCTGACTTCTGGGTTTACTTCCGTGTTATGTGACCCACAGAGACTGATCAGTCTCACCAGAGTTACCTCCCATGATGCTCTGGGGCGTCCTATCATGCCCTAAGGCGATGAGAACATGTAAATTATGTAATTCACTTGCTGACCACAATAAAATGGTTCAAAGAAAATGAAATAAATAATATAAAGTAATGAATAAAAACGTCCTTTCTCCCTAAACACAGCATACGCGCTGCGTCACACAGCTGTGACGTCATGCTGGGAATAGAGAGTTTTCCAGAGCTTTTCTACCCGTTATAAAGGTTTTTGACTTAAAGGTTTTTGACTTTTGTCTTAAAAATATGGAATACACAGATTTGTAATTAACAGTGTTATAGCTGGAGGTGTCCTGTGAACAGTTTTCCAGGATGTTCTTTTACTATTCTAGTCTATGGGAAAAATGCTTTTTGGGTCGTGTGGGATTTTTTTGTTGCAGTACCACAAGTGGCCACTGGGAGAAATCGGTGTGCTGTTGAGAGGCAATACTCTATCTAGGTTTCACAATACATCCATGTTCTCATCACTTGTGAGCCTCACTTCCTGTCCCTCCGTGTCCATCTGAATGTCCCCTCCTTTCCCTCCCTCCCACCCTCTCTCTGTCCACCAGTCCTGCGGGAACATCTACAAAGGCCTGGCTCAGACGGGGGCGTGGGGCTGTTTCGATGAATTCAATAGGATCTCAGTGGAGGTGCTGTCTGTGGTGGCAGTGCAGGTAAGATCACATCCACATCAGGTCCAGACTGCACTGTGAGTGCAGTTCATGCATGTTTACACCCCCACACATGTGGGTTCTCATCCTGTTTGTTGTGGTAAATAAGTCCTTGGAATCAGCTCTGCAGAGGTAAACAGGCTCTTCACCACTGATTGTAAACATAAATTGCTTCAGCTATAAGGCTAATCCACCGAGGTTGGCACCTTTGCACCCCAGAGCTTCTTCATAATTGGAGCGTTTTCTGATCTGATTTGAGAGTCGAGGGAGGGAAACATGTTTCAACAGTACAGCAACTCTGAATGGACAAACTCTGAAAGGATGTGAGAACAATAATTTGGATGAATTAGTATTTGCTCAATGCAACAACAACCTTGATTCACAAATAACTATAAATTAGAAATCAGTATTTTTTTTTAATTTGGAGAATTAATTCTAATGTTATGATACTGAAACTTAAAGAAGTTTTTGTGACTTGGAGTGATTTTTCATATTAGACCTAATATGGCAGCAAGGAGGGGACTGAATCATGATTTTTTACTTTATGAAAGGAAAAGCTCCCACAGCCTTATTTATTATAAAACTTCCCGTGTACCCCTCAAAATATCAAAGCAACATATTATAGCAAACATAATTAACTAGTGTAGATACAGTTTGTGGGAGACTACGGTGAATGTATTTGGTGAGGGGGTGTGTTAGGTGTTTCAATAAAATAACACAATTTCTCATCATTTCTCACCATTATCATTACCATATCTGTGCACAAAATGTTGAAAGAGCTAGAACAGATAGTAAACAACACCCCAAAAGCTTAAAGATAAAAAGCTAAAGAAAGTCCACTGGGACCCAACTACAAGCATTAGATCTGTGAGTTTTGATTCTTTCCACATTAATTTTACATTGAATTTGTCTTTGGTGCTGCACCTAAGCCTTATAATGGCGGGGGAAGCCTGAATATAAATGAGCCAGGCCAGATGCCAACTCTATTGTTGCTGATGGGCTCAATATTTTTGCCCCAGAATTAATGAAAAAAAATATAATTTATGTGATGAGTAAATGTTTAAACACCCTCCCCTGCGCTCTCTGAAGATAAAGACTTCCCACCCTTGAGTAGTCAGGGCGGCTGAGCCGTTTGATTACAGAGACTCTTTCTGATAAATCAGACATCTTCAATGTCTTTCAGCCAGTGGTGGGTAGAATACTGAAACTCTTACTTAAATAAAAATAAAAAAATAATTATTGTCAAACCTACTCCATTTAAAAATATAACTATTCTTCTTAAAAATAAGATGTTTGCGTTTGAGAACAGAGATTGTTACAAGTCATTACATGCACGCCTGAAATCAAGTTACAAACAGCTACTGTGCAACACCAGTGTTTTCTAGTGAAGAATCAATCCACCTGAATTACAGTGTGTATCCTATACTTGTTGGACTTGAAGTTTTCCAACAGGCCAAACCATACTCATTAGTCTATGAGCCTTAGTGTATGACTGTCTTTTATACTAAAATAAAACATCTACGGTAAATGTTACTCATACAGCTTTTCCTTTTTTTTTCCTTTTCTTTTTTCTGATTACTGCTTTGCACACTCTTGGCATTTTCCTGATGAACTACCATTTCAGGTAGTCACCTGAAATGGTGTGTAGTGTGGTTATTCATAGTTCTGATGCCTTCAGTGAGAATCTACAATATACTGTATATATATATCATTCAAATCTCTAGAATAACCCAAAAATATTTTCTACTTGGGATAAATAGTCAGTGTCTCTTTGTGCCAGTTTCAGCTGCCTGGTGTAACCATGCAAACACAGCTGGGATGCCCATTTATTTCACTTATTGTAGCAACATGTATAGTATATAAGAGCCTACAGGTACCTATGCATCATGGAAATGTATGTAAGTTGATTTAAGTCATTTTCCATACTTATTCTCATTTGAATAAG
Source organism: Lepturacanthus savala (assembly GCA_030544235.1). NCBI lineage: Eukaryota > Metazoa > Chordata > Actinopteri > Scombriformes > Trichiuridae > Lepturacanthus > Lepturacanthus savala. The sequence goes on from CM060471.1 coordinate 6,422,633, forward strand.
TATGGAAAAAATATAAGAGATCATGGAAAAATAATTGCGTTTCCGATGCAGCAGCAGTGGGTAGTGCTGGACTTGGTCTGGGACCTTTCTGTGTGGAGTTTCATGTTCTCCCTGTGTCTGCGTGGGTTTTCTCCAGATTCTCTAGCTTCCTCCCACAGTCCAAAAACATGCTGAGGTTAATTGGAGTCTAAATTGCCTGTAGGTGTGAGTGAATGGTGTGTGTGCCCCATCATAGGCTGGTGACCTGTCCGGGGTGTATCCCTGCCTCTCGCCTCAAGTACACTGGGATTGGCTCCAGCAGACCCTGTGACCCTGGTGAAGAATAAGCGGGTATAGAAAATAGACGGATGAAAGATCAAACAGTTCAGCCTCTCATTTTCTAATCCAGTGACCAAATTAGTTATGAATACATACAGAAATACCCTTGACGTACAGTAGCCTCACAAATAACCAAATATCAAGCTTATTTGACCATTTGAGTTCTGCAGTTTTCAGACTCTTTTTCTGCATAAGGCTGCACAGATGCTACAAAATGTAATGCACCTGGTCACATGCACAGGCATGTGTAGGCTTATCAGATGTGAAAAAATGTATGAATATAAACTTTAAAATCATTTTACTCAAAAGTAACTTTTCATAGCAGTCAAACTTTGGAAGAGCATATCTTAGAGAATATTTGGAGTAGAAAGATAATGCTGGTATCATTGGAAAGCTAACAGTCTCCTCTTTTTTGGAATCTATATATCTGTGTGTAAATGTGCTTGAGCTGTGGCTGATTTTGTCATAGCAGGTGAGAATTATTTAACTTTTTTCAAGTCATTTTTGGTTCCTATGTATAAAAGAAACTAAAAAAAAATATGGGGGAACAATAACATAATCTAATTTATTTAATAGGTTAAGGTCAATACATAATAACGTCAATATGGTTTGAAAAATGTTGAACTATTTTTATTATATTTAGACTATTTGGAACAAAGGTATGAATGGAAATGTAGCAAAGTTAAAACTTGATTACAGATACAAAAAATACTTGAAGATAAAAGTACAGTCTTTTACTCGTTTGTGTTATTTGTTAGTAGCCGCCCTGATTTCAGCTGATGCAGGCTTTTCCTGCCGTCTTCCATTTTGTTGCCAGATCAAACAGATCTTTCCTTGGTGCTTTCCATCCCTCTCGTGTATTCAAACCCTGCCTGCTTTCGCTCCTCAGGACACCGTCTTTATCCACGTGCGATATAGAAAAAAATGTGTACGGCCGATAAGGAACGCTGATTAAGATCGCGGTGATGATGATGCGGATAGAGCTCCTCAAAAGGCTCCTGGCGGTGGGGCGCTGAATTATTATTCATTGCGAGATATAACAATCAGTTCCCTGCCCTTCCTGCTCTCTTTAGCAGCAATGAAAGTCAAGCAGCCTCCTCCTCCCTAAGCTGTGGCAGCCCCGCAGTACTTAGAGAATTTTAAAGTGCCCAGAAGAATGAATAGGTGTTGCGTGGCCTAATGAATAATAAATCACGGCGGGCTTATATGTGGAGAAGTAGACCTTGAGAACAGAGGAGCATCAAACTCCCGCTGTGACAGCTGGCAGCTCGGGCTGCTCCAGTGGAGCAAGCGCCGAGCGATCCCTCTCCATCGCACACACCTAATCCATCCTCTTAAAGTGGGAGCAGCTTACCGTCACACGGGCGACATACCCGGCTGCCGGTCGGGCCCGCTAACACAGGTGGCGGGGAACCGCTCCACATTAAATAAAGCAGAGGCAAACAGAAGGCCCGCCAGACGTAACAACATGGAGATAAATTGTTTAAGTTCTGCCTCCGCTGCGGCCAGCATGGAGCTCGGGCTGTGAATATATTGACGCTACACTCCAGTCGGTACGTTCTGAGGAGGCAGGAGTCCAGACCCACCGGAACGCACCTTTTCAGAAGAGTGTCTCTTTCTGATTTTTAAAATGTGCTTCTGGTGTTTTTTTTTCCCTCTGTGTATCCCTGTAGGAAAGGGGTAGAGAGCTGCTGTCATTTCACATAAACAAACAAAAAAAATAAAAGTTGTGGTGAAAATCCTATTTCAATGATCAGGGGAGACAAGTTTCAAAGAATAATTTTTGGAGGGACATGAAAAAAATGAAATACTAAATATAAATACTACACTACTATACTACCACAATAATCTGGCCCCATCTTCTCTCTCTCCTTTGCAACTTGTCTTGTAGGTTTAAGCCCTCAGCATGGTCAAATGTTTTACACAGTGGTATTAAAAGTAATAATAGTATTAGTTATAGTAGTAGTAGTTCCATATTAATTTATATTTATACATAAGGCAAATAAGATCATGAATCAATGAGGGAAAACATATGAAAATCCATGTCCTCCTCTCTCTGCTTCTACTTCTTCTTGTTCCTTCCTCCCTCCCCCTACTTGCTGCCGCTAACTTACACTACCGTTCAAAAGTTTGGGGTCACTTAGAAATTTCCTTATTTTTGAAAGAAAAGCACTGTTTCTCAATGAAGGTAACTTTAAACTAATCAGAAATGCACTATACATTGCTAATGTGGTAAATGACTATTTTAGCTGCAATTGTCTGGTTTTTGGTGCATCAATATCTACATAGGTGTATAGAGGCCCATTTCCAGCAACTATCACTCCAGTGTTCTAATGGTACAATGTGTTTGCTCATTGCGTCAAAAGGCTAATGGATGATTAGAAAACCCTTGATGCTATCATGTTAGCACAGCTGAAAATGGTTTAGCTGGTTAGAGAAGCTAGAAAACTGACCTTCCTTTGACAAAAGCAAAGTTTAATGAAAGCAAAGCAAAACATTATTATTGGAATACAAAGCATTATTTCTAATATTGTCATATATCTTTATCTTCTCATTAACGATCATTAGGTCTGATCTTAACCAGCAGACTGGTAAAAAAGAGGCTGATTTTTGGACAAATTTTGAACAAGTGGTGTGATAAATGACTTACTGGCTTCTACAGATTACTTTAATTTTTTCTTCCATGTAGCTAGCTACTAGTTTATTTTCAAAATTAGCCCGTTGGAAAACAGCATCTGGACAAAAACACTTTAAAGGGATAAGGATGGGGGGGTCAACATTTTTGACAATTAAGAAACACATTAGATATACATTTAGCATCATTTGTGTTGTGCATTTATTTGCCATTTCTGAAATATTCAAAAAAAAAATTGTGTTTACAAAGGCGTCCCCCCCGGATTTCCACCTATGGTTCTCATGAAAATTTCTTCTTCTGTTTGTGGTGCAGCTGTAGCGGTGGTGCAGTTTGTTTGTTCTTTTATTTTTTTTCCTTCTTCTCCCTGTTGTGTTAGTATGACTGAGTGATCTGTAGCTGAGTACTCATCCATGAAGAGATGTTCCTCCTCTTTCCAGCTGTCGACTCGCTACGCCGTTATACCGCATGCATGTTAAAATACAGAGAGCTTCAGAGGCTGCGATTTGCGACTTTAAGGACCAACACACACCAAAAGCTTCATTTCTGATATCTCTTTCAATCACGATGTAGACAAGCAGTAACTCTGCAGTTCATCCATCCAGTAAACCTTGGCTGATAGCTTGTATTATTGATGAAATTGTGTCCCTGTATATATATATATATATATATATATATATATATATATATATATATATATATATATAGGTGCATGCTGCATAACAATTTGACAAGCTGTTACAAATTGACTCTGGTATGTGCTTAGTGATATTAATGATATGCTAATGAAGCGATAGCAAACTTTCTCAGGCTGCATCCCATGAGTGTTGCACTAGTTCACTTCTGGGAGAGTTAATTGACAGAGACCGGAGCTGGCTGTTGATACTTGTGTCAATTCAGAGGCCAGAACCCAGAGGAGTTGTGTTCATATCAGATGATTCCGCAGTTTTAGATTAATGTTCAGTGCCAGTGTTCAGTGGTGACACAGGGAAGTGGGAAAGTCATGAGGTGGAAAGCCTGTAGGCCTGTAGAGACTGTTGTTTCAGTGGGTGCTGCAAAAACAGCACTGAGTGACTGCATCTCTTGTAATTGTGAACGGAACAAAGGAGGAAATCAGGTGGCATTATTATGAAGCCACAAAGTCTATGTAGGGAGGAGGTCAGGCTGATAGATCACAAAACCTCAGATTGTGTCAATTTTTCCTTCTTTTTTAACCGAACCGCAAACTTAAAGGTCCAACATTGCTGGCCAATGGTTTTAAAACCTAAATTTAACATTCATTTTCAGATCACATACCGCAGCACTGAGCAGTGTTGGAGAAACACTGATTTTAAACATGAAGCTACTTTATTTTGTGTTTTTACTGCTTTTAATAACCAAATTTGTTTTGGAGAGACTCTGAGGATAATTCAGCTCATGAAAAAAAAAAAACATGAATCCTGGAAGAATCCTAACAAGGAGAAGTTGTTTGCAGAGATAGAAGACAACAACTCCCATGATCCCACACTAATTGGTGTCATCTACTTCCTTCTCTGTTGGTGTTTTGATTGAGACCCCTAGCAGCAGAAAATCACGTTTCGCATTGAAGTTCTATATGTGGGTACTTTGATGATCACTAAGCAAATTCAATTAGCTAATAAAGGCTCTGAGATGTGATTGAAAGCTCTGCTATATGTACACCAGCTAAATTATGTTTTACTGTTTGATCAGAGAGAATTTTAAATTCCAATTTTTCATATTTGACACTTTTAAATATCCTCTTATGGATCCATTTCTGTCTATATTTTAATTTACTTGATATTAGGACAAAGGGGACATCAAACCACAGGCAACAACGGAAATGTCAAGAAGAAATAAGTGCAGGACTTATTTCCACTGGGATCCGATTTAACGGTGACATTCTGTATTCTGTTTGCATTCCCTGGACTGTGTGTGTGTGTGTGTGTGTGTGTGTGTGTGTGTGTGTGTGTGTGTGTGTGTGTGTGTGTGCGTGCGCAGGTTAAAAGCATCCAGGATGCCATTCGAGATAAGAAGCAGAAGTTTAACTTCATGGGTGAGGAGGTGAATCTTTGCCCCTCTGTGGGCATCTTCATCACAATGAATCCGGGCTATGCTGGCAGGACCGAGCTCCCGGAGAACCTCAAGGCTCTGTTCAGGTAGCAGTACTTTAATTTACCTGAGAACATGATCACGCTCTATATGAGGCTATCTCAATGCTTCATTTTCCTTTTTCTCCACAGACCGTGTGCCATGGTGGTGCCAGACTTCGAGCTGATCTGTGAGATCATGCTGGTGGCCGAGGGCTTTATTAGCGCCCGCGTCCTCGCTAGGAAGTTTATCACGCTCTACACGCTGTGCAAAGAGCTGCTGTCCAAACAGGTACAATCTGCTTCTCTTCATTGTTACACATGCGACACGTTTAGAAAAGGCTGGATCCATTTCCACTTCAAAAGCGTAACAACCGACACAATGTTCTTTTGTATATTTGAGGCTTTTGATGAAGGAATGACTCAGAGGCACACAAGAGCCGTCTGAGTGAAGTGTTGCAAGTGTTGCATATGAATAAGAAGCTGCAGGGAGTTTGGATGTTATTCCATCTACATTTTTCTTTAACGCTTCTTTTAGTCCTGGTCCTGTTTAATGTTTTAGACTGTTATTTATTGATTTTAAATATTTAAAGAAGAATGCACAGTGCTGAATAATAGTTACAGTAGAGCTCATTGACATACAATAGGTAAGAGATTTAATGAGCTCACAGTTGTGGATGAATTTCCCATTAACCAGGCAATAATTAAATATCACCTTAATGATAATCGTTAGCTTTCTCAACCTTGCTTCTCCAGAGTTTCTTTGCAAATTTTCCAACATTAGCAGTTAAGTGCTAATGAAATAAAATAATAATGAACAAACTGCTTCTCTAAGAGATATTCACAAAGGCTGAAAGTGCAAATCAATGTGAAACGAATCCAGAAAGCTACTTTCCTTGAGTTTAATACTGTTTTTAAACTAAAAAAAAAAGCAGAAGCTGATGCAGTAAAACTACAATTGCTGTTCAGTGCTGCAGCTAAATATTTGTTTTCTGGAGGCAGACGACTCGGAAGTTTGACTCATCTATGATGAGCTTTGTGATGTCAGGAGCTGGATCGGCTGGTAGGGAGATGAACAAGGCAGCTCATTAGTTTTAATTAGCTTCAACTCTTCTGCTCTCATTGCCATCGGCGCTGCATATCCCACTCACTGACGTCTGACTGGCCTTTTTACCACAAGGACCACTACGACTGGGGCCTCCGAGCCATCAAATCAGTGCTGGTGGTGGCCGGCTCTCTGAAGAGAGGAGACCCCGGCCGAGCGGAGGACCAGGTGCTGATGAGAGCTCTGAGGGACTTCAACATCCCCAAGATCGTGACGGACGACATGCCCGTGTTCATGGGGCTGATCGGAGACCTGTTCCCCGCCCTGGACGTCCCCAGGAAGAGAGACCTGGACTTTGAGAAGCACGTGAAGGAGTCCATTCTGGATTTGAAGTTGCAGGCAGAGGACAACTTTGTGCTGAAGGTACAGTAAACACCATTCCTCCCGAAAGTCTTCATGCATTTCCGCCGCAGTCACATTGAATTTCGTTTTGATTACGAAAAAAAACTGTTTAACACCCAGAGGAGCCGGCCACCGAGCCGCAGACAAACGCAATCACAAGTTTGTCCGAGAAGCACGAGTGTGGGTCCCCAAATGGGATTTCATCTTTAACAATTTGGACGGATATTACAGTTGTAACACTTTCATTTAGATTTATCTTACTTCTCTCAGAAAGCTGTTTACCTCGTGTCATAATGTCCCGCCGGGAAACAGACATTAGTGTCAAACAAGTCTGCAGGATCTGGATGAATCGGGCAAATATTGCAGGAAAGCCGACGGTGGGCTCTTCAGGTGCCCAAGCTGCTGACCTAATTTTTGTCATTATATTACATACAGATACACACACACACATACAGACACACACATGCACAGTAGGAGGCGTTATATGTCAGAGACAGATGAACGCAGGACCAGGGGAAATAAGTGCAATCTGCCTCGGGTCAAATAGACACGAGAAACACATAATAACACTCCATCAATGGAGGCTGGCGCTGCACCGTGCCACTTAACCCTGACACTGTGTGAGACAGCTCCAGAAATAAACAAAGAGGAGGAGAACAGAGGGAGAGAGAGAGAGAGAGAGAGAGAGAGAGAGAGGGGAAGAGAAATGGCGGTGCAGTCAATAACAACCGATCACCCCCAGAGCCTGAACTTTTACTGTCTTTGTCTGTGCCGGCAACCTTTTGATGTCAAGACAACGAGGGTGAAGCGGAGAGGTGAGAGAGAGAGAGAGAGGCAGCGTATCGTTAGCATTAGCCTGGGCTAGCATTAGTCCTCCATCACATCAAAACAGCAATCAGCCGAGGACCTTTGAGAGCGTAAAGCTGCCTGCGCTCCGGATGAATAGATGGGGAGCAGGAGTTGTGAGGAGCCCGGTCGATGGCATTGATTGAGCCTGCTATCTGTGTGTTTGAGTGGAAGTGGAGAGGAATTCTCCTTTTCTATTTTCTCCCTTTTCTCTCCATTCCCGTGTTGCCACCTCATGTACCTGAACTGACAGAAGATGCTGCACTACAAGTCGAGGACCATTCATGAAGTGTGATTTTGGTCTCAAAGTGGAACCTTGAGATGTTTTTAGTACATAAACCACTACAATTCTTAGAGTTTCAGGAAATGTAGTAAAGCTAAAGGGAAGTACACTTTCCTTGTCTTTAAAGAGGTTTTGTCTACAGCGGGGGTGTCATGTAGCCCGGGGGCCAGCTAAAAGGTCCAATCTGGCCCAAAAAGTCCTAGTTCCTGTTTCTTCACAGAAATGTGAAGTCATCTTTCAGGGTTCAGGGGATGAAATATTTACAGTTTTGATTTGTTAATGGATTGTTAGGAAGGATATAACTTCACCTGCTGCTGTAAAAGACTAAATATTATACAGTGCACTACAAAACAAATGAAACCTTGTCATGATAAAATATCAATTAGTCTAATATTGAGTAGACTTTTCTTGAACTGACAGATAATTTTCTCAATTTTTTTAAGTTTTTTTCCAAACATTAGCTAAAAAGTCAGAATTATAAGATAAAAAGTCCAAAATATGAGATAAAAAATACAACAATAAGATTAAAAAGTCAATCTAATCTTATTTTAAGAAAATAAGACTAAATTGACCAAACCCAGGGGGAAAAATGCAGATTTGTCTGCCAATGGAATGTGATATTTCAAGATAACTAAATGTTGGACTAATTGTACCAAAACCAAGATATTTTAGTTTTAATTTAAGTTTTTATTCATTTCAAAATGGAATAATTGAGGCATCACATTCTCTTGATTTGTAGATTCAAGGTTAAACATATTTATTTACATGAAAAGGAGGAGAACATTTGTAGGTATTATTTATATGTAAATTTGTACTGGTTCGGCCCACTTGAGATCAGTTTGTGCTGAATCTGGCCCATGAACTAAATTGAGTTGACACCACTGGTCTAGAGGTATCTCAGTTATATATTTATGTTTTCTTTTACTATCTATTTTGTATTCAGGTTTGCACAGACTGTTCTGCTGTTAGCTTCATTTCAGTGCTTTGTTTACTCTACAATGTACCCTGGTGTGTGGTAATATAATTTTTTATAGAGAAGCAGTGTTCAGGTTTTATGCTCCACATATCTGGAACAAACTCCTAGAAAATTGTAGGTCTGCTGTGACTCAGTCTTTTTAATTCAAGGCTAGAGAAATTAACTGAATTGTAAAATAAAATACAATTATAGTGTTGTGTTTTTATTTAACCATTTTGTTGTATAATTAATTTATTTATATTTTTCACTCATATTATTTGGGCAGGACAATATCTCAGTTTTGAATTTAGGATATCACCCAAGCATACTAGAATCATCAATTTGATTTACTGGAGCAAAATACCACATGAAAAGTACAATCTAGGAGAGGTGTATGCAGTATAGGCTCCACTTATTTCTATAGAGGTATTAATGGAAATATTACACACAGCACACAACATCAAGGACAATTATGGAAAAAGGTGGAATTTAGGTAATGAGAAGAAATGATAAACAGGTATGTGATGAAAGAAAAATAAAAAATCATCAAGATGAAAGTCAAAATCAATGCAACTAATGCTAAAGGGATATCTTGACTTGTTCCTCATATGGGCCAAGCTCCAAAAAAATGGATCCTACATTTCTCTTTCTTCTTTGATGCAGCTCATTCAGTGTATAATGCAGAATTCCCCTTAATGAAGCCACTAAATATAGTCAGAAAAGAGGAAAAAGAATACAGAGGTCAAAACATTCAATAATGAATCAATATTAGATAGTAATAGAACTGTAATCAAATCAGCAGAATTCGTTGAAGGTCGTTTTTATTTCATTCCGGAATTTTTTATGTCAAACTGTTCATATGCCAAAGTCAGCATTTATTTGGAGCCATTTTTTCAGTTAACACAATTAAAAGGCTAGCTATGTGACTGCCTTTTTGATTATTTAGATTAAAACAGTTTTTTCTATTTCAGAAAAAGCTTGACTTGATGTCAGAAGGGCTCAGATGAAAAAGTTCTCATGTGCCCCAATCAGGACTTTACAACAGTTACATAAAGTAAAAAAAATGACAGGATTATGGGCTCTGGAGTCTAATCAAACCAAAGAGTAACGATGTAAAAATGAATTAACACTTTAAAGTTACATAATTTACATTTACTATAGTTTTTAGTTGAACCTTTTCAGGGGCTTTAACATTGAACATGTTTGGTCTCCATAGAAAGGCAACATCCCACGCCAGGCTGAGGCGTTCTCTGTCCATCCTGTTTGTGCAGACGTAGAAGATCACTGCTGTCATTTATGTGAACAGGGTACTAAGCTGCTGTGCTGCACTGCAGTGCATCACACCACCCTGTCACCCTGCATCAAATTATATCTGCTGTAAACCAGCACGTTAGGGATGAGCACACTGACTGGTACAGTGTAGTGGCCTGTGAAATGCTAGATTATCCTGTAAAAGGGTCAGTGTGTCTATGCGGACATGACGTCCTCAGTTTCTCTGTGCTAAACAAAGCATAGCACACATTTCAATTGGTGTGTGTGTACTTGTTTACCTATCTAACAGTGGACAACTACCTTGTTGGACATTCACCAACAGTGGACCAGTGAACCAACAGGAGACATTTTTAGGTCCCCCTCTTGGACATGCTTTAAATCATGTTAAAAACAATTAAAAAACAGCTGGTGAATTTTTTTAAAAAGAAAGTTGCTATGACAAACACTACACAGCTCTACTGCATCATGTGAAGGTCCACTCTTTCATAGGTAGACATTGCATAACCCTTTATTGCATAGTGTTTCCATATGGCAACAATTGCTTTATCTTATTTTTTTTTAAACATCTGTTATATAAAGTCTGTGTCTTTACAGTTAAGCATGAAAGGGGAAGTTTTACATTTAAAGGCAATACAAATTATGAGGTCATGTGACCAGAATATTCTGTTTGCTACTCCATTTTTCAGAATTTTTGAAAATTTTCACCAAATAAAAAATTGTTGTAAACAATGATATGTTATTATAAAAACAACAAATATTTGTTTTAATTTTTTTTCATGCAATAGAGGTTTAAAGGTCCAAGTCCCCTCTTGGTAATTTATTCAAAAATAATTAAAAGGCACATTTTCAGTGATTTTATAGTAAAACACCTTAAAAGTAAATTTCATAATATATTTTATTTTTTTTAAAATGACCAGAAAGAGAAGTCCCCTGTTGACAGTTTACCCTGACAGTCCCCTGTTGGTAATGTTGACTTGTATGTGTGTGTGTGGCAGGTGGTGCAGTTAGAGGAGTTGCTGGCAGTGCGACACTCCGTTTTCGTGATTGGAAACGCGGGTTCTGGAAAGAGTCAGGTGATGAGGTCCCTCCAAAGGACTTATCAGAACATGAAGCGCCGGCCTGTATGGGCAGACCTCAACCCAAAGGCCGTGACCAACGACGAGCTGTTCGGCATCATCAACCCGGCCACCAGAGAGTGGAAAGACGGTGATGACGGAGTCCATCAGAAATAACGTGTTTGAGCTGAGTTTAACATCCTAATGAGAGTAAACCACATGTAACCTGCTTCTTCCTACAGGCCTGTTCTCCTCTATAATGCGTGAACTGGCCAACGTCAGTCACAGCGGGCCCAAATGGATCGTTTTGGACGGAGACATTGACCCAATGTGGATTGAGTCACTCAACACAGTGATGGATGACAACAAGGTGCATGAGTCTTGTGTCTGTGTGTTTGTGTGAGTGTGTGTGTATGTGTGTGTCAATGTATTTTATTCAGTATTAGCCTGTTAGAATCCTAATATTGCCCCCTGACCCCCTGATATTGGGGTCCCATTAGGTTTATTCATATATTGCATGAGAAAACCTTAGCTACAACACTAAATAAAGTATTTTTATCTGTAGTAAAACATAATGTTACTATTACGGCATCAATATATATCATCAATATACAATATTAAAATAGTTTAATATAATATCAGTAGTAGCAGACATTTAATTTAGATTTGGGCTGTGTGATCATTTAATTGAGTTCTTTATAATCTCCTTTTTATACATCTTACAGGATATATTCTTCATGTTCTGGAATGATCCTTAGTATTATTAGCTTATTATTCAAGTTTTATGTTTTTAAGTAAGTATTTTATCTGTAGTAAAACACAATTTTAAACCATGCAATATGCTAACTCTTATTTGCTCTGTAACAGCAATACAAATTTATTCTGACACTTTTATATTCACCTCACATGTAGGTTTCTTTTGATACCAGGTTCAGGTAAATAACCTCTGTGGTTGTAGCGATATTCCATATTTATTATAATTTAGAGCAGGCAAACTGATAAATAAGCCTGGGTCTTAAGTTGTTACAATCACAGGGTACACATGTCTGTTTAAAATCATCAGCATTCAGGTATGAATGTTTCCTGGTGGTTGATTCACCATAGAGAAGTAAACCATTCTGAGAATAAACGATAGTGAAAAGGGCTGAGGAGAGCAGGTGACATCATCCTGGCTCGGCCGCAACAACACAACAACACATATCATCATCCAGTGTGTGTAAGTAGCCTGTCACCTTCTGTTAGGTGCTGACTCTGGCCAGTAACGAGCGGATTCCTCTGAATCCCACCATGAGGCTGGTGTTTGAGATCAGCCACCTGCGCACTGCAACCCCCGCCACCGTGTCCAGAGCAGGTCAACGCTACTTTCCTTTCTCTTACAATACATTTACTCATCCTTCTTACTCTTGAATATATTGTTAGTGTCAATTGTGTTTTAAAATCTCTACCAGCCAGAATGACTTTTAACCCCACTCAGTGTAATGGTCTCATTCAGCTCTTTGTTAAGGCTTTCCTGCAATTAAAAGAACACAACTTTTTTTTGTATATTTAGAATACAAAATGTAAAAAATGTGTTGCCTTATATGAAAGAGTTTTAGGGCCACATTTAGAACATTTTTTTACAGACTTTGAGAATAAAGTCATAATTTATGAGATTAAAGTTGTTATTATTTTTAAAATTATTATAAGAATAGTGTCATTATTTACAAGATTAAAGTCATTATTTAGGAGAATATAGTCATTACAAGGCGTTGGGGCCTCTGCATCAGAGACTTGCTCGGCGGAGCTCGCCTCCCTCTGGATCCAGAATCTTAATTATCTGTCGGATTGTTTCTTAAGACACCATGAAACCCCTGTGAATGGCCAGTTGTTACATCCAATGGTAACCCTGCAGTCGACCAGTTCCAGCTTTTTCCCCCTTCAGAAAGGCAGCAATTTCCTCCGACTGGTCCTTTCTCTGGAAAAGATGCAATTTATTGCATTTCTTTTTTCAAAGTCCTGATACTTGTGATAATGTGATGCTGATGTGCCAAAAAAAAAATAAGTATATATTTTTTGTTTGTAAAATCTTTCCTAAAATACAACTCAACAAAATTCTCCATGGCCCTTATTTTAACAAGTGTCTCTAAAAGCACAGATTTGAATATTATGACTTTATTTCATGAATAATGACTTTTATCTAATAACAAATGACTTCATTCTTGTAAATAACTTAAATAACTTCATTCTTGAAATCTGAGAAAACACATTTTCTTTCTCAACATGGCCCTAACACTCTAACAGCCTTTTTATTTACTGTGTAAATAAAAACTGTACTGTACATATATATATATATATATATATATATATATATATATATATATATATATATATATGTATATATATATATATATATATATATATATATACAGTACAGGCCAAAAGTTTGCACACACTTTCTCATTCAATGTGTTTTCTTTATTTTCATGACTATTTACATTGATCAAAACTATGAATGAACACACGTTTATGGTGGTGATGTACTTAAATAACACGTTTTATATAATAGTTTATTCAAAATAGCCACCATTTGCTCTAATTACTGCTTTGCACACTTCTCTTGATGAGCTACCATTTCAGGTAGTCACCTGAAACGGTTTTCACTTCAAAGGTTGGCCTTATCAGGGTTAATTCAGGGTCAATCAGAGCAAAGGGTGGCTGTTTTGAAGAAGTACATAACTCCACATATGTTCATTCTTAGTTTTGATGCCTTCAGTGAGAATATGCAATGTAAATAGTAGGGTTGTCCCGATATGATCACGTGATCGGAAATCAGGCCGATCTCATGGTTTCAGACATGATCGGAATCGGACGTTACCTCCTGATCAGGAGGTAACTTTAAAATCTAGTTGTAGTTACGCGATGGCAGAGTGAGACGTCTCATTTCCACAAAGAAACAGCGTCACATGCGGAATGACGTCACTGAGCGTATGTAGTTTCAAGAGTGGGCGCGAAGTGGGTGGAGTTGCTTCGACACTGCGCTGTGGCTTGTTGTCAGTGAAAAAACGCCAAAAAACCATAGTAGTAGAAGTAGTAGAAGAAAAAAAAAAACAGAGCAAGAAACGTATAGAAAAGGCGAGGCAAAAGACACTTTTGAAAACCATACAGGACTATGAAGCAGAAGACGAGCGGCTAAGAGCTGCAAAGAGACGATTGAGTTGGTAGCTTTTCAGTATGTCAGGTATATTCATCTGTTACACTTTTGTTACATTTTGTTACACAGTTGTAGATCGATGCGAAGAACTAAAATACGGACCGAACCTCTGAATGCTGGGATGCAATTGCGCAGTGGATTGAAAACTTCCGGATGTCCGAAGTATTATTAAGTATCGGACAGGGACTCGGTATCGGCAGATATTCAAAATCAAATGACTCAGACTCGGAGGGCAAAAAAAACCTGATCGGGACATGCTTAGTAAATAGTCCTGAAAATAAAGAAAACAGATTGAATGAGAAGGTGTGTCCTGGCCTGTATTGCATATATATATATATATATATATATATATATATATATATATATACTGTATATATATATACTGTATATACATCATTGTCAGCAATCTATATCTTGTACTCCAGTGGGGTTAAACTACACTGCCACTCTGATTTATCATAGGATGTATGGTCATTATTGACCTGTTGTCAGTAAACTGAGCTGTTTGTTGCAAAGTGGAGGAAACCACAGCAACAAGCCACTTTAATAATGACTGAAGGAAATCTGTGACTATGAAACTACTTAAATCTGAAGTTAGCTGTTAGCTTCAGCATTAGGTTACCTGTGTTGTTTGTATTGATTTAGCCTTTCTTTTAGAAAGTGAAAGCAGTGTGTTTTTTTTTTTTTTATAAAAAATGTTACTTATTGGGATGTTTGAGGTAATATATACACTGTGGGCGGAGCTTAGACAGGTAGATCTGACAGGTAGATCCAGCCATTGTGTTCAGCTACTGTGATTACCAAGTGCTTCTTCCTTTTTCCAGGCATCCTGTACATAAACCCTGCAGACCTGGGCTGGAACCCACCAGTGACCAGCTGGATCGACAGGCGGGAGGTCCAATCAGAGAAGGCCAATTTGACCATACTGTTCGACAAGTACCTCCCCTCCTGCCTGGATGCACTCAGATCCAGGTGAAGCAGCTTCCCAGCTCTGTTTTATTCCGGCTCTGTTTACTACTGTGTCAGGACACAGTTTGCAGTCTGTTGACATGGGTTGTCAGAGTGTGACAATAACATGGAGGGGAAGGACTTTGTCAGAGTGGGTAGGTTAGACCAGAACAACAGGGACTAACTCAGAGGACCTGGATTCTGTCCTCCTGAAATACCTCCAATACTACAACAAAACATAGGGAGCACAGGAAGAATATTTTGTCATCAGCATCAGGCCAGAATCCAGAAACTGCAGCACATAACTACATCTGTTAGCCTGTTTCTTGGAGGAGCTGTATATTTTTCTCTTAAATCAAACTACAAAAAATGTTATTATGTGATTATGTTATTATTATTATATTACTATGTTATTATTGCTTGTTTCAGTTCTTTTTTTTGCTCCTGGCCAATTTAAACTTGCTTTCATAGAACAAGATTCAAAAAAGTCAACAATTTGATCAAACAATTTGATCTTGTTTTCCTAAAGTCAAATTAAATTCACCAAAATAAGAGGAACAAAAAAATCAAATAAACAAAATGATCTGCCAATGGAATAAGATAATTCAGATAATCATACCGTTACTAATCAAATACAAGATATTTTCTCACTTGTTAATATTTCATTTTAGATAGATGGATAGATAGATAGATAGATAGATAGATAGAGAGATAGAGAGATAGAGAGATAGATAGATAGAGATAGATAGATAGATAGATAGATAGAGAGATAGATAGATAGATAGAGAGATAGATAGAGAGATAGATCATTTTCAGAGGGATATTCAGTATTTTTTGCAGTGTTGGTAATAAAACACAATTAAACATTTATTTTTCCTGATTCTTTCCAGCAACACAGTGAAATAATGAGTGTGTGTTTGGTCAGGTTTAAGAAGATCATCCCTGTCCCTGAGCAGAGTATGGTCCAGATGTTGTGCTACTTGCTGGAGTGTCTGCTGACTCCAGAAAACACCCCAGCAGACTGCGCCAAAGAACTTTATGAGCTCTACTTTGTCTTCGCGGCGGTCTGGGCCTTTGGGGGAGCCATGTTCCAGGACCAGGTACTGCAGGGGCCTCTGGGCATCCGAGATGCTCACTAAGTGGTGGCATAAAGAGGGAGAAGAATGGGACATGTCTGAAACAGCTGAATGATTTTTTTTTCCCACCCCATCTTCTTCCTCTGAAAAGAGTGTTTTTTTGCACTTGTATTATGGGCATCCCTCGCTCTTATTCAAGCCCTGATGGCTCTTGCGCAACACAACTTTGTGTCTGTGTTCACGGAAAAAGTAATTTGAAAGTCATTTAAGAAATGGCAGCTTTTTGAAAAGGGAGAGATCTCTGTCTGGAAAATGAAGTGGACTTCATTCCGGGTCTCAAGAACACACACCGACCGGCTGAATTTAAATCAGCGGGAGAGCCGGATGCTAAGCAATCCAGTTAGTGGCATACAGTAAAAGCAAGTCCATCTAAGTTATGGGATAAAACCGCTCTCCCCTCGGTACAAATGTACTCCACTTTATTTTCCCATCACAGATGCATTTAAATGCTAAGTGGTTTTATTGACTGGAGAGTTGGGGAGTGAACGGAGGAGACAGGTAGCAACGGGGTGGATGAGGCAGAGAGGAAGGCAGCCGGCAGGTGATGAGGCTACTCCACTGTCAGAATCAGACAGACGGATAAATAGGCCTGCCATCTCTCATTTTCTACCCTTCAGGTGCTGTGGCTGTATCTCTATGTTGAGCCGTTGATTTGTCTTGTTTGTATTCACCCTGGTGTAAATCAGACGCGTGGGTCCACAGCGTGAGCGTGCGGAGGGAAGAGCTGAGAGGAAGTCATTTCAGAGTATTGACCCGTCCCCCTCTGTGTGTCTCTACATGTGTGAGCTCAGCTGGTCGACTACAGGGTGGAGTTCAGCAAGTGGTGGGTGGCCGAGTTCAAAACCATCAAGTTCCCGTCCCAGGGCACCGTGTTTGATTACTACATCGACCCGGAGAGCAAGAAGTTCGAGCCCTGGTCCAAAATGGTGCCCAAGTTTGAGATGGATGCGGATTCGCCACTTCAGGTACGAGCCGGTTAACGCAGCTTCATCTACTGGACTTACTTTATTTTTTTCTATTTATTTATTGAAAATCCCATATTGTAGAAAGTGAAATATTAATGTATTTTTGGTTATATGAAGGTCTGGTTGTTCTATAAATAATGCCCCATGTTACAAAACACTCAATCCACAGAGAAATGCAAACATTCAGAATCTGTGCTTTAAAATGAGCCATCACATTCAAATCAGGCTCATTAATGTTAATGGGACAGGCACAAAATGACCTGTTTTTCTTTGTTGAGCTCCAGAGAGGAGCTGTATAACTACATCGGTGTGGAAAAAGTCTCTGCCCCTTTCCTGATTTCTTTTTTTTTTTTTTGCATGTTTGTCACACTTAAATATTCCAGATTATAAAACAAATTCAAATATTACTCAAAATGCAGTTTTTAAATGAAGATTGTTATCTTTATGAACGGAAAAAAACCCAAACCTACATGGCCCTGTGTAAAGAAGCAATTGTCAACTAAACCTAATAACCGGTTGGGTCTTAGCAGCAACTGCAGTCAAGTGTTTGTGATAACTTGCAATGAGTCTCTTACAGCACTTTGGAGGAAATGTGGCCCTTTCATCTTTGCCGAATTGTTGTAATTCAGCCACATTGAAGGGTTTTAGAGCATGAACCACAGCATCTCAAGTAGGATTCAGGTCAGGACTGGCTACTCTGAAGTCTTTATATTGTTTTTCTTCAGCCATTCAAAGGTGGATTTGCTGCTGTGTTTTGGATCATCGTCCCGCTACATAACCCAAGTTGGTTTTAGTTTGAGGTCACAAACAGAGGGCTGGACATTCTCCTTCAGGATTTTTTGGTAGACAGCAGAATTTATCACTTTATTCACAGCAAGTCTGCTGTCCCGAAGCAGCAAAACAGCCCCAGATCATCACACTACCACCACCATTTTTACTGTTGGTATGAGGTTTCTTTCTGAAATGTAGCATTACTTTTTCACACACCTTCCAAAAAGTTCAACTTATGCCTCATCCAATCACAGAGTATTATCTCAAAGGTCATGGGGATCGTAAAGATATTTTCTGGGAATATTAGGATGAATCTTAATGTTCTTTTTGCTCAGCGGTGGATTCCATCTTGGAAGTCTGCCATGCAGCCCTTTTAACCTAATCTCTTTCGAAGTCATGAACACTGGCTTTAACTAAGGCAAGTAAACGAGTGAGCAAGTCCCTGCATTCTTAGGGTAATTTTGGTTGGCCGGCCACTCCTGGGAGGGAAGGGTTCACCACTGTTTCCTTCTGCAAGTCTTAGCTTCATTCCACTGATTTGTTAACTCTACAATGTACCTTGACGTGTGGTAATATAAAACTTAATGGGGAAGCAGCATTCAGTTTTTATGCTCTACATATCTGGAACTAACTCCCAGAAAACTGCAGGTCTCACTGCCACTCTCACTTCTTTTCAGGCTGCAGAGAAAATAACTGAAACAGAACAGACAGTGTTGTTTATCGCGATATTTGGGCCGGACGATATAATAATATTACATTCTGGATGTTACCCAAGCCTACTCAGAGCTCTCATCAACCTTGTTTCCAGCAGCAGTAACAGCAGGCAGCTGTTTCCAATGAAACAGCCCTGATAACCCCTCTGTGCTGCCTGCCCAGCACCGAGCAGCAGACATATCAAATTAACAGCTGGCTGGAGCTTTTAGCAGCTTAACACCCAGATGTGGTGAAGTTGGTGAAGCCAGTGTGTTTTAGGGCCGTTATAGACAAACTATTCGGTGATTAATTCAGAAAGTATTTAATTCTGGAGTCTAAACACAGCTTAACAGGGACTATTCTGTGTATTTATTTTTTATACACAGGCATGTCTGGTCCACACTACAGAGACCATTCGAGTCCGTTACTTCATGGACCATCTCCTGGAGCACCGCCGGCCCGTCATGCTGGTTGGGAACGCCGGGACCGGGAAGTCCGTTCTGGTGGGGGACAAGTTGGGATCGTTGGACGAGGAGAAATACATGATCAAAAATGTCCCGTTTAACTATTACACCACATCTGCTATGCTACAAGGTAGAAGAGTTTTGTTTTTTTCCTTATTGGCTGTCAGGTGTCTTACAATTGTATTTATAGTGCTGTGTTTCTCTCTCACTGAAAAGTGCTTCTTAATCTGAAGTACCCCATGAATATTATGTGTTCAATAAATATACGCTCCTCTTTTTTTCCATCATTTCTGCTCCCGGCTCTTCTATCTCTCCTACACAGCGGTGTTGGAAAAGCCTCTCGAGAAGAAAGCGGGGCGCAACTATGGACCTCCAGGCAGCAGAAGGCTGATTTACTTCATAGACGACATGAATATGCCTGAGGTGGATGCATATGGCACTGTGCAACCACACACACTCATACGCCAACACATGGACTACAACCACTGGTGAGGCCCTGTCACTCGCATGCAGCTCTGCATATGTACAGGGGTGTGCTGCTTAAGGCAAAGCATAAACAGGCGTTGGTTAATTCTGAAATTTTGGGCTATTTCCATAACAGACTAGTGAATAAAAAAAACATTCCCAACCCACCTGTAAAGTTGTGTTTGAAATAATATCAGTGTGTTTATAAAGGTGAGTAAAGCCAAAATCCTTAATAATTAAATAGACAACTGCTTCACATCTGTGTTGCATAGAGCTGACTGACTTCTGACATCTATGGGCAGGTGTTACAGCCTCACAATTCCTCTGCATGTATTGGTTTTGTCTCAGAAACAGCATTTTCGACATTACCCCCACATGTTTTCAATGGGATTTTGGTCTGGGTATTGGGTTGGCCACTAGAGAATTTTAATTCTTTTGCTCTAGAACCAATGTGCAGTGGTCCCCATGCATGAAAATAGTATTTTGGCTTTACCCATGTTTTTAAACACAGCTGTGGATGTTTATTATTTTCACTTTGTACATGTGTGTAGATTTCTCCTAAATTCACCAAAAGTCAGCGGTCTAAATGCAGCACCACCAGTATATGAGATCTTATTGTAAAGCTCCTTTTCTCCTGCACAAATCTGTAACATGCAAAAAGGGAAATATCCGTTGTATTAGATTGTGAAAGTAAAAAGAAGGGTTTAAAGCTAATCTCTAAATCTTGTTGACTGCTGTCAATTTCTGACGTTTTCTCAAAATGAGTTTATTCTCTGAGCCAGGAACCTCTACTTCAGCAGCTTTTCCAGACACTAGACTGTCAAATTTGATTCCTAACCATATTCTGAAGGCTTTTACAGAGGAGTTTCATCAGATATCATTCATAGCCTGATTTATACAACATTTAATTTATACAAATATGGCAAATATAGGGAAATATGGCAAAATATGGCAAACGTATTAACTGGAGTGATAAAATGACGCATCCAAAATTCCCTCTGTAAAAAAAAACCTTGACTATAATATGTCAACAAAATACACACATTTTGATCTGGTAATCAGATTTATGTTTCTGGAAATGTGTGGAAATTTGAGCATTTTTACTTCATTTGCATATTTAAACATAGAAATTCAGTAATCTAAAACAATTGTCTTGAGGTAAGATACCAACCGGGGAAGTTTCATGGTGATATCTAGAGTATTCAGATTTATACCCTATTCACCTGCAGTGTCTCACCTTAATATAGGATAAGATTATGCCTACACTGGAATTGCTCGTCACTTTAATGGCCTAAATGATGGACAGTTTCAGGCAATTTCTCCATGTAGTAACACAGATAATTCAGATAATGTCAGTGTCAGTAGCTGATAGATGTATTACCCTCATAATTTAGATGGAGAGCCTCTCTCATGAAAACCTCCTTCTAATATTCAGACAGGTCCCCACTTCGGTATCAATATGCAACAACTTTCAGGAATGTCAGAAGTCAAATGTGCCAGCTGGGTTTGTATGATTCCCCTTTAAAAAGGATTTTGTAGCTGGTCTCACCGACACAGTGAGGCCATTCTGAACATGGTTCCACTGCGTCAGACACAGGCTGACTGGCTTAGACACGCTCAGCCCATTAGAGATATGCTGGGGGGATTTCAGGTATGAAATTGAGAGGAAGTAGGATGCTACTGAGCCACGCCAGCTTAAGTGGGAGCTGAGGCGTCCGTATCGGCCAAAGCATGGGGAAGAATAACGATATGTGTGTGTGTGAGCTAGGTAAAAGCCTGCGTGGGTGTTTGTGTGCAAGGCTGTTAAATAATGATCTCCTCCCCCCTCCACCCCGCATGTGTGTCCGTGCATGTGTCTACTCTCAGGTATGACCGTAATAAGCTGCTTTTGAAGGAAATACACAGTGTTCAATACGTGTCCTGCATGAACCCCACAGCTGGCAGCTTCACTATCAATCCACGACTGCAGGTAAACACACACACACACACACACACACACACGGCAGCACTTTGTTTTCCACTGGTTATGCAGCTCACTGCAGAGGTTACAGTCTCACTAATTCATCTTGCACATGTTGTTTTCATAAATTGACATTTTTGTTTATTTGTTTGCAAATTTTTGGCAAATTGATACAGTTTTTCTCTGTGTATGTTTGTTCGGTTGTCCGTTCATCCATTGTGTATGTTGTCGATTGGATTTTGACAAAAAGAGAGGAAAAGTGAATTAATGAAAATGCGCTGCTTTGTTTGTTGGTTTGTTTATTTATGCTATTTATCAGAAGCCCACAAATTAAAACCTTTGAGCACAATAAATACACAGTGGTGTGCCACAATAATTGTCTAATTATCCCCCCCACACCGACAAATTATAACAACCTCTACAAGACTGTGGAACTAAACATCACAGGTATGTATGGCATGAGGAGGAAAGAGAAGATTGAAAATGTGTTTCTTCCTATTCATGCATATACTAATTTATTTTTTTACACATTCTACACTATTGTTCTAAACATACCTGTGCTTATTTTGGTTTTCTTTTGCACTTGTTTTTATTTGCCTGTTATTTATGCTCTTGTTTCTCTATTCAATTGTTTATTTGTTTTCCTGTTAAATTGGAATTACCACTACCCAGGCAGCAGCTAATCTTCCTGGGGTTGACACATAAAAAATACGAACAGCACACCCTCTGTGTAAAAGGTGGTGTATAAATAAAGTTTATTATTATTATCATAAAAAAATATGATTATTGTTGGCTAATGCCTCACAACACCTCAAAATCTGTTTTGAAAATTCAATTTCTACACAATTTTATATACACAATTTTATATACAGCATATATATATATATATATATATATATATATATATATATATATATATATATATATATATATATATATATATAAAATATTAAATATATAGTTTAGAGCATTTTTTGCAGAAAATGTAAAATGGTCAAAATAACAAAAAAATGCAATTTTTTCAGACCTCAGACAATGCAAAGAAACAAGATCAAATCCATTTTAAAACAACACAAGTTCACAAATCAATATTTGGTGCAATAACCCTTATTTTTAGTCCCAGCTTTCATGCGTCTTGGCATGCTCTTTCACATTGTTCTTGGGTGACTTTATTCCACTCCTGCTTTAAGCAGAAAGAGGTGTGCATGTGTTGGAATTCAACAAACGCTGGAATTGAATGGCTATAGACATGTAGAGATGCTGATTTCAGGAAAAAAAGCACTTACTTGGAACGAACATACTTGGAATGGTAATTTAAAAGCTCCACTTTAGAACAGAAAAAGATCTGATCAGGTATCGGCCTCAAAAACTCCATCATCAGTCAGCCTTTAAAAGTTGCTATACATGTGTTTGCAGTGTTAAAATGCAGCAGTGTTCTGGCAACCAAAAAAAGCACATCATCGTTAACTGCCCTTGAAGTTCAATGGACACAGGAGGAGGAGTAGAGGACATTGCACACAGCAGAGAATGATCCAAAAATGGGATAAAATTATAATAAATCCTGTCTTTGATCTTATGATCTTTTTTGCTACAGGAGAGTGATTCAATTACAGGTCAGACTTCCCCCCAAGGTGAATTGTCGCTTTTAGTCAGACGCGACTGCATCATTAGTGAAGAGCAACATGTTTACTACTGCGTCTGCCTCCCCAGCGCCACTTCTCCGTCTTCGCCCTGTCTTTCCCCGGAGCCGAGGCCCTCGGCACCATCTACACCTCCATCCTGTCACAGCACCTGAAAGGAGAAAGCTTCAGTGCCGCCCTGCAGAAGAGCTGCCCCATCCTGGTGCAGTTAGCCCTGTCCCTGCACCAGAGCATCTCCTCCACCTTCCTGCCCACCGCCGTCAAGTTCCACTACATCTTTAACCTGCGAGACCTTTCCAACATATTCCAGGTGACACACAGACACGGAGGGATTTATCTGCCCCACTTAATCTTTTCACAATATAATGTGAGAAGTCACCTAGAAAAAAGTTCTGCAGTTTCTCCTTTTTTTCCATTTGAAAGTTAGATATTTGGCCTCGATTCCCTGTTGGTTTCTGCAGCTCTTCCTCCCTGTGTGAAAAGAGCCTCGGCTTCTGTCACTAATTTCTCATCTAAATGATTATTGATTTAAGAGCCGGGTCTGAAAGCTAGAAATAAGTCTGAAATAAGTGTAACAGAAAATAGAATGGATTCGCACTTCCACGGGTGTTAGTGATGATTTAATGTATTTAAATGAATATAATATCAGAGCGCGAAGGTTGTCAGGGGAGAAGCTTTTGGGGCGATATTTCTGTCAAAATCCTCCACGGTTTCATGGAGGGCAGGCTCTCTCATTTAATACATTCTGTATAATTAATGCTTTAAGCCACTCGGTTATAGGAACTTCATTTCTCATAATTACATCGTGGAGCTCAGAGTACTTACTGTGCTGTTACTGTACTATGTAGAGAGTGCACACTGTAGGTGTAATAAACTAGTTTATATTGACCTTTTTAAAGCTGCACTAATCAATATTTTTGTATCGCAAAGGCTCCAATTACGATGTGTAATAAGAAAGGAGTTGCTCATATGACTGTTAAACACAACTCACAAATGAGGCAGATTAAAGGCAAAGAGTGCTGTTTTAAATAAGCAGGCAGAGATTGATAACAGGTGTATGAGGTGTGGAAGTAACCGCAAATAACTGATAGAAATGGAGATGATGAAAATCCATGTGAAGTGATAAATTATCAAGTGATTTAATTAATTTAAAGCCAGGATGAAATGTAAAAACAGAGACAACTTTTTATCGTTTTTCCCATCTTGCATTCATTATTCACATCAAAAAATGATCATTTATCATTTAAGGAAAGTGGCCTTGAGGGTGGGAGTAAACTCTGAGCAGATAGCCAGTAGTATTGACCAATCACGGCTGTGGTTGCATTGCATGTGACGAGTCCATGTAGAGAGCTGCACAGAGGCGATGGCCAAATGCTATCTGGGGACCTAAAGGAGTCTAACAATTTAGGTTTTATATTAACTTCTATTAGTTTCTATGAGTTTGTACAGCTCCAAGTTGTCTCAAATCTAAAGTTACTAGTTGGACTCTAAACAATGGCTGATGAAAAGAAAATGATATCTCTCACAGAAACATTAGAGGTCACATCCAGAGGCTGATTCATCATCAGACAATAGGCAGAAGCTTCCAAGATTGGGTGGGAGTAAGAAACAAATAATTGGGAAAAAAAACTAATGTTAAGAAAATACTTAGGAAATAATAATGTAAGTGATGAAATATATGTAAATTGAGGAATAGTGATAATTTGTCATTTTATTTGAGACACAAAGACTCCAGCGAGGATACATCCAGACACTCGGGGCTTTGTTTTAGCTCGTAAACCTCGTCACAAACTCTCATTTTACAGCAAAACAGTCACTAAAATATGTTTGTGAAAACATTTGAGTAGAGAAATGGACAATGCAGTAACCGAATCCTGATATCTTGACAGTTTGATCTCATTTGTCACAAGGCTGGTCTCACCCTGGACAGGCTTTATTTCTATAAAGATAAGGTCAAAATGTGATTATGCAAATTCTGATAAAATGATTGGGCCATGAACTCGTCGTGCATATCCATCCAACCACAACTGAATCTCTTTTTCCATAGAAAATGAATCGGATCCAGACTTAACAGTGCAGGTTTTGAAATCGCCCCAAATATGTTTTTATAAACCTTATTTTTGCCATTTAGCCATTATAATGAGCAGATTTATTGCAGGAATGAGCCTTCTGCACTTTGAGATTAAGCCTAATTACCATCCCAAAGCTCAGGCCATGATGACCCCACAGACCTTACCTTCCAGCTCCTTGATCACACTTTAAAAGCCGGAAGTTTGAAGAAGCCATCCTGCCTGTTTTGTTAGTCTTTTTTTTTTTTTTTTTGAAGGGGTCTGCATAGCATGGCTTTATGTCAAATAACCACAGAGAAGAAACAGTGTCAAATCTTTCTGGCTTTTCCTCTCTCTACCCAAAGAGAGAATAAAAAAGAAAGCCACAAAGGGATTCCTGGAGCCTGTTTGATGTTTTGTTGCCTAACTTATTCAGCTACTGGCTCTAACACCTCAGGACAGCTGGAAAGAGGAGAGCAGCCTCGCAGCTCATAGCTCTGCCTCAGCTGTTATTCCCCCTCCATTCCTTTTGTTTTTGCACCTTTTAGAAGTAAGAAAGTATAAAGCATGACAGTACAAACACCTCCTCTAATTTCCCAGCATTGGGTCTAAATCGATGTCACTCAGTATTTTCTAGTTTGACGTTTTAGATGTTTGCCTCAGCTGAAATAATTGGGGGACTTTTATGTGATTTACTTTGTTTTTTTCTAAGTTTGGGGAACTTGGAGATATAGCCAAAGGCTCATCTGTCTCATTATGATCTGCGCTAATGAGCCAGAAAGCTGAGCTCAGATTCTCTGCGTGAGCCCCGCAACAACACTCCCCCTGCAAAGGTGTTTTTAAATGTGACAAAATAATCAGGTCCAGACGACACCAAAGGTTGCGTCGTGACAAGTTTTGTTGCTGTTGATTGCTGACAATATCCTAAGGTAGACGAAATTTTTTTGGAACAGTGAGTAGTGACATCAGAATTTAATTTCCCGTATTTCTCACTAACTTTCTTCCAGCACTCTTCTCTCGGATCTCTTCTTTCTCCGAGCATTGACCGATCATCACACCCAGTGGGTATTAAATTAGACGCACTATGAGTGAAGTACAGTAGCCAAATTCCACTAATAGGGCAAGACAAACAGTTTGGCATCCGACTGAGAGTGTTGTCAGAGAGATGTTTGCCAACGGTTCGTTCCTCTGCCATGACCAGCGGGCATATCCGAGGGGCCTGTCTTCCCCGCGTCAGCCTAAATGAGCTCCTCACCGCTCGAGAAGCGAGGAATGGAGACGCAGGGAGGACGGACAGACTGCGGGAAGAGGACAAGAGATGAGAAAGAGAACAAAAAGGGAGTACACAAGACCAGTGCCCGACTGTACAGCGCAATATGTCCATCTGATGTTCTGTGGGTAGTCAGCTGGGTGCGTTTGTTAGCGAGGGAAGCGTTGTTTGGGGCTCAGAGCAGCTGTCAGGTTATGAGGGAAGCGAGACAGACAGACAGATACATGCTGACACTCACAACTCTCTAATCTATTTCCTCTGAGTTGAAGAAAGCAATGAAAGAGGAGATTGTCTACCAAAGTTGGCTGGGTGGAAGGAAAACAAACTTCCCTCTCCTTGGTTTGTTAGTTTCATTTGTTCGGCTGCTACGATGAACAGCTAAGCCACGACTGTTAGACGGAGCCGCCATATGGTGTTTTTGTTTCCCTCAGGTGCGCTTTAACACAATAAATGCACGGCGACGTCATGATTGACACCATTAAGCAATGAAATGGCACAGAAAAAGACAAATCTATTAAACGTGAAAAGGATTACAATCATTCGCACATTCTCGAGTAAGACATCTTGACTTTTATGGCTCTGGAGTAGCGTTGACAATCCCGGCTCGGTTTTGAATCTTCAGCACACAACGCATCCACACAAATCGCCAGGCACACCTTCCATCTGCGCCATTACACAGTGGATTAACAGCCAATTGTCACGTTCAGTGGGCCCAGATATGAAGGCAGATCGGATTCAGCTGGCTTTACCCCCAGAGATGATTCCGTGAGAATAAGTTCTGGGGCTGGAAACGCGCAACATCTGCTTGCCTCTGCCGCTCCCTCCTGGGTGACAGTGCGCAGAGGGGAACAAACGGTGCCCGGGTGCCTCTTCGTCCCTCGCCTCATCCTATACGGCACCTGTTATGCGAGACACCTAGATCGCGGCACGTTCCGCCTGGTTGCATCGTGATCGGCCCTTACGTTACACAGGCTTCCTCTAGTGACACATTAATTATCAATCAACCACTAACCAATCTGCTCTTTGTTGGAGATTTTCTCCTTCAATCTTGTGCGTAGGAACCACAGGTATATAACATGGTAGCAATTATAATGGCTTAACATCAGCATTTCCATTGAGAGTTAGGAGTTGGACTCTGTGGGTGTTAAAGCTGTAATCACAAGCTTATTATATCAGAAAAGCTAAGACTTCTGGTTTTCTGTAGGGTTTTTACAACGCAACAGACCTTGACATTAGGTACCACTTCCCATTCCATTGATTTTGAATGGGCCCACTTGTTTGTGGAAGATCATCAATGGACCTTTGCCAACACTTCCACCTTGAACGTTAGGTGGTGCTAGTGCCTTAGAGTTAACCTTCTTCTTTAATTCTGTTTTTTACACTGGTACTTGTGTCCCTGAATCTGGTGTGTTGCCGGATTCAGGGGCTCGAGTCTGGGGTACCAAAGTTCCATTGGTAGGGGGCTTTCTGGAGCCACTGGGGTCCTACAGTGTCGAGTTGGATGTTTACTCTTCATAGTTACATTTTTTTTTTTACAATAGTTCTCATTTCCCTGGAGACACGGACCTGGGGCTGGTTTTGTTTTGGGTTCTAATGGCTCCAGTGGTGGGCAATGTTCTTGGAGTTCTCCATAGAAACCTAGGGCTGTTCTTAAAGGTACAGTGTTTAAGATTTAGTGGTGTTTCGCACAGACTTGGCAGACATGGAATCTCATATTTACAAGTATAGTTTAATGAGTAGACTAAGTCCAAATAAGAATTGTTGTGTTTTTATCCCCTTAGAATTAATATTTTTTTATCGACAAAACCCCCCATGTTGCACCGCCATGTTTCTACAGAAGCTCAGAATGGACAAATCAAACAATGTCTCTAGAGCCTGCCTAATGGTTTTTGTGGCCACCATAGATTCTCGTTCATGCTTGGGATACTCAGTTGGTTGCAACCTCACAACTAGATGCAGCCAAAACCGACACACTGCACCTTAAATCCTGGCTCTGGGTGCCCAAATGGTGGGGGTGTTTCTGTGATAGGAGTTGAAAGTAAACATTTTTATGATTTGAATATTTTCCCAATTCCTCCAACTCCTATCCACTGTATTTCTTCACATACCCCAATCTTTCAGAGACGGCAAATCTTAAGCCTCCCTCCCGCCTCCTCCCTCTCTGCCCAGGGTATTCTCTTCTGTACCGGTGAGTGCTTGAAAGCCCCTCCGGACCTGCTGAAAATCTACCTGCACGAGTCCACCCGGGTTTACAGAGACAAGCTGGTGGAGGAGCAGGACTTCCAGGTCTTTGATAAGCTGCAGGCGGACACAGTGAAAAAGTTCTACGAGGTGAGAGTTTTAGAAAGTTCAGCAGAGGAAAACAAGAATAAGAGGCTGGGAGGACGGGGAGGAGGGTGGTGGGAAATCATTAGGGCTGCCTGGCTCTGTGTCTGGACCTGGACATCAGTGGCCAACACAGCGAGGAGAAAGAGAAGTGAAAAAAGGGAATGTTGGGAGGGGGTGAGAGAGACGATGGAGGGCCAGGAGAGAGTTGGAGAGAATATTAATCAGTGGGGTATGGGGGTCTGGCTGTCAGGGTCTGCGCTGTCAGCCTAGCAAATTGGAAAACATTTTAATGGTTTTCTGTCCACTGCTCCCCTCACTACCCTCTCTGGCTCTATCGCATGCACACTAGTCATGCCACAATGAAGAACCTGACAAGTATATATGTACCCACACCCACAGAGAAAGAAGGAGAAGGAGAGAGATGGATCCTACCCACTCTAGGATATATTATTCGCAGCTGGCACATTCTCTAAAGAATCTGCCCCAGTGCCACGGAGCAATATGCTGCGTGTTTTCGTGCTATTTTTACATGCAAACAAGAACAAACTCTTTAGAGACTCCAGCACTGCGAGGAAGTGCACTTGACACTCGGAAAAAATTAAGATACGCCATAATAAAGATGTGAATTTGTACCACTTCATCACACCTACTGCAGCTTTATGCCAGTGGAAGTAGCAGAGAAAACAAGACATAAAATCTCTCCAGTCTAAGTATTCAGGGGTGAAACAGTTGCCAGGGTGAAAATGAACTAGGTCACCCTCTGCACAGCTGCGATATTCAGCTGTGTCCCTGTCCAGACTGTTTAAGCTTAACTGTAATGTTATGCTGACAGGGGCAGTGTGTGGGTTTGTATGTTAACCACTGCAATGTGTGTGTGTGTGTGTGTGTGTGGTGTGTGTGTGTTTGTGTGTGTTTGTGTGTGTGGGAGGATGTGGAGGAGACTCTGGAACAGACCAGGGAGATGAACCTGTACTGCCACTTTGCCCGTGGGCTGGGAGAGGCCAAGTACATGGCCGCAGAATCCTGGAGCAGCCTCAATAAAACCCTGCTGGAGGTGCTGGACAACTACAACGAGGTCAACGCCACCCTAAACCTGGTGCTGTTTGAGGATGCCATGGCTCACATGTGAGTGGAAGTTTAAAAAAAAAAAAAAAAAACTCTCAGGGACAACGCGGGCGAAAGCGTAAATGAAGCGCTTTTGTCAGTTTCTTGATTGTGTGTCAGAGGAGTCAAAACGGGCTTCCCAGGTATTTCAGGATTAACCGTTCCATTTTGCAGACTGTCAGAAGCGGAGACAGGAGAATCTGTAAAGAGTCACGCATCATGTATCATGCCAGCTAACAAGAATGCAGAGTGGAGGCTAGGTTGAGTGAATACAAAAATGTGTTTTTCGATATTGTTGAAAAAACAGATATAAATCACATTTTAAGGGAGTTTTCTTGTGTCAACAAATATTACAAAAAAAATGATATAACACCAAGTAATAATAGTTATCTCTTGACATGTTTCAAAATAGACCATAGGTCGTAGGTCTAGACCATACTCTAGACCTACTATATACTGTATATACTGTATATACTGTATATATATATATATATATATATATATATATATATATATATATATATATATATATATATATATATATATATATGTATGGTGACGACTGAGAGAAATAGAAATCTACAGCAACATCCAAAATGACAATAACAGCTTTAAAACAAATACAAACTAACTTGACTAGTAGTTTTTTGATTGTTTGTTTGTTTTTTTTTCCCTTTTTAATTCAACAGGTGAATAGGGTAAAAATGTAAGCTAATACACTACTGTTCAAAAGTTTGGGCTCATCTCGACAGTTTTGTGTTTTCCATGAAAAGTCGCACTTGTGTTAACCACCATGAGTTGTAAAATGAGTAGGAAATATAGTCAAGACATTGACGAAAGAAGGTTAGAAATAATGATTTGTACTTACCTTCTTTTCTTTTAAAAATAAGGACATTTCTAAGTAGTGTTGATATCACCATTTAAACTTCCCCTCTTGATTTCCTACATTCAATTAAGTTCTGAAATTCTGAATTTGTTCTGAAATGAATGATTAATTAATGTTTAAATATGCAAATAAGGCACTGGCTGTACTCAATGACAGGTGCTTGGTGACACTTGCTGAACTGCCGACGGCGGTGTGAACATGACAGTTTTTCCCCTTTCTCCTCTCCTGTCTACCTGAAAATGGCATTTCGCCCCCACCGTGGTGGTAGAGTGTTAGAGTTGTTATTCCCCAGTCTTGGCTGCTGGTTAGCTACTGGCACCCAGTCTGTGAACCAGTCCCATCTCCCCCTGTCTTCCTCTAGTACAGGGCTGGGCAATCCTCGTCCTGGAGGGCCGGTGTGGGTGCAGGTTTTTGTTCCAACCAACCAGTAACACACCTGATTCTACTAATGAATGCCCTTAGAAAGGGCTCTAGTGGTTGATTAGTAGAATCAAGTGTTTAAGTGCTTGGTTGGAACAAAAACCTGCACCCACACCGGCCCTCCAGGACCAGGATTGCCCACCCCTGCTCTAGTACAAGGTGGACGTCTTATAGCTGTTAATCTAGCAACCGACTTAAAGACAGGTTGAAGTAGTAAGAAAGTGAGAATGGCGTGGACGGGGCGATCAAGTGTAGTAGAGGGGGTGGAGCCTTTCCCGCACATCAACCTGTCTGTCAGAGACGGACATCGTGTCATTGGAGTTACCATAAAAAAAGCAATTTCCATAGTGACACACTGAGCGAAGTTAGAAAAAGAACTGCCCTTATCCATATTGTTATATTAAAATGGATCAAATGACGACATGCACTTAATGTGAAAAGCTTGAAGCGACGAACCCACAGAGACATATCGCCAACTCTGCAGTTTTGCTTTTACAGCTCTCAACTTTACTGCTTTGTATCCGTCCCACAGCTATCATCAACCTCGTTTTGTAGCAGCAGTAGACAGCTGTTTTCAGGGCAAAGACACTAATAAGCCCACTGCACACTACCTGCCCAGTACCGGATAGATAGATAGATAGATAGATAGATAGATAGATAGATAGATAGATAGATAGATAATCCTATTTGCTTGAATATAGGCAACTGTTTGATAACATGTTCCTCAAAATACACTTTATTTTTACAGCTTATCCCTATCTGCAAAAAAATCCACATTTAAAGACAATATACTACTGTTTTGAACCAGAAAAGACTAGTTACTTAACTGATGTTAGTCTGGACTGGCTCTACATGAGTCAGTCTAGGGTTGGACCGCTTTGCCGATGGCTGCAGTCTTCATCCACTGAGCCTCTACCGTCGTAACATTGTGATTGAAACTTTTGTGTGGATCCAATTAGCTTTTATTGCACTTTTATTACATTAATTTTATTACACCCATAACAGTATGAGTAACAGTAACATAACAAGTGTAGTTCTCGACTTGAGTAATTTACCTGGTCTCCCCACTGGTGCTGTGTGTGCAGCAGCTGCAGCTCTTCTTGGATCATTCCCACCCTCACTGAGAAAGAGCAGGGGACAGGAGATAGAAAGAAAAAAGATAAAGATAGTGCAACAGTGATTATACAAGACATTGCTATTTATTTAGTTAGTTTCTCTTGTTCACTGTGTCTATGTGTGAAGAGGGAGCTGTAGCAAACACAGAGACAAGGTGAAAGTACTGGAGTTAATGAGTAAGACTAATTTATAGTGTGTCTGCACTGTAAGACAATTGTATTCGAGTGGGAATACATCCAACATGCTGATGCATATCAAACGATATCACCCAGATGTGCCAGTCATCAGAAGTAGGCAAAAAAAGATGAGAAGACTGCAAAATCTTAACTTAGGTGCATTAGCCCTAGGCCAAAAATAATGCAAACACTTCTATTATTTGGAGTCATTTTGTGACCAAAAAAGAGATGGTGATTAAGTTTTGGAGGGGCATAGAAATATGTCCTACAAGACAGAATATGTCCACAGTTTACATTTAACTGCATAATACAGCACAATATTGTGTATTGTGCCTGATTATGTGCTTGTGTATTTGATATCCCATATAAAACCTAGTAGAGTAGATCATATTTTTTATTGCTTTATAATGATAAACAATGGATCACTAAAGGTTTACAGAATGCCTGTGTAAAGAAGAATACCTTATATAGAGAATTAATTAAACACAAAACCAAAGAAGCAGACGATAGGTACAAGAAATAAAAGAATAAGTTTAACCAATATAATGAAAATATGTAAGAAGGAAGATTATAAAATAATACTATATACAAATAAAAGTAATATGAAATATGGACTATATTAAATAGGGTAATTAGAAAGGGCTCAAGTCAGCCTAACACAAACTTCAATGATAAAGAAAAATAGATCAATAGTATGGAAGAAGTGACTCAATGTATATCAAGCCAGCCAGAGGAGAACGGAATTATTGAAACTGTAAAGAAATCCAAAAATAAAGTACCCACTGATTTATTGATATTGGCACTAAATTAATTAAAATGGTTATAGAAGGGACACCCAAACCCTTAAACTACATTTTCAATTCATCATTCCAAACTGGCCAATTTCCTAACAGTGTAGAAATATCAAACAACATACCATTGTACAAACCTGGAAATAAACATTTTTTCACAAACTACAAATCTATTTCACTTCTGCCACAATTCTCAAAAATACTAGAAAGAGTAATAATAGATTAGACAATTTCATTGCTAAACACAAAATACAATGGTCTTATTATTTTGCATTTGTTTAAATGTTTCAGATCATCAAACACATTTAAATATTACAGTACAAAGACAACACAAGTGAATACAAATGCAGATTTTAAATGAAAGTTGTTATTAAGGGAGAAAAATATCCAAGCCGACATGGCCCTGCTGGCCATCATTGTACTCTGAGTATGGATTCAGGTCTATCCAGTCAATTGCCCGAGCTCTAACAGATCTCATTGAAGTAATTACACCCCAGATAACAAGCAATATGCAGTAGGAGTGTTCATTGACCTAAAAAAAATACAACACAATAAATGATTAAATTTTATGTGGTAAATTAGAACGGTATGGGATAAGGGGATTAGAACTAGAGTGGGCCAGGAGCTATCAAAAATTGGAAACAGTTTGTGGAACTGAGTAAATCTGAGTCACCATGTTTGGACATTGTCTGTGGTGTTCCACAAGGCTCGGTGCTAGGTCCAACATTATTTGTATCATATATGAACAATATTTGTAGGACATCACAATTATTAAAATTCATATTGTTCACTGATGACACAAATATCCTAAGGTTTGGTGAGCATTTACAACACTTCTTTGACATAGCTACAACAGAACTAGGCAAAATAAACATTTGGTTTAATGCTAACAAGCTTTCACTAAACCTCAGCAAAATAAAAATGATATTTGGAAGGAATAGAAACATAAACCAAGCACAGATACCCGTAGGGAGTGTTAACATAGAAAGGGTTCATGAAATCAAATTTCTGTGGGTTACAATAGATGACAGAATCTGTTGGAAATCTCACATCAGACATATCCACACTAAACTGTCAAAAACTATTGCAGTTCTCATGGATTAAAGTTTTTTTTTTTTTTTTTTAAGTCACTATGATGGATTTCCATCAACCGAAGGCGTTAGAGGTCAATCATGAGATTGATGCAGATCCGGGGAGAAGGCTGTGAGCTGCGAGCGCTTTGCAAGGCAGAGGAGAGGAGAGCAGAGTGACAGAAGACAGAGTTTCAAAACACAAGAACAGTCTCCAACACTGGAAAAAGATCCTAATAAAGTATTTTTAACAAAGAAAAAAAATGGTTTGTTAAGTCTCCAGATCAACCCTTCTTGGAACAATGGAATGAAACTTGAAAATCTGTTTATTATTTAGAAATCTCTGATTTGCTATGAGATGTAGCCTCAGGCAGATCACCCAATCATATCACTGCCCATAGAACCCCAGAGACGCTCAGCATCTGATGGGTCTGTTGTGCGCAAAATAAATAGGCCTAAATAAATGCCACGCTACTTTAATGTACCAACATAGAGACAATTTGGCTGTAGGCTACTATGAGGCCTATTTCTACTAGTAGTACTACTAATAATAATAAACATTATAAGATTGAAAAACAGTGCTTAAACACGTTGCTTAAATAGCCTTAATGAAAAATCATTTTCTATACCAGCTTATTCCTCAATAGGGTCACAGGAGTCTGCTGGAGTCAATTCCAGCATATTGCAGGTGAGGCAGGGATACACCCAAGATGGTCACCAGCCTATCATGGGGCACACACACCATTCACTCACACACTCACACATATGGGCAATTTAGTGTCTCTGATTAACCTCAGCATGTTTCATAAACATAAACTGGATCATAAACCACTCCATATTCTGTACTGTTCACTGGTATTACCTGACTGAAATTATTGCACAGCGGTTTGGGGTAACACTTACAGCACTTTACAGCTGTTATCCAAACTACAGAAACAAGCCATAAGAATAAAACACAACGCTAAGTTTCATGAACATACAGAAATCTCTGCTAAGGAGGTCATGTTTTCACTGGTGTTTGTTATCTCCAAAAGTTCAGGCTGGATTTTTGTCAAACTTTTAGTGAATATTGGTAATGCTACCATGAGCAGATAATTAAATTTTGGTAATGAGCCAGAAGAAATCCTGGTTTTTGCCTCACTTTGAAATTTCATTGTTTGGTAACATCGCAGTAAATGAACCTTCAAACAGAAACCATTGTCTGGGGTCACCTGGTGGTGATATCTGGCACCTGCATAACCTGGCTGTATGCTTGGCGGAGGTCTACCCTCTCAGTGTGCTTTTCTAGTTATTCATAAAATCTGATGAAACTCCATGACATTGTACAACTCCAAACAGCAACATTTATGTATAAAGCTAGAAATAACCTCCTACCACACAACATACAAAAAATATTTGAGGAAGGGGAGGGAGGGTACAATTTAAGGGGAAAATTAAACTTTAAAACTCCAAAAAAATATCTATACTACTAGAAAAAAAATCTTTACCAGTTGCAGAGATTAAACTGTGGAAAAGTCTTCACATAGCACTAAAACAATGTCTAAACTTAAGATATAAACACATTATACTCACGAAAAACAGGGAGGAGGAGCAATAACATTCACCAGTTTTTCATGTTAAAATGACCTGTGTAAATGTGTATATTTGCATAAATTGAAATGTTTGCTAGTGGTACCAATTACTGTCATATGGCAAAATCGGTGTCAGAGTCAGTGGAAGATGCAGCACTGAAACAGTTCCAAGTGTCAGCTGAAGGATAAGCAAGTCGACACAGTTGGTCAAGTGTAAACACAGAGAGCTTTTTGGATGTCAGTTTAAGTCCTGTAGGAAATTGAGTTGCCAGTTGTTTGTGAGTCAATCAGTTGTGTAAACAACGAAAGAAATTGATATTTCTGCTGAAAACACTAAAGAAAGCCGCGGCACTGTAAACAGCGTCGGTCGATTCGAAACACAAATGAAAACATTATCAATTTTAAATGGGGAGACAAGAGGAATATTCATCTCAGCTTTGCCGGAGGCATAAAGATTCTCGGCAGCACCCTCCCAACGTTGAATGAATTTGTGCTGAACGAAGCAGAGAGGAGGAACAGACAGAAGCTACCTGTGTTTGTTTGCCTTTCGCTGTTTGCCTTATGAGTCAGAGATTGTCTTTATCCGGCTTGCCTCCCCCTTACCTTTTATCTCACCGTTCCACTGATTCCTCTCCCTCACACCCCTCCTCCTCCTCCTGACTGTCTGCACCTCCGCATGTAGCTGCCGTATAAACCGAATCCTGGAGTCTCCACGGGGGAACGCGCTGCTGGTCGGAGTGGGCGGCAGCGGCAAGCAGAGCCTGACCCGGCTGGCTGCCTTCATCTCCAATCTGGAGGTTTTCCAGATCACCTTGAGAAAAGGATACGGTATCACCGACCTCAAGGTTCGAGGACGATTACGCAGCACCACACGCTCCATGTTCAAAAAAACATTATGCTGGACAACTCAATTAGTCTCATATCGAGTCTTAACACATTTTTACATGCAGCCAAGTAGGGTTTCAATTTAAATTGAAAAAAAAGCAGAGTATCTGATTGATATCAGTATCACAATCCTTTACAGTCAACACAAGGCACACTGTGTCACCAGGCATGTATCACTGCAACACAACAGATCTTTAGCCTTCTCACAGCCCAATCTCATTATGTGTGTCATTCTCCCACTCCTTCTCTCTCTCTCTGTTACCCAGAGTGACCTGGCGTCCCTCTACATCAAAGCTGGCGTGAAGAATATTGGCACTGTGCTGCTAATGACGGACGCCCAAGTGGCAGACGAGAAGTTCCTCGTTCTGGTCAACGATCTGTTGGCATCGGGTAACAGCGGGCTTCGCTAATTACCGACATGTTCTTTTTTTTTGTTTGGAGGGAGAGCAACGCTTTGCCACAGCAACAAATCACATTCCTGCAGCGTCACTTATCAACCGCAACACATCACTATGAAGGATGGCGAGCATACTCGACAAGCGAAGGGCACAACACTATTATTAAATATGAGCATCAAATTACAGCAAATAATTCCCTGTCAACTAATGTTTATAATAATTTGCCTGATAGTGTGCAAGGAATTAATGTTCTATATCGTGTTTTATAGTACTGAGAAGGACAAAAAAAAGTGTCCAACGGATGTGACCATTCAGTGCTACTTTACAACTGCAGCTAGTTTCACATTTAAGGCCGTTGAAACAAGACTCGACACTTTAAAGCAAAAAAAAAGAAACTTAACTTCCTCTTACACATGAAAAGTTGAAGTTATAAGCAGTAAAACACTTGTCAGTTCAGTGCAGTCAGCGGTTTTGCTGCTGCAGGATTACTTGGACTGATATTATCGCTTATAGTGTCTAATGTTAGCTAATTCTATCCAACTTTAGATAATAGCTTAATAACTGACATTACAAAGTGAGTTTGCTGATGATTTGATAATTTGATTTCTACTATGCAGGACATTAATGTTCTATATCATGTTTTATAGTGCTGGAAATGATACAAAAAGGCCAACAGATGCCGATGAATATTCGGTGCAATTT
This sequence comes from Lepturacanthus savala, assembly GCA_030544235.1. Taxonomy (NCBI): domain Eukaryota; kingdom Metazoa; phylum Chordata; class Actinopteri; order Scombriformes; family Trichiuridae; genus Lepturacanthus; species Lepturacanthus savala. Next base: position 6,460,525 of record CM060471.1, read on the forward strand.
TGCAGCTACTGCTAATTTCAAATTTGGATACTTTTGATGCAAGACTAGACTCATAAAAAAGTGTGTTTTCTTGTAGTTTTCTTGTTGTATTTACTGCTACTGTACAAATATGGGGCTCCAACATGTGGGCTTCATGGAGCGAAACCTCCAATTAAACATAGTTTAATTGGAGGTTTAATAAGGTATATTATATTACCTTTTGACTATGTCTATTCCACGAGATGCTGATATATCTCACACTCTAGACCCTCATGACACTTGATTTTTGATTTAGATGTTCTTATTACACAATAAAGGATCAGCTGAAGTTAGTGAAAAGATTCTCTCCCCAAAAAAGAATGTATTGTTGCACAATCAGAAAAAGAATGATAAAATCAATGGAAATGGGGTTTCTTAATGCTGTCTGCACTACCAATGCGTTGTTTTTTTGACATTATGAACATCTACATGGTTCTTATATCACTCAAGCTCTCCTCTATCTATTCATATACACTACTCACAATAAGTTAGGGTTATTGCCATTTACATTAGTGCTTTTCCTATTTGGACTGGAATTCAATGAAATAAGCATAAATTCCCTTCGATATTACAAATAATGAATGAGAAGAAACACCATTTTTATTAGTTTAAGATTTATTACCCCCAAAAATTTATGAAATCCACTGAGTCTCTCACTATAACTTAGTGTGAGTAGTGTTTGTATATCATGCTGTAGTAAGACAATCTGGAAATGAAGAGAATAATGAAAAATACAATGTACATTTTTTATTTATTATTCTGTAAAAAGTGTTCAAGAGCCTGTATATTACTTCTCACATGCAAAATGATGTGTTTATGTGTAACAGAGCATTTCCCCTGGGACACATATAGTGACTATAATAATAAAAGGAATTAAAAATTAGCAAAAGCATTAACTGATTAGTCAGATTCTAACAGGATAAGAAAGTTCTAGAGAGTTCTCAGAGAAATTTGGCTCACAGAAAATAAACTAAATCAGCCTTCCCAGCGGTAAACATGGATTATTTGGTTCTTTCAAGGAGAGATCCCTGACCTGTTCCCGGACGACGAGGTGGAAAGCATCATTGGCAGCGTGAGGCCAGAGGTGCGCGGCTCCGGATTGATGGATACCAGAGAAAACTGTTGGAAGTTCTTCATCGACCGGGTCCGCCGACAGCTCAAGGTGAAGCAGTCAGATAAGTACAGGACAAAGAGCGGCGTGTTCTTTGTTACTGCGAATCTGCGCGACTAATGATCCAGAAACAGTAGTTCTTCACGACTCTCCTCAGGGGGGAACGTTTTCGCCATTAATCTCTCGTCGAGCCGCGTGTATATTTGATCTCCACCTACTCCTAATATAGCAACAGCATGCTGCCTCATACTCTAATTTACAATTCCACAATATAAAAAAGAAAACACACTTGGATCAACATCTGGCCTTGTGATGAAGCCTCTCCCCAGACAATTTCCTTTCATGACATTTTCAGATGAACTTGAATGTTTTTCGGAGGTAGCGGTTGTCATTATAAATCACCGGTGTGAGCGGGAAAAGCGGCCGTCCAGCCGCAGATAATTTCACCAACGCGAAGCCGCTTTGCTCCCTCCGGGGAGAGAGGGATTCCACGGGGGGTTGCTTATCCTGTCGTTATTACCGTGTTCACCCCACCAACACCACCCACATCCTCCGCACTATGCCTCGCTCCCAGCTCGAGCCTCCCTTGGAATCGGGGAGTGAATAAATGAGGAATGCAGTCCTGTGGGCACAGGCTTGTGAAGAGTGGATTTCGAAACTATTTGTCTGTCTGGATGGAAGCAAACTTCCTCGATAAATGCTGTTAATCTCATTCAGAGTGTTTGCATGGAAATGTGCTGAGAGTGTCTCTGCGTGATGAGCATCAGTTTGCAAACTGGCAGGGAAAAAAAATAAATAAAAATCACCACTGCAATATGCAGTGGTGATTTTTATTTATTTTTTTTTCCCTGCCAGTTGAGGGGTGGGACACAAAATGTCGATATTGTGATATTTTGCTTTTTTTTTTTTTATTCTATAAAATTGACTCACCATAGTAAATAATTACTTTTTGACCTTTTGCCTTTTAATCCATTGAAGCCTATGAGCCTTTAGGTCTATGGCTGACATTTTATTAAATCTAAATATTACTTATACAGCTTACTTATACTTTTTTTTCCTGACATGATAATAGATGTTTTATGTTTTAAGTAGAAAAAAGCTTCCAAATGCTTCCTCTCATATAACTTCCTGGTCCTTGCTCCTGAGAACATGGTGAGGATAAGGCCTCCCAGAAAGAGGTCATTTATTTAGTTTATTAGGATTTTCAACCCTGACATATAAAATCTTTCAAGTCTCTTTAATAATAATTCCCCCAAAAAGAATTTTGTATATGGTATTAAAAGTTGTTTGTTTATGGGCATATCTGTGCAAGCGGCAACTATAATATCCATTAAAATGATATTTTCTGCAAAAAAATTATACAAAAAGAGTACAAAATAGTACAAAAATGAAATCTTTGAAAATAATCTGGGCTTAGTTGGGTTAAAGGGTATTTTTTCTACTTTAGTTATATATATCACAATGTATCGCGGATAAATTGCTTCATAATGTATTGAATATTACAAATCACAATATTGTGATGGTATCATTATCGTGAGCCAAGTATTGTGATGGTATTGTATCGTGATATCCCCATCAGGACCCACACAAGGTGTCAGGAGATGACACTTAATTGATGATACTACAGAGTTTTAAATCTTCAGGCCTGAAGATGCAGCAGCTTCATTAGAAACATGGAATACAGGTTCTAACTTCAAGTTGTGTTGAATTTTATTCCAGTAGAAAGATGAATAGTACCAGAAAATAATCTAATAACCAGTTCAGAGTTTATTTGATCATTTTAAAGATAGTTTTACAATTATCTTCTAATAAAGTAATCTTTTTATTTATGAAGTGTCAGAATATTTTGAATAATGCCTAAAGCCTGAGCACATTTTCAAATATATTTTTTTCCAATTAACCATCCAGACCTCAAAAATATTCAGTTTACTATAAAGAACAACAAATATTCACATTTAGTAAGCTGGAAGCAGGGAAGTTTTGCCAGCGCTGCTGCAAACTTTACTTTTTGAAAAATCAAAGTAGTTGCCAATTAATTTCCTGTGTTTCAACTAAACTAAATGTAGTTAATTAAATGGAATTCATGTCCAATGTCCAGTGGAAATGTTGTAGAAGCAGAGACAAATTTCCAAAACTGTTTAGAGTTGTTTTGCTAAAATTTCTGTTAATTATCATTTACAGGATCGATGTGCTCACTGATATGTTTTGGCTGTGACTTCAGTCGTTTCAATTACTGCAAAGGGAAGCAGCATGCCTTCTAGTCTGATTCTGTCTGTATTCTTTCAGCAGCATCTATTAGCACAAACATTTTTTATCCTGTTTCACAGACCTTGGAAAAGAAATCACATAAACGAACCTGAAAGAAAAAAATCTGCTGTATTCGCATGAAATCAAAGACAATAACACATTAAACGTATTGTTAAATTTTCATTTCATGCCAATTATCAGCAAATATTGGCATTTCTATACATACACTGCGAAGTGAGTGGATTTTATGCTTCAGAGACTGCTCGACCCGGCATGTAAAGATTATTCTTAACCCATCGTGGCCCTATCTTTATTTTAATTGAATTTATTCTTAATTTTATTATCTTATATCCTGGCCTTCTATTTGAAGGCCATGCATGTGTCGTCCTTTGCATTTGTATGTCATCAGAAATTCAATAAAATTCATATTCACGTACAAATTTGCAGGCTTACCACAAAATTACCATATTTGATACACGTAGCATTCCAGGATAAGAGTACTGATTTATTATAATTAATATGTGTATGGGTCACCAAGGGGCCTGCAGCTCATTTTTTGCCTCCCAACAAGTTAATCCAGCCATGCAGCCTCTGATTTTATAAGTAGACTTTGTATAAAGGGGGTCACAACTAGAATGAGAAAGTGTACCGAATGATTAAAAAAAGAGGTTTTTCACGATTTAAAGCACAGAATGTCACAGAAAATGATAAATAAGTAGTAAGTTATCATTAGCGTCTTTGAGTTTGCTTTCTGCATTTTGTTCCTTCGGTCTGATGGCTCGGAGCATCTGGCTGAGCTCCTCAACAAGCCAGCTGTTAAGTCTCCAGCAGCACAAAAAACAGTCTGACGTAACCCAGAGCTCAACACACATTTCAATTCACATGCTTTGCTGGAGGGTTTATTTGCTTAATGATGTAGCTCCAAATAATTAATTCACAGTTACCCATTCTCCCTTTTTGACCGTGAAGAAGTGTTAAACAGAGCAGGAGTTCCCTGCCTTTTTCTCCTCCGAGTCTCTGTGTGACTCAAAAGAGAAAGAGAAAAGAAAATGACTATGATCCAGCACAGTGCTGTATCAGACTTCACACTCAATTCAGCTTGACCTTGATGTGTGTGTGTGTGTGTGTGTGTGTGTGTGTGTGTGTGTGTGTGTGTGTGTGTGTGTGTGTGTGTGTGGTTGTGTGTGTGTGGTTGTGAATGTACTGCAGGTGGCTCTGTGTTTCTCTCCAGTCGGCAGTAAACTGAGGGTTCGCAGCAGGAAGTTCCCCGCGGTGGTCAACTGCACGGCGATCGACTGGTTCCACGAGTGGCCGCAGGAGGCGCTGGAGTCGGTCAGCTTCAGGTTCCTGCAGGAGGTGGAGAATATAGAGGTGAGAGCTGCTTCGTACGTTTAGTATGGGGGGGAATGAAGCCACCCACAAAAATGATGTTCACACTCTGAAAATATAATTTCAAACATCAGGCACCGTGACACAAGCGATGTGAGAGCGGACCCGCGTGACCTGAAAATTAAATTCACTTTCCCAAGCCTCCGGAAATAATGCTTTGCCGCCAAATCTGCACGATCATCTTTTTAATGTGAAGTAACCCTGGGCGTGTGGCTTTCTTAATTCCCCCCGCAGCCTGAGGTGAAGGAGTCAGTCAGTAAATTCATGGCGTACGTCCACACGAGCGTCAACCAGATGTCCAAGGAGTACCTGACCAACGAGCGGCGCTACAACTACACCACGCCCAAGTCCTTCCTGGAGCAGATCAAGCTTTACCGCAGCCTGCTGGGCCAGAAGAGCAAAGACCTCACCACTAAGATGGAGAGGCTGGAGAATGGCCTGCAGAAGCTCAACAGCACCTCCACTCAGGTACTGACCTTCAATGTCTTTTTTTTTTTTTAAATCTAGTTTCATTTAGCCCTTATAGCCATGAATGTACTTTCCTTTTTGCAACTCATTTAATTTGTATCTATTTTCAGTATTTGTGGCACATGACCCCATATTTGCATCCCAAAATTATGATGAATTATGTAATTATTAATGATGAATTACACTTGAGGTACTCAATACTCAGTTGGTTGTGATCTGTGGTGTTACCACTAGATGCCACCAGGAACTACACAATGTAACTTTAAATAAATATCAATATTTGCTTATGCTTTTATAATTCTAGAGACTCTATGTGGAGATGCACCTGAGAAAAGAAAACTCTGGTTTGAATAATAATAATCAGTCCAATGGAGGTATATAGCTATGGTTCAGTGTGCATTTATCATGTCTTTACTTGTTAGAAAAAAAATTGCCAGAGTTAATATCCCGAATCTCTACAACAGAGTTAGCATGACCCATAGTTGACCCATAGTCCACCACAGTTAGGCTCCAAATCATGAGAATAATTTTTAAACTTTCCTTTTCTTCAGCATTTGTTCCATCTGTGTATGTTGAGACCATGAGTACTACAGGTTTCCTATTATACCAGGTAATGGAAGCCGTTCCCCTGACAGCACAAGTGTAAATTGGCTGTCGTTAGGCGGCCGGTATGAAAAGCAAGGCCAAGGACTAGAGGAAAGAATCACTGCGGTGGTGAAGTTTTCACAGCAAGGCTGCATTCACACATGATCGAGCACCGCGGTGAAATCGCAGGTCATCCCCGTTCAAACGAATGAACTAATGAATGAACAGCGCTGAGGGAGAACCGCACCGCGGCGGTCGAATGCCTAGAGGAGTACGTTATTAAGCAGAGATAAACACATGCCCAGAACTCCCCACTCACCGCCACACACCTCCTGCTGTTTGCACCACTGGTCTAATGGCCTTGTTTTGGATAAACTTCTAGTAGTTTATCCAAAGTATGTTAGTATGTTGTCACCTCTCATGTATGTTAATGAGGGGGACAAAAAATGAGGAACACTTTTATTGTAATGTATACCACCACCCCCTATGCGCTCTATGCCCATTTTGATATATCATCTTTCAGGAGTCAAATTCCTACTGTTCAAAAGGCCTCGAGATCTATCTCCAGATTAAAATCAAGGGATAATCAGGTTTTTGCTGAGCTGGCACTGAGGAACGGTATTCAACTTTGTGTTTAGACCGCTGTCTGTCTCTCTCTCTCTCTCTCTCTCTCTCTCTCTTTGTCTCTCTCTCTCTCCCTCTCTCTCTCTCTCTCTCTCCTTAAAATCCTGACTTGAACACATTTTCTCACATCTCTTGTGTATCCTGACTGACTAATATAGTACATCTTGTTGTTTGATGATACAGCAGTGTCATGCTACCACCAGACTATAAATTACTGTTTCAACATTCTCCTTTCTATCTGTGGGCTGTGTATGTTATACACTCTATTTGGCTGTTTCATCTTTCTACAGATATTTTACCTGTTTTTTCTAACTTTGTGCTTGAATATATGTTACGCTTTTACTTTCATAAACCTGTTCTTCTGCTGTTATTGCAATTACCTTTATTCCATTCCAATTAAAACATTTTTTTAATTGTCTAAATAGTAGTAAAACATGATACTTGTAAGAGTAGTAGTATTGGTGACAGTTGTAGTTGTAGGTGCAATAGTTGTACCAGTAGGTGTGGTAGTATTATAATACTACAAGTAAAACTACTAGTAGTAGTTGAATTTCTAGGAGTAGCACCAGCAGTAGAGCAGCAGTGGTACCAAATGTGGTAGCAGTGGTTGTAACAGTTATTAACATATTTAGTATAGTATTAGTTGAAATACTACCAATATAAATTGTAATAGTAATGATTATATCTTATTTGTAAACTGCAGGAACATCTAGTCAATGACAAATTTCCCTAGGGGGGGCAGTAATGATAACAGTGTGGTGTGTAATGGTAGTATTAGTAGTAATACTAATGATTTCCGTAGTAATGGTCATAAAAGCAATAATGGTAGTAATAGTAACAGTACTAATAGTAATGATAGTAGTAGTAATGGTGGTCATAGCAGTGACAGTAGTAGTACACATACACGCATACCCACACACACTCATTATCTCTGCAAAAATGCAAAAAGCTGAAAAATACCTGTGTGACTCTTCCTGCTTTTCATTTTTTGCCATGTGACGATTATTTGTATTATTTGATCTTTCTATCTTTAATATCTGCATTTGTTCAAATGTTTACCATCTCACCTTTGCAGAGGAGAGCTGCATGAATAATGCAACACCAGGTCTGTGCGTGAAGCAGCCCTAATTATAGCGGGTCTGGTATGCTACAGTATGCAAGTCAACACACAGACACACACACAATTTGGCTCTTTACATACTGTGCATCTGCACCGCTTTGCATAAACATGCCCACACATGCCCACCCGCACAAATTCACACACTTGCATAAATATACCTCATATAGAAGTGACATCAGTGTGTTGGAAGCGACAGGGCGCTCCATGTTTCTGTTTCCTGTGGTCTCTTTTCTGGTGGAATAAGCTAGTGCGCACACACACACACACAAACACACAAGCTGTATTGTAATCGAAGAACCTTCTAATTAGAGAGCACACCCTTTACAGCAGCTCGCCAGCATTAATGCACACCGTGTTTGTGAGTGCATACACAGTGATGTATTTAACATTCAGTGCAAGAGGAACTGTGGCTCACCAGGGGCTGCTGTGGTCATGATAAACAAGGACTGGGAGGGTTAAAGCAACAACGTGTGTGTGTATGTGTGTGTGGGGTAAGGGGACTGTAGAAGATGCTGTACGAGTGTATGAGTCATCTGCTCTCCTGGGAACACATTAGTTGCATGTTTTTTTGTTTTATTTTTCCCTTTCCAGTTTTGTGGAGGTTGTGTCCACCTTTGGCTGGTCTAGCCTTGAGTAGTGTGTGTGTGTGTGTGTGTGTGTGTGTGTGTGTGTGTGTGTGTGTGTGTGTGTGTGTGTGTGTGTGTGTGTGTGTGTGTGTGTGTGTGTGTGTGTGTGTGTGCGTGTGTGTTTACTCACCCACTCATTTTATAAAAGCTGTAGTGGTGATAGTTGCAGTAATGGTAGTAGTCATAATCTTAGTGTTCGTAGCAATACTAGTACTACTAGTCTGATTAGAAATAGTCAAATTAACAGTATTAGTAATACTTTTCGTATTCCAAGCAGTACTACAACTAGTGATATTACCAGTATAATACCAGTATACCAGTAGTGAAAATAGTAATGTTACTACTTGTACTATTAGTAGTAGGAATAGTAATAGTTGTAGTAGAGTCAAAACAGTACTAGCATTAGTAGTGGTAGTAGTATCAGTCGTATTGATTGTAAGAATAGTATTAGTACTAATAATACTAATAGTACAAGTAGTACCATCGGTAGTAGTGGGACAAGTACTGCAGCAACAGTTTGACCTGCTTTTGACCAGTCTACGCAACTTGGTACGTCTTCACCAGCTTTTTCGTGCCAGCAACACAGCCACTGGAGCAAGAATAAGCATAGAAGCACTGCATTTGGTATTCACTAGGGGCACTAGGGGTGGGACTTGATTAAAAAGAATAATCTAATTCCAGTTTTTTTAATTAATTAATCACAATTAATCACATAACAATATTTGCCCAAAAAGCAGCTTTTATTTTATGAAAAAGAATTTTAGAGCACATTTTCCAAACCCTTATCTTCAACCACTGATAGTGGTCTACAGTCCTGAGAAATGCATCAGTTTTCTGATGGTGACTTAATCATTTTCTTCAGCCAGTCATTTTTCAGGGTTTGGGCTGCTTATTTATACTGGGACCAGAACCAGAACCACCAACAGCTCCAGAGTTTCTGTGCTGTGACATGTTTTGCATTTAAATGGTATCATAGGGTCGGTGCTTCTGTGATATGCAAACTCTTTTCTCTTTTCTGCAGTTTGCGATAAACAACACCAATGCCAAAGCTTTCATTGGGTCCTTTTTTAAACAGGATTTTACCCTCCTGCAAATAAAATTAATTATTATTCTTAATAATAGTAAGAATATTAGCCTGCATGTTGTGTTCCTGGTCAAATCTGACCATTTCAAAGTTTTTTGTCATTTTTGGTTAATTGATTAATTTGATCAGATTCACCTAAGATTCCATGACTTTGTCTACAAAGAAGATTTCAGCACACAAAATAAATTGCATTAATTAACGTACAATTTTGTCTGTTTTATTCAACTTTTGTACAGTTAAACATGGCTGATCATTAGAAATGAATGGTGGAGACCATTGGATGATGGACACACACATACACACACACACACACCACATTTTAAATGGTTTCAAAACAAATGTCCTTGGTAACTTTGACCCAAGATATTCTGTGATGAACAGTCAACAATGTTTCACCTGATTATTTCTTATATTAAAAATGATCCAGTAATTGTTTTTATTACTCAAATTTAAGATATATAAGTTCAGATCAATGAGACATACAGGCCATAAATAACAAATAGAAGTTCAAAAGGTGTAATGATCACAAGAATTTATGTTGATTAAAAAAATCTAACACAACAAGAGTTGATAATAAAAGTATTAACGTTTTTATGAAGAGTCTTAATGAAACGGTCAAATTTGACCGTGAACACAGAAACACCAAATTGATTAACATGAAACGAATACAACATGAGGGTTAAAACTAGTAGGAGAACTAGTAGGAGAGTATTACCAGTTGTAGCAGTTGTAGTACAACAAATACTAGCAGTAGTGAAAGTAGTACTAGTAGCAGCATTTAGTAACTCACAGGGGTGGTGTTAGACGTTCTAACCAGATGAGTCCTGACAGCTCTTTGCATTCAGAATAAAAACCCAGGTTTCCCTTAAAAGGATCCTAACTGGAGACATGAGACTTGTTTCCTCCCTGTACGCATACAGCCAGATGTCTCTTTGTTGCTTGAATGAAGCTGTACTCATTGCCGCGGTGATGCAGCCCAAACACTGAAATCACAAACTCTGTTGAATTGAAATGAGTGGATTTGGGTCCATCTAAGCCGTCATCTCACATGTGGATGAATGGGCGTCGTTGCCGTAAGAGACGACGGTTCTAATCTACAGCAGCAGCTAGTGAGAGTGGGCTGCAGCCTTGTTTCTGTAAAGCCAGTCAGGAACAGAGAGAGGCTTTGATTTCTATCTGCAGCTGATACACACACTCACATGTATTGAATATCACCGATGTCTCCCACCAATTAGTTGCCCCCCTCCCCTCCCCCTACTGTTGTCTTCCCCCCTGCCCATTCATCATGTTGATGACTCTCTTGGTGCTTGTCTAAATGTTCGACCGAATCTTTTGCACGGATTCGTCATAACCCAAAAGTCTTCCCTCCGGCCTGATTTCCTGTTGGTTAATTATCTGTAAGACAAGCATGAAAAACCGTCTGTTTTTATTTCCCCAGTGCAACATTTTGACGGAGATGGACGGTAATGCAGATCCCTATTTGTCAGGGAGTTATGAGGAGTTTGTAACAGCTTTAATTTCTCTTTACGATCGTCCTTGGTCTCTGTGCATGTGTGTGTGTATGTATGTGTGTGTTTGTGTGTGCTGATAGCAGCTCTTGATCTAAAAGCTTTTATTTTTTTCCCAGATATGCACGCCATTCATCCTTTACTGCGCCTTTATCTGCTTGGACAGAGTAGGATTTTTTTGTAGTAATGGATTAAAGGTCACATGCATGGTCCTGCATGGCACTAAATGTTATCCGCAGAGGGGTCTGACCCCTTTATGAAGACTTTCCTCTGAGCCACGGAATCCTCTTTATCGCTTTGAAGAATACAGATATGTTTAGGTTTCAATTAAGCTGCCATCTCGCTCGATCAGCGATTGTATTACTAATCAGATCCAACGTTGATACAATCAACAAAAACAAATGATCAGTCCTTCAAAACCGCAAGTGATTCAATTAGACGATAGCGATAGATTCATTAGTGGCCGTGATGTACACACTGATTGCTACTTATACAATTTCATGAGACAAAAATAGATTAGTGTCGGCAGCCGGCTCTTATGCTTTTGCTTATTAATAGGAGATGACTCCGCTCATAATAATGCATGTATTCTGTTCTTTCTCCCAACCCATGAGGATTAGGACCACTTTGTCTTTTGTGTGAATTTCTCTTTAACTTAAAGGAACATTTCAACATTTTTGGGAAATGTGCTTATTTGATTTGTCTCTGAGAGTGTTTTAAGCACTGATCTAACATCAGGATGTGTTCAGCCTGTCTTAGCTTGACCAGGTTACTGTCTTATCAGAGAGCAGAACTTTTGCACATGTGTAGATTGACAGGTGATAGTAGTAGAAAATAAAATACTCTCGCACACTTCTTTACTAGTCATAGGACGATTTATTGGGAACATTAACAACTCAAAGCATGTCATGTCATTTTACAAAATACAAAATAAAAAGACATTTTAAAGGTGCAGTGCGTAGGATTTAGTTGCATTTACCGTCACAGCATCTAGCAGAACAGACCTGACAGAAATGGAATATAATGTTTAATTAGAAGATGAATCAATCTAAACAAGAAATGTTTTATCACATTAGATTGAGATTTTATCTAGATGAGGAACAGGTCTCCCTCTGTGGGGTCCGCTATGTTGCACTGCCATGTTTCTACAAAGGCCTAGAATGGACAAATCAAACAATGGCTCTAAAGATGTGTTGTTATATGATATATGTTGTTTTGTTTTTTTTTTTCTAACAAAAATCATGGTTTTGTGCGATACTTTGACAGGAAATGTCAAATGGTGTAACAAAAAAAGAATGATACATTTTAAGTCTTTAATCTACCTAGAATATAACTTTTTTTTTAAACAAAAATCATGATTTTGTGAAATTTTTTGACACAAAATGTCAAATGGTGCAACCGAACAAGAATGATGAATTTTATATATAATCCACCTAGACTATAACACTTGTTGATAGCATGTGTTGTTAATTTTTTCAAACCTTTTAAGAGAGTTAAACTATCTGGTAAAGTTTTTAGGGTTACACCACATGACATTTTTGTCACAAACCCATATATTTATCATCAAAGCAGCTACAAAATTATAAAGTACAGCTGTCAATTAAATGTCAGTCAGTCATTTTCTATACCTGCTTATTCCTCATTAGGGTCACAGGGGTCTGCTGGAACCTATCCCAGTGCGTTACAGTGAGAGGCAGGGATACACCCCAGATGGTCGCCAGCCAATCATGGGGCACACACACCATTCACTCACACACTCACACCTACAGGTAATTTAGAGTCACCAATTAACCTCAGCATATTTTTGGACTGTGGGAGGAAGCCGGAGTACCCGGTGAAAACCCACGCAGACACGGGGAGAACATGCAAACTCCACACAGAAAGGTCCCAGACCCAGGACCAAGGAGGTCTTGAACCTGCGACCTTCTTGCTGTGAGGCAACAGCACTAACCCCTGCTCCACCGTGTCGCCCTCAATTAAATGTAAAAGTAAAAAAAACAATCATTTTCTATGTAGCTGAGGAAAAGTATTAACCCTATAAAGCTCTATGTATCATATATAAAACATTAACTTTTAAGGCCTTTCTATCATCAGTACGCTTCACCTGTGCCTACTGTGTTTTTTGTTTATGTCTGAAGGACCAATAAAGACTCCATTTTCAAAGAATTAGAATTTTCTGTCAATTATTTCATGGTTCAGGCTTTACAGGGTTAAGTTGCATGACATCGAAATAACCAAGTACAATTTTAAAGTACCTGCATATTTTAATATAGTTCTTTTACCATTAAGATTCCATTAACAGGTAGATTGATAAACAATCATACATTATGAACAGGAATCGGGAGAGTGTTTCTGGTCTGGTGAATATGATTGACAGTTCATTCATCCAGATTTCCAGTCATGGCTGCAGTGAGTGTCAGCCAATCACATCCCCCCTGACCCTGCTGGCCACCTTGTCTCATCCTCTGATAGGTGGATGACCTCAAGGCCAAGCTGGCTGCTCAAGAAGTGGAACTCAAGCAGAAGAATGAGGACGCCGACAAGCTGATCCAGGCAAGAACAATCACTCCTTCTTTTAGACACAGTGCAGAAAATATCAGTTAAATGTTGATATTTTTCTCACTTACAGTATCTAGCTGGCAGATACTTGGTGGTTATATTTATCCACGTTTCTGCAGTGACCCCAAAACAATGAAGGTGATGCAGTATTTCGCTTGTGGAAAAAAAAATGACATTTAAAGAATTCAGCAGCAGCTTGTCCTCCCCTGTTTCTCTGGCTAATCCACAGATGGATTTCTGGTGTTGGAAAAAGCGTGAGAAACAAGTAAAAAAAGAAGCTGGACTTAAAAAACCTTGGATCTTTTTCATCTTCTGTTATCTTCTGTTGCAAATTGATCTCAGATAGGATAGAGGGGTAAACATTAGCATGCTGAACAACGTTTTTAGGGCTTTTTCTGCTGCCACTCGGGGGTTTCGCTAGCATTTGAATCTGCTTAGTACGGATTTGTAGTTGCACATTCAGTCAATTGAATGTTTTTCCTCCCTTAAGCAAGCATACAGTTTATTCTAAACAGTGAAATACAGACATGGACAAACTCAAATCATAAGTAAAAGCAGCAATATGTTATTTGTCTTGTACATTTCAACAACAAGGCAATACAAAGTGCTTTACATAAAATATTAAAACATCAAGATACAATTTAAAAACAGTTGATTAAAAGGGGAAAATAATTAATTGAAATTAATAAGATTAAAATTCAAGAAATTTAAATTAAAACCAAAAATGTAAAACAGTTGATTAAATCAAAAATTAAAATGAAAGACAAAGAAGAAACAATAAAAGTCTTCAGCTCTGACTTAAAAACAGTGAGAGTTGCATTGACTATGAGCTTGACGTTGTAAAAGTATTGCAGTAAAAGTGCATAAGTATTATTGTATGAGCTCAAAGGAGTTATATTATATAATATATTGGATTATATTTATACTAAACCATCAATGTGGCGATAACTTGAACTACTTGTTATATAGCTTTGTATTATTCATATAGTGTTGACCCGCTAGTTTGGTCCTGTGGTTCCCAACCTATCAGTCCAGCCAAACCCAAGGGTCAGCAGGTGATTAATTGAGGTGATTAATTAATTGATTTAATCATTTAATTTGATTTAATTTTAATTTGGTGGAGCTATTAACAACAAATATATATATTATATATATGTATGTATATATAAAACTAGATAGGTGGATATCCTCATCCAGTGTTTCACACAAATCAAGTAGCATTGTGTGATGTTCTGACCTGAGTGAAAACAAAGATGTGTTAATGTGAACTAGTTTCATTTACAAACTAACTAACTGAGTAACTAACCACAAAAATGTTTAGGTGACGTATGTCCATTACAATGGAGCTCCACCCTCCATAGATCTGCCATCAGACACTCACTTACACTTAATCTGAAATCGTTCATGCAATCATTTTGAGCCTGTGAATTTGTCCCCCACCCACCTATGCACCCACTTAAAAAAAAAACAACTCATAGATGTGAAATGTGAGATGACTACACTCTGCTGTGTGTTGAAGGTTGAGATCACTGGTTTCATCTATAACTATTTAAAAGTATATAAAAATTGTACTGGGGTACTTTAAACGTTCTGAGATAATTTTCTACCACTGCTGAAATACTTATTTGTTTTCGGAGTGTACTACCCACACAGAAAAACTTCACTCTGCTGTGAACACTAAGTCACTGAACCAGCTCACAAGATTAAGCCGGCAGCAAACACTGTGCTGCTGTCCGCAGGTGGTCGGGATAGAGACTGAGAAAGTGTCCAAAGAGAAGGCCGTGGCTGACGAGGAGGAGCAAAAGGTGGCGGCCATCGCCGTGGTGGTCAGCGGCAAACAGAGAGACTGTGAGGAGGACTTGGCCAAGGCCGAACCCGCTCTCCTCGCTGCGCAGGACGCCCTCAACACGCTTAATAAGGTCGGTTACTCTCTCATCCCTCCTTGTGTCCTATTGATTCGGTCCATCACACTTTTCTCTCTTCTTTTTTTTTTTTTGAAGAAGGGTTGTCTTTGCTTGGTATTGTTTCCCCAGCTTCACTGGAATAAGTTATGTCCACACAGGCCTTGAGCTGTGTAAAAAGATTATTGAAAACACAGGATTTAGCTAAAATAATATCTTCTCTCTGTTCTTGCGGGTGTTTTAACTTCATCCTCACATCCTGTGTTGGTTCACGAGCAGCCTGGGGGATTTTCAAAAAAAAAGCACCCTCTGTGTTTAAAAGGTGCTTTCTGTTCAAACACGCAGAACAGACAGTTCAATCACTGCTTACAGCTCTCTAAAGATGCCCTAATTAGAATTCTCTGTTGCCTTCTCAAAGTCAGCATAATCCTTTTTTCTTTATTTCCCCCCCTAGCAGACCACAGAGGTATGCAGCCATTTAAACTCAATTAAATCATGTCTCTTTTCGATTCCCATTCCCTCCCATTATTCCGTCTATCTCGCCTCCTTCAGAACAACCTGACGGAGCTGAAGTCGTTCGGCTCCCCGGTGGCTGCGGTGACCAATGTCACGGCGGCCGTCATGGTGCTGACGGCGCCCGGCGGCAAAGTCCCGAAGGATCGCAGCTGGAAGGCAGCGAAGGTGATGATGGCCAAGGTGGACACCTTCCTGGACTCTTTGATAAACTTCAACAAGGAGAACATCCCAGAGGCCTGTCTGAAGGCCATCCAGCCCTACCTGCAGGTGAGAGTTTAAATTAGCTCCTATTCATCAAAGTCCACACCGGCGGCGTCTGTCACTCAGCAGCCTCCACTTCAGCCCGGCTGCAGTCACTGGAACAATGTGGCCGCCCAATGTCCCGATGACAGCCAGAGAAAATCGACCGGTTAATTAGGCGTCACGAATGGAACAGCCGCCCTGATTATAAGTTCAATGGAGTGGATGGTGCATCACACACTTTCACTTTCTACAGAAGTTTAATGTGACATCATCATACACCTTAAAAATCCTTTAATATTTATTACAATTACAATTTATTAAAGAGCATCATAGTTATACTCATAACTAGGGGTGCCCTAAAATCTCAATAAGGCGATATCTTATATTATTTACTATTGCGATTGATTCTCGATGCGCTCTCGACAAGTATTGATCTTTCATGTTAGTATTATGGCTGCATTCATCATCCCTTGGTGAGATGCTTCTTTGGTTGGTAGACAGGGGGCACGCGCTTTGCGCGAGTGGCTGTAGAGCTCCGGAAGAAGAAGTACACGCAGACCCGAAAATGGCAGAGCAAAGTGAAGAGAGTTGTGGGAGCAGCAGCTTAAATCCAACATTCAAGGCCAGCAACATTTAAATCCAAAGTATGGACTCACTTCTGATTTTAGAGCAGTGCGGATGGAACAAAGCTAGATAAGAACTGCAATATGCAAGAACTGTTTTTCAAAAGTTCGGTACACGGGGAAACACAACCAACATGCACAGCCATATGTCACCGCATCACCTGGAGCTGTGTGAGAAAACAGTTCAAAGTCGACACAGCCCGGCGCAACACATTTTCCACGCAAAGCTTCCACCGTCTTATGCAAGGGCCAAGGCCAATTACAAATGGTATTGCTGTTTACAATATTATCGGTATCGTGAGCTTAAAGCTTTATTCTGTAGATTATTTCACAGAAATACACATACACACCCACACACCTCACACACATACAGCAAAAAAAACATATTATATGAGTAGGTTATGAGTTATATGGTGGTGTTTACTTTGGTGATTCTTCAATAAAGGGAGTTTTTCTGTTCACAGGGTAGATTTTAGAAGAAAAAAATGTCTTTTCGAAAAAAGCAGTAATTGTATTTTTTTAGGCTGTAGTACCTATAAAAACAATAACTGTGTCTCAATAACAACATTTTAATATTTTTTGTTGTGCGTTGAAAATTCAAATATGCAAGAATTTTAATGTTTAGCCTTGTCCCCAACCCCGACTTTTCCACATCCCTTCTCTAATAAAGTAATAAAAAGTGCTTCATTAAGCTTATTTTGCATTTCCTCAACAACTTAAAAATGTTTCATTTTTTCAATTTATTTTTTGAATCGTATAGTTTATTTTGTTCAATTTGCAATTTATTTCATTAAATATCACTGTCCCTCATAAAACTTTAATTACCATCACGCTTAACATTTTAGAGCAATAAAGTTTTTACATTGTTGAATGCAAATTAGATGCTGCAAAGGGACATTATATGAGGATTGACATGAGGCAGAAGCCTGATGTTTTAATGCCCACGAACATATGTAATACTGAATAAGAAGGAAAAATCTACCCTGGGGACAGAAAAGCTCCCTTAATTGAAGAATCACCCATATATACACTACAGTTCAAAAGTTTTAGAACACACATTTTTACATTTTTATTAAAATTTAATCAGTTTAATTCCAATGAATACCTTATAGATTTATTAGACCCCTATATATATTTTACTGTATATATGACAGCAGAGAGTGTATTAATACTGTCCCATGTTTAAAAATGCTCAATCCACAGAGAAACATACACAGCTTGTATTAAGAAACTGTGCCTTAAAACAAGCAGTCATGACTTATGTGAAGTTGTGATGTCACTACTATACAGTCACCACCAACACCCCTCACAGCCATTTAAAGAGGAGGAGGAGAGGCTTAGAAAGAAGCTGGAGAAAGAAGTGAAACTATACTGAGATGATCTTTTAGTATTTAAAATCTTGTTAGGATGTAAAAATTCCATATAAAAGACAGGAAAGTTTATAATATGGGGCATTTAAATGGTACAAAAATAATCAGTTAACTACCCAACCAAAAAAAGTCCATTTTCAGGAATCAAGTAATAGTTAACAACTTAGACTTACAGCTTTTCTGCAGTAATTGACTTAAATAAAGTGTGTAAAGTTGATCCAACCAAGTTTTACTGGTTAATTAAGCCCCGTCTGTATATCGGCATGGATGAAGCCTGATGTCTGGGTCTTTTCTAGGACTAGAGCTCTAGAGCTAAGCAGAACCCCATGATCTAGACCTAGTTAGTCAGGAGTTCATCCTACAGCAACATAATCCACATCAGACCTCTGTATATATATTTATATAAAGAGAGAGAGAGAGAGAGAGAGAGTCAGTACTGCACTCTGACTGTACTGACTCTACTTCTGTTCTGTATTCAGTGGACAAAAGTCTAATAAAATATTCTGTCAGAAAATAAAGTCAGGTTTTCCCAAAGCCCAGTGAAGGTTGTAGCAGGTTTCTGTTTCCTGCTCTATCTCCGTTCTGTGTTATGATCCTCTCTGGGCATCAGTGCTGCTGCAGCTGCTGAAGGAGCCTCTGACTCTGGCTGCAGATCTAACAGATCTCTGGTAGTCGACGTGCTTGTGTGTTTGTGTTGTGAATCCCCAGCGCAATGTTTGGCCTCATGAATTAGTCCTGGTTGCACCAGTATTGTATTTGGTTTATTGTTTTGGATTCAGCTCTTCTGGATGAGTCACAGAAACACTAAGCAGCTTACCCACAGCTAGTTTTCTTCCAGGTATGCTGAAACTTAAGTATTTATTAGTCTGCTTCTCCCTCTCACTGGTGTTACATGGAGAGACCCACGTTTTACCATCCTTGAAGGCATCACTAGAGGCACAGCTGATTGGCTATAGTTCTTCTGTGAACCAATGGCGTCTCTTTTTTTTTTTTTTTTACAGAAGAAGAACTACATTTTTTGGGGTTTTATCTGCTCCCCAAAAACAAAGAACATTAAAAGCATCTGTTGGTGTCTTCACAGTATTTATCTCATTTAGTTTTTCTCTTCCACTTCTACTTTACCTGTCTCTCTGTTTTAGAGATCATGTGGGTAATTATTCTTTGTATATCTATCAAATATCAACAAACAAACTCAGCTCAGTTGATACTAAATTTGCCACCTCTGCATCCGTCTTTGAAGGGCAGCATAGTAATATATTTTTCATCCCTCAGTCTGACTTGAAAGAATCCGAGGTCTGATGTGCGAGTGTGTGTTTTTCTTTTCATCCCTCTCCAGGATCCAGATTTCCAGCCAGATCTGGTGGCCTCCAAGTCGTACTCGGCGGCAGGCCTGTGCTCCTGGGTTTTAAACATCGTAAAGTTCTACGAGGTTTACTGCGAGGTGGAGCCCAAGCGCCAGGCTCTGAGCAAGGCCAACGCAGAGCTGGCTGCTGCACAAGAGAAGCTCACCGCCATCAAGAGCAAAATCAATGTAAGCCTTCCACTGAGCATATAGGAAAACGGAAAGAGTCCATTTGTTATATCAATCAATCAACCAATCAATCAATCTTTCATACAGTTTAGTGCAGTTGAAAGTGCTTCGCACTCGGCTGATAATGAGACCGAACAAGTGTAGACCATAAAAAACAACAAAACCAAAAGACAGAAACAATTTGAGACCAATTCATGTGAGAATGTAAAAGAAGATAAAAATGTAATAAAATAGATTTAAGAGATATAATAACAGAAATAGTTAAATAAAGTGAAGTAAAATCTGATTCAGAGATTGAATAAAAGTCACAAAAAGGTCAAAATGATGATTAAAAAATGTAATAAAAGATATCTTAAAGCTATAATAATAATTACCAAGTTCAATAAAAGCTTAACTAAAAGCTGGATGAACCATTTAAAAAACAAAACAAGAACAAATAAAAACAATGAGGGATTAAAAAATAATTAATAATAAAATAAAAGATAACAATAAAATGCAGTCAAATTTGACAACATAAATGCAATATATTAAGCTAATAAAAAGTAATTATTGCCTATAAAATCTATAAGTATTGTCTATAAAGTCCATGAAATCAATAAAAAAGCCAAGCTGAAGAAGTTCCGGCTGCTGTTTGACTGTTGCTGAAACTGTTGCTGTATAATCTGGTATAATCCAAATATCTCTTTCAAAAGAATCAATATCTAAAACCCAGAAAACCTGTTTTTTAAAAGTGACATAACCATGTCATTAAAGAGAGGACTTTAGTTCCTTTCTTTTCTTTTTAAAGTCCTGCTCTTGGTTTCCAGTCACACAGAAACACGCCAAACACACTGAAGAGTCTTAAAGCCCCAAAAACTGCTGAAAAATGACTTTTGAGGCTGAAATATCGCTATGCATCAAACCCTGCAGATATGCAGTATAATGTGATTTAAAAAAAATAAAAATAAACAACCAGAGGCTGTAAACCGAAGAAAATTCCCAGGATATGAATTATTTTATCAAGGCTTGAGTGACAGTTGACACAAGGCCGGTAATGACACACCGCCGGTAGATCATCAATACACAGCCATCAAAGGCTTTTACTGTTCATTAATCTAAAACCAAATCCATCAGTCTAACAAAAAAAAAAAACGTATTGATAAAAGCAGCTGTAAATAACTGTTTGACATTCGGCACATCAGAGCCCCAGCAGAGCGCCACGCTCGGGACGCCGCGGCATCGCGGCCGCTCACATCAAACCCTGCAGAGTGACGAATGTTAATAAGATCCAGCGTGGCTTCTCCGTGTCATTTCGCAGCCCCTCAGTCAGATCAGCTGGAGCGGGAGAGCCGGTTCAGAACCAAGGGGAATTAACAATCCTCAAACTAATCTACTGAACCTGTGCACCTCTCCACCAATTAATCCTGTTTGTCCTTGTGCTAATTGCTTCTATATGCCAAATAAATCCATGGTAAGTTTTAACCAACTTTTTTTCACACGCTCCCCGAGTTTCTTTCATACACACACACTTCAGTGATCTTTGTTCTGCCTTTGAAGGGTTCTTTATGATCACGCCGTTTTTTAACAAGTGCCAATTTTTCTCTCTTTTTCTATATGTGTGTGTGTGTGTTTCTATCAGCACCTTAATGAGAACCTGGCCAAGCTGACAGCCAAGTTTGAGAAAGCCACTGCAGAAAAGCTCAAGTGCCAACAGGAAGCGGAATCAACAGCACGCACCATCTCCCTGGCCAACCGCCTGGTGAGGAGGCACCGACGGGGGTCACATGGTCACATGGAGCCTCAACTTCACACACACTCACACACACAAAAAAACACACACTTTTCCCTTCCAGTTGTCCCATTACTCCCTTCCTTGAGATCAGATACAGATGTGTGCAATAAGGATGTAAATTAACACAAATGCATTACTCAGCATTTAAATCCATGTTGATGCAGCACCCCGATTGACACAATTTGTCAAAAATGTCATGACACTTCTTCTCAGAGTCATAACTCCGTCAAATGGAAACACGCAGACATAAAAGTCAATAAATCACCCTGGGACTGATAGATATGATATAAGATTGGTGCCTTGTAAAGCTTCATATCTTGCTTATAATAATCTGATTCAGACGGAACTAAGTGGCTGTTGTCTGTGCACTTTTCTGGATTAAATGTCTACAGACAACTGGATCTATGTTATATGGGTCAGTGACAAAACTGCCATGTGGTATAAAAACGTAATACCAGATAGTTTAACTCTCTTTTAAACATTTAAAAATGCATGCTATCAACACGTTTTATATTCTAGGTGGATTAAATATTTAAAAGGTATCTTTTTTTTTCAGTTACACCATTTTGTGTCTAAATAACAAGAAACCAACATGACAAGAAAAACACAATGTACTTTTTGATACCTGATGAATGCTTCTTAAAACTGTATTTAAATTTGTTTTTACTTTCTCAACTTGCCAAATATTACTTGCCATTGACCCATATATGTTTTTGAGCTGTTTGCTGACATTATTCCAAATGTTTTCAACAATTTTCAAACTTGAAATCTATCATTTTAGGATGCAGAAAATCGCATATTGCGCTTTTAAATAAATAGGCTAGAAGCTACTTAAGGCTAGAACATGTGGGCCATTTTAACTTTAATTCAGTGAAGGATGGAGGACGATTAATTTTATTTTTACCTTGTAATCTGATATTAAAACTTGTAGCTCTGAGACTTGAATGTAAAGACGAATCATAGATTATGTCCCATTGTTAATATCTTTGCATGATTCACCACTAACCTCTTAAGTGAGTCTGATTCATTCAGGTAGTTAAAAATAATAAAAGTCTAACCAATAATGGGATGATTTTTTAAATTTGTCAAATAAAATTATAAAGATAAAAGTTTTAGTGTTGTAATGCTAGTGAGTAAACTAATTCACATATTTTTCTCACGCTTCATTTTTTTTCTCTTTTCTTTCCATATATAAAGATGAAAACACACACACACACACATGCATAAATCCTAGCATGATCTGCGGGTGTGTAAATCTCCTGCTGACAGCAGCGAAACAAAGAGATGAGTGTTGACACTGTTAGTATGATAATCTAAATTATTCAGAGGAAGATTCCTGACACGACCAACAACTCATCTGTTCATCACTCACACGTATCACTGCAGACACAGTCAACCTGCCGGAGTATACAGTGTCTTTGATGTATATTATGCTGAGATGTTACGGTCTGTATCCAAGTGCTGCGTCTTCTCCGTGTTGGAAGAGACAAGATATTAAGACGAACTTTATTGATCCCTAAAGGGAAGTTGCATCATCGCTGCAGTAAAGAGTAGAGGTGTTTCACTAGCAGAGAGGCGATAAAAGATATGAAACCTAATAAAAAAGGACTTTTTCTGGAGATTTCCTCATAGTAGATGATGCTGTAGATGAGTCTAGATCTGACGTACAGGATGCCTGGCCCGTGGGGGACAGGATGTAGTAAGTAAGTATGTCTCCTTGTGTTTCAGGTGGGGGGTCTCGCATCAGAGAACGTTCGCTGGGCGGAGGCCGTGGAGAATTTCAGGAAACAGGAACGGACTCTGTGCGGGGATGTCCTCCTCATTACAGCCTTCATCTCCTACCTGGGATACTTCACCAAGCGCTACAGACTGCAGCTCATGGACGACACCTGGAGACCTTACCTCAGTCAGCTGAAGGTGGGTGGAGCTCAGACTCATAGCCAACTCAATCACCTCATATCCACATATTCCGTAAATCTATATATTAGGGTTATCTTATTTAACCCTCTATTGCATACTGTTGCCATATAGCATATAGGTGTGAAAAGGGGGCTTTTATTTTTGAAGAACTTAGAAATTTATGAGGTGACAGGAGCGGGATATTCTGTTTACTCATTGACATTTGACATGTGAGCATCACGGTCTCTTAACCAAAGGTTGTTTTTTATTCAGAATTTTGGAAAATTTGCACCAAATAAAAGATGTAAATTCACTAAGTAAACTTTATTTTTATTTTATTTTATCTATGTATTTATTATAACATATAATTACGTATGGAAAATTACGTGCTCCTAATGGAATCCCATTGACTGAATAAATAATGACCCAGTACATATATAAATATACAAGTAAATGTTTTTCCATTTAATTAATTCATAAAATTATTTTATTTGTATATTATTTTAACTTTTTTTGATTCTCCATTTTATTTAATTCAATAATTTTAATTAAATGTATTTATCTATTCACTTACGTCATTCATTTTCACCTCAATATATAAAATGGAAAATACAGTTTTCAATTACATAAAGGAAAAATAATACCCAAATTATAGGAAATAAATACTACTAAATAAAATGTATATCTATCTATTTAGTCAGTCATCTTCTATACCTGCTTATTCCTCATTAGGGTCACAGGGGTCTGCTGGAGCCTATCCCAGTGCGTTACAGTGAGAGGCAGGGATACACCCCAGATGGTCAGCAGCCAATCGTGGGGCACACACACCATTCACTCACACACTCACACCTACGGGTAATTTAGAGTCCCCAATTAACCTCAGCATGTTTTTGGACTGTGGGAGGAAGCCAGAGTACCTGGTGAAAACCCACGCAGACACAGGGAGAACATGCAAACTCCACACAGAAAGGTCCCAGACCCAGGACCAAGGAGGTCCTGAACCTGTGACCTTCTTGCTGTGAGGCAACAGCGCTAACCCCTGCTCCACCGTGTCGCCCTATCTATTTATATCTTTATATTTGTATCCACTATACAAATGGTTCTACATTCTGTCATTATGGAATTATAGTGAAAATTAATTTTCCTCTTTTTTTTGGGTGAGCCCCTGGCACTCTTCAAGGACCCCTGGGGGTTCCTGGACCCCACTTTGAGAACCACTGCTGTACACATCTATTGTAAAGCTGTCTATTCTGAAAGAGGGATCCCTCCTGTTCCTCTTCCTGGGATGTCTTCATTGTTTTCTCCCTGTTAAAGGTTTTTTAAGGCAGTTTTTCCTTGTTGTACAAACTGTACAACCCACTGAGGTGAATCTGTGATTTGTGATTTTGAGCTGTACAAATAAAATTGACTTCTCTTTGCTTATGACCAACAGGGGGGCGACTCCATTGGCTCCAAAATGAAGTCTGACTGTATGAAAGTCTAGAAAAGAAAGAAAATCACTTTCCTTATGTGTTTATGGTCTCAATTACTAATTTCAAGTCTCCAGTACAGCACAGTACAATATAGCACATTATGTTCATTTTAGGTAGACAACATAGATGATAAAGCAGGGTGTAGCTTTCCTGGAATTGACAAGTTGCCAATATTACATATGTTGCATATTGTAACCCTGTAACAAATAGGAGTATCAGCATTTACTCCTATCCATGGAACTTCAATTCATAAATAATAGTAATTGGTGAATTTTATAAGAATTTTCATCATCAATCATTAATATAATTGAAACTTTGCTGCCTTTCAGAGGGTGTAAGAGGCTCAATTTTAACGCTAAAGGGTAGAAACTAGATCACCTAAGGCATCCATTGTTACCAACATATGATAAGCTTGACCTTAAATAACATTACAGAGTTCATGATTCAGAATCTTTATTCTTCTTGTTTCATTTTTGCAGGACTTTTATTATATTGTTGAATTTCAACTAGCACTTGAACATGAAACACATTGATTACTGTTAATTACTGTTTATATTAGTATACTCTGTGTATTTTATAGAAAATCTGTAGTTCACAGGAAATAATGTCTTCAAAGTTAAAACAATGCTATTAAATAGTATTTGAATTTAAATATAATACTGAATAGATTATTTAATCAGTATTTCTATCTATCTGAGCTCCCTCTCGCTGCCTCATATCATCCTCCTCTATTCCCCCGTCTGTCCGCTCCGCCCATCTTGTCATCACGGAGACCAGAGCATTCAGCCTCCCTGCTCCCTGTCTCTGCAGCTCATTACCACCTCAACTCAGAAATATTGATTCATTCCCTCTTTTTTTCAAATCCAGACTAAAATCCCACCTGTTTAAAATTGACATTTTACCTGACAATTGACATTACACCTGATCTCAACTGTTTCAATTCAACCTGTTTTACCATTATGTATATCTTCTGCACTTTTCAATGTTTTATTGTACAGTGTCTCTAGTGTTGCCTATAAATAAAATGCACTATTCCACTATCCATTTCTATTAAATTTTAGTCACTGATGGTTTTCTTTTGCAGTGAGGGATTACAGGTATCTCACTCACTTTCACTTTTACCTCCAAATATGTTGAAAGCTACTCCGTGAAAACTGCCAGCTTGTTTATTACCTGTTTATTCTTGCCGCCGCATGCCGAGTCCAATGTTGTCATAACCTTCAGAATCAATAGCTGAGATACAGAAACAATAAAGTTATAAAAGACACAAGCTGAAGAAAAACATGGTAGTCTTCTCCTTTTCAGTAACTATACTTCACCTGCTGAAAAAACAATCACCACAGCACCAAACATGCATTAATCTGATGCTAAAACAGTGTGTAACAAATGGAACTGAGTGAAAGGTCAGAAAGGGCAGCTGTGTTTGCTCTGAACATGATTGTAATGCTGGAAGAGGTTGTTGAGGGTAAAGATAACATGGGAGTTTGTAGAAAAGTAGAAGTAGGAGACAGACTTATAACTTTATATCTTTGAATCATTGTGGGGTGCAGTCCTAGCATTGGGGCAGGCATCAAACACACTCACATTGACCCATATATCATCTGCTAGGTTCCCATCCCTGTGACCCCTGACCTGGACCCTCTGACCATGCTGACGGACGATGCCGACATCGCGGCGTGGCAGAACGAGGGGCTGCCGGCCGACAGGATGTCCACGGAGAACGCCACCATCCTGACTTCCTGCCAGCGCTGGCCGCTCATGGTGGACCCCCAGCTGCAGGGGATCAAATGGATTAAAAACAAATACGGAGAAAACCTGCGTGTCATCCGCATCGGACAGAGAGGGTCAGCCGCTCTGAGCCGGAAACTGGGCACACTGGGTTTCTGGACATAGTTCAGATGGAAATGAACAGAGAAATAACCTGCTGCTTTATTCTGACAGGTACCTGGATGCTGTAGAGAGAGCTCTGGCAGAGGGTGACGTGGTCTTGATAGAGAACTTGGAGGAAACGTTGGACCCTGTTCTTGGACCTCTGCTAGGCAGAGAAACCATTAAGAAGGGCAGGTAAGAAATCAGTTAGAAGCAGTTAGAAAATCCTTAATGTTGACTACTTACTTACTGATAAAAATGTGTCAGTGGCAACAAATATCAAAATTGCCATTTAAATCTGTATTTTGTCAAGTTTCTTATCAAGTCTATTTAAAGGTGCAGTGTGTAAGATTTTATAATTTTTTTGGGGGGGTTAAAAATCACATTTTAGAGATATTTTTTTAAACCAAACTTCATTATAAATTTACATATGTACTGTACTACATGTCTAGAGTACACATTGAAAAATGTGCTGTTTTTCCCTTTTTGTTCTGCATGTTCATACAGATCACAATTGAAACGTGAAATCTTTAAATTAATTCAATTCTAATTGTAAAAATCATGCTTGTCTCTCATAAAGAAGTTGTAAAGGTACAAAAGATACCAGCACAAATAAATGTGTACTACAGTACACAAAAATGACTAGCTGGGTCTCAGGAGGCTAAGATTATTATTGGGGCAGGTTTGCATTTATTGATAGGAAAGTAGACAGACAGGAAAGGGGGGAAGAGAGTGGGGGAGTGACATGTTGCAAGTAGGGCTGGGCGATGTCCCTTTTATTGGCAGTTGATGATATTTACAGTGAATCATCATGATGGAGGATGATATTGGTAGGTTTGTGTGCTGAGAATCATGATAGGTGTTAGATAACACCAACCAGACTCTCCAGAATCTCTTTAACCCTCTGAAACTGTCACCATCATGGACAATGAAATTTTGCAAAGTTCATTTAACTTTGCTAACAATGCTTTGCAGGAATCTTCTGACCAATCAGAGGCTAGAAGCCAGCTGGAAATAACTCTTCTCTTCTTCTTCTTTTTACTGACCCCTGTTGGGACTCAACAGTTAGTTTAGAGAGCACCCTTCACCAAAAGGTCAGTGCATGTTTCTGACCGGAGGGGCCGTGGCATCACAATGGTGCCTCTCCATTGTGATGTCACCATGGATGATAATATGTCCATTAAAACAATGCTACAGTAGTTGCAAAGGTCCAAAGTGGGGACATGCTGCTCAGATTTCCATGTAATATGCTCCCTACACAGCTGTTGGGTTGCCCCCATGAGTATTTTTCAATTAGAATAGGGTGATATCAGGTAAAATGGGCCATTAAAAAAACTGGTGATTTTATTATTTTATGGTTTCTATGATGGGAGACAATACTTCAAATCTAGACTCTACCAGAAATGTGAATGGTAAGTAGTCTGGCATGACAAATCTAACTAAACCCATTTTACCTGATGAGGTGGCACATTTAATATATTTTATTTTTTATTATTTATTTTTTTAATATATTTTATCACATAATTTCAACACAGAATGATCAGATACAGTCATTATTAATCATAAATATACCTGGAAAAGGCATGGTATTGTGTAATTGTCCTGAGCGATTTACCAAAAAGTGTCTCACTTTACCTGATATCACCCTGTAATTCAGTCGTGTTTTTGTTGCCTTAGTTTGAGCCATTTTTCCAGACCAGATTCCCCTCTGTGAAGCTGCCATGTTGCATCACCATTTTTCTGCAGCAGCAGTTTATAATCTCACCTGCCGACAGAAACTCCACACTGCACTTTCAAAGTTGTTCAAGTTCCTTGACTTAACTAAACCCCTTTAACTCTATCTGAACCTGTCCAGCAGCAGGTGTAACCGGGGCTGGTTCCTGGTTGCTGCTGTGTGTCCAGTGTTGGCTCGGCTCGGTGGAGGGCTCACACTGAGCTCCAATCTCCAAAACTGAAGTCACATAGCCTTCCTCCTGTTTTAAAAGGCATGCACCACCAGAGCTCTGTGGTGTGTCTCCTGCAGCGTTTGAAAAATAATAAAAGCTGCTTTCAAAGACTCACACACAGTGCAGGCTGAGGGCTTATATGGATTTCACAACTAAAAAGTCATATTCAGACGAGTTTCATCACAATACAGTCATATGATGTAGTTTAAAGCCCTAAAAATATGTTTACTGTATCATTAAGCTGTGCTATTCATGCACCAAGAACCTGACCAGCCTACATGTTCGGCATTAAGGGAATATTGACACATTGGATCTTCTTCTGAGATCATGCACAAATACAGTATTACACATTTAAGTTTTTTTTTTTTTTATTTTTCCTATTCAAAGAATGTTCTCATATAGAATATAAATTTGGCAGCCTCACTCCATTATGCTGTTGGTAAATTAAAAGCCTTCTAGCTCATCAATTTTAACGTTCTTTATTATTGTGCAAACCTGCTGTTTAGTATTAAATAAAGAAAGGTAGCTTTTTCCTACAATTACTAAAATGTAGTTTCTGTTTCTATTCAGTTGGTCAGTAACCAAACAAGGTTGAGAGGCCATGGGCCTAAAGCATGATTACATAAACCTTCAACAATCTGGATAGAAGATGTTATCATTAAGAGTAACCTGCAGCATGTATAACAGCACCACTCTACTGACTTTGTATTGATCACTTAGTTTGTTCCCCACTGACGTGATGTACATGGTTTGCTCTAAAGATGAACCAATCAATACTGCTTTCGTTGTTTTATGGAAATCATAATTGATCGGAAAGCCTTTTGAGCTCATACAAGTAAGCATGTACATGTCATTACTGTCAACATTTAGGATGCAAAGTTTGAACGTCAAACTTTTGACGTGTTGGCGTTGGTATCAACCTTCCAAAACAGATTGTAACTTTGTTGAAATAGCACCTGCTTTGTTTAAGATTCAGGATTAAAGTTTTACGAATGTGATGCTTTATTAATTTGTTTTATTTATCAGATAAATTAAAAGGTGCAAAGTCAATTCGCAATTACCACAGGCAGTCACAAAGTCGATGAATACATCCTTTCTCCTTCCAGTAATGACAATCACACTTTAATTAAACAGACAGTTGTGTATTGCCTTACATCCCCAAGGCTGCACAATTAAAACTGGCTGCTGCCAGCAAAACTTAGCAAATGTTTGTTCCAGCTTGAGTGAATAAATACTGTAAAATAACAAAAAAAAATAATAATTATCTCATAGGGATACATTAATTTTCTACAGCTAAAACACAGTCTCTAGCCTTATTTTTCTCTGCTTTTAAACGATAATAATATTTTACCTAAAATTATTATTATATTATAATTATAACTACAGTTCTCCACATATTCCCCATTAAAAATGTACTGACACTGCTGTAATACAAATAATCAGGCTTAAAATTTCAGAAATGTACAATTTTTTTTGAGAATTTAGTCAGTCAGTTTTATATAAAATATCATAATAATCATCTGTGTTTAATGTTATAAAATGTTATATCACTGTGCAAAAGAAAAATCTGAAGAAAAAAGAAAAATCTATAAAATACACAACTCGTAATAAATTAGAGATATTGTTATTTATGAGTGTTCTACCCATTTGGTTCTGAATTTTAATGAAATAAGTTCTCTTTGATATTACTAATAATGAATGAGAAGAAATACCACCCTTTCTTTAGTTTAATATGTATTACCCATTTGTGAAATCACCACTTCAAATAAGTCCTGATGGTGTTTTTTTTTTTTTTTTTTCACAGCTTCTGAACACGGCCTGTGTGCAATTCTCTGGATTGAGAGTTTTGAAACATGGAACATTATTGGTAGAACACAGAGACGAAGAGCAGCTGAAAAGTATTGAGACAGACATATTGTTAGTTTAGGCCTTTCTCTAGGTTTTGTCGATGTAGAATAACAGCAGCCTCATCCTTTAAAGGGACAGCGACAGATCATTACAGCACCCCCTTCCTACCATTTCAAAATCTCTGGTTTCCTTTAGCTTCCTGCAATGATCAAATAAGAAAAAGTTCTGCTTCTCATTTACCAAACAGATACATAAAGATCGGAGACAAGGAATGCGAGTACAACCCCAGTTTCCGCCTCATCCTGCACACCAAACTGGCCAGCCCTCATTACCAGCCCGAGCTGCAGGCCCAGTGCACGTTGATCAACTTCACGGTGACCAGAGACGGCCTGGAGGACCAGCTGCTGGCCGCCGTGGTCAGCATGGAGAGGCCCGACCTGGAGCAGCTCAAGGTGAGGACGTCACAGTACCTGCAGAGACAGGGAGAGAGAGAGGAACTCCACCTGATGCGGATATTTAACGACAAAAGACGCATCTCTTTCATCCCATGCATTCGAGAATGTAAAAGTGAACCGGAGCAGACATAAAAGCAGCATCTGTCACAGCCATCAGCCGCGATCACACAACCAAAAACAAGCGTTTGGCGTCGGCCTCTTTGAGTTCCTCTGCTCACATCTCTGCTGTGCAGGTGTAATTAAGAGAAACAGTCGTCAGAGTCGGGGCCGCAGAGCTCCTGCTCGTCATTATGCGTCTTTAACGCTTCACTGTCGGCGAGAGGCTGCAGGTCCAGGCTCTTTGATTCCAAAACAATCAGCTGGAGCCTTTGATTAACGGTAAACTAAGTGGATGTGTGATAATTACGTGGCTTTGGGTTCCCTCATTTAGGGAAACGCTGCACGGCAGTGTGTGAGTGTGTCTGTGTGTGTGGATGTGCGTTTGTGCGTGGAACTTAGAGCACTGTTTCTTCTTTAAAGTATATCCACATCCATTTTTAAACAGTAATTACAATGACTTTGAGTAATTATTAATAATGATTTCTCAGCTTCTTTTAAGATCTGTAGTTTTTATTACTTTCTTATGAAACAGGTACATCAACAACACTATAATAACCATCTTTAATGAATGAGAAAGATCAAGGTTGCTCAACTCTTATTGGAGGACAGAGGGAAAAGGGGCGGGGCTTATGAATTTGTCAATTAAAATGACCTCACTTAAAAGTTCCAAGAAACTTAACAGCATCAGACTTTCTTGTTTTAAGAAAGATTATTAAGCTAATTATGAATCATTTTCAACTTTTTCAACTCAATCAACCAATAATCAACATCTCAATTTCAACTTTATAAAGGACATTCAATTAATTTACATCCATTAACAAACAGAAAAATAACATAATAATCTAATAACTTAAATATAGAAATTATTAGTTATTTATAAACAACACATAATTTATAAAATTGTTTAGCTATTATAAATACTTATAATAAGAACATTTTAATAATAGATCAAAATCATTAAATTGTGGAACACAGTACCTGAAGAAAGTACTTCACTGGCAGATGAATAAGTTATTGAGTGTCACAGGTCTAATGGGCCTCGGGGAACCTTTAATGACGGTGATGTAATTCATCTCATCTAAAAGGGAAACGCCTCAGGGTGCCCCCCTTCCATTCTGTGACTGGGGGCTTTCTCCCCAGCATCAGAGATGTCTGGACGTGGTCCATGGGTCTGATTCAGCATGATACTGTCATGTATGGCTGATGTTGGTGTTTGTAAAGCTCGGGGGCCGGCACCAGCGGGCAAACTGCCCGAGGCTAAAAGCATAACAGTAGAACAATAAATCTGTAATACCCCGGCCCACCCTGGTCCACTGAGCTTTGTAGTAAATTAAGCTTGGGGTGATTTCCATGCCAGATAAATCTGTCGCAAAGCTTATTAAACAGTATGAAGTAGTTAAGTGGAACTGTGAATGTTAGAAAATGTAATTAAATTTAGTTGTATGGATCATTCTCAAAAGAGGGGTCCGCCATTCAATTTCAGCTTTCATTCAATTCAACAGAAGTTCCAACGTCACAGCTAATTAACCATTTATTTCCAGCAACCAGTTGTTACTGTGCAGTGTCTCCCTGAACTTTGACCTTTTAATTTATTCACCTAATTTCTGTGCATTTGTTTCAGCTCTAATCCTCATGGAAACTGCCATGTGAATTATCTGGCCTCCTGCAGGAACAGCATCAGGCATTAAAGCAAACTTTACTAGTGGTAAAACCATGGAATTTATGGCATCCATATCATGAAGAAATGAGTGGCCATAAAACTGTGGATACATTTTTCTGAGAAACCAGAGAAATGACTTGTTTCACTATCACCATTTCTAATTGTCTCAGCTCAACATATTATTTTGTTTGTTGACTTCTGACAACAGACTATGAAGCTGTGAAATGCTCCTTTTTTACTGTGAGTTTTTCATTTTTGTGAGTGAAACTCTCCCACACAGAGCAGAACATGAAGCCTTATACTGTATGCAACATTAACATGCTGACTTAAAACATGTTTGTTCAGATGTAACAGTTTGTTGAATCTGAGAGGTTCAGATATAAGATTTTGGATACATAGACACAATTCTTGTTAGTTATTTCTTTACGATAGGAAAAATATTGCCTTAATTAAGCAGCAGCCTTTTCACAGGCAAGGCAAGTTTATTAGTTCAGCACATTTCAAAAAGGTAATACAAAGTGCTTTACATAAAACATTAGAATTTAAAAACAGTTGATTAAACAGGGGAAAACCACAAAGAACAATCAGAAGTTAAAACTTAATTAATCTTAAATAAGATTAAATATCCAAAAATTTAATTTAAAAGAGAAACAAATACAAAGTTACAATGCAGTGAAAAATTAAGACATAACATCAGCAAAAGGCACCAGTAATAGCTGTGGAATCTGAGACCATGAAGCCAAAAATCCTAAATCCATTAATCCTAAATGAATACAAAACAAATATTAAATGTCCTATATAGAGTTTTGGGAACTGTTTTCCACCCAAAAAGAGCAGATGAGGCTCCCGTGTTGTAAACCTCATCTACCTGTGGCGGGCGTTTTGAAGACGGAAAGATGGCTGCCGACAAAGTAATTGCATCTCCATCACTGTCTCCGTCTGTCACCGGCTCCCTGCTGCTCACATCGCCTCTAGTCTGCTGCAGTAAATCGTTTTTGTCATTTCAAGGAACTTCTGACCGAACCAGCCAGGTAATAATCATCTAAAAATAAACCAGAAGAAAGAAAGAACATTTGTCGAAAACGGACAGATAAGCACAGTGATGTAGATTCACCCGCGTGAAACTGTTTCATAACCAAAAAGATAAATTCCTCAGGGTCGCTTTAACTTCTGAAGCGCTGGCAATCCAGCATTTTGTCAGCATCACCCTGGGTACTGTTACTGCCAGTCTCCCCCATTCATCATCCTGCTCCAGGAATTGCGTAATTGTGTCCTGATGCTATCCTCAACGGATCACTTTGGCAAACCCGTTTATGTTCACACATCCACATACACCTCTCTAAAAAAAAAAAAAAAAAAAATCAAAGGAGACACTTTAATGTGTTTCTTCCCCCCTTTTTAATGTAAATGACTCTCTGTGCTGCGCGGACCCTCGACCCGCAGACAATGAGGAGCTGTTGTTCTGCTCTCATGTAGCTTTAAGCTGTCACCGCTGGTCACAGTTAATGGTCGACTTACTCAGACTTTCGGGGAGTAATGAGCGTCACGTAGCTGCAAGTACGGTCCACGGCGTGAATGTAAATGTTCATAATGAAACAAAAACTCAGCTGATCAAAGCTCCGGCTCTTTTAATGATGCCTCACGCCCGTCCCCATCGACAATCTGCTCTTTTTTTCAGTCGGAATGGATTGGACGCAGGCGCTGCCGTAGCAGCAATTAGACGGCACATTGACACACTTCCACCGGCCCTTAAACGCTGAGGCTCCTGTCAGAAGGGAGAATAACAGAAAAAGCCCTCTTCACTGAGGGTTTAAAAGTGGAGACTGAGATCTGAACGGAAAGATAATGTGGGAACCCTGTTAACGGGTCAGCCAGGTTTACACCGACACCATTTGCATTTTGATGGTTTTTCCGGAGGCGTCCTTGTTTGCGTCGGGCCTCCGCAGGCAGCGCTTTATTCAGACCTGTAGGCTTTCATCCACGGACAAATCAGCATTTTTAATAAGCGGGGAGAAGGTGGGAGGAGGAGGATGGGGAGGGGGGACCAAAAAAAAAACGCTGGAGTTATTTTAAGCCTTCTGTCCCCTCAGCAAAATCCTACGGAGAAGAAGTGAAATGTGATTTAATGAAGCTTGTTTAATTAGCATTTCACTCAGATCGGAGGGTGAGCAGAGGAAGAAAAAAAAAAACAAAATCTGGAACTCACTTATCATTTTAATTAACGCTGAATGTTGAGTGTTGTTGGTGGGGCGGGGTGGGGGGAGGGGTCAACGTGTACACTCGAACACCTTGCCATGAAAACAGGGCCATCTCTGAATGGCTTTTTGTTGTCAGTAAACAACTCTGAGACCGATAAGAATCAACAAACCGATAGCGACACGCTCCCCTCCACCTGTTTGTGTTCGTTTGAATGATTCTTCCTTTTTTTTTTAATGAGGTTAGCATCGCTACTGAGCTGCATGCCGACCACCGGGTGAAAAGAGCGTTTATTTAACCCCGGCTAAAGAAGGGCTAAGGAGATTAAAATGTCAAGTTGCCTTTTTATGGAGGGCGCACGGGGGGAAGCTGTCTACAACCTCTAACTACAATAACTACCTCTGGTCCTCCCTCCGCGCGTATATGAGCGCATGTGTATCTCCTCACCCAGTAATTCTTACCCAGGCCTCTATCATTAATGAGAGCTAAAATGCTCCACTTCCTAAATTACCTTAACAGGGCTGCTCTGGGGCACTTGGTAATCATTTGCCTGAAAAAATGATAGATGCAATATCTCATTTTAATCCCAATTAGGGCGTTCTGCTGACTGGTTAATTGTTTGTTTTTTGCAGGCAAAGGTAATTATGAATACAATGTGCCAGAGGAAAGCTAATCGTTAAAAACTGACTCATTATTGGATCCAGTTGGGAATGGTTTAGGGTGGATATAGCTTTTTTTTTTTACTACTCAAGAGCAACACGCGTCTAGAGGGGGAAGTAGAAGGTCACATATGAGTCACAGGCAAATGTTCTGCATCTAAATGTCCCACCATTCAAACTCATTCGGGACTTTCCCTTTAAGTGCGCATGTCAGGTGGTTTCTTAATAAAAGATTACAATGTTTCCTTCTCTCTTCACTCATGTCAGAGGAGAACATTTGAACTATGGAGTAATAACAACTCATATCCTTTACAGTTTAACAAGGCAGAGGCTCATTTAGTTTTAACAGTGGTGTAAAATACCACAATAAGAAAGTGCTGTCATAAAGAGAGCAATTAAGCAGCATGATCTCTAACTATCTGTTCCCCTGGTGAGATTTGAACTAAGTATAACTTTTGTGCAGTGGCCCCGTGGTGTATCAAACAACATTTCACAAAACATGACAATATTTCACACTTTGAGGCCGCCATACTTGTTGTCATAGAAACATTAAACCATAGAGAGGAGAAACAGCTCCACCCTGACCCTCCTCCATGACATATCAGCGCCATCTGTGAGGGATCACGTCAATCAAAAAAAAAAAAAAACAGCCTTGGTAACAAAACAGCCAAACCCTCCTGTAATTACAACAATTCAAAAAGGTCGTAGAGGCTTCTATTAAAGGCAACTTCAATAAAGCAAAGTCATTATCAAGCAGAAACAAGGAGCCGCAACAGACTATAATGAAGGACATAGCAGGATGAAGTAATAAAGAATTACCGTGCCCTGTCGACTTTGTTCTCAGAACGCCGCTCAAACGGCGGGGCTTTGAAAAAAGTGGAAGTTTTCTCTCAGACGCCTCAGGAAAAGAAACAGCTTGAGTTTGAACTTTATTAGAGGATGGGGTGCACTAATCCATATGGTGAGGTGTGAATAAAACCAATTATGAGTGAGCATGTCTGCGTGCATGTGCCTGTATTGCTGCGCGATGCCTGCTTCATAGTCAAATCCATAATGTCTGGTAATAGACAGATTCATACTGTGTGTGTGTGTGTGTGTGTGTGTGTGTGTGTGTGTGT
Source organism: Lepturacanthus savala (assembly GCA_030544235.1). Classification (NCBI taxonomy): domain Eukaryota; kingdom Metazoa; phylum Chordata; class Actinopteri; order Scombriformes; family Trichiuridae; genus Lepturacanthus; species Lepturacanthus savala. The sequence continues at coordinate 6,497,040 of CM060471.1, forward strand.
GTGTGTGTGTGTGTGTGTGTGTGTGTGTGTTGTGTGTGTATGTGTGTGTGTGGTTCACCATCAAATTTCATGACATCGAGGGTGAAGCCGTCAGACTGCAAGAGTCTTAAAATATTCCGTTTTGAAATGGGTTTGCAACCTCCGTTTATATATAAGAAGAAACTTCACAGATGTCGTTTGTCTCAAATCTCAAACATGCACACACTACAGGATATTAGCTCACCATTGATTTTATGGTCCGCTAATTACCTAAACCTGGAATAAAGTCCCAGAAAACTCACTTCTTTTAAATCCAGGCTGAAGACTTTTCTGTTTGCCTTTTATTTTTTCCTAATTTGATTTGTTAAATCAAATTAAACCTGATAGTAAATGAACTCTAGTTATTAGTAGTTACCCATAAATAAGTACAAACCTGCCAGGAAACTAGATGGTAACGAAATACAGGTATAAGTAAAGTTTTTACAAAGTTAGTTAGATTAATGGGTCTCAAAGTGGGGTCCATGGACCCCCAGGTAAAAAGGGGAATCATTTATTTTAATTATAAGTAAAACATTTCTATCATGGGTTTCATACACTGTCTTTAACACAATATGGTATGATGTTAGTTTTAGGGTGGAAAAAATATTTTACTCAGGTCCCTGACAATAGATCAAACATGAATTTGACAGCCCATTGCCCCTAAACAGGTATTAGTTTGTTGCCTCAGGGCAACAGTATGCCATAGAGGGTTAATATCTAAAAGCAAAAACAAAATCGCATCAAATGGGAGTCTGTGGTCTAATTTGTGTCAGTTTAGGGGACATAAACATGAAAAAGATTGAAAACCACTGAGTTAGACATATGAAACACACTTGGTACTAAGGTAATACCAAGTAGGTATGTGTAAGTATCCATTAAAAAAGGTACTAAGTAAGTACCTAGTAAGTACCTGAAAACCTACCAGAAAACAAGATATGAGTACATATTCAGATATTCAGTATTCATGTTGTCTAATATTTGGTCATTGTCTCTTCTTTTCTGCTTGGATAGTTAGTAGTGCACTTCCAGATTTTACCTCCTAAATATCAAAGTGAAATAATCAATTAGCAGTCCTGGAGGTTTAGGTTTGGATCATAGTACTTGCTAATCTGGATCGAACATCAGTACCGACTGAGGTCCCAGACCAGATTCCTCCTGATCCTGGTCAGGAGGGGTGAACCTGGGCTAGTCTGAGCCGGGCTTTAGTTCTGCTCTGCAGAGGGTTGATATCAGAAACCAGACAGAAGCTGCTTAATCCGACCCAGAGCGCTGCCTTCATGCATCCAGATCGCCAACGCAGAGCATATTGATCAGCTCTGCCTTTGCGGTGCCCTTCAGATCGTGTCCTCATATTGACCCACACCTTCAACATTTCCCACCACCTCCAATAGTGATGATGAAGCCAGAAAAGAACCCGACACTGAGCATAATGATGTTTTTTTTTTGATAAATCCTCCTGTTTTCTGTATTCATTAGTCTGAGCTGACCAAGCAGCAGAACGGCTTCAAGATCACCCTGAAGACACTGGAGGACAACCTGCTGTCCCGCTTGTCCTCCGCCTCAGGAGACTTCCTGGGTGACACGGAGCTGGTGGAAAACCTGGAGACGACCAAACGCACGGCAGCCGAGATCGAAGAGAAGGTGCTGATCTTTTCATCTTCATAGCTTGTAGTATCATTTCATCATCAAGTGCAGTAGAACTATTTCCACTAGCTGTAGTGTTTCATTAGTAACCCTTATGTAGGATAATGTCAAAAATATCATGTGGTGTAATCCTAAAAACCTGATACCAGACAATTTAACGCTCTAAATAATAAATAAAAAAAACAAAAAACATTCTATTAACTAGTTGTATATTCTAGGTGGATTAAATATTTAAAATTCACCATTCACCTTTTTTGGTTACACCATTTGACATTTTGTGTCAAAAAAAATCACACATTACATGTGAGTTTTGTAAAAACAACTGTAGATTTTCAAAAGAAATGAAACCAACAATCATACAAAATGTACATTTTGAGTGAGTAATGCTTTTAAAACTGTATTTTGAAAGGTTTTTGACTTTATTATTTATTATTTGTGAGCTGTAGTTATATACTCTTCCTGCTTCCCTCTTGCTTTTTCTTTTTCTTTTGGGTCAGCGAATCTGATCATATCAGCTTAGCGTATTATCTCTGCCGGAGGAGAATTACTGATGTTTCTGATACTTCAGAGCCCTTCTTGAGAAAGAGCTGAATGATGATGATGATGATGCGTCAGTGCGCCTTCTGTCAGCTTCCTTTTTACAGATGTTCTTTCTTCAGCAGGAATTTGCTGTTAAAAAAAAAAAAAAAGAAGCTGCGCATAATTGTTGTGAACATTTTGGTCTGGAAACCGTGAAATTGGAACGGCTCCGCTCTTCACTGGAGGCTGTTTTTATTGGCGGGCGCGCAACGTCATCATTAGCTGATTGATGAACCCAGTGTGTGTGTTTGTGCAGCGTGTTTGTGTGTGATCCCGTTTCTTTGCACTGTCTTTACTGTAGGTGAAAGAAGCCAAGGTGACAGAGGCCAAAATCAATGAGGCTCGGGAGCACTACCGTCCAGCAGCGGCGCGGGCTTCCTTATTGTACTTCATAATGAACGACCTCAATAAAATCCACCCCATGTACCAGTTCTCTCTCAAGGTAGCATCTCTCTATTGACCCGCCATGTTTCCTGCCTGCTTCACAGGCCCCCAGTGAGACCCTCCTCTTTACGCTCGCTCCTCTGTTCCTTTCCTCCTTCCATTTGCTCGCCATGTTTTATGCTCTTTGCTCCGCTTTTATTGTGTTTGTGGCTCCCTAATGTGGTTATGTACAGCGTAATGTCTTTCATATTGTCAGCCGGCGAGTGCCGAGAGGAGGCGGCCTGAGATATGGTTTGCAATCACTCCGAACTCTGCAGGTAGCCGGCCCCGGCCTGAGTTATTTTTTCCGACATAATCAAATGAAAACGCATTCGGAATCTATATACCTTTGACCTTTGTGAATGAAATGAAAGGCATTATAATATATTCTTCGCACCAGGTCAGAGCGAAGTGTGGTCCTGCTAAATTGACAGAAATGGCAGCAGAAATACTCAGAGGAAGACCAGGATGATTATTATCTTTTCCTCAGTGCGGTTTGGATTCACAGTCACTCCAACTACCACTTATCCACAGATAAATACAGGTTGATTGAACCTACACATTTGACTAATAGTTAGATGTGTGTAATTCATACTTATGCTCCTTCAGTTACCTCTGGTATGTTCTAGGAAGTAAATTGTAGTGTTGTAATCACAATTCAGAGTGGTCACAAGTCAAATGAGTCTATAATTGAATCATTTCATGGGCAATTGAGCTACACTTTTCTCTTTCAGCAGCCTATTTAAAGATTCCCTCCAGACATAACATGTAGAAAGGCAAAAACTGTTTGGAAAAATAATGTATGGAAGCTGTAAACATAATAAATAAATACAATTCCACCACTGAGATGAAAAATAAATAAATGGGAAGTTTTTTAGTTTTTTTTTCATCACAGTGGTGAAATTCTTTCTTTTTTTTTCTTTTTTTGCAGCATATTATCTTAAAGTCCACCTGAAATCATCCTCCTTTTAATTCATCATCATTTTAATTATTTTAGATCTGGCCATATTATTAACTTATTTATCAATATTTATCTTTAAAAAGGTTTTTATTGTATTTTCATATTAAAATAACATTATATTGTTATATACACTACTCAAAATAAGTTAGGCACATTGTGGGAGACAGTGGATTTCATACATTTTTGGGGTAATAGTTATATATTATTATATATATATATATATACATATTACATTATATTAATGAAAATGGAGACTTGTACTTGTTTCATTAAAATTAGGAAAAGCACTCATGTAAATAACAATACCCCTAGCCTATTGTGAGTACAAATCAAGGTGAGCGAACTTAAGCTGAACATTAGCCACCAATTCGTCAGCACATATTAGGATATGCCCACTTTTCAATGGTTCGATCAAATTCCTTCCAATGATTTGTCCAGCCTGAATATACTGTTCATATCAGAAAGATCTAATGATGTAGAGTATAGAAACTCTTCTAAGTTATTAAGTTTTTAAATAAGGAAAAGTTTTTTGTTTTTTTTACCTTTTTCAGCAGGAAGTAGAGCCACATCTTCTGTCATTATCAACACATTTTACTTAGCATTTATTGGCTTTGATTTCTAAACAAATATTTGCCCTTTAACATTGTGTAGTTCTTAGTAGCAGGGCAATACATTGCCCTTCCTTCTATTAAAATTGTGATATTTTATCTTCATTCCATTATTCAAAGGAGAAAGGATCTTTCGCCTGTATTTGACTTCAGTACGGCTTGTAGTAATTCCTAATTTACTACAAGCAGTACTAATATTTAGTTTGATATATTAATTCGGTAGGTATTCATTTGAAGCTACAAAGATCTGATATTTATTCACCTTTATTCAACCAGGCATGTTGCTTGAGATCAATGATCTGTTTTTCGAGCAAGGCCTGACCAATATGGCAGCGATAAAAGACAAAAAATATGCAGAAAGCACAGAAAGACAAACATGAGAACAGTGGTTCCAGAGTCAGAGTCCAGAGTTAGAGCCCCATGAAAAGAAAAGAGGGCCAGACGGGTCCAGAGAAGGTGATAAGTGGAGGGCCATCCTGAAGAGGGAATGATCATATTACAGCCCAACAGTAACAAAAACAGTGCAACACAATACACACTAAAAGAAGACTGTTAAACTGCTGATAAATATATTAAAAGTAAAACATTTACTCCCAAAATTAGATATAAGATTTTCGTAGGATTTTCACAAAAATCCTACGAGATCAATTTTAAAATCAGTAATGATATGTTGTGCCACTCTTAATGTTAATTAAAGCATACCTGTATGAACTTGAAAATGTCCATTTCACTGCAATAAAACCAAGGTTTTTCCATAAGCAGCTGAAGTAAAACCCCCAAGCTCAGCACATTTTAAAAATATTACATTATGCGAAAAACTTAAATTACTGCGCAGTTACGTCGCTCTGCCCCTGCACAATACTCTGCTGCCACCAGCCATCTAGCAACCCTGTGTGTCTGGCAACCGTGCTTCAAACAAGGCTTGTGACCAGCTCATTTATCAGCTATATCTATTCTGATTGGTTGGTGTTCATGTGACTGCTTGATGCTAGAGTTGTGTCGGGTTCTGAAGACAGTTCCAACATTTACATATGTACTAGTTCGCCTCATTTAGTGAAAAATAATATGCCTGTGTGAGCACTGGGGGCTGAGCATCCCTCAAGACCAGATGCTAAAATCGCCCCTGGATTAAATGAAGCAACATAAGCCACATAAATGAGTAATATCATTAAATATATTGGTTTATAGTTTGTGGAAAGTGACTGAAGTTTCCGACAGTGTTGTTACCTGCTACTTGTAGCTGTTTGCTGTGAGATGCTGAGTCACTGCTGTCCGCAGGCTTTCAGCGTGGTCTTCCAGAAGGCGGTCCTCAAAGCCGAGCCGGACGAGGCTCTGAAGCAGCGGGTGTCCAATCTAATTGACAGCATCACCTCGTCGGTCTTCCAGTACACCACCAGAGGCCTGTTTGAGTGTGACAAACTCACGTACATCGCCCAGCTCGCCTTCCAGGTAGGGAAGAGAAAGCCGCTTTCATCTCCTGCACGCTGTGTTTGGAGAACAAGCTCCACCATTGAATTGCTAGCTCCCGAGAGCAGCGGGCCTGTGTGGATCTAATCAAGTGGAAAAAGAAAAGTGGTTTGTGCGGAAAATACAACATGGCGCAGTCCTTCCTGTTTGTTGTGTCCCCAGATCCTGCTGATGAATAAAGAAGTAAACCATGCAGAGCTGGATTTTCTTCTGAGGTACCCTGTCCAACCAGGTGTAACATCTCCAGTGGATTTCCTATCCAACCACTCCTGGGGAGGGATCAAGGTACGAGAGGTGGCTGTTAAGTAACAACAGAGAGTAGCAGGATTGTTGTTTTTCAGCAAAAACTTAAATCCAGTAACCATGAAAAATGATAGAGTTGGATGTTTTCAGATGTCTTTAAAATAACCACAGAGACCAAATCGGTTAACGCTCTATTGCATAGTGTTGCCATATGGCACAATTACTTATTTTTTCTAAAAAGCTATATGAAATCTATGTTGTTACAGTTCAGTTTGAAAAGGGGGCTTTTATTTTGAAGGATAAACAATTTATGAGGTCACATGATCAGGATTTCCTGTTTGCTCCTGGACATTTGATATGTTAACCTCAGTCTCACAACCAAAGGTTGTCTTTTATTCCGAATTTTTGAAAAATTTCACCAAATAAAAAATTGAACTCACTATCTGGGGTAAGAAAACTATATATACTTTGTTTGTTTTACATTTAATTCAATTTTGATGTAATATTTTTATTTATTTATTTTAATATCCTAAAACAGATTATATTTGGAAATAAAATTCCTAGTCCATATGGCCTAATGGAGTGCCATTCTCTTACATAACATGAAACTATCCTAAGACTATGTTTACAACTTTTTCTTATATATATATTTTTTTCTATTTAGGGTATTTTAAATAATAAAAGCATTCAACATATGTTCTACAATGTCTTACAAAGTAATATGTTATGCAACAGAGGGTTGACGAGTAAAGAGGGTTAAAGCATGGGGACAGAGATACAGAGACAACTGCACATCAGTCTACTCTAAACACACAGAACTTCATACCAAGGTATTTCTCAGTCCAAGCTTATCCTCTCCATGGCAACAAGGATGTGGGAGACATGTTGAAGACCTCATATGATGCATTTATCAGGTTCCAAACTTAGTCCCACAGCTATAAGTGAATTTGTAAAGCATTAGATGAAATGGATAAAGCATTATTGATGAATGATTACAAGGTGTGTAATACAGAATAAATGGATGAAATAAAATGAAGAAACACAGCATATTTCCAACTAATAATGAGTTTCAGCTCCACATGCTAACCCTAGCATGCTTAAAGGAGACGTATTAGTATCGGCCGAGCCCAGTTTTGTGAAGCAGATCATTGTCTGGTATATCGAGGTCATCTGTAGTTGGATGGTGATTCACCGCTAATATGAAAGTTTTCTTCAGTCTGAACTCTCCGGCCCTTTGCTTTTATTAAAGGTCCCATTACACAGAAAAGTAGATTTTAATGTATTTTTGACTATAAAAATCTCGATGTTATATACTTTTCAAAACTCAGTCCACATTCTCAAGCTGTTCCTTAAAACGAGCCGTCAGCACCCCACCAATTCACAGCCAATCAGAGGCGAGGCTAATTAATATTAATGAGACTTCTACATATTCTTTAAAGAGCTCCACAGAGAGGTATCTTTTATATATTATCTAAAACACAGGAAGGGTCTAAATCATGAGATCTTTAAATTTGATTTAGGCTTAAAGTTTTATATCTTTAAGGGTGTGGCTGCTTTGAGTGACAGGTGGGAAGTTTTTTTGTCACTTCCTGTTTATGGGGAGTGACAAGGTCACTGTCAAACTGTCAGCGCTGTACATCTTTTCCAGAATAATCCTTTTAATGTGAGCTGCCTGACTGAAATACTGGTGTTCTTTGGCAAAGCATCACACAACAAAAAAAAACAAACAATTTCTTGCCAAGGTGAGTACAAAATTCGCTTATTTATGCAAACATAAAGAATTCGTCTGAGATTCATACAGATGTATTAAAATGATGCATGAAGAATATTAAATTGGAGATAGGTTCCATTTTTAAAATCCCACCACAGATACCGCTTTATGTTGACATCTTGAAAAATAGTCTCCAGCAGTGTAAAAAAAAAAAAAAAAAGTCCCTGCTGTGTCTTTCCAAACTAAGTTTTCCACCAGCCCAACGTGTTCGAGAGACATCAGTGAAATCTACAGTTTCCCCCTTAAGTTATTTTATCACTCAACTGCTTTAACCAGCGTTTTGGATTTCAGTTGCTTCCTATGATGCAATTTGTGCTGCCAAGTCTTCCAGCAACAACTCTGCATTAAAAGTGAAAACATATTTTAAAACGGCGAGCATAATCAAAGTCTTTTTTTTTCTTCTCCGTTTCACCCAAACCTCGGGTTTGACAGCATGTGGCTCCCCGAGCTTTGCTCCGTGACCCCGTTCTGCTGCCGCGTCGGAGGGCACGAGCACCAACTCCACATCCCCATAGCTTCTCTAAATTAAAGAACAGACGTCTGGCCATACAGCCCCATTGGACGTCAAGCCAGAGAGCTTCTCTTTCTTGTCAGATCAGTTTAGCTGCAAACTAAACCCTCGCGGCAGCGTGTTTTTTTAGCCTCTCCTGCTCATGAATTTTTCAGCCCGTACCGCCTAGAATATTAACTCAACCTAAACCCCTCGGAGAGTTCGGAGACTACTGTGGATGTTTTAAGGACCCAGCTAATCAAATTCAGTCACTCGATTTTTCTTATCACAGTTGGAAACATAATCAGTTGGAGAACTTTAAAGCGGGATAAGATCCTCTGATTGCTTGGCCCTCTTGATGATATTAGCAGAGCAGGGATCCCCCGGGACCCATGTGTATCCTCTTCTCACCAGGGCTGAGGGGTTGCCAAGCGCCCACAGTAATTAAACAAACCCAGTTGAATATATACTGTATACCGTTAAAAAGTTTGGGGTCACTTAAAGATTTCCTCATTTTTGAAAGAAAAGCACTTTTTTTCAATGAAGATAACTTTAAACTAATCATAAATGCATGTCTCTGTGGGTTTTCACCGGGTGCTCCGGCTTCTTCTCACAGTCCAAAAACATGCTGAGGTTAATTGGTGGCTCTAAATTGTCCATAGGTGTGAGTGTGTGAGTGAATGGTGTGTGTGCCCCACGATTGGCTGGCGACCATCTGGGGTGTATCCCTGCCTCTCGCCGTAATGCGCTGGGATTGGCTCCAGCAGACCCCTGAGACCCTAATGAGGAATAAGCAGGTATAGAAGATGAGATGAGATTTTTATAAATCATTATTTTTATTTATTCCGTGTGCAATAATCTACTCATCTACCTTATACCATATGCAGTTTTACAATAACCATGTAGCAATTGATGTTGGGATTTAGGGTGTTTGTTTTATTTTTTTACTTAATGTCCTCCTGTGTGTGTCTGCCTTAGGTTTTATAACACTGCTGTATGTGATGTGTCGGAGCTTCAATTTGCCTTAGGAACCACCTAAAGGATCAACAAAATCATATCTAATCTAATCTAAAGTAAAGGACTTCATCTCATGCTGGTGACTGGAGGAGAAGATGCTGTGAGCAGCTCCTCATAGAGAGGACAGCAGTGTATGTGTGTGTGTGTATGCGTGTGTGCTCATCAGGCAGTGTACCTGCTGGATGCAGCGCAGTGTGACGCCGCTGCTCTCCACAGACGAGATAAGGCGTCTGTCAGCCGGGCGTCACAATGAGGCTCCTACTGGTTCTGCAGCGGGTGCATGTTCAGTCCTCCCTCCACCCCCCGGCCCGTTGCTGAAAGAGATCGCGTCTACTCAGCATTTCCTTTTGAACAAATATTATTTGTATACTGTAGGCATGAGGACAGATAAGCACTCCTGTCTGTTTTTTTTTCACTGCAACTTTTGCAAACAAAGTTGCTGTGTGTTGTGAAATCTTTCTGAAGTGATTTAAAATCTTTAAAGGTCCCATATTTTACGCTTTTCCCCAAGATTTATTTATTTAAAGTTTTTATATCCCTCACAAGATATATTTTTGGTTTTAAAGCTACATTATGTAATTTTTCATATTAAAATTTAAAGATTTAAATGTCAAATGACTCAGACCCCAACTAAATTCTATCCAATTTGGCCTCTGAACCACATGAACAGTGTTCATGCAAGCAAGCATGTTGCTTCAAAACTGTAATGCATAATTTATTACTTGTTACTGTCACAAGTAATTCATCACAATACAATATTACTGTATTTAAAATGTAAGGCATTACACTACTATTGCATTACTTTTAAGTTACTCTCACCAAAATATGAATTCAGCGATCTAAATATAGCTCACCTTGTTATTATTGCTGCTGGTTGCAACAAGGATCTTACTGACAAGTTTTCATTCAGCTGTTGATTCCACTGTTGAAAGTGTTTCTCATGTCTTCATGCTGAAGAATCTCAGAGCAGGAGAAGATTGATTTTTTTGTTTGTTTTGTGGTTTTATCTCCACTCTCATGCTCCACTTTCTTCCCTCCCATTACTATGGCTCCTCTGTAAATGTTAAATTACTGCTGCTATTTCAGGAAGTGGGCAGTTCTTTAGGTGGAGCACACAAAGTACATTTGACTACAATGTTCTTCAGATCCTTATGTTTCACAAATATAAAGTAATGAGTGTTTCCATCAGTAGAATGTGATATCCGGACATTTTACTGTTGCTGATCTTGCTGTGATTTTAGCAAATTTGTATGAAGAAAAACAAAAGAAACAACCACGTCAATCCAGGTTAAAAATCATAATTAATTATTAAATTATTAATTATTAAAAATATCGGATCCAGTAGATTCGTGTAGCGACCCAGTCGGCATATATTTTGGATTCATGACGTCATTCATGACATCAAAGTGCGGTTCGTGCATTCTCACAAAGTGTTGGTCGCACATGCGCATTCTGTTCAAAAGAAAACCGATGGACATGTCTCAGGTTATGTCTGTGCTCTTGATACTTTTATTTTCATTTGTAGCTTTATAGCTGAATTTACAATTGCTGCCTCCGCCTGTGTGAATCACTACCACATCACACTGTGCATACTTGTCAATCACATCAGCGTTTATTTAACCGGGGGATAAAAAAAAATAAATAAATCTAGATTTCCTGTAGTTGGGGCCTAAACTTCTTAAATGTTGCATTGAGTTGTGTACTTATCTCCAAATAAATAATATTTAATAATATAAATTCATAATTTAACATTTGTATTTAAGCCATTCTATGCTAACTAAAGGGATATGATATGGCTGCCTATCATCATCCTTTTGTGTATGTGTTCACTGTGTGCATGTGTAGTGTTGTGGTAAAAACAGTCCTATCACAGTTTAAATTGATTGGAGAAGATCCTTGGGGGAAGGTTTCACACGGAGGTTTGAAAACCCGCTGGCTCTCTGAGGAGTTCAACTCAATCATATAAATGTCACATATTCCACATGTGAGCCCTACAGTGCCATCCAGAAGTTTTCTCATGTAATAAACTGACAGCTGATGTTCATGATGTACGAGCTAGACTCACATCCAGCCCAAAACAAGTAATGTAATAAACTATAATAGCAAAACACAGTCTGCTTAATGAGTTATTTTGTTCTATACATTTACTTTTTAGTAACATTTTCAATTTCTGAACTTACTGAGTATTTTTTTTTTCAAGTAAAGAATGTAAGTATTTCATCCATTGCTGGTTTAAAGAACCAAAAAGTATCTGAATATAGTTTGACATTTCTGTCTGGAGCTCTAAAAAACGGGACATTTTGTGTCTGTCTTGTTATATATTTCATACTAATAAGCCTCTCCTCTGATTGGCTGATATAAATAGCTGTGAATGGAGGGTTGGAAGTGACCGTATAGTTGTGACATCACAACTTCAAGTCCTGATGGCTCATTTTAAGGCACAGCTTCTGAATACAGGCTGTGTACCTCTGTGGACTGAGCGTTTTGAAACATTGTTTATAGCAACTAGACCTTCTTATAATCAAAAAGACATACAATATCACTTTTTACAATATGGGACCTTCAATGTGCATCAAAATTAAGTTCCTTTTTTCCCTTTTTTTCTCCTGAACACCAGTCCCTGTGCTCTATGGAAGAGTTTAGGAATCTGGACCGAGACATTGAGGGTTCCGCCAAACGCTGGAAGAAATTTGCAGAGTCTGAGTGTCCGGAAAAAGAGAAATTCCCCCAGGAGTGGAAGAACAAAACATCTCTCCAGAGGCTGTGCATGATGAGGGCCCTGAGGCCAGACCGCATGACGTACGCCGTCAGGTGAGAGGTGGAACGCGTCATTCGCCCTTTGCTCTGTGATCCGTGACAGATCTCTCTGACCTGTGCTGTTTGGTGAAAGGGTAAAAGTTAAACAGTTTAACCTTTGGCTCATAGTTTGAGTTGACAGGGCACCCATGCTGGCCGCTGGCTGCCTCTGTGTTTGACGGTTACCCAGCAGCAGCTTCAATTACACAGCTTCCCTGTTAAAGTCAATGAGCCTCATTTATCGAAGAAGACTCACACACACACCTGGACCAAGTTTTCAATTTAATCTGAATAATTTTCCTACATTTATAAAAAAAAAAAAATGAAAAAAAACACATTTTGAATGTTTATACAGAACATTGCAAATAGATCAGATGTGAATCTGTCAATGAATGTCTCTATTAACATTAAAAAACATTAGGAAATTGAAACATTGAAATGTGACTCAGCTTCACGGTGTGTTTTAACACCTTCGACATTATTTTTGGTTGACTTCAGTGACTCACCGTTCTTATCAACTGAAGTTATCTTCAGCCTTAAAATCCTGATGTGCCCCCTGCCCACTATGCGCTAATTGCTCGGTGAACTGATGAACTTGGTGAATAATTCAGCAGCCAAACAGCCAGATATTTCCCTCAGGACACAGCTAAAAGTAGAGTGAATATTCGACCAGGTGGCCAGAAACACGACTCCAAGCATTGGTCGTGTTGCTCTATGTCTGCTGGTTTTGTAAAAACACTTAATCTCATAATTCGACTTATTGGATTTCATGAAGTTACTGAAGAGGAACATGACTGATCGGAGCTTTGCTTTCACACCTGGTATTAATAAGCATTTACGTTATTTGAAATATGCTAATTAGAAAGGCAAAGCTGGAGGACAAAGGTGTTGTTATGCCGATTTTCAATGTAGAAAATATCACTATATTTCAGCCACATGCAATGTTTTTCACATTGTTTTTTTTTTCAAAATAAGTTGTTTTTTTTTTTTTTTGCTTTGTGCTTTGTTTATTTTTTTACAGTTTTGCAGTCAGCCCTGCTGTGAGTCCGAGCTTCTTTTCTCCGCTTTGCTTACTCTACATTGCACCCTGGCATGTGGTGATATGAAACTGTTTTTATGCTCCACGTATCTGATACAAACTCAGAGAAATCTGCAGGTTTGCTGCAACTCTCAATTCTTTTATATCAAGGCTGCAGAGAAAACAACTGAAACAGAAAGTACAACAATACAGTTCTATTATATATAACCCCAGGCTGATGGCTGCCCACCTAAAGCCATGTTCTGCTTGAGGTTTATGCCAATAGCGATGCTAGCAAGCTCCTTCATTAGTGATTGCTATCATGAAGTTTAAATAGCGTTAGCCTAGTTAGCTAAGCCATCACCTCACACATGCTAGTTTTTACCAGAAACTATTGCATCTTTTCCTCAAACCTGGCGCCAAGATGTTTTTCCAGCATCGCCACCCACCTCATTTGCATATTGTGGATATGTAAATTAACCTTATTGAATAATGTGTAACAGGCTTTTGACTTGTTACAGAAGCCTGTTACATTTGTGGTATGAATCATTTATTTATCTTGTAATCAACAACAAACTATGTCTGCTGGTAAAAATCATTTAAGCTTTTGATAATGTAATTTAGAAATTATCCAGCAAAACAACATTTCTATGAGCTTTGTATCTTCTGCCAGCAAGGATGTTAAATGATTCATATTTTTGTTCAAAAAGTACCAGCTATTGATTTTGATTCTTCAATTATGGGAGGTTTTCTGTCCCCAGGGTAGATTTTAAATAAAACCATGTTGTTGTTTTTAGAAAAAAAAAACAATTATTCATTCTTATAATATAATAATTAATTAAAGTTTTGTATTCCCTTAAAAAATACATTTTTCAAATTCATATAGTTTATTTTCTTCAACAATTTATTTATGTGATGGTAATGACAATTTTCACTCTTTGCAGAAAATGTATTCTCAGTTTAGACTTGCTAAGCTAACTGGTTAGCTAGCAGACAATATACATTGAACACTACTCACAATAAGTTAGGGATATTGTGAAAATCTCAGTGGATTTAATATGTTTTTTGGGTAATTATTGTTAAACTAATGAAAAGTATTATCAAAGGGAACTTTTACTTTTATTTCATTAAACTTCATACCAAATAGGAAAAGCACTCATGTAAATAACAATAACCCTAAATTATTGTCAGTAGTGTATGTGAATAAAGTGAAATTTCCTAATAATGAATTAAAATACTTAAATTGTAACTAGTTTGGTAATGACACCTAATAAACATAGTCTTAGATCAGGATGTCTAATACATCAAATTACATATGGGCATCAAAAAAATCAGGCTTCTGCCTGATGTTACTATGCAGCATCGATTTGCAATCAACGTAACCAAGTGGTTTTAAAAATGTTTTTGCTCTAAAATGTCAAGAGTGACGATAATGACAGATGAGGGACAGCGATATTTAACTATAAATAAATTGCAAATTGAACAAAATAAACTGTATGAACTAAATGAACTATATAAATAAACAAAAGTTAATTTTAACATTTTTAAGTTTTTATGAGGAAACACAAAAGAAAGCTTTAATGAAATTAGAACATTTTATTGCTTTATTATAGGGGGGTTGCATATTTGAATTTTCAATACACTGTATTAAAATGTCATCATTGAAACACAGTTATGTTTATAGATGCTAAAACTGAACCTTAACAAATACAACAAAAACATTTTTTTCTTCAAAAACTAACCTGGGGACAAAAAAAACTCCCTTAATTGAAGAATCACCCATAAACAGCGTGTGTAAAGTCTGTACTTATACGAGTGAAGGTTTAGGTTGGACCTGTAGTGAAGATTCAATCCCATGAGGTTGAAAAGAGCCGCAGAACATCAGTCGTGACCAGAGTTAATGATTTTTTTTCTCTATAAGTAGCTGTCTATCTCACACGGTGCACCACTGAAGAGTCCACCTCTGTTCTGCTTGTCCGTCAAAGATAATAAAACGTATTGAGGAGAACTGAGTCTTACTCTTCTCCACAGAGACTTCGTGGAGGAGAAACTGGGGAGCAAGTACGTGATTGGCAGATCACTGGACTTCGCCGTCTCCTTTGAAGAGTCAGGTCCAGCTACACCCATGTTCTTCATCCTCTCTCCCGGTGTTGACCCTTTGAAGGATGTGGAGAAACATGGTAATACTCTTGCTTGTTTTATCTTTAATAAGCCATAAAATTCAGGCCTCAAAGCGTGTTCGGGGGCTTTTATCGGAGCATACATATTGCCAATTTATCTGTCATTTCTTTACATCGTGGGTATGCGGGATTTTCTTTCCACATGGAACAGCTGATTGAAGTTCAAGTGCAGGCATACCTGCATGCATGATTTCCACTTTTGAGTCCTACTGCATTGGATTATCAGTCGAAGCAGCAGTCATCCCAACACGTCAGCCATGTGTCTGCTGTGATATCAGACAGTGCTGGCGATGCACAACAGGCTCCGCGTAGATTGAAGGGATTATACTAAAGGTCATAAATATATGAGAAGACCCCGCTCGGTGTATTCAGGGCAGCGGAAAGTAAATGTCATTGGTTTTAGAGTAACTTTACATTCCCGTATGAATAATGTGGATCGTGGTGGGACGTGCTGTTTGGGTTTGTTTTCACCAAAATGTGACCCGAGTGGGAACTTTTGTACTGACCTGGAACCGAGCAGCATCGCAGCCGAGCAGCATTGCAGCCTTTTGAATCTGCTGCCAAATAATTCAGACTCTGGCTATTTGATGTCAGCTCCATGAAATATTCAGGTTGCTGGGAATTGTATCAGTTTACTGGAACACAGAAATTTCCACATTTCCACACTGCTCTAACCAAATCTCTCATCATACATGTTCACATGTCTGAATTAAATTAAAAAATGTTAATCCTCTATTGCATGAAATATTGCTTAGACATGGTAATGAATGTTTTTTATGATTTAAAATGGCCTAAATAATAGATATATTTAAGAAATATAAGACAAAGAAATGCAAACTTAGTCTCAGGATAGTTTCATGCTAGATAAATCAATAGGACTGCTATAGATTAGGATTAAGATAAGAATAAGATATACTTTATTGGTCCCTCAATAGGGAAATTATTTTTACACTCCCTTTTATCATTTTACATGCATTTCAACTCCCGAACACATGTGCTCATAGACACGCAAAGGCACATACAAACAAAGGCTCATAGACATGCAATGCAGAGAGAGATGGTGGAGTGATGGTTGTATGCTATAGGTTGGATTTTCTACATTTGCATATTGTTGACATATGGCTATATATATATATATATTTTAAAGGTAAAAATGTAATTGGTAAAAAATGTTCAAAAAATAACAGACAACCTTCGGTTGCGAGACAATGATGCTCACATGTCAAATGTCCATGAGCAATCAGGATCTCCTGGTCATATGACCTCATACATCATATGTCCTTCATAAATAAAACCCCCTTTTCACACCTAACTGTAAAAACATAGATTATATATCACAGCATTTTAGAAAAATTATGATCAAGTAAACATTTCCATTTTTGTTTGATTTGATTTTCTCGGGTTTCTGGGAAACACAACAGCCATGAACCATGAAACCTCCCCATTTGACTTTTAATTCATGCTTACATATGCAAATGAGGCATTATCTAAATAAACATGTCCTAATTTGCAATCATTTCCAGAACAGAAATCTGAACACTGGGTAAAGCCTGGTTCAAAATCCTTGTTTCACTCTGTTGACGAATTAGACTCAAATGTTTTTACAGAGGTCATTCTGAATATTAGAACAAAGCACCTTTGGGTAAGATAGTACATTGTAATAAAACCTTTGGGTGCTTCTACCTATTATTAGGGGCAGATGTAAGTGATATACTGTCATTGTAGAGACCTGATATCATGTTATTACATGTAAACTCTGTTCTTATTAAGATGCAGAATGCTCTCCTAACTCCTGAGGAGATTCACAATCTATTCTTTTAGTATAATTTTATTCCAAAACAACATAAAAAGTAAACAAAACAACAACATAAAACAACATAGGTTTAGGGTATATAAATTAATATAGCACATTGTAATAAAACCTAGTATCACATAATATAAATATTGATATCATATCTTATACAAAATGAAATATGACCTTGATGAAATAGAATGCAATACAATATGATGCCATAATAAGATATCATGAAACACTATATATATATATATATATATATATATATATATATATATATATATATATATATATATATATATATATATATATATATATATAACATAGTATAGCATAGAATGGTAATGGTAATTATGGTAATATAATATACCATAGCATATCAAAATATAACATAATATAACATACTAGTAAGGAAAAATATGGTAGCATACAATGTATTAATATACAGTTCAGTACACTAACATGACATATTATAACAATATATTATGATCTTAACTCTTCTAACAATGATATTTGGATCATCTAGTGATCATTTTTCACAAGCTTGAAACATGTTCTTGTGCTTGACCTCATGATCACTGAAAAATGACCATGAGTTCACTTCTTTTTTTGGTGTTGTTGGAGATTTGTTGTCCTGTCTCCTTGCTGAAATAAGAAATATTGAGATGAGCCCTCTCTGATTTGAAGAGTAAGGTCAATGTCGCAGAACTTCTTCTTCTTCTGTGATTAACCAAAAGTAAAGCTGTATAACCAGCTGGATGTGGTCAGCAGCAGATGGTATTGTGAACTATGTCAACCTAAGTTATGTCGATTTTTCATTATTCAGACCCCTGAATAATGTTTGGCAACGTTTGGAGGCAATCAAGGCAACAGGGTTCCATGCAACTCCGGATACACCATAAATTATAGTAGTAGGATGTCTTTTTATCATTCTATTTTCTCCATGTTTATATTCAGGCTATGAATGATATATGAACAAACCCCTCTGTGAAAACCTTCATATTATAGCTAGAAATAAAACTGGGAAGCTTGGAAAGAGCTGCTGAAGTGGAGAGCTGTGACTCAGTGAGGGAAAAAAAAACTCATTTTGAGAAAACGTCGTCAGAAATTGACAACAGTCAATGAGATTTAGAGCCTAGCTTTAAACCTTCCTTTGTATTTTTATGATCAGTTGCTGATACAGAGGATATCGCCATATTTGGATCTGACAGATTTGTGCAGGAATAAAGCAGCTTTACATTTACCTCGTATGATGGTGGTGCAGACAACGCTGGCAGTGTTGCGATAAGACAGCTGACTGATGGTGACTTTAGGAGAAATCTACACACACACAACATGGACAAAGTGAAGTAACATAAACACCTTAACCCATTTAAGCCTATGAGCCTTTAAATCTCATTATTGTCATTTTATACTTAAAATAAAAAAAATACTAATTTGTATTCTAATGACATAATAGTAGACAACTAGACAGGGTTTTCAGCAAAAAAATTATTATCCAAGTATCCAAGTTGTTCTTCTCATATGACATCATTGACTTCAGGCCCCTTCCTCTCCATAACATGGTGATATGTATATATTTCAAGTCTCTAGAATAATCCCCCCAAAAATAATTTTGTACATGGAATAAATTATGTATTTGTGCAAGCAGCATCTATAATAGCCATTAAAATGCTATTTTCTGCAAAAAAAAATAATACAAAACTGTAAAAAATAGATACATAAAATGATTGTTAGTGACAAAACTGATACACTACAAAAGTTTGTGTTTTCCATGAGAAGTCACACTTTTATTTCTACCACAAGTTAGATGATTAATAGAAAATACAGTCAAGATATTGTCAAGGTTTAAAAATAATGATTTGTATTTGAAATAATACTTTTTTTAAGCTTTGCTTTCAGTTTTATATCTTCTCTAAGCAGCTAAACTGTTTTCAGCTGTGCTAACATGATAGCATCAAGGGTTTTCTAATCATCCAGTAGTCTTCTGATGTAATGAGCAAACACATTGTACCATTAGAACACTGGAGTGATAGTTGCTGGAAATGGGCCTCAATACACTTATGTAGATATTGATGACATTTGCAGACCAGACATTTGCAGCTAGAATAGTCTATCCATTAGCAATGTATAGAGTGTATTTATGATTAGTTTAAAGTTATCTTTGGGAAAAAAATGGCTTTTCTTTCAAAAATAAGGAAATTTCTAAGTGACGCCCAAACTTTCGAACAGTAGTGTATATGCATTAAATCTTTGAAAAGATCTGGGTTTATATGGGTTAAATGTGGATGTTGAATGTCATTTGTTTCACTCACCTGAAAGAATGATATGGAAGCCAAATAGCCCGAATCTCAAAATTGATTGATTAATGTGTGCCATTTCTCGCCTTAAACAAAAGCACCAGGAGGTTAATGCAGCTATAGATCTGCTGTAGACACACCTATGTGAATTCCAGCATCCTTTTTATAATATGATAAGAGGGAGACCTCCTAGTGGAACGGCCCGTAAGGGGGGTGATTATTGAGCATCAAGATGCTCGCTCTGAGCGCAGTCAATCACATCCAAGCTGAAAGTAAGCGATTGCTGCTGCTGTGGAGATGATGGAGCAGCAGCAGCAGAGAGGTGCTTTTCCATTATAGCTGTGGCTGTTGGGTTTCTCATTGTTATTAGGCTTCAATTAGACTTTCATTAGATTGACGATGTGATTCTGTATGCTCGGCAGGAGACTAATATCCACCCAGCCTCACCCTCTTTCCTGGCTGCATGTTGGAGTTTTAATGAAACAGACAGCAATAATTATGTTGTTTGAGTTAAAGCTCAATGGGCAGACTCAAGGTGGGCAGGTAAGGTTGAAGCGATTGACCTTCTGCTTAGATTAATGTATTTAATGTCTTACTGAGAGTTAGGCGGGCACATCAATATCAGTTCCATGTCTGTGTTGTTCAATACAGCAACTGCTCTTTTACCAGGAGGTGGAAATTTTAGCTGATTTGAATCATTTTGTTCATTTCCGTTTAAAGAATCAGAATCAGTGATTGTTTAAAGGTTGTTTTTTTTTGTTTTTTTTGGTTTAAAAACAAAGCACAAAGCAAGTGCTTCACATAAAGTGTGAAGGTAACATAAAGCAATATGAAAAGCATTTAAATATTATTTTTAAAATAATTTAAATGCAAAAATGGAATTAAATGCCACTAAAGGTCTGTCAATCTAAATAATAACTGAAGACAGAGTTGATGACGTCATGAATTTGCAGAGATTCATTGCACTTGCTGTTAACATTAGCTCACCTTGTTTCTCTACCCCTTCACTTCATAGCGTTGCCATATAGCAACACTATGCAAATTCTGTCATATAGGGTTTTAATTTTGGCCCAGAATGCATTGCGATATTCAGCTTTGCTGCAACAAATGTGCCCTGGAGGTTCAGAAGATATTTATCAGTCCAAGTCAAAAGGAGTGAAAACAGTACTTCCTGGTCATATCATATGATTATTTTTTGTCCTTCAAAGTAAAAGACAACATTTTTACTACTAAACAGTAAAACATATTTTTTATATTACTGTTTTTTTAGTAATATTGAGCCAAAGTAATTGTTGCCAAATGGCAACACTATGCAACAGAGGGCAAATGATTTCAGATTCAGACATTCCAGGTTTCCATTCCTAGAGCTGAATTCTGCAGATGTCTCCTCTCCAGAACGAATGCTGATTAAAATCAGTAAAAACTCATATTTCACAATGTGTCAAAATGTGTGCTTCTTCAATTCTGGGTGGCAACTCAAACTAGTTTTAACATTTGCTCATCTTTTTTGTCTGTTACTTAAGATCTAGATGTCTGATGATTAGAATCCTTCATCTACTTAAAACATAACAAAAAAACAACTGAAATAAAAAAAGTGTGTTACAGCTAACCCAAACAGCTTCAGTTTAGGACTTTTCAATATAAACAAATATCTGATACTAACTGTGTTTCATAGTAGACTGAGTTCTTTCTACTGTCTGGTAGTCTTTCACGGCTACCTTCAGGTAACCTTCCGCTAACCTGGATTGTGGATAAAATAATCTCATGGCTCCTTTAAACTCTCTGAGTGATATAGAACCAAATGGATCGTATTCTGCTAATAAAACGAGTCATTTCATTGGGATTGTATGACACCTTAAATAGTTTATCCACCGTTTTACAGCTGCAAACGGTCACAAAATGGCATAGTTGCTTTTTTGTGCGTGTGTGTGTGTAAAGACACTTTACAGCCAACTGATGGAGACAGAATCTCCCAACTACAGCTTTAAAACTGATAAAAATCCATTCATGCAGATAAATGAATAATTCATGATGATTAAAATTAATTTTAAAGTTATGAATTTCTCCAAGATTGAAACATGTTGGAAACATTTAATAATAAGAGATAGTAGAACATAAAAATAAGCTCAAATAGAATAAGACAGTGAAACATATTTCACGGAGTTACAGCCTGCAGTTTTCTGGGAGTTTGTTCCAAATATGTGAAGACTAAAAACCGACCGCTGCTTCTCTATGTGTAGTTTTGACTCTAATAGCACCAGACATCACTGCCTGGTTTAGAAATGCCACCGAGCAGGATCACAAGGCCTCGCAAAGACTGAATCATTCAGCTGAACACACAAAAGGGTGTTTACACCAGGCGTTGTAGGAATAAAGCAAAGAGAATCATTAAGGATCGCAACCAGTGGCGTCAATTCAGTTTAAGGCAAGAAACTCTCCCTCCTAGAGGGTCCAGAGGTTAAGGTTAAAAAACATTTTTAAATTATAAATTTAAATGGATCAATCTGGTGAAATTTAGAAAACTCAGTTTTGCTTTTAAAATGCTAAAATAAATATTCTGAACACAAACCAAACCAGCTTCAGTCACACTGACCTGTTAAGTTGAGTAACATGAGTCAAACTCACACAATGTAGAGTCCAACAAACAGGACTCTGGACACATCTCGAATGTTTTATTTTCATGTGTCCCTGCATTAGTGACATTAAAATGAATTTACTTTAGAAATAAAAGTGTGTCTACTATAGTCAGTCTGATCCCAACCGCCCCTTTATTTGTATTTATTTATTTTATTTATTCATTTGACAGGGACATTGCATATTAAAACCTGTTCTAAGACGATGCCAGTGTTAGCCATAGGGCCAATTTTCATCTATTTGTTTAATGTATTATTTATTGTATTTGTTTATTTAACAGGGACAATGGACAGTTATTGACTGCCCCATAGTTAGATTCAATTCAATTCACTTTTATTTATATAGTCCAATATCACAACACAGTTGTCTCAAAGTGCTTCACAAAACTCAGTCCAAGGTGACCCAGACATCCCCCGTCCTTGGACCCTCCTTCTCAACAAGGAAAAAGTCCAAAACCCAGTGGGAAAGAAGAAACCTCGGGGAGAACCACATTGAAGGAGAGATCCACTCCCATGGATGGACAGGCTGTAGATGAACCAGGACTGACAGACATCCATCTGATGATGAAGTATTAGTCTGTAAAGATGTTTCAGTCTGTAGAGATGCTGTAGGGTGGGGTAGAAGGGTGGGTCCAACCAGACAGGTGAAGGAGTAGGTTCATCAGGGGCCTCGATGAGTCGCATCAAGAGTCGTCATCATTGGGCCTCGTGCGGTTGAACTGAAACAGTAGCCACTACCCTGAAGGGGAGTGGGGAGAGGGACTCCGGGTGAATAGTGATGTAAAGACCAAGTATAAACTAGATACTGTGTATTAATGACGGACAGTGGTACATGGTGCCAGAAAGAGATGATAGAGCTGAGTGACTGTACTTCCCCCAGCATTCTCACTCCTAGGGCAGCTTAGACTGAACTGTGGGTTGAAGTCTACCTTTAGCTACCCTGACCATAGGCCTGAACAGACCCCAGGCAGGAAATCCATACTCAACAGATTAAAAGCACAACTGTAAGATTACAAATTTTAGAAATTCGAGTCAACATGAAAGCAGTATGCACATTCAAACACAATCTACACTACATAAAGACAAGAAATACACAGGCTGCAGAGAAAATAACAAGTTAAAAAGACTCCTATAATAGGATATAATAACTCTAACTATAATATAATAAATAGTGATATACAGACTGTAGACAGCAGGGCGATATTAGATTTTGGATATTGCCCTAAAACACTCAAAACACATTAGCAAAGTCAGAAAGTATTGTGAGATTCACATTGTTGGTTTTGGTTTTATCACAATATTTGTTTACAGTAAGGCAAATATGGAATAATTAGAACCAGGATGTTGAGTTCAATAATAAATCATGAAGGTCATTTTGTGATTTCACTTCTGTTCTGTTTCAGGGAAGAAGCTGGGTTACACGTTTGATGAGAAGAATTTCCACAACGTGTCTCTGGGTCAGGGTCAGGAGGTTGTAGCTGAACAAGCCCTCGATTTGGCAGCTAAAAGTGGACATTGGGTCATACTCCAGGTACAGTCCAACCACAAACACCATACACATGAGTATTATCAGCTGGATGTGGTTAAGGTATTGCAGTAAAGGTGTAGAGTTAATATTAACTTCTTTGACTTATTTTCTCTGCAGCCTGTGTTTCATGGAACTGTCATTCTTGTCTCTAATTGGTGCAGGCTGTGAATCTGCATACTGCTTTTATGTTGATTGTGTTTTTTAGGCTTTTGTTCCTAACGTTTGTGCTTTTTATCTATTGACTACAGATGAAAATTAGCCTTCTGGCTAACTCTGGCATATTGTCAGAAAAGTTATTAATAAGCACTGTTACTGTTAAATAAATGTATAAAATAAATGAATAAAGGTTGTGTGGGATCTTTAATCGTTAAGGGCAGCAGAGAATCTTGATCAAGTAAACTCAAGATCTACCTTTTTTTGGTCTTTTTCATTTGAATTTGACTTTTTTATTATATAGTCAGGGTATTGCAGTAAAAGTACATTTGTGTTATGAGAGTGTAGTAAAAGTAAACAGAAAAAAAAAATCTGAATTTACTTATTACATATTTTATTATGGATTTATTATGAATATATTTGCAATTTTAGCTCAAATATTCAGAGTAAATTTAAATATAATGTATTTTCTTTTGCAAATCTAACTACACCCATGTTCAATATACTTAAATATAATATGTAAGCTATATTGATATAACCAATTTGTGATTCTACATTAACTGATTGATTACTAAATATAAGTTTAATCTACATTTTTTAGTTGTTTAAACAATTCATTAAATGAGAAATAAATAACACATTAAAGTCTAAGAAAGAAACTTGATTAAAACATTTAATATGGGTCTTAAAACCATTTACTGGACAGAGACAAACACATCTGGCTGTGAACATAATGCCCAAAAACTACTGGTGTGTATTTTATGCTCACCACGTAAATCCTCATGAATCTCATTCACAGCGAGCCCATTCACCACATAATTTGTCCGACCATCATAAATTGGGTAAATCCAATTATATTTTGTTTGAACACTAATACGAAATGAATGAAACAACACTCGAGTAAGATCATTTAAACCTTCTGGCTCTCATTGTAAAACCCTGTCCACCTTGCTCACAAAAGCAACCGAATAATTAAAAAAAGTCGTATAATAAAAGATGACACTCAGAAAAACACATCTAAAACAAATTAAAAATAAATGAACACAGGGTTCATTTATGTCAAGGATTTTCTTTTCAAAAGTGGTTTTGGTGGCATTTATTTTTATTTGTGCGTGTTTGGAGTGATTGTGTATTATCACATATCTTACTTGACGGCGGTGTTTGCTTCCCTGACAAAGCTGCATGAAAAAGTGAATTTAATTTTCTGCAGAAATTTCCTTACTGAAAGGGCTGCAGCATTATACAGTACAATATCTACAGCTGCGGTGTCTGTTCTCCTCTTATCTGGAGGGCAAGGCTGGCGTTTGCATTTTAAGTGGAAACCTTGGTGGAATTCTAATGGGAAGTATCGACAGATATGAGCAGCAGACCCCTTTTTTTCTTTTAATTCACACAGCTGGTAGAAATAATATAGAAAAAAAAGAAGAAGATTGGGACGCCATCACTTTCTCTCTCTCAGCTCCAGACTAGCAGTCATTTAATTACCTTTGCATAAGAATCTCCGATCGATAGGCTTTAAAAGGCCTCGTCCCCCTGGCAACAAACCTCCCACTCGCTTTATCATCGGCTGTCTGTTTGTCTGCCCGCTGAGCGCCACCCCCGTGGCACCGGCCAGGGAGGGAGGAGGAGGAGAACAGAGGGGAGGAAAGGAGGTGTCATATTCTCATCCCTCTGTTTCTACCAACAGTATCTTCTGCTCATGTAACACTCCATCTCCTCTCTTCTGTTCCGTTTCCCACCCTCTCCTTTCTGTAACTTTGATGCTTTAGTCTTATCGTTTTCTCACACTCGCGTCAATCCTCACATCCTCCCACCTTTTCTGCTAACCTGCCATCTCCTACTCCTCCTCTCCTTCCTCACCTCCTCATCTCCGCTCTCCTCCTACCTGACCACCACCCCCCACTCCCCCCCCTCTCCAGCTGCCATGCCCAGCTCCATCAGTGGAGGGCCGGGTCAATGGCAGGATCTCCTTTCGCCGTTGGGTAATTATACTGCAGAAGAGCAGCTCCTGCTGGGGCTTGGGAGACAGAGATGCAGAAACTTTGAAAGCAGCCCTTTGGGAGTGAGGGGGAGGAGGAGGAGGAGGACAGGGGGGATGGAGAGGTAATCAATCGAGCAGATTGGAGCTGAATATCCCACAGTGGGCAGGCGGTAGGAATCGAGCATTTACTGGTAAAGCCACCTCGTTTGCAGCCGGTGGTAGAAAGAAGTGCAGATGGAAGACAACTGGACAAATACGCTCTCTAGCAATGTCCTCAATTCACCTCAATGTGTAAAGAAGAACAAGGTAGTTTTTGTAGTTTTAGAAACTTAAATTATCAATGTATTACTCTTTTTAAAATCCTGCATTGAGACTGTGTTTTATCTATTGATGCAGAGCAGCTCCACTGAGGATATTCTATCTGTTGACTGACGTTTTAACAATTTGATGTTATTTTAATCCACAGTTGTTCCAATTTAAAACGTATTTGTTATAAACAGGGACAATGTGCATTAATCAACATGCAAACAAATGTAAATGAACCTGAGTTAGCCCAAAGGCTAGTTTTTAATGGCACTCCCTTCACATAATACAATATTTATAAATTAAAAATATACTACAATTAGATAAGGTACAAACAGCAAAAACAAAACAACATGTGGAATATGGTGAAACAACATTAGTAGACCAAAACCAATTGCAGGTGATAGTCTAATTGATTGTGGCTCTGAATTCCATCAATGTGATGCTTTGAAGAAGAAATGGCCTGACTAAATGTCTTTCTGAGTGGGATCGAGCAGTTGTGTTATGTCTCACTTACATTGATAGCCTTCAGGTGAAATTTTGGCTCTTTCCTGACAAGTTAACTCATGCAGTGGAGTGTTATTGCTCTTATCCCCGAGCAGCAAAAGAGGAAGAAGTGTGATGTTGCTATACCTCTGCAATGTGTCATAGGGAGAATATTGCTGTGGATGGTTGGATCACACCTTTGACACAGAGTTCAGTTTCTGTCTCCTCCAATAGCCTTCAGTAGTCTCAGTGCTGTCTCATAGCAGTATATATATATATATATATATATATATATATATATATATATATATATATATATATATATATATATATATATATATATATATATATATATATATATATATATATATATATATACATGGCCCTGTGTGAAAAAGTGATTGCCCCTTCCTGTTTATCACACCCGAGTTAAATTTCTCTAGCCACACCCAGACCTGATTACCGCCTGTTCTCAATCAGATCACTTGAATAGGACCTGTCTAACAAAGTGAACGAGACCAAAAGATCCTCAAAAGCTAAACATCAAGCCAAGATCTAAAGAAACTCAGGAACAAATAAGAGTAAAGCTATTTCTAAACCTTTGGAACTCCAGCCATTATCCACATATGGAGAAAACATGGAACAGTAATGAACCTTCTCAGGAGTGGCCGACCAAACAGAATTAACCCAAGAGCAGCAACGACTCATCAAAGAGTCACAAAAGACAACATAACAACGTCCAAAGAACTGCAGGCCTCATTTGCATTAGTTAAGGTTCATGACTACATAAGAAAGACACTGGCAGAATTAGCAGAATTCCAAAATGAAAATCACTGCTGAACAAAAATAACATTAAGGCTTGTCTCAATTTTATCAGAAAACATCTTGATGTTCCCCAAGATCTTTGGGAAAATACTCTGTGGTCTGATGAGACAAAAAAACTATACCAACAATAAAATATGGTGGTGGTGTGATGGTCTGGGGCTGTTTTGCTGCTTCAGGACCTGAAAGACTTGCTGTGATAAATGGAACCATGAATTTTGCCGTTTACCAAAAAATCCTGAAGGGGAATATCCTGCCATCTGTTTGTGAACTCAAGCTGAAACAAACTTTGGTTCTGCAGCAGGACAATGATCCAAAACACAGCAGCAAGTCCACCTCTGAATGGCTGAAGAAAAACAAAAAAGGCTTTGGAGTCGTCTAGTCAAAGTCCTGACCTGAATCCTATTGGGATTCTGTGGCATGATCTTAAAAAGGCAGTTCATGCTCCAAAACCCTCCAATGTGGCTGAATTACAACGATTCTGCAAAGATGAATGGGACAAAATTCCTCTACAGCGCTGTTAGAGACTCATTACAAGTTATCACAAACACTAGAATGCAGTTGTTGCTGCTAAGTGCCCAACCAGTTACTTGGTTTAGGGAGCAATCACTTTTTTACACAGGACCATGTCAGTTTGGATTTTTTTCTCTTAATAGTAAAAACCTTTATTTAAAAACAATATTTTGTGAACATTTTGTGTTCACTTGTGTCGTCTTTGACTAACATTTAAATTTATTTGATGACCTGAAACACTGAAGTTTGACGCCACTGTGTGAGCAGAGCCCAGATTATTTTTATCAACATGATAAATGATTACAAATGGAAACATTATACGAGCACAACCTTGACTCTGAACATCCTATCCTCTCAGAAAAGCCCTGGGTAAAGGTTAGGGAAAGCCTTTGGTCACGAAATAGTATATTTTCCTCTTTAAATATTTAAACAAATCTATAATCTCTTCTTAACCTTTACCATTGCATTTTAGGAGCCTACATCTTACATCATTCTGTAGACAGAGGCTGAACTGAGAGCTGTAGAAAGGGCCAATATAAGATAAATAAGGATTTGTTTGAATTGTGAATCATACAAAGCTGTTGTACTGGAGTTCCAGTACAGGCAACCTTATACAGTGCGTCCGGAAAGTATTCACAGCTCTTCATTTTTTCCACATTTTGTTATATTACAGCCTTATTCCAAAATGGATTCAATTAGTTTTTTTCCTCAAAATTCTACACACCCCATAATGGCAATGTGAAAAAAGTTGAGATTTTCGCAAATGTATCAAAAAAAAAAAGAAAAGAAAAAGAAACCACATGTACATAAGTATTATAATGTGGAAAAAAGTGAAGCACTGTGAATACTTTCCGGATGCCCTGTATATCCTTATTTTGGAAAAAAAATATATATCCTATATATATATATATATATATATATATATATATTGATCCTGTTTAGAATGTGCCACATATGATTTTGACAATTTATTTTTTAAGTTAGGCAAGTCAAAAAAAAAACTGTGGAAGTATCAGGCTGTGAAAATACCGAATTAGAAAGACTACACATGCCTATAACTTCAACACAACATTAGCATAACATCATTTCATTTTGAGTCATTCTGTCTTCACAAGCTACCCAGAGCTAATGTTAATATGATGCCTGTGTGTTTTGTATGCAGTCACATCAGCAACAGGCCTCGCTCTTTCTTTCTCTCCCAGGCTGATAAAACAGATGAGCTTCATTTCAGTGTACATATTGATGGTGGTGACATATTTGCAAGATGATGTAGTTCACTAAACACTTTCAAACTAAGTTTCACTCTGAAACTTTCACTAAGTACAGCAGTTCTCCCAGATACAAACTTGGGGAGACAAACTGACTCATGAACAACGGTGACTGATGCCCATAAATGTTCGTAAAATGTTGTATTGCAATTAAAAGTTTGTCTTTGTGAACCTTGCGTTCCCCTTTCTGTCGAAACCTATGTCAAACGAATCTCCAACACTCGTCTCCCTCACCTCACCCAGTTCCTTCTTGCACATGTCTCTGTGAGCATCTCGGCATGTCAGGCTTCGTGCCCCCTTAGATACTTTACCATTTCCATACGAGTTACCTTATTTATCATGGCTAATAAAGCAAAGGTTAGTGCTAGTGCTAGTGGCAGTAAGCCTAAAGAAAGTGATGAGCATGATAATGGTAACAAACGCCAGGTAATCTCCATGAAAATGAAGGTTGCCATTCACAAAAAGTTTGACATTGTTGAGAACATGGCTAACATGGCACATGCCTAAGGTATGAATCGGTCAATGATTGGAACAATTTAAAAGGGATACAATCCAATAGATTGAAATTTAACATCTCTCAGAACCTATGGTGTCTGTACTTCACTACTTTTGTAACTTTTTGTTGTGACATATGTGTAATTCATTTGTCTGTCGATGTTTACTCATATTGATATGATGGCCTGGCTGTTTTCTATCACTGTTAGTTGGGACTGTCTCCCCTACCCCTTCCTGATCTGTCATCCTTTGACTGTCTAGCATTTAACAGGAAGCATCCTCTTGTTTGGAAAAAAAAAGAACAGAGCTGAAGGGAAATAAAATGAAAACGTAATTCATAGTCTTAGTCAACTCTTAAAGACCTTCGAAACCAACAACACATAAGCTATCCTCTGCATGTTTTTTTATTTATTTTTTTTATTGTTTTTATTGTAGCTTGGGCAGCATGCCATGCTGTCAGTGCCTGCAGTGTGTCAGCAGTCCTGTTTGTCCGTCACTGTGTCCCAATACGTCAGCCCGGAGTCTGACTGCCTCTCCACTGCAGGAGCCCAGCAGCTGTTCTCAGCGCTGCTCCTTGATGAATCTGTTCTCACGCATGTGTGTTTGTGTGTGTGTGTAAGACAATGATGTGCGTGTCTATATTCGCTTGGGTATGAGCTGGCGTGTGTGTGTGTATGTGTGTGTATGCGTGTGACAGGCGGCTGGATGCGCCATTGTGCTTTCCCTCAGGTACTGTATGATAGCAATGCATCAAAGAACCTTGCCAGCGGTGTCTTCTAATGGGTTTTAGATTCAACTTTTATATTATTATGTAAATAGGTGACTCTTTGATGTCGTATCAGCGTAGTCATCACAGGGGCTGGAAGGCCCCTATCAAGAAGACGTTGAGGGAACAATAAGTGTTGCACCTGAAAGTTAATTAAAAAGCCATAAAGTAGAAGCTGTTTGTTTGACTGTCAGCCTGCTGGTCCGTCTCTCTCTCTCTCTTCCCTCCCCCTCCTCCCCTGCAGCCAGAGGATGAATGGTTTCATTACAGTGAAAAGTTCTGAGGCAGTCTCTCACTTCTTCTGTCGGTTCCCCTTTTTACTGCCAAACTATTTACATGCCAAGAGGAAGGGTTGATGAAAAAGAGCTTGAATTTAGGCTTTTAATTTGTGTACCGTTCATTATTCTCCGAGGCATCTGGAGGCAAACTAACTGATCTGCTCCTCAGCTTCTAGCTCCTCCTGGACTCCAAACTTTTTTCTCTCCCAAAAAAATCCCTCTCCCTGTCGTGTCCTGTCATTCGGAAACTTCAGCCATCATAAGGAAGATTAAATATGGAGAGCAAAGGGAAATGAGAAAGTAAAGAGGCTTATGAATTAATGACTGGAGTTATTAGTGCTGTAATTAGATTTAGGGAATGGGCAGTGCTGCATGGTGAGATGTGGGGGGTGAGGGGAGGGTCGCCTGACTTCTTATCATTCACAGGATATCCTGTAAGTGTCAGGACAGTTGAGATGGAAAATTGAGCCCATCCGAGCTTGTGTGATAGTACAAGTCAGCTCTGCTGCCCGGGCTGCTCCGAGAGATGAATGTGCAGAAAAGTCAGGCTGAAGTTCCACCGGTGCTGTGTACCACTTAATTTGGTGCCACATCAACGTCACAGAGAAGAAATGAGAATATGCAACATTTTAATTGCTCCTTTTTCCCCAGTTGCCATCGCAAACACGAATTATATGTGGAGAATTCCAGCATCAGTTACCTTATTAAGCTATAAGCCTATGTGTTATCCATTATTAAAATATCATAAATATTCAACAGAAAACATTATCTAGGTTGAGATTCCACTCAGAGAGGAGCATTTATTCAGTGAAGGAATGAAAAGGACATTTACTCAAGTTATTGTACCCATGTAAGTTTGATACAAGGATAATATGTGTTGTGTTTTACTATTTAAAATACAACACATTCGTATTCACGACTGTTCAAAAGTTTGGGTCAGTTTTGTGTTATCCATGAAAAGTCACACTTTTATTTACCAAAAATGAATAGAAAATATAGTCAAGACATTGACAAGGTTAGAAATAATGATTTGCTTACATTGAAGGAAGGTCAGTTTTCTAGCTTGCTCACGATTGTACAAGGGTTATACAAGGGTTTTCTAATCATCCATTAGTCTTCTGACACAATGAGCAAACACATTGTACCATTAGAACACTGGAGTGATAGTTGCTGGAAATGGGCCTCTATACACATATGTAGATATTGATGCACCAAAAACAGACATTTGAAGCTAGAATAGTCATTAACCACATTAGCAATGTATAAAGTGTATTTCTGATTAGTTTAATGATATCTTCATTAAAAAACAGTGCTTTTCTTTCAAAAATAAGGAAATTTCTAAGTGACCCTAAACTTTTGAACGGTAGTGTAGATAAAACCAGTGGTTTCAACATTTTAGTCGTTTAACATCTTACAAACAGCAGCGTGTAGTTGGCTCACATTTCGCATGTCCATGTTGTTAAAAGCTCCACCAAATAGAGATTCTTCCCTCTAAGCTTCTCACATGGGTTCATTTCAGTAAATGTTTAAATTATCTCATATATCACCAACAATTAAAAGATAAGAGGAACAAGTCCTTCTTTATCTGCTGACCCTATGGATCAGGCTGAGGGGCCTGATCCATAGGTTTAACTACATTGAGGGCATAATACTTTTTACTATTTGTACTTTAATTTAAATAAAGTTTTTCATGCAGGATTCTTAATTGTAATGGAGTATTTTAAATTGCTGTATAGAGTTTGATCTGATTTCTTCCTCCAGCTCTGCCTCTCTGCCTATTAAAATGGCCTTTAATGCAATAACTCTCGCTGATTCAGTTTTTTTTTTATTGCTCCTCTCCCTGTAGAACATCCACCTGGTGGCTCGCTGGCTGGGCACGCTGGAGAAACTTCTGGAGCAGCACGCAGAGGGAAGCCATGAGAATTTCCGTGTGTTCGTCAGTGCCGAGCCCTCCTCCACGCCCGAGGGCCACATCATCCCACAGGGCATCCTGGAGAACTCCATCAAGATCACAAACGAACCTCCTACTGGGATGCATGCCAACCTGCACAAGGCTCTGGACAACTTCAACCAGGTAACACACATGCAGATTTAATAAATGGAGGATTTACATTTCAGTTTATAGCACTTTACACTTCTTCATTTCCACCGCATTTCATTTATTTTTTACACACAAATCATGTGCTGAGCCCTTGAAATATGTTGCATCATCATGGATCAAACTGCCCAATAATATAAACTGTAGTTAAAATGTGCTCACCTATAACTAGACTCAACATTTTCATGCTGCTTACATGTTAATGCATCATTAATAATGATCCAGTAATAATATATATATATATATATATATATATATATATATACTTTAATACAGCACTCTGAAAGCGGCATTTCTGCATATTGAGCACATTTACTTTTGATGCATCCATTTTGCTGATACTTTGCTTTTTCGCTTCACTTAAATAAAATTTTATGTGCAGGACTTTTAACTGAGTAGTTTAACAGCTTGGTATTTCTTCTTTAGTTAAAGGGTAAGTCTGGAGCTGTTTTATGTTTGTGTTTTTTTTACTGTCAACAAATGTAATTAATTGACCATAATAAACAATACGTTTCCCCGTGTGTGGCTCTCAGCCGTAGGCATGGCGCTTCCTGCTGAGGACATAATTCTCTGTCCAAAGTTTGGACGCGTTTTCCTATTCCCTTGAATGAGATATTGTGTCCAAACTTTTGGTTGGTACAGAGTTGTTGCTGTTTTTTAAATGGGTGAAACTAATTTTGTGAAACAGCTGGCCACAGTAGATTTGAGCAAACATTACTCAAACATGAGGAAATCCAGCATTTGTCAGGGGACTATATTCAGAGGTGGACTAATCCATGTTTGGTGGTAATTCTGTCAGCAGAACAGTGTCTGTGTGTGTGTGTGTGTGTATGTTTGGGGACCGGGGGGATCATTGTGTGTGAGATCATAATAATGAAATGCAAAAGAGAGTTGATGTTGTGTTGGTGGTGCTACAAGACAGTGGTTCTCAAAGTAGGGTTCAGGGACCCCTAGGGGTCCTTGGGGTGGCTGGAGTCCCCAGCCAAAAGGTGAAAAATTTATTTTTATTATAAGTCCATCCATAAGTAACCCAATGACATTTTATCATGGGTTTCATACACTTTCTTTAATATCTAAAAGTAAAAATCTTACCAGATAGGGACTCTAGGACAAAATCTTATCAAATGGGGGTCCATGCTCTAATTTGTACTTGACATGAAAGAGATTTCAAACCATTTTTCTACAGTAGCCCAGAGTGTACAAAAGAAACACCTGCTCTAGAGATTGCTACAACCTTAAAAGCTGCAGGTACTGTATCACTATTAAGGATGCATCCATTTTCTGGTAACAGTTCAAACAGGATCTAATATTTGAGAACTGAAAGTCCATGTGAATTCACTCTACTCTCCTCCAACTCATTTACTTGTTTGCTATGAGTGGTAGTTTACTTGAACTTTCACTTCAGGCTTCTCATCACGTTTGCAAATAGCAACACCAACTGCATGTAGCAGATGGGAGAAGTCACCTTTCACTCACCCTGGTCTCCGACCTGCAATGGACAGATGTGAACATGTTAACATTAAATGTGTGAGTGGTTGGAACCTGCAGGGAGATGGAGATCACAACAGAATCAGTTTGCTGCTTTTTTGTTTATCGGAAAGTGTCCAGACAACATCAAGCTGCGGGTGGCTCTACAGCTCCCATAGTTAGAACAGATCAGTGGCCTTGTCCAGCTTTTCTCGACCTTATCAGTTCTCAGTCTCTATCTAAGCCCTACAATTACCTCGGTGCTTCACTGCCAATGCATCTTCCTCTGCACCATTACCTGAGTGCCCGGCTTCCTCCCAGACCATTTCCACAATCCTTAGTTTGCTGATGTCTATCTGTCTGATAAGTGCAACGTGCTTGTGAGCCTTGTATGCAGAGCCATAGGGAAGGTCCGCTGAGGTAAGGACGGGGGTTGGGGAGGGGGGGTTCCTGTCATGTGTACTCAGTGAAAACTAATCAATGTTAAACTAACTCTCTGTAATAGCCCACCCGCATAGCTAAAGCCAGAGCTAAGCCAGAGAAATGACAGTTTCTTTCCTCTTGACCTTTTCAATGGGAGATGTACACAGCTCGGCTGCCTGTTTCCATCTCAGAATCATGGGAGATGGAGTCTAAAATCAATGATGGGTGTGCCACAATAGTTTAATATTACTGAGTTGTCTAATGCAGCTGCTGTAAAAAAAAAAAAAAAAAAAAAAAAAAAACTGTTATGGGTTTGCAATCATGTTTGTTGAGACAGATTTTCCAAGTTTAACTATCAAACATTTAGATTATTCAGACTCACACATACCATTGATGCTAATCCCAGAACTGTCTGTCCACAGATTGAAGTTTATTCGAGTCAGTGGGTACTCAAATCCTGTACTGAATAGAAGTAAAAATACTCAACTCAATTACAAGTAAAAGGACTGAATGAACATGTTACGTATGTAGAAGTATTATCAGCAAAATGTGCTTAAAGTATCAAAAATAAAGGTACTACTATAGTAGATTATACTAGTTTTATTCACTAAATACATGTGAGAGTATTGTTGGAATGTTTTAGTTTATCAATATGGAGCTAATCTTAGATACTTTGAGCAGATTATCAGTACTGAATCATATTTGTCCCTTTTCACACAAAGTGAAAGAAAAGAACAGCGATGTAATAGAATGTAAGTAATAGAATATTAATGTGTATACATTTAAAGTAAAATATTAGGATCCTCTGAGTCCTTCATCTGAAACGTAACTGAAGCTGTCGGATGAATGCAGTGGAGGAGAAAGTGCAATATGTCCCTCTGAAGTAGAAATAGTCAAGTAGAAATACTTCAAAACAGTTCTTGATTAGAACTCATTACAATAGAAAATACATCAGTACTGTAAATATGTGCATTTTTGCTTTCATAGCATGACAAATACTAGTAAATCTACCACCGTACCTCTCACGTATCACATTATAAAATCACATCAGCGCCAGCATCATCTGCTAGAGGCCCCTCGTGTATTTGCTCCCCACAGTGCAGGACCTGCAGGGAGCAAGCTGCTGCTGGGGGCGTCTCGCTGTCCAGGCTGCTCACTGTCACCACGGGGCCGAGCCGTCACAAGCTCCCTCACTCTGACACCGCTGGTATCCAGGCTGCCAGCTGTCCCAACAGCCGGCGATGAAATGTCATCAGTATCTGAGCTGTGCTCATTGCCAGTAGCTGCCTGAGCAGAACAGCTGTTAACGGTAACAGCAGAGGATGGGAAGCTCACGATAAAATACTACCGCAATACTTTCCCCACGATAACGATATTACTGAGACATAGTAAGTCTGTAATGGATTCATATATACAGTTGGGCAAAAAAGTTTTTAGTCAGGCACTAATTGTGCAAGTTCTCCCACTTAAAAGGATAAGAGGCCTGTCATTTTCCTCATAGGTATACCTCAAATATGAGAGACAAAATGAGAAAAAAAAATCGAGAAAATCACATTGTCACAATTTTTTTAAAGAATTTAATTGCAAATTATAGTGGAAAATAAGTATATGGTCAGTAACAAAAGTTAATCTCAATGCTTTGTTATATACCTTTTGTTGGCGATGACAGAGGTCAAACATCTTCTGTAAGTCTTCACAAGGTTTTCACACACTGTTGCTAGTATTTCAGCCCATTTCTCCATGCAGATCTCCTCTAGAGCAGAAACCGTTTGACCTCTGTCATTGCCAACATAGGGTTGAGTGGTTTTAAAAGAAAACCTCCTTCCATCAGCAAGAGCAGAGATGATGAAACTGGGTCTTTCAGCATATTTATAATCACACACCACCCAGACAGTGAAGGACAGGGTTGGTAAGACACATTTCAAGGTCCTGGAATGGCCAAGTCTCCAGATCTCAACCCCATAGAAAATGTTTGGAGGGAGTTTGGGAGGGAGTCTGTGTTCTGCTCTAGAGGAGATCTGCATGGAGGAATGAGCCAAAATACCAGCAACAGTATATGAAAACCTTGTGAAGACTTACAGAAAACGTTTGACCTCTGTCATTGCAAACAAAGTATTGCGATGAAATTTTGTTATAGACCAAATAATGTGATTTTCTCGATTTTTTGTAGTGTACCTATGATGGAAATTACAGGCCTTTCAATTTTTTAAGTGGGACAACATGCAAAATTGGTGACTGAATAAATACTTTTTTTTCCCCACTGTATTGCAAGACAAATCATCTATAATACATCAGTATATCTGTGACTAAAGAAGAAAAACATCCCTCAAAAGGCAAAAATCAGTAATGTATTTATTCACAGCATTTAGGTTCATTTTCACTGAATCCACAGTTCCATGTCTGACTTTTTAGGTCAGTATTTGCCATTGCGTGTATATTGATAATGTGACACAAGGAAGTATTGCAATATTATTATTTTGTCCCAACCTAAACACAATTAAAGAAAATTCTTTCTGTATTTTTTACATTTTCTGCCTTCCTTCCTTTGAGAAATCCTTTCGTTTGGTGTTTTTAATTTTGAGTCAACGTCACATACCATCAGACCAATAAAGGGAGCGTCCATCAGCTAATAGTCACAGCGTTGCACCATGTGAGTCGGCTGCAGCCGATATAGTCGTACTATAGTAGTAATAGTGGACAGATTAATGCAAAATCAGATCTAACCAGATATATTGCTAGTGCCCTTCAGAAGTCTTGGGCCTCTGGGCAGTCGTCCCGTTGCCTTGATGGTTAATCGCGCCTTGTGTCTGTGTGTTGATGTGTCTCTCTCCAGGCAATCTGACTGTGTTGTTTCTCTCCAGTCCACGGGTCATGAATAGGGAGGCTATGCATCTCTTTCAGCTGTGTTGAGCAGAGGAGTACTGCGCAGAATATTAACTAAACCTCCAAAAGTGTGTGTGTTTGATAGCCGGTCTGCACTGTATGCATGCATGTGGATCGTAGGAGTCAGCTCCCCAGGGCCCAGCAGCAGGGGAAGCGAAAGGGCGTTCGCCATAACATTCACCATGACACATTCTGGAATAAAGAGAATTTAGCCTCCCTATTTCCATAGGGGTTATTGGCATGCGTATTTAACTGTCTCTCTCTCTCCCCCCCAGAGATTAGAATTCCATTTACGTCCAGTTTTTTATTTGCCTGTCTGGAATAATGAGTCCAGAAGACAGTTGGAGGCTGAAAGCGCCTGACAAGTTGTGACAATTAAAAGAGAATCTCATCGTTTGGGTTTATTGCCATCGAGTCATCACATTGTCTGTCTGTTAGTGCGCCGTGCCGCTGGGGACTTGACAAAATAAAACAGATCACAGGGCTGCCTGCCACAGCTTTTTTACCTGTGATGCTACGACGCGGTTTAATGTGGCTGCAGCTCGATGGCAGAGTCCATGTCAGTTAAAAATGTTGCTGTCTTGTTTTGCAGGACACCTTGGACATGTGCGCGCGGGAGAACGAGTTCAAGAGCATTTTGTTCGCCCTGTGCTACTTCCACGCCGTGGTGGCCGAGAGGAGGAAATTCGGTCCTCAGGGCTGGAACAGATCGTACCCCTTTAACACCGGAGACCTCACCATTTCTATCAACGTCCTCTACAACTACCTGGAGGCCAATCCAAAGGTGCGTCTTTGTTTTCCTGTTGCCCCGCGCAAAGGATTACAGCGGCTAACGTTCGTAATCATAATTAAAAATCTAAACACACGCGACCTCAACCGGCGGCCACTAACTGTCTTTGATTCCCAGGTGCCATATGATGACCTGCGCTACCTGTTCGGTGAGATCATGTATGGGGGGCACATCACTGACGACTGGGACCGCCGCCTGTGCCGGACATACCTGGAGGAGTTTATCAAACCAGAGATGATGGAGGGAGAGCTGTGTCTGGCCCCTGGCTTCCCCGTGCCTGGGAACATGGACTATAACAGCTACCACCAGGTGAGGTCGACAAGATCATGACTGTTATTCCAAGCCAGATTCAATCAAACGTTAATTAAGGGAGTAATGTGCAATTGGCCACCCGAACCTGGACAAATAGGGGGCAGTGTGTGAGTCACTCACTGAATATAGAGTAAAGTTTACTGTTTAGAGTGAATGTGTACTCACAGTTTAACTCACTGGATCTACTCCCTCTCCTCTTTCTATACAGGTGTTATTCGGATAAACTGACTACATATTGGAAATCTAAATGGTCATATTCTCAACAAATATGTTAAAATTTAATCAAGGGACATAATGATGGTCGTACCTTTGGTGCCACCATTACAGGGATGACATGTTTTAGCAATTTAAAGTCGTTCTGGTTCTCTGATCAAAAAGCCAATGGGATAGTTCCATTAGATTTTGGATTATTTTGGATTATTGAAATGCAAATACAATCGCTACTAAATAAATGGTGACATTAGGCTATAACTACATCATGGTCACTTCACTTAAGCATCACCACCACTAAGCTTCTTATTTGTAATTTGATTTTGTGCTTTGGTGTGATGATGTTTAATATCTCCGGCGTCTCATGTCTTAATAAAGCATCAACACTGGCAGTTAAGGTATTTACTGATGGATTTTATGTCTAAAAAATATGTATGTAAAATAACACCAAAAAGCTTTAAAATGCCTCATCTGTTTGAACCACAGACCTAAGTTTGTCTATTTAAACCGAAAATAAAATCCCCAAAGAACACTGAATAAGATGAGGGAACAGGAAGTGCTAAAATATTAACTTATTTCTGTGTTTTAGCACTGATTGCTGCAGCAGTTTCTTACTGCTAGTGGCTCAGAACGGCGCTACTCTATCTCATGTTAGACTGATATGTAAAGCGGTATCAGGAGACAGAACAGGTTGAGGCTAACTGGTTAGCACGCTCACTTTATTAGATATCTCTGCAACACATTCATATGTCTTTCAAAAATCTTTTTTATCTTCACATTCTGTTGATCAGTTTTTAAAGTTCTAACCACTTAAGACCTGGGCTTATTTTTCAGTTTTCCTGCTATAAATGACAGTAAATATGAGGTATGTACTTAAACCTGGTATCAAAAGAACATGTGAGGTGACTTAAGAAGTGTCAATCATTTTTATTTATCAATTTATGTTGCTGTTACAGAGCAAATATAGTTAGAATATTGTGTTTTATTAGAGATAAATATTTTTTTAAAACTTAAAACAAGACCAAACTGACCCAAATCACGGGGGAAAAAATGGAATAAGCTAAATTATCTGCAATGCAAAATGCAATGATTAATAAATAAGATAAGAGTTTGATTATTTGTCCCAACTAAATAATCACACAGCTAAAATCTAAATTAAATATCAAAACTACTATTACTATTGATATTATATTAAAGTATTTTAATATTGTATTGATGATGTAGATATTGATATATATTGATACTGTAACAGTAACATTGTGTTTTACTACAGATAAAAATACTTCATTTAGTGTTGGAGGTGAGGTTTTCTCATGTAATATATGCTCAATGCTGCTTTTAAGTTAAACTAAACTTCTGGCCAAATGTTGCACATTACAAGTCATTCCATCAACAAACAGGATATAAAAAAGAGGGATTGCAGGAGAAAAGGATGAATTCCAGTAATAAAGACATGACAAGAAAAATAAAGATTAAAGCAGAGGCTTTCTAGGCGTTTTCTCTGGGCCACCAGGGATCCCAGAGGGTGTTCTACATGTCCTCCAGCAAATTAATGGTGGTTTAATATTGCTATAATTAAAAGCATTCTTCCTCCATCACTATTCCCTGTGTACAGTGTAGGCCCAGACTTCTACAATTATATGCCAAATCAATAACAATAAAACTCTTTCCATATGGGTCCCTGGGAGATAACAGATTGTAGTTTGAGTTATATAAACATTTGTCACAGGTTGAGCTGCTCTGTGGGTGGAAACTGTTTACCAGTCTGAGTGGCAAACCTGAATATCAGCGGACTGAGATCACAAAGTTGGCTAACGGGGGAAAGTTGAAAGGCATGAAAGTGGAGAAAGAGCGGAACTAGATGAGTCACAAAACATTTCTATTCATGCTCAACAAAATGGTTTAGAAAATGGATTCTGTGATTGCAGCTATCATTCCATTCATTTACTAAACATTCCTCGTTCCCATTGAGGGTGGGGGATAAATAGCATTCAGAGGAACAGAAATACTGCAGGGCTGTTGTTACACTCACGAATCAGACTCTAAACGCTTTGTTCAACTAGAGATTGACGCCGATCTCCCAGCTTTCCTTGTTAAAACTGTGTGGAAATGATCAGAGAGTTTAATAAAACTTTAAAACCCTGCATTGGTTTTTAGGCAAAGCTTCAAGTTGTCCACATGTAAACACTTTGGTACAGAAACACATGCGTTCCATATGGCTCATCTGCAGTGACCGAAGAATACACTTTCAAAGTTTGCTGAAGATTGTCTCACTCAGGGTTCTTGCACCATTTCAAATTCAGTCAAAGTCAAAGCTGTTAGGACCTTTTAAAGACCTCAACTATTGAATGCTGTCAAACAACCCATTCAAACCATTAATCAATCAACGAACAGTTCAAGCTTATTACAATTATATAATAAGCTCCATAATAAAAGTTCTCAATTCAACTTTTCCTAGCAAAAAAGATAAATTTCACATAAATTACACCTTGCTTTGTATGTTCCTCCAACCATATTTTATTGAACCTGCATCTCCCTGTCTTGGTTTGTTCCTATCTACCAACCATGACTAATGACAATGAAAAGCGTGACACAGAACTTCTATTAATGGCGGAATCTCTCATTTTCTAATCTAATTCAACAAACACACACTACTAGATGTTTTATGTTAGGCCACTGTGTGCGACAATTAAAGCCTTAAACACGCCATCTGCAAATTTAATACCTACAGCAAATGTTTGGAAAATATCAGACATTTTATGACCTTAACTTCCCTGATTTAAAGACCATTTAAGACTTAAAGACTCTTAAAGGAACCCTGTCGTTTGTGGCAAAACATGCACAAAAGGTGTTCATAGTAAATAAAATACATACAATATATAACAACATGAAACTGTATTGGGGACATTTAACATTAATACATGGTGTGGGTAAGTAAAATAATATGTAAAACATAAAAAAGCCTCGATCTTCAACAGCAACATATAATCTACACCAAAAAACTTGTGCAATATATTTTAAATATTTGTAATGTTTTCTCATGTGTACAGTAGCTTGAGTTATACAAATAAAGT
The DNA here is from genome assembly GCA_030544235.1 of Lepturacanthus savala. NCBI lineage: Eukaryota > Metazoa > Chordata > Actinopteri > Scombriformes > Trichiuridae > Lepturacanthus > Lepturacanthus savala. The sequence goes on from CM060471.1 coordinate 6,538,833, forward strand.
TGTAATATGATGTGTTGTACAAATTAAAATCCCGCTATAGCAGTTCATACAGTCCAGACGTTTACTAGGTTTTGACCTGGTCTTGTTAAAGTCATTTTATGACAGCAGGAAGCAGCTTCACTGTCCCTGAAGGAAAACTGACAACTGCCTACATTTTTATGAACAGCGGTTCAGAAAATGTGCTCCGGCAGACACTTCAGCTTCTCCCCCCCGAGGTCCCCAGGGAGCAAGATGGACTCGGATTTAATTTTTCCTCAGTCTGGGTGCCGCACAACAGTTGCATCCCGGCTGTCATGGCAGCTCCGACAGGAAGGGCTGCAGCATTTATTTATTTTTTTACATTTCACACAGTCGAGCTGGGAGTGAAGGTTTGAGATTTGGCTGGAGAACAGGGGCTGTAAAGGCCTGTGGGTCCCTGGAGGTCTGTTAGGCCATCGGCTCCCCCTCAACCATCTGGAGCAAACTTACAGCATATTTAGGAGAGAGTTTTAGTGACTCAGCAGTTTTTCCTCTTCTTTCAACAACATACAGGTGCATGCAATCAGCAAAAGTAAACCAGCAAGCGCTGACAAGATCAAACAATCTGAGTACAAAGTGATTCTGTATTAAAGGCCAATATATTTTCCATCAGGACATTATGATTAGAAGAGCTTTTTTTTATTTAATGTAAGTGCCCCCATAAAATGCACCCGAGCTTTCAATTGAGCTTCCACTTTCATCTGCACTAACTTAAAAGCACATTGACATTCATTATGGACCAGCAGATGGTAAAATGTTATGGTCATTAGCAGTCTGTCAATTGATCCTGAGTGTTTGAATCTCACCCAGAAATATCTCATCATTTGTACGGTTCCATTCTCGTCCTTTGTCAGCAAAACTTTAGAAGAAACACCTGAGTGGGAAAAAAGGCTTTGGTACTTTTCTGTCAGGAAGTAATTGGAGTTGACAGTTTCCATTCTGTTAATTTTTTTTTAAAGTAGTGCAGTGCCTGTTAGGAACAGTCCAACTGCTTGGTTCCTGGAAGTGCTGCTTTGCAGTGTTGTTGAACTTCTCTCATCCAATCGACTTCACACTTTCCAGGTCCTTCTCCTCAGCAACAAACCACCGACTGTGAAGTCAGTGATTCATGAGTTATATGCAAAGGACAGTCAATACAATTAACATGACGCTTAAAAAAACAAATTATTGCTTTAATCTGAGTATAACTGAACAACTGTGAACACATGCACTTCAACATGCATCTGATTAATATCAGAGTTCTCATATTACAATTAAGACACCCAGATAATACCACTGGACTTTGGTTTTCTCAGGTATGTATATGCTTTAAACAGAGTTAGGCTAGACAATGCATTTGCACATGCTCCATGCCATAGATATATATCTAAGAAAGGTAAGATGTCTTATGGCACAGGCTTGACGTCCTTGCCCGGCAATCATCTTGAAGGAAGATGATCTGAGCAAACTCAAATACTCTAAACTCGCTGAAAACTTGAAGGATTTACACATGGTTTGGTTTCTTACATTTTTATAATAAACCAAACCAATTGAAGATCGGTTGAAAATTGATCAAGTTTTGGTCATTTAAAAGAACTTACACCATAAAAATACATTATTACAGGTAAGCAAACTGCCTGTAGCAAGATGGCCACCAGTTTGGATGTTCAACTCCATTGGCCGCCAGCATGGATGAGACATCTAGCCTTTCTTATGGATATCCATGCTCCATACCCACCACGCTGGCTTATGACCCCGGAACGAAAACATCAAAGAAAGCTGGTCAAAGAAGAGAAATACAATCACTGTAGAAGATCCAGCAGAGCAGCAAGATGGCAGAAGCTCAGAGAAAAATCCATTTTTGGAAAGATGATGAGTCTGTGTGGTTTGTTCATAATGTGTCAATGTAATGGGTTAACCGTAAAGGAGCTGTATTAACCCGTTGAAACACCACATATCGCCCCATAATGTTAAGGGAAGGAAACATTTCCTTCAGTAATTCAATTGTCTCTGTTGCATCTAAACTACGACAAGGACAGAAGTCCTTAGACATCCGAAATTTTGAGCATAGCTTGATTAAGCTGCACATAAACGGACTGAGTGATACATACATTCAGAGATTCCTTCCTTCATAGATAGATTGATACTTTTACTACACCATGTTAAATTAGCTCAATATCACTAAATTTGTGACCCGACCCATCAAATTTACATGCATGTACAAAGTGTAGTTTTAATCCTTAGATGCATTGTTGCAAGTTGTTGTTGCTGTTGTTGTCTTACAATGTCTTCTTAAAGAAATATTATATTATATTCCAGCTATTTCTTAAACAAATGGTTTTGATGCCATACTCTTGATATTATATATTTATTAAATATGAATTTTATATTTACATTTTAACTAACCTTTTATATATTCTAAGAAATTGCACAAACACAAAATGGATGTTGGTATTTTGTTGTGTTATTTTCTTCTTTTTCAACCATCAAAATGTTCAAATAGTGAAAATTTAAATTGAAATCAGTCCTCTGGACTCACATAATCCTGGAGAAAAATTAGTTTGATTCTGACAACTGCAGTTAATTAACTGCTAGCCAAATCATAAAATTCACAGCTATAGCACCACCATCTGCCTAAATTACACTAAATTCAATCCTGCACTTAGTTGCATCCCCAGCAATGCACCCACACAAATGTGAAGGTTCTAGAGATACATGACACACACAGAAATGGAGATTCCTCATTTTACAGTGAAATGTAAAGACTCAGTCAAGTGTTGAAATAACTGTTTAAAACTTGAAATTAAATTGTTCCAGGAAGAAATCTGTAAGAAAGTCAGTGACAAATCATGTTTGGCAAGACAAGAGTTTTAAGAAGCATTCATCAGATCTCTCAAAATCTACATTTTGTGCTCATGTTGGTTTCTTGTTTTTTAGAATTCCATTTGTATCATTTTTTTTAAATCATCATCAATCATCTGTGTGATTTTTTTTTTACACAAAATGTCAAATGGTGTAACTGAAAAAGAAAGAATAATATATAATCCACCTAGAATATGAAAAATTGTTGATAGCATGGGTTTTTAATTTTTAAAACCTTTTTAAGAGAGTTTTTAAGTTCATGATTGTCAGAATTTGTCATATATTGTGATTAGGGCTGTCAAGCGATTAATTTTTTTAATCGCAGTTAATCTCAGAAATTCCATAGTTAATCACGATTAATCACATTTGAGATTGTATGTTTAAAATTGTGTTGTTTTGCATTTCAAGACTGTTTGAGACCCACAATGTTAAGCATTTCTTACCAGTGTCTTAATTGGGAATAAAATGAACACAAAGAAAGAATTTACGTTTCAACACTTTGTATTTTACAAAAGTGTTGAAATTTGCACTTTTTATAAAAGTGCAAATATTTTTTAAATCAGAAAAGTGCCATTTAAGAAAAGTGCCCACTTGTCTTTTCTTCAAAGATACAGCATGAAACCCTGACTTATAGATAGGCAATAACAAGTATTAAGAAGATGAAAGTATTATGTATTAAGCATAAACTAGTAACAGAGTGCTTACTTTGAGAGATTCTGTTATTTTCTTTGACGTGCAATCATCCACGGGTCTACGGTGACACTGCAAAATGGTAAATTTAAATAAAACTAGACGTGCTCCGGTGGTACTGAAACTCTGCTTCACATATGTTGCATTTAACTTTCGTCTTGTCAACTGTACCATCTCTAATTTTTTTAAAGTCAAACAGACCCTTCAAAAGTCCAGAGGTCCAGAGGAGCTGCCTACGGATGTGTAGAAGGGACAAAAGGCTGGCGAACTTTAATCGCGATTAAAAATAATTATCGCGTTATGGATTGCATTAATCTAGTCGCGATTAACGCGTTAACGCTGACAGCCCTAATTGTGATGTTCTGACATGAATTTATTGTGCCCCAGTACATCGATGACACCCTACCTGCTGAGTCCCCCTACCTGTACGGCCTTCATCCCAACGCTGAGATCGGCTTCCTCACACAGACCTCAGAGAAGCTGTTTCGCACAGTCCTGGAGATGCAGCCCAGGGACGGCGGTGTTGGCGAGGGTGGCGGGATGACGCGGGAGGAGAAGGTAAAGAAGATAAACTCATACAATCAATAGAAAGAGAGATGGACCGATATATCAACTGCATTCCTTTAAATCAATACGTCCATCCACTCTAGAATGATGTATACATGGTGTTTGCTGTACATTACTCTAGCTGTGGGTATTCAGATGTGATTGTTAAATATCTCATTCCGGAACCACAGGTAGTAATCTGCTGCTGTAACAACCTCCTATCTCCTGTGAAGCTTCCCACACCCTCTTGAATCCTGGTTGCAGGGATTTGCTTCTATTCAGAAACAAGCATTAAACAGCCCCGGCTGAGTGAAAACTCCATACAGATATCCAGAAAGCTCTATTTGAGTAATAGAAGGCTTTTCTTGTGTTAAAGATCCAATACAAACATGTTTTAAGACACGTGAAATACTCTTTTCTGAATAATAATGTGAGCCTGTTATATGTTTAAACTCCAAAGGTTCAATTATCGCATTAAAATCTCTAAAATTACATCTCTTAAATATTTATAGGAATTATAAATTCCTATAAATACAGGATAAAATAGTTAAACTGTTAACACATTATATCATATTAAAATATTATAGGACTGCATATTGATATATTATGATGTGAATTTATATCAACACTGCAATTTATGAGTTGTATTAGTTATAAATGTACAATGTATTCACTCAAATTAAACAATCCATTAAATTGAATTGAGTTCATAAATTACAGATCACTTATAAAAAGCAGAATACAAATTTTAACGTATATATATATATATATATATATATATATATATATATATATTAAAATCTGCCTTATTATGACCACAAAACCATGCATGATCCAATCATAATAAGTTGTGCTCTATAACAACAATCGTAATATTGTGCTGCACAATGTAGAACATAAAACGCTTGTATCAGTGCAGATACAATGAAACTTGTGCCTGTGCCCCAGTGCATGCTGGGAGGCTTCCCAACACACCTACCCATTTAAGTGCAAACATGTGATCAGGACTAATTATTTCAAAATAAAAGGGCACTGTTATCCAAGATAATTTTATCTAAGATGAACAAATCACTCTTATTACTGTGTGGACAGATTCTAATTAACTGATTAGCTAATTACAGGATCATATTAGCCTGATAACAGCATGTTAACCTGTATTAGTAAGAACTGAGACCCAGATGTGCCTGTTTTTGATCTGTTTTCCTGGATTGGTTAAAAGAAAAGGACTCATGAGTACATTGGTCATTCTCAGACACGTTTTTTAAAGTGAAAAAAGGTCTGTAAACATCACAAGCAAATAAATGTTTGTGCACGGAAGCAGAACCACTACTACTACTAGCTACTGCCCTGAGCCTGAGCCAAAAGTCCATGTTTTTTTTATGGCTACACCATTGTCCAATAAATCATGTCATGTACATTTTATACACATTTCCCTAAAATTATATATACCCAGTATACATCCGGTCTCTTTGGAACTTTAGAAACCAGATCCAGTAGAATTTAAAATAGAGAAACATTTTGAGCTGTATTTCTCTATTCAAGGTGCTATAGAAATAATAAGTTGTATTATTATTATTATTATTATTATTATTATTATTGTTTTGTGGATTTGAAAATGTTTGCCTGCAGCAGAGCATGGGTTTGTCACGACTGAGCTGGTGGTAGGTCAGTGAGTTTTAAGTGTTAAAACGTCTGTGTTTGAACTCAAGCTTGTTAAAAAGTCAAGCCCTCACACACAGACGGTATCTTGGGTAAATATATGTAAACCACAGCCTTTCACCAAGAAGACTGTCACAGCCTGAGAAAGAGCAGCGAATCCTGAATGCATGATGACTACAGGTGACATTTTCTGTAGCTGCTGCACACTGAATTGGAAATAAATTGCAGTCCAACAATTTGGAGCCTCTGACAGCACCTAGGCAGGTTTTACAGGGAAGTTTGGCAGTTTCTACTTCAGCACTGAAGTACTATGGAGCACAGATGCACAAATGACATGTGCATAAATAAATGATTAAAGACAAAAAAAAAGTAAAAATGAAAACAACGTCAGTAATGATGCAGGACATGATTAAATGACTTTACTGGATTTATATTTCCATAAATATATATATTTTTTTGTATTTAGTTTTTCTACATTTTTTTAAACATGCCAAAATATTGTAACAAAAATCTGGGGCTGCAACTGACTCATTTATGACATTATTTTATTATTTAAAGGCACAGTGTGTAGTTTTCTGGCAGCATTTACTGCTGAGGTTGCAGATCGCAACCAATTACTGAAACATGCAACCTACGGTTGCTGCAATAATAGCAAGGACCAAGTGTCATTGCTGGAAAAAGATGCTATTGCTGCTGATGCTATGTGGTTAATGTAAGGTAAATGTTGATTACATGTTTCAGATAATGACAATGTTCACCTGCAGAGTTTGCATAATGCATCTTCTTGGGGTTGTCTCCTCCAAAATAATCCCACATTTAGGATTTCTTGCCCATTTTATTAGTAACTATCTAATAACTACCTCCTAATTATCCTATAACTACCTAATAATTACCTAATGTCTATCTAGCAAATATCTAATAACTACAAAGTCATACACAGTCCAGCCATATACTAGGTCTTAAGGAAATTTTAGTTTGTTCTTAATCCTTTAACCAAACATCCAATCAGAACTTGGTCAACTTCTCATCGACTAATGTATGGTCGACTATTAGGAGGCGGTCCTACAATAGTCTGTCTCAGCACAAGCCAGGGAGCCAGCTGCCAATCACAGCTGTCAATCAATGACAAAGCTACTATACATATCCTAATAATAGAGCAATCATTTCCAAAATGACCTCCAGCACACTTACAGGGCCTGAATATCAAGAAATGGCTGAAAACAGCCATTGACTCTTCTTCTGTCAGTGGCGATTTTTAGGTAATTAATTTGCCATTTGTCTGAAGGTGTATGTTTCTATGGCACCTTAGATCATACTCATTTAGTCAAGTCAAGTCAATTTTATTTATATAGCTCAAAATCACAAATCACAGATTCGCCCCAGTAGGCTTCAGTTTTGTCCTTAGACCCTCACATTGTACAAGGAAAAAGACCCTAAAAAAGACCTTTAACGGGGAAAAAAAAAAACATTTAAACCTCCTTTATAAAACAAACTTTCCTGAAACAAAAAAAAAAAATGAAATCCTTATTCAGCCTGGAGGAGCATCAAACATACCAGCCACTGTGTGTGCGTGTGTGTGTTTCTGTTCCTCGATGTATTATGATGTGTGACCTTTCTGGCTCAGAAGTCTGGATCCTCCTGTCTTAACAGATGACAGCCGTGCAGAGTTTACCAACGAGGCCCACTTTGTATTCAGCGAGCTCCGGAGCTGCCAAACCCAGATCAGATATTTGAACTGAAAAATCCATAGATATGATGACCTCATATCCTTTGTTCAGCACCTAATCCGCTGCTTGATCGCTAATGCTGGTTGCCTTGGGAAAATGTTGACACAGACATTAGCTTTCATCACTTGCCCACAAAAATATGATGTGAGCATTGATTTTCTGGAGGGATTAGACTGTTATTGAAAACAAAGAGCTGCCGTTGCAAAATACATCTTCATGAATATTTATGGGAGTGTCTATTTCAAACTGTAACAGCTTCTCAGGCTGTCAAAGTTGGCACTACTGAGTTTATCTAACACAGATAACCTCAATCTCTTATAAGTCTTTTATTTATTTCAAGGAGTATACTTTCCCCTTCTGTTTTCCCTGTCTTAAGCATCTTTAATAGAAACAGAAGGTCCAATGACGACCTGATGATCAGATGCTCTGAGGAGGCAGCAATAATGTGCGCTCTCAATTCATTTAAAGGTGCGTGTGGTGCTGGAGGAGATCATGGAGAAACTCCCAGAGGAGTTCAACATGGCCGAGCTGCTCGGGAAGGCGGAGGAGAGGACTCCCTACCAGGTGGTGGCACTGCAGGAGTGTGAGCGCATGAACCTCCTGACCCAGGAGATCAGACGCTCCCTCCGTGAGCTCAGCCTGGGCCTCAAGGTGAGGAGTCTGATTGCTGATCGTGGTAAGGAAGACTATTCCACAGGACAGGAGCCTGGTAGTTGAAGGCTCCGCCTCCCATTTTGATTATAGAAAAGTAATATGCAGCTCTGGTATTACAGAGTGCCTTCCTGTACATTCTGAGACTCTCTTTCCATGTGCAGAGAACGTCTACCAGTTTGGTAGAACACCATATTTGCCCCAGTCTTCACAAAGCTTGCTTCAATTTACAGGTTTGACAGTTATACCACGGCGGGACTCTTTTTTGTTTAGTTAAACTCTTTTTTTTGCTCTTAACCTCCTAAGACGCAACCCTGTGCAACTGTGGGAACTGTGTAAGTAACACAGTTCCCACATTTCATTTGAAAATGCTGGCTTTAAGCTATCAGATTTGGATGGTCTCTTCATGATAAATTTCCACTGGGTCGCACTGCTGTCCATTAAAACAAAGGTGGTCAAACTTTTGTAGTCGCTTTCAAGCTGGCTGGCTCTCTACCCCATGCTTCTATTGGCTCGTGCATGGTGTCAATCAATGTGAAACAACTTCCAGACCATAATTGTTGCATTATTTGATGTAGAAACCAATGACTGAAGTGTAGTATTGCCCTTAACGACCCCCCCTCCGCTCCCCTGTACTGCTCACACTGCAGCGTGTCTTAAGAGGTCAAAGCAGGGATGTCAAAGTGTGACAAAAAATGGACCAGTTTCTTTTTCTTCATAGAAATATGAAATCAGTGATAAACTTTCAAGGCTCAACGGATAAAATATTTACAGTTTGATTTGTAAATGATTTGTAAGTCACCTCTGCTTAAAAAAAGTGCACTGAAAAAAACATCTTATCATGATAAAATATCTTGTATTTAATACATTTAGTCCAATGTTGATTAGAATTATCTTGAAAATGGCAGCTAATTTTGCTTATTTCAAATTTTTCCAAAATATGACATAGAAAGTCAGAATTATGAAATAAAAAGACCAAATATAAGATAAAAAACAACATAGGATAGGATAAAAAGTCAAACAATTTAATCTAATTTAAGAAACAAGTGGGTCGCCAAACTCAAGAAAAAAAAATAATTATGCTCAATAAAGGACTAATTGTACCAAACAAGATATTTTCACTTGTAAAGATTTAATTTATTTCAATATGGAATAACTGGGACATCATATTGTTCACTTTTTTATGTAATCTCTCCTGTTTTAGTGGTCTGACCCACTTCAGATTAGGCTGTGCCTTATGTAGCCCATGAACTAAATAGAGTTTGACACCCCTGGGTTAAAGGTCCCATATTGTTCAATTTCTAGGTATTGTTTGAAGTTTTGATATGGGTTCACATACCAGAAATCATTTGATCAGGTAAAAATATATTGATGAGACAAAATCTTTTCATTCACCTACATGTTGTTTTACTTATGCTGCAAAAGTTCTGACTCATTGTACAACTGCATTGGTTCCATCACCTGAATAATTAGTCTTTTAGCTGTTACACGTCCAGTACTAAATTACCAGCCATGCAAAGTGGGCCCTGAAAGTCCCAGGATTTCTCTACAAAAAGTTGAAATGCATCGTCTAAAATGTTGCCAAGCGGGAGCTGCCTTCTTCTGTTGCTACGGGAATAACAGGAATAAAACAGGACAGGACATATTCAGTCCCGCAAATTCAGATCAAATCAAACATGATGAAGAAAGCAAACGCCTCTCATATACCAACAAAGTAACAGAAAATATCTTTCCTAATGATTTACATGAAAGTAGCAGTCGCATCTTTTGTACTCAATATGCAGTTTTTGCCGGTTTATTGCACAAAATCAAAAACTTTGTAAATCACTATTCACAAAAAAAATCTTCCACAAAACCAAACTTGTTAGATCACAATAATCACAAAAAAAACCTTGAAAAAACGTTCATGTAGAGAAGTCCTGTGTCAAAATTTAGTGTTCAAACTTTTAGTCTGTATTGATCAAAACAAGTGTAGTTGTTTTTGTTTCTGAAGACTCTCTGCACCTTCATGACGCTTGTGTGTGTCCACAGATCCCACAGCAGCAGGGAATGAACGTCAGCATAATATCATTAAATGTAAAACAAATGTGCTTTGAGTGACCTGTCCTTCGAAATCCGAACACAAAACCCTCAATTATCCCCAGCATCTGTGATTCACATGGCGGCTCGGCTGCTGTTAACACCTACAGGCGTCTGCATTTTGTATTCATGCATAACTAAAACCATTGTTGTCAGAAGCCCAGATTTTAGAAGACTCACAGATCCGGCTTCCAGAGGAGCAGAAAGGAATGAGACGTCTAACGCTGTGTCATGTATTAATAACAAAAAAGAGGGAAAAAAAGAGGAGAATAATGTGTGAAATGCTTGTCTGGAGTTATGAGGTTTCGATCTCCCGACGCTACAAGCCTCAATAAATCGGCTCAGTGATTTAAAAGCCATGTAGACTATTGTACCAGCAAATGGAACCATATTTTGCCTTTATAGTGGAATAAAAGGGAACTATCAGAATGTTATGGTGCAGCCTTATAGCGCTATGGTGATGTCAAGTGTGCTGACGGATCAGGATTATTTTGGCGAAAGCTTCATGGCAAACTCTGCGAGGTAGATAAATCTACGGAACCTTATCGGCCCTCATAAAGAATTGTTATGACATCAGCAATACCTCAGCCGCAGTATCAGTCAGTGAAGGACAACCACTGTTTTCACTCGTCTCATTACTCTTCAGTGCCGTCCTCCCTTGGCTATCTTACAGCATATTTCCTTATCGGCCATGTTTATGTATGCATCAGTAGTTGCTGAGGGTTTGTTATCGTTCAGTACCTCATACCGGGCCCCGGAGGTGCCGCCGCCGACGTTTGGCTGCAGAGACTAACAGGAAGTGACACGTCGAGCTCCCGGTTCCTTCCTGTAATGAAAATTGGTGAGTGAGGAAAGGCAGCATCTGTCAACGTTCAGAGCAACATTCATAATCAAAACAGAAAATATCCAGCTAATTGGGAACAGGATGGAATTGAAATTATATTGTTTTTCACTGTCCGCCTCTTCATTAGCATGAGACAAACACTGGAAAAGTCAAATTTAAGCACAGTGAAAACAGAAAATAGGGAAACAACTTAATTGAATGATTTCAATTGGTAACATCTAAATGAATTAAGTTGATTGAAATTAAATTAATAACATGGAGTAACTCCAACTTATTAATTCAGTTTCAATTAGCTTAATTAATTTAGGTGTTTCCAATTGAAATGATTAAATTAAGTTGATTCCTTATTAATAATTACTAAGTTGGAGTTACTTCAACTTATTAATTAAATTTAAATGAACTTAATTCATTTACATAGGTGTTACCAAACAAACAATTCAATTAAGTTGGTTCAACTATA